>JAYKQN010000010.1:14525000-15725000 GCA_036785175.1 Eupleurogrammus muticus | reverse complement strand
CGAGCTCCGTGTGCGGATGTGAGCGGCGGCGCTGATGCTATCTGAGCGGGCTAAGATTAGCTAAGCCCCGACAGACTGGCAGCGTATCGGGGATACTCTAAAAGCTCCAGGTATCTTACATAGGGAGTTGATATGCATCATTCACTCACAAATGTGATATTTTGCCGGAGCTAGCCCCACTAGCCTTAGCCCCGGTAAGGTTAGCAAGTAGCGGCTAGGCTAGCTAACCTGTCGCGGTTACAGTGATCTTTGCCTGGAGATGAAAAGCGTTAACTATAATGCGCAGACGCTGCTTTTTTTCTTTTTTTTTACGCGCGAATAGTTGACTTGGATCTCTGCTTGTGAATCAATATTAACAGGGTATTAAATACGAATTAATTATTGGTTGTGAATTGGTAATGTTAATAAGTGGTAACTTGCTCTCTGTGTTGCCGAGTTCACTTCTAGTAATGTTTTATGATGCTTGTAGAACAGTGTCAACAAAGTGCGAGAGTTGTTAATCAGTCGTGTATGAAGTGCTTACACGCCATAATTGAAAAAAGTGAAGATATTTTACCAGTAAATGACTTTAGTAGAAGTTAGGATGTTACTCGATGGGTCTTAAAGAACTTCATATTTATTGTACTTGCTTATAAAAATATTTTTTTGATGCTAAACGTTCTTAAATATGAAAGTAAAAGGAAATGCTGTCAATGGAAAAGTAAGTAGTTAGAATTATGAGCATTTTGAGGTTTATTCTCGATGTTTGTGCAAAACTATAGCCGTCGAGTTTCCTCATTACACGCCGGGCAAACTGAATATAGATCTCGAATTGGCTTCCAGATATGTTTGATGTCATGAATCACATTATACCGGGTTGTTTTTGTATTTTCGGAGTAAAACAAAAAAAAAAACCCTCAAAGGACAGCTACAAAACATGCTTATGCTCTTTAATAAAGTTTTAGTTTGTAACAATACACCAGTGGTTTTAATGTTTTTGTACAAATAGGCCGGATATAAACACATTTACATAATCACTTGTAATTGTTATGAACTTTTTTTTTTTTAAAATCTTGTGATTATTTGTTAGGGGGAGTTTTAGTATAGTCTGGCATCCAGCTATTGCAACATTGCCCAGAAGTATATTATTATTAATCTTACTAAGATTACAGAGATCATTTATCATCTGTCATGACTCTGTTTTCTGTCGAATTTCCACAAACAACGTCTGTTTACGTTGGTGTAGCAATATTGTCAAAACAGTTTTGTTTTGGGGGTTTTGGGAGTCCTGGTTTGTGGTTAGCTGTTGACAGCGTGGAATAGTGGATGTAGGAGGTGCAGCACAATGCTGGGGTCCTTAGCCTAAACCCAAATACACAATGCTATTTGACTCACCATAACTTCCCTTTCATATAGATAACACCCGAAGGTTGAGTAAAAGTGAAGGTTAGTGGATTTTCTTCCCTCTCTCCACAAACATCTGAGCTTCACTCAACTGCTCTCCTCTGCACAGCCTGTTCCAGTCCTCAAATCCACCGTCACAGCCCCTCCACCAGGCAGCCCTGCCAGTTCCTTCAGTGGCACTTTCAGAAATGGAGTGAGTTTTTTTCCTTCCTTTTCTCCTGCACACACTCACACTTTTAGCCCATTATTTAAATTGTCTGCCAATCTCCCCTTTTCACTCTAGCTGGGCCACGCCGTCTGCCAAATTGAATCCCTACACCCGGGCCCGCATGACAGAGGCCTGGCAGCAGCATGCTGTTGCTCCACCTCCGGTCGTCCACACCATCCCTCCAGGAAGTGAGAACACGTTGGGCTGCGCTGTGTATGGTATTGTACTGCAGCCGGATTCTACGTCTCTACAGCAACAGAGTCAGCATGGACAGCACGGCCAGCACAGCCAGCAGCATGGAGGCGGACAGCACAGTCAGCAGCAACACCCTGCCCAGGCCCAGCAAACCACCCTGCAGGTAGCGACTGAGGGACACAAGTGTGGAGCCTGTGGACATGATATCTCCCACCTTTCCAACCCCCATGAGCACCAGTGCATGGTGAGTCAGGACAGGTCATTCCAGTGCACCCAGTGTATGAAGATCTTTCACCAAGCCACAGACTTGCTAGAGCACCAGTGTGTTCAGGTGGAACAAAAGCCCTTTGTGTGTGGGGTGTGTAAGATGGGCTTCTCTTTGCTCACCTCTCTAGCCCAGCACCACACCTCCCACAACAGCACCAATCCAATGAAGTGTTCGATATGCGAGAAGACCTACCGGCCTGGTTCCTCTGGCAACGCGACACCCAACTCCTCAACCAATAACCCCCAGCAGTCCAGCAGCGATAGGGCGTCAGCCAGCAGCAGCTCATCCATCCTGCCCTTCCCCTCAGCCCGAGACCGGCCGTACAAATGCTCTGTTTGCCAGAAGGGCTTCAAGCACCTGTCAGAACTCACGCGGCACGAAAGGGTGCACACAGGAGAGAAGCCCTTCAAATGTGACACATGTGACAAGGCCTTCAGCCAGTCATCACACCTACAGCACCACCAGCGCACACACAGCAATGAGCGCCCGTTCAAGTGTGCAGTTTGTGATAAAAGTTTCAAGCACCGCTCCCACCTCGTGCGCCACATGTACGTACACTCTGGTGAGCACCTGTTCAAATGCAACTTATGTGAGCTGCACTTCAAGGAGTCCTCGGAGCTCCTTCACCACCCCTGCCACCCACAGGGCTCCCGCCCGTTCCGCTGTGCCACTTGCGGAAAGGGATTTAAGCGGCCGTCTGACCTTCGCCAACATGAGCGCACACACTCCGAAGAGCGTCCTTTTCACTGTGATGAGTGTCAAATGAGTTTTAAGCAGCAGTATGCACTGGTGCGCCACCGACGTACGCACAAAGACCCGACCGACCGGCCCTTCAAATGCAATCTGTGCGACAAGGGATTCATGCAGCCCTCTCACCTCCTCTACCACCAGCATGTCCACGGCATGGACAACCTGTTTAAGTGTGCCTCATGCCAGAAGGAATTCAGCCAGTCAGGAGAGCTGCTCAGGCACAAGTGCGGCGAGTCATCCAACACTTCACCCGACAAGCCGTACAAGTGTGACGTTTGTGGCAAGGGCTACAAGAAGAGTTCCACGTTACAGCGCCACCAAAACTCTCACTGCCAGGACAAGCCCCTCAAGTGCTCGCTGTGCGACCGCCGCTTCCTGTCCTCCTCTGAGTTCGTCCAACACCGCTGTGACCCATCTCGGGAAAAGCCGCTCAAGTGTCCCGAGTGTGAGAAACGTTTCAAATACTCTTCGGACCTTAACAGACACCGACGCGTTCACACGGGAGAGAAGCCGTACAAGTGTGACCACTGCAGCAAGGGTTTCAAACAGCGTGAACATCTGATCAAACACCAGAGCACACATTCTAGAGAGGGACAGTTCAAGTGTGTTTGGTGTGGGGAGCGTTACAGTGACTTGGGCTCCTTGCAGGATCACACAGTGCAACACACAGCGGACGGTGGGGGTTACGCCGTATCCCAGTGCATATAACCCTTGGAGACTTTATATCATTGAACAGACAGTTCCCCTGGTCTATTCCTTGTAGGTGACTTTTTCAGCCTAACTTTCACCATATTTGCAGGACTGTCCTGGCTATTGTTACTGCATTCATTTCCACCAGTTCCACTTTTACATCAAATCTTCATTGCTCTACTCACCTTCCCAAAGCCCACTCAGTACTGTGACCATGTTATTCCATAAACATTTTCTCTTTGACCCTGCACTTGCCGTTTCCCTCCATGTCTTTCTTCTCTAAACCTTGTTTTTCCATTCTAACTCTGAGACAGCTGATGGCAGTGAAGCGGCCCCAGCCACTTCACTGCCATCCATCATACTTACTGCCAACCGAATCCATCTGTTTCCTATAGGCAGGTGAAAGATCCAAAGTCACACAGTTATTGATTTGTGTTTCTCTACAGTTTGAAAGTATATATGTTCAGGTCTCGACTAACTAACCACTAGAGAATCCTTGCCCCCCCCTTTCTTATGCAGATGACATCTGTTCCCCTCTCCTCTGTTTCCATCGATCTAGCTTCTCCCTGGTTCTGCTTCCTTTTGCTGCCACCTTCTGTCTCTGCAAGTTGCTCTTTTCAGTATCAGAAGACTGGAAAGTTAAATTAACCCCTCAGACATATCTGTGCTCATGCTTATTTGTCTTTGGTTAGGTAGAGAGTGACTTACTTAAGTGTTTTTAGTTTTTCCTCACAGCAAAACAGAAACTCTTTTATTTCAGCCTGATAGTCCTGCCCCAACTCCCTGCCTCTAAACTGCTCTGGGTTTCAGTATTGTGAGTCTTCTAATGAATTGAAGTACCCAAAGCATTTTTTTTCTACTGTCCCATATAAAGGGAACGCATAAGGATGTTTGGGGATTTATTGTCCCACAGATAATTTGGATGATAAATGTGAGTGTATGACCTTATTTGTACCTATACATCAGTATGATGCAGCACCTCATCCCAGACCAGCTGACTTTAGCCATGGAAAAGAAAAGAAAAAAACATGATGGTTGACACCAGTCTCACCCAGTATAGACATATATAGAAATATATATTTGACTAATAGACCGGTCATATTCCTACAGAGGTCAGTGCTGTTAGACCAAGTTTAAAACATTACACTTCCTCTCTCAGCCTGTACATACTACGGATGTATGTGACTTGAGCGTACTTAGCCAGATGAGTTGGAAATTTGTCTTTCTTAAAAAAATGTATTGAAGAACTGTTTTTGTATTCTTGCTACTTTTTACCATGTGAAATGTTTTGACAACTGCTTTTTTGTTGTTTTTGTAGTCCATGTAGTGATTGTATAAGTATGTTGCAGGGAACCTCAAAGAGAAACCCTGCGTGTGTGTGAGTGAATGTAAATGGTATTCTGTCAAACAGGGAAATGCAAACTGAAGAGAATTGTATTGATGTTTCAACAGACCTGCGCCTTTTAAAAACATTTACTAACCTGGGTCTGTCGGTAAAAGCTGTTTCTGCAGGATGACCCTGCACCTCATTTTGAAAATTTTTCCATGTTTTGAAAGAATTATTGATGCTGTTTTTTTTAACCTGTTTCATGTTCTGTCTGTCAGTGTGGGTTCGGGTGAATGATGCCTTCCTCTTTGAATGCTATGAGATTCTAGTTGTGCTTAAGATGCCTGGAACGCCAGTTGGTTTACATGATCACCAGTATTTCATTTTTTTCCTCTTCTATCCATATGGTGCACTGTTCCTGCTCTCTCCTCCTATTTGCGATTGGCTCAGAGTTTGTGTGCATTATTGAAAGGTATTTAATAAGATTGGAGGAGGCCAAGGATGGAAGTAACATTTTATATTCTAGCTTTTTTTATTTCCATTATTCAGCCTTAAAGTGGGGCCACCATGCCTATCTCTCTGTTTTTCATCACCATCATTGTGATATGAGGTCAGATGACTGGCCTCATTAGCTATTATATTTTTAATTTGTATTCTTTAAATCTGGCATTACAAGACATAAAGAGAAACTGAACTTAAAAGTAAGGGATAAATACTGTATTTTTATTCATGGTTTCATGGTATTTTTTTAGTCATATTCTTTTAAATTGAAATTAAAATGAGCATCTAAATTCCTGAAGGAAGAGACCAGGGCTTTGTGGGTAGGTGTGACTGTCAGTGTTGTATTCATCTTTCATAATGTAGAATTGTTTCTACATTTAAAGGCCAAAACACAGAAGAAAACAATCTCTGCACAAAGAATTCTGACAGATGGTGATGTAAAAAGGTGTTAATAACCACTAATAACAAACATCAGGAATGAAAGATCGTGGGTCACAACTCTTCATATTTGCCAAGAATTGAACGTGCCCGAGTACTTTCGACTTGTTAATCGGTGCTGACACATCATCAGATGTGCATAATGAAAAAAATAACACTCCAGATGCAGGTTAAAACGCAACAGAACCTCATTTACTGTATAATGCTGACAGTAGACTTATGTGTAGAGTAGAGTACATTCAAAGCCAAAGTGTAATTTAAAATCAGCAGTACTGGTATAGTTCATGTTGGTGAGGGCAACTGTCTGGTTGTACATTTGTCCTGTGTATTATAGAGTAAAGTTGCGGTTGGTGAAACAAAGGATCAACCTGGGAATGCAGTGAGGACTACTGTAAGTGAGTGTAACAAAAGTAATCTCATATCTCAACAGACAGGTGGCCTAAGGAGAGGAAATCTCCTGTATAAGCACAAGATTAAATCCACCCTTCTGCTTTAGAGCTGATGCTTTCACTGTGCAAAACAAAATGAGTTTCTGCACCAGTTCACCCACCCACCATCCTCTGCCCTCTTCAGTTCCAATAAAAGGCCTGTCAGACCCTGGTGTCTCTTGCTCTCTGCATGCTTGCTGTGTTAGTTCCTGTGTTCTGTTCTTGGGAACTGGTGCTTCCTCTCCTCCTCTTCCTCCTCCTCTCCCTCACAGCACTGTTCCTTCCTATAGCTTTTTCAAATTGTACTGTAGTTTATGTGAATGATGTTCAGAAAAATAAAGGAAAAGAAAAAAACTTTGTGGCGACGTACATTACGTGTACATTCATGCTAAGATTACCTGTATGTATGTATGTATGTATGTAGCATTCAATTAAACACAGCACTAACAAATAAAACTTTTTTTTCATTTATAAAGTTACAAGAGTCGTGAGGTTATTAAAGCAGTCTACACTAGGAAGCAGGTTTTTAGATAAAAAATCGAATTAAATGTTATCCATTGTGGTAAATCTGCATGTAGAAAAATAGAAAGTACAATATTTCCCTCTGAAGTGTAGTGAAGTGAAAGAATAATAGTTATTTTACACCAATGGCTTTTTTTTTAGCTATTCCACCATAGATGATTCTCCTCTAGATATCTCATATGGTTTTATTTTATTTGCTTTTCAAGGCCCAAAGTGTAAAACCCAAATTTAAAGATGATAAAAAAGGCTGAAAACAAATCCACATTCATAGGCAGTTTTTTTTTCTTTCCTCTACCATTAATCATCTTGCAACCCTTTTGGAGGGGCCTGACCACAAGGTTGGGAACCGCTGGACTAAACTAGCGAACTTTATATAATTTAGCTGGAACTAACCAATAAAATCAGTTTACACTTACTCATCTATATTAATAATAATGAATAAATAAACATCTACATATCAGTCACTGCTATAAATTGTTTTTATACTTTTACTAGTAAAAAGTTTGCTTTACACACATAAATTTCCCCTAATACTTAAATAGGGTTTTTCATGCAGGACTTTTACTCCTAAAGAGTTTTAGTACATGATCTGAGTACTTCTCCCACTACTGTCTATTCAAGAGCTTTTGGGTCAGCAAAAGGGCTTCTATAGATACCTGCAACAAGAGTGTTAAGAGCTGGAACTGGCTTCCAAACTGTCACAGATATTTCTTGTGTCAGGTCGGTTTCAGTCTGTTTCCGACAAAATTACATTTTAATTTATAGGTGGAAATGCTTATACTTTACTTTACTTACTTACTTATACTATACTTCAACAAAGTGTTAATACTTTGTTATCCCATGCCTACACTTATAATAGTTTGTTTTTCATTTCTCGGCTTCATTTTATTGCTTTGTGCCCAATTTATATATATATATATATATATATATATATATATATATATATATATATATATATATATATATATATATATATATGCGTAGTACACTTCTTTGTATTAAATTAATAACGTACTTATTTAACAGGGAACTTGTCAAACTCGAAGTGAAACGGGTCAGTATTTGTGCATTACCTCCTCCCAGCCGCCGGGGGCGCCGTGGCGGCGGCGCTCCTCCTCCTCTTCACCCCGGCTCCATCTTACACATCCGGGCCTTCCCGCAGCTGCTCATTCGCAATCCGCTTCCTTTCCCCTGCGCTCTCGACCGGGGAGGTCTGCGAGCGGCTGCAGAAGAACCCTCCGAATCCCGGGGCCCTCCGAGGCGCTGCTGCACGGCCGCCCGCCCCGCCCTCCTTCCTCCCCGCCCCCCCGCACACCCGCTCGCTCATGCCGCGGGCTCCGCCGGTGCTGCTGGTGCACGGCGCCGAGCGCTCCCCGTCGGTGCGACGTCTCCGTGCCGAAGCGGCGTCGCGGGCTCCCGTCAGCTAACGGCATCGATCTGCGCTTCCACCGACCGTCCCCCTTTCCCTCCCTCCCCCCCTGCCCCCTTCTCTCTCTCCCCCCCTCCGGTCAACCCCGCACCGATCTGTCACATCACCCGTTTGATTGATAGCTAACGCTGGACCAGCGAGGCTTGCCACCCTCCCCCTCTCCCCTCCCTCCTCGTCCCCTCCACCACCGCCACCGTCCATCGGCTCCGGCAGGAAGCCCCCCTCGTTTCCTCCCGCAGCGGTCCGGGTTCAGGCCCGCAGAAAGAGTTTTATAACCCAGGATATTTAGACCTCCAGCCCCCCCTTTCCACTTCCCTCTCTGGTCTTTTTTTTTCTTTTTTAGAGTCCGCTTCTTCTCTACCTCCACCTCCCCCTCTCTCTCTCCTGCCTCCCCGCCCCTGTCCGAGCTCCGCGGGCACCGGCTCCGCTGCTTCTGACAATCCGACCGACGAGCGCTGCTCGGCGGCCACTGACTGCGGGGAACCCCGGCGGACATCTCCGGTTCTCCTCCTCCTCCCTCAGTCTGGAAGCTAGCTGGCTGGCTTGCTCCTCTTCGCACCCACACAGACCGGCAGACCCCCCCACCCCACCAGCCCCCTCATCCTCCGTGTCCCCCCCGTCGCCGTGGTTTGCTCCGATCCACGCAGCAGCGCCCGAGCCGCGGGTCTCGCCATGCCGGGTCCGGTGGCCGGTAGCAAGTCCCGTGTGTACGCAGACGTCAACACGCTGAAGAGCCGGGAGTACTGGGACTACGAGGCCCACGTCCCCAACTGGAAGTGAGGACATTTGTGTTTACTGCAGGTTCGCTGTAATTTGATGCATGTGATGCCGGAGCCCAGCGGATAGCGGGCCTCTGTGTTTGTGGGAGTCTATTTTTATACACGTAGCTGTGAGGGTGTGATGACTTCTGAGATAGTTCAGCCTCTCAGGCTCCTGCTGTCCTGCCCTGTCTCACACCTTCCTGCCCCCCCCCCCCCCCCCCCCCCCCCCCCCCGTGTCCAACCCTGCCCCTGACCCTCCACGAGTCCTCTTGGGTCCAGGACCCCCTCTGCCCCTAAGGCCAGAGCCTCATCGCCTGCTTTTTCCTCCCCCTCACGCGACAGAGGCTCGTCTCAGTAAAGGGCTGAGACTCGGCGGCGGCAGCAGCGCATCCGTTGACCTCGTTGCTCGCCGACTCTGAGACCGTTTTCCCTGTCTTCCTCTCTCACCGTCACCCTCTGTGCTGTCTTTCTGTCTGTCCCTATAGCAACCAGGAGGACTACCAGCTGGTCCGTAAGCTGGGCAGAGGGAAGTACAGCGAGGTGTTCGAGGCCATCAACATCACCAACAACGAGAAGGTGGTGGTCAAGATCTTGAAGGTAGGAACGAGGAGCCGGGGTTGGTGGAATTCCTGCAAACTGGACGCCGAGTTTGGTTGACAGGTGTCGTCCTGAAACTCTCCACCTTTTTAAGCGGAGCTGAAAAGATTTGTAAGTGGAATTGTGATTTGTTCTGGCAAAATGCCAAACGCTCCCCATGTCCAGCTGCTGGATTCTGATGACTTCCTACTTTTCTTTGTGGCCTGAATTGATAGCAAACCAAATTAGAACTTGCAGCGATTATTCGATTTAATATAAAATCAATGAATCATTTTGACACTCTTGAGTAATTGTTCCGGTCATTTTTTCACACAAAAACAACAAACATTCCCGAGCTCCAGCTTTACAGCTGTGAGGCTTTGCTGCTTTTTTCCCCCTCTCTCTCATGGTATTAAATTGATGCATTTTGGGTTTCTACTCTTGATCAGATGAAACAAATCTCTTTAAAGACACCAGCTTAAAATTTAGGGAAGTCTAAATGTCATTTTTATACCTTTTTTTTTTTCTCTGACATTTTATTTCCCAAATGATTCATTGTTTTAATTGTGAAAGTAAACAGTAGATTCCCTTTTTTTTGAGTGGAGGAGAAAAAAGTTGGTTTCTGGCAAAAACAAATGTGATGCGTAGCAGGTAGAATAACTGAGCTATTGACAGGCAGCTTCGTGTCCACCCTGAGAGCACAATGTTGACGCTAATCATCATTTTTAGTAATAGACCTTGATGAATTAAAGCCATTAGTCCATTCTTGTGTAGCGGCTCTGAAACAACCTCTAACCAAAGATAGACCTCCTCATGACATCCCGCTGCACCAGCATCTGCTCGCCGGTTATAAGCGCTTCATTAAAACAACTTAACACCTGGCGTCATCGCGGCGATGCAGGTGACAGATGCGACTTCCTGCGTTCTATAACCAGCCAACGCGGCCATGTGATCTGGGAAGGTGCTTGCACAGAGATCGACAGAAGGATGCAGAGAGTGAAACAACCAGCGGCTTCTCCATCAGTCAGGGATGGCACCTGAGCAAACCTGTGATGTTTTCCTGTGTGACGCCCTAAACCCTTCTTTTTCTTTTCTTTTTATTGAATCAGCCGGTCAAAAAGAAGAAGATCAAGCGAGAGATCAAGATCCTGGAGAACCTGCGAGGAGGGACCAACATCATCCGACTGGTGGACACAGTCAAAGACCCAGTGGTAGGTTTTCTCATTGTTTTCTGTTGTGTGTAAGTGTTTGAAACTGATAAATTAATTTAATTGTCTTGCCTTAAAAGCACTAAATTTATCAATTTGGAAATAATACCTTAAAAACGACTTTGAAAAAGTCTTGAATTTTCATGTCTGGGTCTTAAAATTTGTGCAGTATGTAACTTCTGTATCGCATTTCCCTTAAAAGTTTCATTTGTTAACCACTGTTTTTATTAAATTTCGTAGCCTAAATAGAAAGTAGTGGAACTGTCATGGCCCAAAAGTTCTGTCCTGCCATAAGTTGCATTTTAGAATATTGGTGTGTTCAGGGTGGTTGCTGTGTGTGCATGAGGTGAGATAATTTACCACAGGAATGAAGCTGCGGTGACATATTGACAATATCCTAACTACAACACGTGAGGTTTTATTGAAAAAATATTTGATTTGGGCATAGTATGAATTTAATTAAAATACGAATAAACATCTGATGGTAGGTCTGTTATAGTTTTACGTGAGTATATACGCAACTTTTATATCAATGGTCTTAAAAAAGGTCTATAAAAAACTTAAATTTTGCTTGAAGAAACCTGTAGGCACAGTGAATAATAAATGTGTGTTCAGTTTGTCACACCACAGAAATGTGTTATAAACCACACAGCCAAATGTGACTTAAAAAAAAAGCGCCATGCACCTATTATTAGGTTTCAAAATGGTGTAAAAATAAGTGGAATGTCTGCTGAAAGCTGAAATCACACAGAACTGTACAGTATCTGTACTCTACTATAAAAACACACAGTTTAAAACAGACCTTGTTTTATAGGCGAGGGAAAGCAACATGGATCCTATTTAAAAAAATAAATAAACAAATAATGTTCAAGAGTCACATTTCTCAGCTCATTTCTTTGGTAAGTGTGGACTTATTTCAGCAAAAATAAAACTTGGATAACTAGTTAGCACTAGAACTTCACTAAAAAGCACAGCGTGATTGTTCCTTTGGTGACGGACAGGATGCAGCGACCAAGGGTTTCCAGCAATTATTTTCCAACCATCCATGAAGTGCTTAGAAATAAATCCCAGAAATGACTTTCCAGAGAAATGCGAAATCAGAGCATGTTGTCAATTTGTTTGATTAAGGAGTCAAACACACATTTACCAGGGAGGCTTTGATAAGAAGATGGTTACAGTTTTGCGTTTGGTGCCATGGTTTTCTGCGGGGACACACGTCCAACATTTGTGATGCTGATTCTCTTTTTTTTTAATGTATTTTGATCCAGTGTTGTGGATATTGGCTGGTAAATTTCTAAAATAATTAAGTCACACTACATATAACTTTTATTTATTAATTTTATTTTCCTGGGAAAAGCTATACTCTTACTCGGTGCCCCTCTAATCACACTGTGGACATTATTTTAAATATAGCTTTTAATAAAAATTCTACATATAAAAGCTTCAACATAAGATAAAACGATGAATTACTCTTTATGTTGTGGCAGCTCATTAGAATGCTACAGATCTCATCTTTCCACCTCAATCCTCAAGTATATGGCAGTTTACACCTTGCATGATTAAAAAAAACATACAATATTTCTTTTGTTTGTGAGTGTATGATTTGTTTTTTTGTTAATTGGCTGCCTCTTCTTGCAGCATGTGATCAATCGTCTCCGTCTGTGTCACATTTGGATATTTAAGTTCAAGTAAGCATACAGTGATCATGAGTTAGAGTAAGCGCTGATGTTAGGACTGATAACCGCTGACCGGCTAATGACACAATCACTTCTGGGCTGGTGATGATTGTTAGACTGGATGATTACTTTTAATGTGGGGATCAATCCTGTTGCTTTTGGTATGTGGGACAAAGAATCACTGTAATTCCTGTTTTGTGATTCCTGTTCTCCTATTGGTCCTGGAGTTTACAAGCATAATCCAAACTGGGAAAATTGACTGTCTGATCCTGGGAATGTTTCGTACTCTGAGCCTTCATTAAGTTTTAAACAGCTTCCCTCTAACTGTGCTGGTGTACAGACTGAATAACTCTTTTTGGAACTTTTCTGAATTGAAAAAAAAAAACAAAAAAGGGGAAAGCAGAATATTTTAAGGCAATGAAAGCGCTCTCACTTAGCCGGGGTTTCTTTCAGTGCAATGATGGGAGCCCCGCAGGGCCCTTTTTGTTTGGAATCAAGTTTCCAGCGAAATACTCAGGTTAGAAAGTGATAATTATTATCAATTTCTGGTCAGAATGGCTGAAATCAAGGAGAAGGTTTGACTGTATGTAGACCGTGATGATTTCTAATTTGACTCTGATCAATGAAGTGTCACAATCACATCCTGTTCTGTTAATTGTTATTGATTTCTTTTTGACTGACATTTGACTTTGTAACCCCCCCCTCCCTTCCCCTCGCTGTCTGTGGTGGTGGCACAGTCCAGAACTCCAGCGCTCGTCTTTGAATGCATCAATAACACTGACTTTAAGGTACAATGATCACTTATCTTCTGCATGCTTCTGGGGCCCTTTTAGTTCAATACTCAACGCCGACTTATAAATACTTGATGCTTTCTACTTTCACTGCCAGTTGCATCTTCATTGCATCCTTTCATGGAAGTACTGTTACTAAACCTAACAAAAATTTGCTTTTACTCTGCAGGAGTTGTACCAGAAGTTGACAGACTATGATATCCGTTTTTATATGTATGAACTACTGAAGGTAAGACTCACATATTTGAACTATTACTGTATTTATTATATATATATATATACACACACACACACACACACACACACACACAGGGGTATTTATTTAGTGGGATGGCTATACCTCAACTATAAGAGACAAACTGAGAAAAACAAATCCAGGAAAATCACATTGCCTGATTTAAAAAAATAAAATGTAATAGCAAGTTATGGTTTAAAATAAGTATTGGGGCAGTAATGATTGTTCATCTCAATACTTTATCTACCCTTTTGTCTTCACTAGGTTTCACACACTGGTATTTTTGCCCATGGATCCTCCATGCAGATCTATTCTAGAGCAGTGATGTTTTGGGGCTTTGGCTGGTCAACACCGATTTTCAACCCCCTCCAAAGATTTTCTATGTGGTTGTGATCTGGAGTCTGGCTAGGTCACTCCAGGAGCATAAAAGGGTTCTTATGAAGCCACTCCTTCAATGCAACGGCGGCGTGTTTGGGATCATTGTCATGCTGAAAGACTCAGCCACGTTACATCTTCAATGCCCTCTCTGAGGGAGGTTTTCACCTTAAATTATGATGCATAGCTCCTTTCGTTCTTTCCTTTACATGGATCAGTCAACCTGGTCCTTTGCAGAAGAGCAGCCCCAAAGCATGAGGTTTCTACCCCAATATTTCACAGTAGGTACTGTGTTCTTTGGATTCAACTTAGCATTTCTTCTCTTCAAAACACGACAAGTTTGCTTTTTACTAAAAAGTTTTGTTTCTGGTTTCATCTGACCATATGCCATTCTCCTAATCCTCTCCTGGATCATCCAAATGCTCTCTAGCAATCTTCAGATGGTCCTGGACATGTACTGGCTTAAACAGGGCGACTTGTCTGGCATTGGCAGGATTAGAGTTCCTGGTTGTGTAGTGTGTTACTGAAGGTAGCCTACTTTAGTCCCAGCTATCTGCAGGTCATTCACTAGCACTCCCCTTGTGGTTCTGGGATTCATGCTCACCGTTCTTGTGATCATCTTTATTTTGTTTCTGATGTCCATTTATCACTATTTGGTTGTAGACAAGTGTATTTTATACTGACAACAAGTGTCAAACAGGTGCCATTAATACAGGTAACAAGTGGAGCAGTGAGGAGCCTCTTAAAGAAGAAGTTACAGGTCTCTGAGAATCAGAAATCTTGCTTGTTTGTAGTTGCTTAAATATTTACAATATTTTACCAATTTACAGGAATTTACCAATTAATTAATTAAAAATCTTCATCAGGTTTTCTAGATTCTTTCCCCTATTCTGTCTCTTATAGTTGAGGTGTACCTATGAAGAAAATTACAGTGTACTTTTTTGCCCCACTGTGTGTTTGTGTGTGTGCATTTTGCAATGAGTTAGACATGCACTCGCACAGTCTTTCTTCTGGCAATGTTCCCGGGAATTCACAAGACTGTGTGAATATTGGTATCTTTGTCTGCTCTGACATTTTGTGTGTGTGTGTGTGTGTGTCAGGCTCTGGACTACTGTCACAGTATGGGAATCATGCATCGGGACGTCAAACCCCACAATGTGATGATCGACCACCAGTTGAGAAAGGTAGGTTGTTCTGACCTATATAGTCTCTTTATTTATTTATTTTTTCCTTTTTTTTTTCTCACACCCACACACTTTGTGTCTGTGGATTATCAAAGGCTTTCATACACTCAGCTCCTGTAATATGTGTGAATAAAGTGGGTGAGACTGAGATCCTTAAAATAACAGCAGATGTAATTTCAGCGTTAACGTTATCTGCTGCTCTCTGGTGGTAAATTCTCTAAAACCATGCAATCTGTTTATGTGTCATGGTGGATTTTCTCATGCTGCTTTAAACATCTACAGAAATGTTCCCTGGTGGAGACTGGACATTGGCTGTGATGATGGGACAAAGGGCAAAGTTTATGCTTGATTCCTTCAGAAACGGAGCAGTTGTGGAGATAGTGACTGTGTGGTGATTCACAGATTGAAGCCATAAGAAACAAAAAATATTGAATATAGTTGTAATTGTCATAAATTATATGTATAAATGTTACCTTTTTCTTGGTGGCTGGTTGATGTTAAGATTGTTCGAATGTCAGACATTAAACATGGGTCAAGGTGCTCATTCCTTTTTGTTGGAGTTTAGTTTGGCACAATCAGTTCTAGAGCAAATACTGTGGCTCCTGCTGGCTACAGTAGCCACATTCATGTGCCAAAACCTAATTTAAATTATTCTGCCATTTATCTTTATCTAGGTCATGTTGATGTTATTATAAAAGTCTTAAATTGAATCTAGTGGACACTGCAGGAACCGTGTGAAAAATGGGAACATGCAGTATGCCTTTCACTTCATCTTCATCACTTCATCACTGTGTCTCTCTGTGTTAATCCTCTGCTACATACACTTATAACATTCAAAAATATATTTCCAGTCTTGTCCAGCAGGAGACAGCAAGCGAACATGAATTTACCAGCACACCTAAAGCAATGCTAGGGTTCTTTCTCAATATTGAGCACACACACACACACACACACACACACACACACACACACACACAGATCTAGATAAACTTTTTGTGAAAAGCCTGTAAATTCCTATTCAAAGCAGTGTTGTGTTTAAAAGACATCTGGAGGATGAATTTTAAGTTTCAAGACCGTGAAGTAAAGCAACACTGAAAGAAATTGTGTGTTTCCGTAGCTACGCCTTATAGACTGGGGTTTGGCAGAGTTCTACCACCCGTCCCAGGAGTACAACGTCAGAGTGGCGTCACGATACTTCAAAGGCCCTGAACTCCTGGTGGACTACCAGGTAACACACACACACACACACACACACACACACACACACACACACACACACAAACACACCACACACCAGTCTTCCTATGATAAATACACACCATTAAGTAGTGCTGGGCATTATGGAATAAAATTAAGTATTTTTTCAGTTATTCTCTGAAAGGTTTGACAAAAATGTGGCATCTACCTGAAGTGTTAAAAATGAGAAACCTCTATTTTAGTGCAGCAATGTAAATGTATAAAATAAAAACTGCTGTGGTAAAGGAACGGTAGCCTTAACATTTTTTTCTGAATGTGTCTAACCACCAAAACCTCTGAAATGCATAAAAGAACAAACATTTTGGCACAATCAAATGCCTGTCAAAACGGCAAAAAAACAATAAGATTACACTAATACAAGCACTTTATTAATAACTGTAATTAGTAGGCTGTACTTGTGTAATGAGATGTCAATAGATTGTTTTGTTCTTGCAATATGTTAGTGATAGATTATTATATTTTGACAGCTGATTTCAACTTTTAACGCAACCGCGCTTGGAAAAATGAGAAATAGCACAATAAACACTTTTCTATCATGCCCCCTATATGGATCATCAGATTGCCCAGTACTACTTTTAAGATTTAGTCTGTGTTTATCACTCACACATATAAAACAAAACTCTTCCAACTTCCATAAATTACTCATTCTTAAAAAAAAAAAAAGGTTATCCCCACACATGGGTAATTCCGGTGTTTGTGTTCTCATCATCGGCAGTGCTGTTTGATGATTTTGTGTTTCAGATGTACGATTACAGCCTGGACATGTGGAGCTTGGGCTGTATGCTGGCCAGTATGATCTTTCAGAAGGAGCCCTTCTTCCACGGACAGGACAACTATGACCAGGTGCCACCGACCCAGCAGCACAGACACAGAGAAACACAAACGGAGAACTGAAAAGTCCCAGAGCTTTTGTGGCATCTTGTGTCCCAGTTAGACACGTGTCCCCAAAAATGTAATACACTAACCTGGTCCTGGTCTGTCTTTCTTTAAGCCCAGAGAGAAGGGTGGAAAGGGTGAAAGTCTGATCTGAAATATACAAATGTGAAAGGAAAACCAATGGGATCAGCGAGAAATAAGCAATTTACAGCAGCTCATTATGTGGCAGATTTAGTGGAGCAAAGTTAAATTTGTTAATGAATCAGCATAGATTTGTTCCTTAAAATGATCTGTTGTGTTTTGCAGCTGGTGCGGATCGCCAAAGTCCTGGGGACAGACGAGCTGTTTGGATACCTGCGTAAATACCACATCGAACTGGACCCGCGTTTCAAAGACCTGCTGGGACAGTAAGTTTTTGTCTTTTTTTTTTTTCTCCTTCCGGTTTTAAACTTGTAGGGAGTTGCGTGTAAATGCAGAGTCAGGAATTCTTCAGCATTCAGTTCAATGCAATAAAGCCAAACAATTTTGTATTTATCACCTAATGCAATCAAAAAGTGAAGCGTTGAGTTACGATCTGGCAATGCTAAAATCCCAGACCCTCCTCGTGATTCAGGGAATCCTGAACACGATCACCATTTATTATCGTCCAGCAAATAAAATCAGTGTTTAAACCGCACTAACTGCACCACCAGTTTCCTTCTCTAAGGTCTTGTTCCATATCTTGGTGTGTTATTGCCACCTACTGCCAGTCAGTGGAATAGCCAACTCTCATCCTAAACACACATTTGGGTCCTTTGACATTTACTGAACACAGAATAGAGACACAGAACAGCAAAGCATTTGCTCCATAATGCCATAGGCGAGTGGAAATTTGACAGGGTTCCTTAAGGTTTTCTTAAGGTTCATCTGTTGGAATAAATGAGCAATCATCCTCAATAGTAGTAAATGTCAATGTTGTAAGTAGCACAAACACACCTTTTGAATTCTTAATGGAAAGAAAATTGCCTGCCAAACCAGAGTTGCTTTTAGTAGCTTACTCTGACCTATGTCCCTTTCATTGACAAACAATACTATATTACTATACTATCGGCTCGAACTAGGATTTTCGTCTATTTTTCACATGTTCACTGCCTCCCTGACCTTGCACTATTTTAGGTGAAGACATAGATGCTCTTTTAGTCCCTCAGTTGTAAGAACTGCTGTTGCTCTGACAATTTTTATATTCTATGTATAGCATGCATCTTATAAAACAACAGGACTACATTCGAAATTAGTTCTTGTCATTTGTTTCCATTCCTATATCCCTATTGTTTTAATGGTATGCTGCAAGTTTCTGTGATGCTTGTAAATGTTGCCGTGCACTGAAACTTAAATTTGAGAAAATCATGAAAAAAATTAAAATTGCAATATCTGCCAGAAAAGTCACATTTCAACTTTTCCTAAAATCGTTTACCCCTAATATACTATGTACAGCAGTTCCCTAAGATACAAACATTCATAGAAACAAACAACTGCTGACTAATGTCCATGAAGGTTTGTTAAATGATATATTGCGATCACAAGTTTGTGTTTTTGACCTTGACCCACATCCGACTAGCTCCCCTCTCTGCTGTGATCCATTGCGAGCAGCACCGTGTGATTTATAATAATAATAACAATTTTTTTTTGTATTACCAAGGGTTCAGAAGTCTTACAAGAAGAGGCAAATCTGTCAAGTGGAGTGTCCGAGTTTTATTCTTGAGTTTGCAAAATCAGGAGGAGGAGATCCCACATACAGTGTACATGAGAGAAAGTCATTGTTGTAACAAGCATCTTTATAACCTCTCAGGCTGCATCGCGTGTCCAGGTCGACAGGACACGGTGAACTTGGCATCATAAAACAAAGAGATAAGAAAACAGAGCACTATTCAGAACTCTGTGCCATAAAGTAAACAACAATTAGTGAAGAAGAGCATTCCATTCCCAGGAAAAGTTTACATTATCGAGCACCTGTAAACTAAACTAAAAGAAGGCCAAAAACCTTTTCAACTTACTCGCTATTTCTAAACCAAACAATAAATAAGTCCTTTTCACCTTATGTAGATTATATATATGTATATATGAGCTGAACTAAAGACAAGGAGGGCTCTATAGTAACCTTATGAACAAAGAATATATTTCTTTTACAACTACTCCATACACGCATCTCCAACACTCGTCTCCCTCATCTCACCCACTACACTCTTGCGTGCATCTCAGCACATCAGGCTTCGTACCTATGATTCTTTTTCAGAGTAGTAATGGCATTTAAATGACATCAAATGGCAGTTAGAGATTAGAATGTAATGCATAATGACTTATTCTGTTGCCTACTATACAGTAATCCCTCGTTTATCGCGGGGGTTACGTTCCGAAAATGACCCGCGATAAGTGAAATCCGCGAAATAGAAAACTTTATTTTTTTTACAATTAGCAACTATTACATGTATACAAATACAGTGACTCGCGTGTAGGCCGTTTCACTGCTCTTCAGACTGGGCCGCTGCATCCTGACTGCGCTCTGCAGTGTTCTCTTCATCTGAAGCCCGCGGTGCAGGTGTGTTTGTTCGGGAGAAGAACATAGTGATAGGCAGCTGTTGTCGCTCTTTTTTCTTCTTTGCAAACGAGACGACAAAATGATAGCACAATTCGTAGCATGTTTTGATACAAGAAGCGAAAGTGAGTTTTTAGCGAATCAGAATGCAGAACACAATGCACCAAAAAAAAAAAAAAATGCATTATGAAAATCCGCGAAATAGCGAATCCGCGATAAGTGAACCGCGAACTGGCGAGGGATCACTGTATTGGCGTTATGGACTAAATAAAACAATCAGTGGAGTAGAGGATTGACTGTGGCCGATGCCTGAATAGGAAAAATGTCTGCTGTCAAAATGGCCCTGAATTACGGTGTGTGTGTGTGTGTGTGTGTGTGTGTGTGTGTGTGTGTGTGTGTGTCTGTCTGCAGGCAGAGCAGGAAGCGCTGGGAACAGTTTGTGCAGACGGAGAACCAGCACTTGGTGAGTCCAGAAGCTCTGGACCTGCTGGACAAGCTGCTACGCTACGACCACCAACAGAGACTGACCGCCACAGAAGCCATGGAGCACCCGTACTTCTGTAGGCAGCGCTCACACTCTGTTTTCCTGCATTTAGAATAGCCTTAAGGTCCAGGCAGCGTTAACAAGGAGTTAATTCATCTCTTATATCTCTTCCTGCAGACCCAGTAGTAAAGGAGCAGTCTCTGTCAAACTCTGACAACATGGTTTCCAGTGGCAACACCACAACGCGATGAAACGCAGGTATCAATCAGAATGTGCGGCAGAATTGTGACTATCCCCATTTTGACCCATTAGATTAATTGTTGATCATCCAGGCTTTTTCGACAACGGAAATAGACATTTTTGATATTGCGCCACAGCTTTCCATATAGTTTCACAATTAAACAAAAACAAATCGCTCACATGCTTTTTCATTGATTGGTATCATAAACTTAGATACATGTTGAGAAATAAAACACTTTATTAATATTACTAAATAAAGTGGTAACAATGCTGTCCTTCATTTGACATTTTGATGGTGAGCCTAACATCCAACATTTTTCTACAAAATGTCACTTTATTGGGGGGAAAAAAAAAGATTTATTTTATCCATCCTCTCCTTTTCTGTCCTCACATGCTTTATTTTTTCTTTCTCTCTCTCTCTTTCTATCTCTCTACAGATGTGGAAGAAGGATGTTTGTTACCTCAACTTTGTACCTGGTTGTGACAGTAACTTTGACAAGTGTACAGTGACAATGGATCAAAGTAACTCTGACCAGTTATACTCACAGATATGTGCATACAGATACACACACACACACACACAGACACACAAACATAAATACAAGCACACCTCTACAGACACGTATACATACAGCCTCCTCCTCTGTATCAGTCTGTGATTGGCTTGTCCTGGTTCCCTGTCCGGCAGCCTGACCAATGAGCTTGAAGCTGCTGCACCCCCCCAATCATCCCCTAATATGGTCTGTTTTCCCCTCCCAGCTCAGTCTCATGTAGGTCAACATGGACAAACTACTTTTAAAGACAATTCAACCCCCTCCCCCTCTCCCCCCATCCATCCTCCCTTCCTTTATATCATCCCCTGTTTGTTTGCATCAGCATGGAGAATGAACATGAGAGCGAGCCTGTAGGAGTCCCAGTCCCCTCCCAGACCTGTCTGTCCATCCATCCATCCATCCTCATCCATCCACCCCCATTCATGTACCTATCCGACAGACAAACTTAGCACTACTCCAGTTCTGAAAGTGGCATGGTGGACTCTCTCTAGATAGAATGATGATGATGATGATGATGATGATGATAATAATAATAATAATATTAATGAAAAATAAATGATTTTTATTTAGATGAACTTTTCCTCTGACGCGAGTGAATTTATTGCATGTTTGTCTTCGTATAAGGTGACCTGATTTTTTCCCTGGGACCATCCTGAGGGGGTGACGATAGGGAATACAAAACAATCTGCAAATTTGAATAATTTTCTTCAGTTGCTAAATAAAAGCATGACATGTTCAAATGCACTTAAGTACATAACACCACAATGTTTAAAACTAGGCCTATACCAGTCGTGGAAAGCTAACTCTTCTTAAATACAAGGTTGAGGTTCTTGTACTTGAGTATTTTCATTTACAATGGAATATAGTTTACTTTCTATTGCACATTTTTTTTTAGATACTTTTCATATTAAGATGACACAATGGATAAGAGGTACCTTTTTATCATTTCACATCATATAACTATCAATGTGTCATTTTAGATTTGAGTTGTTATATATATATATATATATATATATATATATATATATATATATATATATATATATATATATATATAGTTTGTATATATATAAATAAACTTATAGAGGTTATAAAAGAATGACAAAAAAAGTCAATCCTGATGTGGAGTAAAGTAGAAAAAAAATGTAATGTAACAATGAAAGAATAGACCTTAACTTAAAAGTAATATAAAGTAGAAAAACAATACATTGGGTCACATGAATCCTCCTCTCTCAGCCCTGCCATACACGTGAACAATCGCAACTTTCCATTGACTCAACCTGTAACCCGTAGCGGTTACATGGATCTATATGTACCAAAAAACCCACACTGTAAACCAACCCCTACGACTAGTGATGGGACGATGATACCTCAAGGAGTGTATTGACACACTAAACAAACTGTGTCGGCACTGTATTGATACTGTGTTGGTCACCCAATAGTGACCCCTGCAGTAGTTATAAAATCATTGCAGGTAAAGAAATTCGTTGTTCGTGTAAATGCTAAAACTGAGTTGGTATGTAAAATCTAGCAAATTAGAGTAAAAATTCAGAGTTACAATTTTTTAACTTATGTGCACATTTGTCAACTTAACTGTTAAATCATATGAAATAAAAGACAAAAAAATGATTAGTTCATGAATTTTTATTGAGAAACAAAAGTTTTTGGTCTTTGCTCCAAGGCGATTTCTCCTCTTACACACCAGCTCCCCAGCCTTGGAAAATACTCTTTCGCATGGTACAGACGATGATGGTGAGCAGAGAGTTTTAAGTGCAAGTTGATGAAGATGTGGGTATACCAATAAAATATAGTTATATAGTTAGTACAAACATATAATAAAAATTCTTAAACATACCTTCCTGCTTGGTAGAACATACGAGGGTAGAATAAGCTTCAGGAGCTCCCTGAATCCCTCATTTTCAACAAAGCTGAGTGGCTGACAGTCTTTGATGATCATATTGACCACTGCCTCATCCACTGCTTGCTTGTTAGGAACTGCAAGCCAAGAGGAACTATTTTGGCAAAAGCTTAATAAAAGGACTATAATTTTTACAAACAATATCAAATAGACATAAAATGACGTGGTGGTGTAGTGGTTAGCACTGTCGCCTCACAGCAAGAGGGTTGGAGGTTCGATACCAGGCCTGGAGCCTGTCTGTTTGCATGCACAATTTTTAGAGAGACTTTCAACATACCTGGGGTACTCTCACGAGTATCTGCCAATTCTTCATTGCCATGCCGAGCTCTATAATGCCTCGGCATTGATGAAGTGCTCTTATTGATATAAGATAGCTCTGTAGAGCAGAGCCGACACTTCACCTACAATAACATAAAAAGTTAATTTATCTGAAAACAATTCAAACCTCTTACCAGAACATTGCATTCAGGATCTCGTAAGTACATGATAACTAAATAAATAAAGTGAGTGCAATGCGCCACCGTAAAAAATAGTATATAAAGGAGAAAAAGATTTACCTTGTTTGGCGTCACGAGATCAAAATTATTCCACACCGGGGAAAACTTCCTAGAACGATCCATAATCAAGCAAAACTCCGTCCGACAAACCCACGACATGTTGATACAGTTTGTTTCCTTATAAACACACTTTGGCGCGGCACATCCAAACGATACGGTTCCTGTATCGGTCACGTGATTCTTTCTTAAAGCAATACACGCACCGATACGAGGTTTCCCTCTTGAGCTCTCGGCACAGTGCTGATGCACCAGTGTCGCTCGTCCCATCACTACCTACGACTGAAATGTTTCGAATGACGTGTGGACTGCGGACGTCATCAACCCACCAGACACTGAGCCTCAGTAATGAGAGCGGCTGACCCCAATCACTTGATGAGGACTGAGTGAGTTTGACTGAACAAGTATGAAAGCTAAACTTTACTTGCATAAATTCCGCTATGACTGGTTCACAGCCAACTAAAATAATGAATGGACTCTACTTTTTCATATAATCTATCCTAAAAAAGTGTAACATTGCCTGATTCATGATGGACTGTTTTAATAAATGGTAATGGATGCAGCAGAACCAGAGATAATGTTTTTGTAATGTATCTGCATCAGATACTTGTATGTATGTATGTATGTATGTATGTGTATATATATATATATATATATATGTGTGTGTGTGTGTGTGTGTGTGTGTGTGTGTGTTGCATGTTACAAGTACCTGATGCCTTAGTAAAATAGTCTGAAAGATTTTCTACACATTAAATTTTCAAATTTAAAGGAATGTATGGTAGCTTGAGGTATTGTGCTTGTTTTATATTTAGAGGTTACAAATTTCATTTTCTAATTCTGTGGGAAGATGCTATAGACAAATATATACATCATTCAGCTTACTTCAGTCTTAATGTGTAGGTTAATGAATAATTACACTGTATAACATAGTAGGTTGCTGAGTGTGTGTATGTGTGTAAGTATCAACTTCCTCTTTTTTCAGAAACCAGAGCTTTGGCTTCCTGTTCGACAACCTGACTCCTCAATCATGTTGTCCGGTCATAAGGTCTCTCTGTCACACAAATGTACAGGTGAGCTGTAGCTCCAGACTCTGGGAGCTGTGGTTGTTTTTCAGTCAGTTCAGTTCACTTCAGTTTGGTTCAGATGATACTTGTAAATTCAAAGGCAAAAAAGAGCCCATTATTTCATTATCAATTAGAACATTTTCTTTGCAGAAATTTTGAAAAGGCTCCAGGGTCTGCTGCCAGAATGTGTACATTATGAGTTTCTACAGAGACTTCAAACAAATAATGCTAGTAAACATCTATGCTTTTATAGACTTCTCATTAAATAGGTTTAAAAAATAATGTGTATGTGTGTGAGGCAAACATCCTGCATTTCGTCTGTATGATTCATTGTGTATGGGTGGGTCAGTGTTTAAACATGTTAACGAGCACCAGGTGTTTGTTTTAAACCTTAACAAGCTGTGGAGCCTTAAAGGTTACTACGGCAACTTGAGCTGGTTGCCAAAGACGACTGCTGCACTGCAGGAAGAGGCTGACAGAAATGTGGAGGAAAAACAGCATTTCTTTCAAACTGCGCTGGTGTCCCACTTGAACTTAAAAGGCTTCCCATTTTAATTCAGTAAATCTCGCAGATGTTTTGAGAATATTGTAAATTGTAAATTGTGGCTGGGAGCAGAGAGGAAATAGAAATATTTTAGAATTTTTTTTTCTCCTACACTCTGAGCAATGAGGTCAACCACTGTAGCACCGACATTCCGTCCCATAGCTCCTGTTATAAACTCAAAATGTCTACAAAAAATAATTATAGTCATTGATAAGCGATTGATCAAAAACTAACCCCTAATAAAATGTGTAATAATACAGTAATACACAGACATGTCTACAGTTGAAAGTCTGAATGTAGTCTGTGAAGTTTCTCTGAGAAATCTTGTACATTTAGTTAACAAGTGATGTGTATGTGTAAATGTGTGTGCGTATTTTCATCTTGTTTTATATATATTCCTCTCCTAAGAAAATGTATGGAAAAAGTTGTGATAGAGATACAATTGACTTATCCAAAATTTGTGGTCTCTGAAGTATAGACTGTTGTATAGTAAAAATGAGAATTACTGAAAGGTCTGGGCTGCAGCGTCCATGGTCATATGTGATATATATCTTTTATAGTCTCACTTTGGAACCAATGTTTTTTGCGTTTTATTTACGCCTAATGTCATCATTTACACTGTATGCAAATATCATACATAGAAATACTTTTCAGGGGGTTCAAATTTAATGTTTTTTTTATTCACAACACACAAGACTGAATGTGCAGTCAAAATGTTTTATCTCATATTTATCAAAAACAGTTAGCCCATTTATAAAAGAAATTACAAATTGTAACAAATTACATGCATTGAAAGAACAGCGGAGAATGTTTCCTCTTTTCGATTTAATTAATGCAGACATTAAGTCTAGTTACATATTTCTTTCTAGAACAAGGAGTGCAGATATTTCCAGAAAGGGCAGACTGGATGATGTTTTAGAAGTAAAACATATTTAAAGCTACAGTGTTGATGATTTAGTGGTTTCTAGCAGAGAGGTTGCAGCTATCTGATCAACAAATCAACTACAATGGCCCCAAAAAAATGAAAGGCCATCTCTGGAGCAGGAGTTTAGTTAGTCTATTCTGGGCTAGTAGAGAAACATGGTAGGCTCCACTCCTCTTATTGTGATTGACATGTACAGTAATATTCTATTTCTGCCAAGTCTGTTCTGCTAAATGCTGCTGAAAAGTCCATTATTAAAAGCCACAACAATGATAGACAAATGATTCCTTAACTTCATAAAATTAATTTAAATGGTCATTAAACAACCAATAAACTGCATTGAAAGTCTAGCAGAGATGAGGCAGCCTGGTGTCATTAGACAGAAATCAAAAGAATGACAGAAAGTTCCATTCTGGTGAACAACAACGACAAACAAATAAAAAAATCAAACACAGGAAGCTCTGTAAAATATGCAGTTTGTTTCTTTCTGTCCTCCCAGGAGAGCTTCCACTCTGTAAATCAGAGGAGCTTTAGGAATAAGATTGTCTTCCTCTCCTGACAAACCACAAGCCAAACACTGTCTCCCAACACCCTGAGTCACACTGTCCAAAGTGAAATAATCTGGTTTAAGTTTCCCATCGGAGGACCGGATGATGACCTCCTATCACTGTGAGATTCGTAACTGGGTGGCGAATGGGTATCTGCTGGATGCTGAAGGGTCATCGGGCACGTGGGTCAGCCGGCTCGTTTCAAACCACGTTTGTGTCTGAGACAGCACGGGACGCCTTTTTTCTCGGACTCGGAGCTGGGCGAGGCCGGGGCTGGGGTCGCGGACACCTGCTTCCTGTGGAGGGACAGAGAAACCAAACAGAGGCAGAGAAATGAGAGGAGGAAGTGTGATTGAGTGTTTGGTTTGGCACTGACACAGAGTATTTAATTATTTACCGCAGACTCGTGTGGCCTCTGCTTTGACTGATTGAACCACTGGTGTGATCACAATCTAGTCTGAGGCAGTCGAGACCAGCACATACAGTCTGGGTATTATCCTGCTAAAATGCTACACAATCATAATAAATGGTCACATAACTGTGTTCAATCCACTCAGACTAGTTACTCCTGAAAATATTTGCTAAAAGTCTAACAGTGGTGGTTAAATATATTAAACCACAAATGTTAGGTATATTTAACCACAGACTAAACCATTGATATGCTTCAATAACACTATATATGAGTCAAGGTTGCACTCTGCTGCCTCTTCTGTTATTGAACAGCTTCGCTTATGTGTTTAAATATTCATAAATTGTTGGTGTTACATTATTAATGTCTATACTTTTAGAACTTATTACACATCTTGATGAAGTACCAATAATTTAAACTACATTTTTTTCAAGCAGAAAGGATAAACACCAGCCAAAGGGAATTTTCACAACCTAACAATACAAATGTGGTTCTCAAAGTACCAATTATAATTGATCTATAAAAGGTTAACTTAATTAAGCAATTATAGAGCAGTGTAGTTTGGTGTTTTTGCACAGTGTAACAACAACAAATAGAAAAACACAGATTCTGCTAACCACATACAGGTTTATAAAGATGTTTCAGCTAAATAAAGAATAGAAACAAACAGACGAAACATGTTTTCATTAAAATAGCAATCCAGTATTAGGACTATATTATTATTTAATGTGTCTAATATCACATTTCTAGGTCTTTTCTTTAGTGATGACGCCTTGAACTCCAAGTTGACCTTTTTTTTTAAAAAAATGTTGCCTTTATTACGTATTAATCTTAACCTGATGTCATCGTCTGAGAACAAACGTGACTCGCCTTCATTAACTTAAAAAAAAAAGAAAAGAAAAAGTAAAGCTATTAAATGGCTGATACATGTCATGCTGCTCATGTTTCGTTCAGGCTCCTCCCGTGGTGTCGCTCCTCACCTGGCGGTGGCAGCGGCGGCGGCCTTCTCCCTGCTCCTGACCTGCTTCATCACCTTCAGCATGCGGCAGATCTGTCTCAGGGTCATCTTGGGAGCGTGGCCTACCCGGGGTCTCGGGGTGCAGCGGGGCCCCCGGTATGTGAGGAGCACCATGTAGTTGCCCGCTCCGGGTCCCTTCCCAAACAGCTGGAGGGGCTGAAGGCTGCTGTGAGCATAGCAAGATGCACACTGGGAGACAAAGGGAGAGGGAGCACGCTGTTACCCAAGTTCACTCCCACAAAAACCTTGTGTCTGTCCTGTGTTCGACTAATAATGTACAGGGACTTGTTTCTTGGTCTATCTCATAAGGCTGGATTCTAAAACAGGATTAGGATAACACAAAATACCAATACTTGATTTTTGATCTGAATTCATGAATTTATAATCCACAAATTACTTTGATTGTAGTAGAAACAATAATAATTGTAATTATTTTAAAATAGCTTTTTTTTGTTCCTAAATTTTTAATGTAATCAGAGAATTATGACACTTTAGGATGACCTTGTCCTCTTCTGTCACATTCTTTCTTTAGTGATGTGTAAAATTCTACACAGTGGTAAAAGTGGTAGTGGTAGTTTGATTGAATGGAATGAATGTGACTTCTTCGAACTGCTTCTTCCTCACATCTCACGGAACCAGAACCATCTCCTTCCAAAACCAAAGACGACACACTGACATTCAATCGTGTTTACCCACCAATAGATGTTTACTCATCCGCGCACACACAATAGCTGACCCATTTCTGAACCTTGAAACTATTATGTACAGAAAAAAGACAGCGTGGTGTAGACAGTACAACTCTCCATTACCCGTGATATGTGAAATTTGTTTTTAAACTGTTTAAAATCATGTGGAATAAAGCGAGTCACCCCAAGTCCCATCGCAGGAATCATACAGTACTTGTTGCTATTTCTAGTATGAGCAGACTCAGAGGAAAAGCTGTAATCTAACTATCTGTAGCTTCTATGACTGAAAAAGGCACACACACACACACACACACACACACACACACACACACACACACAAAGATACTTACAGGGACGACTGTAGCCATGGAAGATTGTTGAGATGTTGATGCTCTACTAAAGAAATATCTCTCGCCTTCTTATATCCACTGACAGGCCATACGGGCGGCCAATCATTCTTCAGAAGACACTAAATGATCCTCCTACTGGTGACATCACCATGGTGAGGTTGCTCTCTGCCTCACACACACAAACACACACATACACACGCACGCCTGTTGCTTCGGGTTTCAGACACTGACGTGTACTGATGGCTCTTTTGTTATGCAGGGTATAATTAGAAGCAGCTGTAATTCTGGGAATGTGGGAAAAAAAAACAGAGGAAACGCTGCAACTACAACTCATAGAGATAGCAAATGTGTTTTTATTTCAATCAACTGTAAATTAATTTGATAGATATTTTTCTGTAAGCTTAACTAGAGAATGATACCAAACTTGGACAGATGTGTCTATATCAAGATCACCAATCAGAACGCAGAAACAATCATTATCAATCTTTCAGATTCACATAACAATATGCCTTTGATCTCGACACAACATTCATGAAAAGACTCAAGACTCCATTTGTCCATTTTCTATTTCTAATCCCAGCATGCTGTGGGGGAGAGGCAGGGATACACCGCAGACAGGTTGCCAGCCTATCATGGGGCACACGCACCACTCACATACACACTCATATCCAATTAACCTAAGCATGTTTTTGGACTGTGGCAAGAAGCCGAAGAACACCCAGGAAGACACAGGGAGAACATTACATCGTTACTCGTTATATGTACTTGACTTTATGGTATCAGTATTTTGACATTATGACCAGAAGGAATGACAGAATAGGGAGGAAGACAGGAGGAAATGAGAAAAAAAGTGGACAAGGTCAGTACAAGTATGGAGGCAGGCATCCCAGTGTAAGGTGACATACCTGAACAATGTGATGCATCGGTGCGTGTATATCGTATCAATCAGTACAATATTACACATCACTGATGGGAAGAGAGCTGACAAAGGCCTTTTGAGTCACACTCCGATGTGTTTTCTAAATAAAGGACACCTGAGAAGGCTTGAACTAGCAAACCTGTTCGATATATCATTCATGTTATTACTCAAGAACACATACTTACAGGTCCACTAACATACATTTGATTAGGGGAAATTCATCTCAGTATGGTTTGACAGTTCTCTCTTTAAGCTTCACTGGAGCTCTAAAAAAAAAAGTACAGGTAGTTATTGGTCTGTCTAAATATTCATGAACCTCTCTTCTGATTGGATGATTTTGACCTGATGAAAAAAAGCTCTTATAATGGTGGGTCAGGTGGGCCATGTTGGTAACCTCTGCAGGCGGAGGGTGATACTGCATGGGGGTGTCTATAAGACCATAGGGAAGAAAAACTACCAGAACTTATTTAGAGTCACAAAAATCCAAGAAAATGTCTATTTGTATGATATAGGACCTTTTAAATGCATACTTAAAAGTTTTTCTAAAAATGAGAGAAACGTTTTTCTTTCTGACAAAGCTGTAAAACAGGCCTGTGAAAAGATAAGGTCTATATATGGAAAATTCCATTAACATTAACTGCATTACTAGATATACTGAAAACACCCTGGTCTAAATTCGGGTATTCATGACAGACAAATATTGTTTTGCTTTTTTATTCTTTAATATCTGAGTTATATGACAGAGCTGATTGTCGTCTAAGATGAAGAATCAGTTCAAGTAGTCAGTGACCAGTTTAATATAACTGCAGTGTTTCACAGTACTGTATAAAAAGTCCATTTTCAATTTCTCAAAATAGTTTAGAAATTGCTGTTTAACTTTATAGGGACTTTCACCTTTACTCAGGGAAAATATTAAAGGAACTGAATCTTACAGCTTTATGCAGTTAAACATAATTCTTGGTTTCTGTCTATCATGATACCATAGGAAGTACCTCATGGAAAATTAAAACCCCCAGAGGTCTTAAATTTATCTAAACAGTAGAACGGAAGTGAAGAAGGGGAAGAGCTATGTTTATTCACTTTTCATTTCTCGGCTAGAACACCAATGACAATCATGCTTTTACATATCTAATTCTCAGATAACTGCATAAAAGTAGAAAACTTACATGGTTTTTCTATCAATGCCCATTTTTTCCATATAAAAATGAAAAGAAATAAAAGAAAATAATATTGACGAAACGTATTGCTATATAATAATTCCCATATAAAACGGCCTACTATAACAAAACAAGAAGAGTGAAACACAAGGGGTTTAAAGACAGAGATAGTAAATAAAACAATATCACTTTTGATATTTGTTTTCACATGATTGCAAACATTCAAATTTTCACTCATTAATACAACAAAATTCCCATCAGCCCTATTTTTTATAGCAAGAAACATGATTTAGCCTGAAAAACAACAAACATATACACACACATTCTGTTTTTCAGTCATATTTTAAACCTAACTATGTAATTCCATACTTATTATAGAGAAACCAGACAACCAGACATAGTTTAATTTTTTAAATGTGTAATTAGTACTGTAACCTAAAGAGTCTCCTAATGAACACACAGCAGGTCAGCTATACATGTGTACATAGTCTACTGACAATTGAAATTAATAATTAATTATTTTGGTTTAAATGGAGCAGGGAACTTTCGAAGAAACCTCTCTGAGAATCATCAGCATTTAAACTCAGCACAACTAACTGAGAATCAGAACCAATGCTCCTAATATAAAATCTGAGGGTCTACAAGATGAGTAAAGGGATATATGTTTTTGTTCATATTCTGATTCTTCTCTTTTGGATTTTGCCTTTAGCAATCCTGCACACTTACAAATATATTGAAACAAACAGGTCTTGTGATAAGAAACACTGAGAGGTAATATTGAAAACATTTGTAATAATGAAATTGAATCCATATCCCATTTATTTTATCAATTGTCTTTCTGAATTAATCGCTGAACTAAAACTCAGAGATATGACACAAATAAAAGGGTTGTTTATTTTGAACACAGAAATAACAAAATTATTTTTGCTGTTAATTTATGTATGATGAATGTCATATTCACAATTTGAATTTTAAAGATAATCTCTAATTTCTTTTTAAAGTTTTTACTGATTTTTATTGAATATATAAAACACTAAAATTTATTAATACTAATAATCCACCCTTATTTTTGAATATCTGTATATAATTTAGACTGCATACGGTTTCTAAGTAAAATAGAATTAAAAACGATCTATATGTCTTGTGCATCTTTACATACACTCTTCCCATCATTTACATCCTGTGGAACGCTACGATCTTTGCTAGAACAATAGGGTCCCGTATCATGCAAACCTAATGTTATTAGTAAACGCTGGATTTATTAATAACTACCCTACTGTTCAATTCACCTGCCCATGACATGTCCAGCAGGACACGCAGGACGGCGCTCGTGGGCAGGAACTGCGTCTTACGGCTGCTTCAAATGTCCCGAACATGTCAAATAAAGTCGTAAATTCAAACTTCGGTGTTCACCAGCTGCGTTGAAAGTGATCTCGATTTAACCTCGCAATTTTCTCAGCCTGTTTTCTAACTGCAGGCAGTAGAGAGTTTAGGTATACTACGTCTCGTTTACCCGCTGCAAACAGAGCCTCATAAATTACAACCGAGCTACAACATGCGCGTTTCTTTTCCTCGTTTGCGTTTCATCTGGGATTTGGTTACCTGCCTCGTTTTCGGGTTCACGCGTTCCAAAGGGGGGGGGGATTTTCCCGACGCCACCTGAAGGCATCATCGGCTCATTTGTTGGCTGAAGATAAAGATGAGAGTCAACAACAAACACGCCCTCTGTTTGCAGGAGAAATACACACAAACAAACACTTTATCGAATGTCTCTGATGAGTTCACTGACACGTTTTTATCGGACTTTACGCGCACGGCGACGTTAAGAAAGTGTGATGCACGCACGCGCGCGCAAACACGCGTAGTTGTTGAAAAATGACAGAGTGGTGCTTATTTTCATCATTCCTGACAGGCCTGCGGGCATCGATCTTTTTTTGAAGGCTACAGACTATTCATGAGGAAGCGATCACTACACATTTCTGCATCTGTTTTCGTTTTATCAAATCGTCTCATCAAAAACAATAAAGAAGGAGATATGAAAGTTGCCTAAAGAATACACTTAAGTTGTAAAGATAAGATGTTTGTGTGGAGTTTATCTTTGTTTCATTCAGAGCAACAGGTGCATCGGGATGCGATGCTGCATTCAGGGCTCAGCTGAGACCCCGGTACTAATATACAATCCTAGTAAAACTCGTTCCTCTCCAGCTTGAAGGGGATCACCTGCGTGTTTCGGTGAATAACATTAAACACTAGCTCTTTTGGTGAAGGGACTCACACACGTCGCCCGCTCTGACCCCGCGCCCGCATCCGCGCGGCGTCTTTTCCGAGCGCCTGAACGCCTCACAGACCCCGCCCCCCCCCCAGCGCCGTCCCGGCGGAGGCTGGTGTTTACAGCCGCTGGGTGTCATCTGTGAAGTTAGTCAGGTCCCGGCCCTCAGTGGAGGTCTCCGTCTCTCCGCTCTCCTCCCTGCGTTCGGTTTTCGGTTCAGACGGACTTCTCTGTCAGCAATGTCTCCGTCCACGTCGCCCCGGTTCTTCACTGAGCGGGAGGTGCTCCGCCACCGCACCAAGGACTCCTGCTGGGTGCTGCTGGGGACCCGGGTGTACGACGTCACCGCCTTCCTGCGGATGCACCCCGGAGGAGAGGCGCTGATATTCCGCCGGTCCGGCATGGACGTGAGCCGGGAGATGGAGGGACCCCCGCACCGGCACTCGGAGAACGCCCGGCGGTGGATGGAGCAGTACTACATCGGCGAGCTGGACAGAGACGAGGCGCAGGTAGGGTCCACCACACCTGAAGAAGTAGGTCCCCCAGTTGGACGCGCTCAGGCGGATGTAGCAGTGGATGCTTGAATTAGCTTCGTCTCCACGGGGAAGCGACTAAAGTAAAAGTAGAGAGAGGCCGGCTCCGTTACAAGTAAAAGTCCTGAATTCTAAATGTGTACTTGGGTAAAAGTACAGAAGTATTATCAGCAAAACATATTAGTACCTAAATATAAAAGTACTACTCATCTTTATGTTGTAGTTCCTCAGTTTTAGATACTATTTAGGAGAGGTGCTGCATCCTAATATAAAACACATGTATCACATGTGTTTTATGCGTTTTTTTTACACAAAGTGCATAACATATCTAAGAAAAAAGAACAAATCACTATAAATGTTGAGAAAATTAAAATGTGTCATCTGAATCTTAACTAAATCTGCATGATGAAGAAGAAATTAAGATGTTTCCTTCTGAAATATGGTGGAGTGAATGTAGCATAAAATCAATAGACTCAAATACAAACTGACATCAATGCTTAAAATACTGAACATGATTGAATATGTAGTTGAAGGTTATTTAAATATGATAATGGTAATAATAATATTAATAATGGAAAGATGAAATTCTGGTAAATTATGTATTTGTCCCCAGAATTTGTGTGGGGACAGAAGGCGTTTTGTCCTTAGGGTTTCTATAGGTTAAAATGTGCATGAGGGTTATAAAATCTAAAATAAAAAAAAAAAGCAGGTAAGATATAATAAGACATATAAAATATTTTTTTTTAGAAAAAGTGTAAAGTGCGGTGTGACAACAGATACTTATGCGATTTAATAAAAAGTAGACAAACATCTCCGCCCCTTGATTTGAAAGAACTGATAGTTGCAGCAGACCTGCTGTTTTCTGGGATTTGTTCCCGATATGTGGAGCATAAAAAGTGAACGTTGCTTCTTCATGCTTATTCTGGCATAAATCAACCAGAGAAGAAAATGTTGCCTTCACACTTAAACTGATCTTATATCATGTCAGATCATGACACATTGTCTTTGCCAAGCGCTCAGTGGTTTTGAGGGAAGGGCTGGTACTACCTAGCTGTGTGTGAATAACGGGTGTGTATACTTTACTGACTTTACTGGGCAGAGACACGCAGGTTCTGGCTCCTGTGTGTGCAGGGAGAAGCACAGCAATGTGCTGTAACAACAGAATCTCTCCCTTGGGACAAATAAAGTTTTCCTTACCTAGACCTAGACATGTGTACATGGAGAGACCAGTGGCGGTAATGAATGATTCAAGAGGTGAGGGTGGGTGTGTTTGTGTAAAGGAGAGAGAAAGAAACTGGTTTGTCTTGTCCCAATTGTGATAGGACTACGGGGCAAATTTGAGGAAACTGCAAACTTTCCATCGCTTGTTGTTGGGTGATTCCACACCCAATCTAGCCTCTCTGTCCCTAAGAGTTGTGAGGAGGGAGAAACAGAGAGTTTGCATAAATCTCTTACTCAGAGTTGACATTTACATGGCTTACCTGCTCTGATGTGTGACCATCTGTGTGCATGCTTGTCCTCTTCTGTTGGGTGTATCTCTGCAAGCCAAAGTTTACACAATTACAGGAACAAAAGTTATTACCATGTCTTCATTGTTGTAGTCCTTAGATTTACCCTTCAGTCACTGATAAGTCATATCTCTAAAAATTGTGACTTTTGGACTTTTTGAAGATACAACCCATACGCCTGTGTTTGTGTAGGTCGTATTGAGACTGTGTGATTTGATGTGTCACGGTTTAGCAGCAGTCTTGACGGCAACATTTTCACACAGTCACACAGGATGTTCACACTTTTTTGTGCTCTTGCAATTTCACGAATCATACACCAAACTCAGGTGTGATGAAAATATGCTAATAATCAAACTGTCTCCCCACTGAGGCGCCAGCTTAGCACTGAGCAGCTGCTGTGTGTGAAACTTGGAGTAAAATGTGACAAAGGAGGTCATGAGACTAATTTTCAACTTGCTGACTGAGCCACGGGACATTTGAGTTGTTAATTAAATAGCACCCCTGCTTAATGTGTTTTGCAGATATGGCTGAACAGGATGTTGTTCTTTTCACTTCCCCCAGTCATTGAGGCACCTTGGTCTAACTGTTAAAGTCAAAGCAATTATGTGTTTTGTTCTTCAATCATTGGCCTGATGGCTTTAAAAGGCAATTTCATCAGGTGACTGAACAGTGTAACTTTAAGTGTCATTTGAATTGCAATACAGATGTCAATTACAGATGTTATACTTTCCTCGTTAAATATTGCAGAAAAGGATTTTTACAATATAGTTCTGCATGAAAGGGTGGCACGGCTGTGCAGTGGGCAGTGTCTCACAGCAAGAACAGGTTCAAGGCTTCCTCCCACAGTCCATAAATGTGCTTAGGTTAATTAGAGTTTCTAAATTTTGCGTAGGTGTGAGTGAAGGGTGTGTGTGCCCCATGATGGGCTGGCCTGTCCGCAGAGTTTCCCTGCCTCTCACACAAAGTACGCTGGCATGGTCACCAGCAGACCCCGCGTGGCCCTTGTGATGGATGGATGTGTTTATAATGGACAGTTTTTATTCATCTAAACGTTTAATTTGACCATCAAAATAGTTGTTGATAAAACTTCTCCTGATCAATTAATCCACCACTTGCAGCTGTAGTGATGCGCCAATAAGTCATTCTTGGTCAATATTATGAAAAGAAGGACAATGTGGTGGTAATGTTGAATCAAAGTGTCAGGTGCTTTTCAAGGATAGAACAGAAAGTGAAACAACTATGAGGATGCAGTTTTCTTTTAAAGAAAGTTCTTTGTGGTAGACTATAGAGAATGGTAGCACACCTTTATTTATTCTTATTATGGATAAGCCTACGTGAGAGTCTTTATCAGGGTGGATTGTGCAATAGGGTGAGGTGATATTTCTGCCCCCTTTAAGAGGCCACTGGACATGACAAGAACAACAAAAAGAAGTGTAGCCTTCTTTTTTGGGAAGGGCACCAGAGGAGTCTTCTGATGTGTGGCTGTTTCTGTGTTGGCCACACAAAACACAATAGCTGCGGGAGAGACTGGCTTAACACCAAAACCAATTACCCCATGGCACAGCACAACAAGGCATTCCAAAAAGTGCAAGGGCTGGCAGCAGACTGAAACGTCTCCTTCTTTTGCCTAAATCAGAAAATTGACTTCTCTGGATTTATTTTACACAGTTGATTCCATATGAGTGTTGTTTTCTGTATTTTATACTATCACTACAAATTATACTACACTACTACAAAAAAATAACAATGGCACATACACAACAGGAACAGAGTTATTGAGTTATATATATATACGTGTGTGTGTGTGTGTGTGTGTGTGTGTGTGTGTGTGTGCGTGTGTGTCGCTCAGGAATTCTGTGGAAGCATTCTTTATGATGACTAAATAATGTATCTAGTAAAATCTATCTTTCTATCAATGCTCACAAGCAATATTTTGTTATATTTTAGCTGATGATTTGTGGTTGAATATTGACTTATATCTTTACTGTTCCATGCTTGAGGGTGTGTTGCATAAATCTTATCTTATAATCAGAATTCCTTTGATTCTCTTTGGAATGCCAACCAACACCACAGGCCCACTACTACTTCCTTTATAAGTAAGTTAGGCATTAAATGCTTTTTTTTTACTATTTGTCATAGGGTTTTTTATGATGTGTCATCCAGGCAGGGTTGTTCTTACCGTCACCAGTTCAATCTTTTATGGCTGATCAGCACTTTTAAGGGTGTCACATGAATAGTTGTGCGTTTAGAAATGAATTTTTTTGTAGATTGCAGTTTTAATCAATTGTTTAGTTATTAAAATCCTTACACAAATCTGTCTATGGACAGAGGATACTGTACTGCTGTGCAGACTGTAAAAAGTCTCCTGAGACAAATCTGTGATTTTTAATTTTTGGCTATACAATTAAAATTGCCTTGACCTAAACTAGAAAAAAACACTGATGTAGCCCTTTACAACTTGTTAAAGCCCAGGTTTTGTATTCGGTCATCTAATTTTTCCAATCAGCAGTCCAGAACCAAAAAGTGTCTATAATTTTCTGTAAATGGAGAATCGTCTACATGTAACTAAACATATTATAGGCAAAGAATTACACAGCATTTGCTTTGTAAAATAAAGATTTTTTTGTTTTCCTTTTCAGTTCTAGATATCACATGTATAAATATGCCACTCTATATTCGTACATGCTCCTTGCATTATTCTGAGATTTTAAATGGGCGACGCACAAGTGTTGCTGCTTCACACAGGACTCATTCAGATTCTATTCCCAGTCAAAAGTGCGACGTGGTCCTCCTGAGGCAACGAGTACTACTACGAGAACAGGATATGCCACGACGGTGTAGCGCACGTGTTCCTTTCTTAAGGGATGCCCTATCACCCAGCAGGGATGCAGCGGGAGATCCACTCTGGGTGCCGCTCTGTCTCAGCGGGGAGACTCTTGTGGAGTTGTTTGAACGCACTATAAGCAAATGGTATCTAGAAAGCTTGGCAGATATTACAGGACCGGTACGACATTTTGTTTGAGGTTTCTCATAGAACAAACAGAAGGGAGAGATTAAAGGGCAGATTAGAAGAGACGGAATCCTCTTGTTTGCATATGTTTTCAGCATACATATGATCTTTTGTGACTGTGGTTTTTTTTTGTCCTTGTTTGAGCTCCTAAACTGCATGTCAGTTAATTGTTTATTTGTTTATTTAAAGTTGCCTCAATAGCTGATGCCATTGTCTTATTTAAGTCCACACATGAAATACTAATCATTACATTAAATTATTTAAACTAAATCAATATACATCAGTATGAGTAAAAAATAAAAAAAAGATTGTGTCAGTAAGACAGATTTTCTGTAATTTAACAGTATATTATAATATACAATGATATGACTGAAGCAGAGCATGAATATAGAAAGATTATATATACATTTATAACTAGTCAGTCTATCTGCAACTAGTAGATAACTCTGCATATTCTTTTTTAAAAGGTTATTTTTTATTAGGTGGTGTTAAGGGGTAAATTATTCCGGTTTATCATGGCTCTGTAAATGATATGTTTTCTTCAAAGTGTTAGTCCTAAGGCTAAGTTTTCAGTGCTAGTTCTAAGCAGCCCAGAACATGCCTAGCAGCCATATTCTATGTGACTTGTAAAACCAGTAGGTATGGTTGTACATATAAGCAAAGTACCTTCTTCTGACTGCAAAGAATCAGCCCATTTTCACATTGAGAGGTGACTGTCAAGGAGTTTTGTCTGCCTTTTTGTACAGGTTGACCAGGGAGCTGTTGCACAAAAGCAGAATTAGGGTATCCAGGATAAATGAGAAAGCCAGACTTGACCCTGTTTGATCTGTGCATTCTGGCTCAATCGGTTGCATGATTGCCTAATCAAAGCGAATAGATGGCTATGTCAAGCCAGGTGTAAGTAACCCGAAAAAATGTGTGTTCACAGCTTTCTTATATAGACCACGAGGTGGATTCACTGATGCAGACATGGATTAAACACGTGCCGCACACTAATCGCCAAGAGAGCAATGGCGTCTCATTGAAGCTTCTGAGACAATAAGACATGTTAAAAAAAAGGAAACTCTAATTGAACAGAGAGAAAAGGCCTTCCAAGTGAATGTCAATATTAGGAAATTCACTAAGAACACTTGTCTAGAATGCAAGATGAACAAAAACCTTATTTAAAACAAAGATGACTAGACAAAAAAGATTCTGCTATGAAGTCAAGACTATTGTTGTGGGGTGAGCTAATCGAAGGTCCAGGCCAGACTCTGATTCCAGTGTGGTTCTTACTTTCTTTACCGCTTTTTTGTTAAATAAAGATAAAAAAATGCCCCAAAAACTTTTAAAAAGATTAAATATGAGACCATTTTGCAAGCTGATAAGTGCCTTGATAAGAAAGCACAAATGTGGTGTAACGTTTCTTAGAAAGGGTTGTACACACATTGTCTTTAGAGATTTTATCAGTGAAGAAAAAGTCTGTCACAACTGAATAAGAACACTCCAGTTACAAAGTATCGCACAGTGACAATAAGGGCAGGGAAACAAGATGTGTGATGGGACGTCATTTATTTATATATTGTCCTCATCACTGACTTGTTTTAAATCCCTTTACACCTTCTTCTGTGTGTAACATACACCGGCCTGTTCATTGTATCTTTGACAGCAAAGAAGCTGAATGAAGCTCCAGCATTAATCCAGCTGGGCTGTTAGCCTGGGTTCAGGCAGGTTAGTAGCACTGTTTAAATCCTGGTTTACTTCTGTTTCTAGGTTTTGTGCACCTAGATATGGATAACTAGATAAATCTTTATTTTATCCATGGCATGTAGTTGCTGCCTTATATATACTGGGATCATCAGCATCAGAGCAGGTCATTAACAAAAACATGAGTGGTGCCAGACAACTTCTTTAATGTATACTACAGGTAGTCTTGGGTTTGAACATGAATGCTCCTTTTCAAAACCAAGAAGAATAATTACATCTACTATTACCACTGAAAAGGTAACTTATTATCCTCAAACAACGGAATGATTTTTCCTTCCTTCTACAGTATAGGATACATTACATATAGCACACATATATTTAATCAGTAACTTAAGGGACCTGAGATGTGATCAGCATTGATGTTTACCACTTTGCCGTCAACATTGTCTGTGCGAGCACAACCATATTCAGACAAGTCTTCGTTAGTATTTTAACATCTCCGTTGTCTACACAGTTGAATTGAAACAACAAGTTCTAGGTATAACTTGATTTCTCAGTTCACAGTACGTCAATCTTTCCTAAGTGCGTTGCTCCTGCTGTCACAAATCTTGATGAGCAATGGTAATGTGTGCGTGTGTGTGGTTGGGGGCAGTTTATATTGCAAACAGTCCCTTCTACTAAGGAAACGTTGACAGTTTATGTTTCTGCAAACTGCATTGTCAACGTTTCAGACGTGGTGACGTAAGTTAAATTTTTCTCAGCAGGAGGAGAGATGGGTGGATGGATTCATGCTTTGCCATGGAATCAAGACTTTTAGACCATCACATCTGGCATATTTCTAACTTTCAAATCAGATTTCAAACGGTGTTTGTCCCATCTGTCACATATTAAAAAATGTGACCTAAACCTAAATATTGTTTCTTCTAGCTTTCTCACACAGTGTTATCACACCTTAAAACAATAAACATGTCCATCCATGTTCTATAGTTGTTCTATTCCTCACTAGGGTCATGGGGATCTGCTGGGGGCCAATCCCAGTGTACTTCAGGTGGGAGGCATGGATACACCACGGGGCACACACACCAATCACACACACACTCATACCTACGAGCAATTAAGAGTCTCCGTTTGGAGTAAACTCACACAGACATGAGGAGAACATGCAAACTCCACCCAGAAAGTCATTGAACCTTTGACCTTCTTGCTATCAGGCAACAGTGTTGGCAGCACAGCCACCGTGCTGCCTCTTGATTTACATTAATTTAGAATAACTAAATTAATGATTGGGAAAAACCCATGCAGAACAAATATGAACACTTAAAGTAAGTAGAAAAATAGAATAAAATAAATAATAATAAAATAATAATAATAAAATAACAGTGTTCCATTAAAGGTTGTAGTTAATTTAATCCAGTTTTTGTCAGTCAGACAAAATGAGCAAACTGACAATCACATTAACCTTCAGGAAACATTTAATAAATTTTTAAGAATTAAATTAATTATTCTCCAATATTTTGCTGTGTCACTATTACACAACTTCCACAAACAGACATGTTTTAAGATGCATTGTAAAACTGCACTAGTTTGAAAAATAGTGTGTCTGATATGGGTTTTCCAGAAACAAAGTTCAATTAACTTGCTAAATCCTTGAAATGGCATCAACTTATTAAATATATATACATTTGACTGTTGAAGAGGATGTAAAGCATTGATCCAATTAAGCAGCAGCACCTTAGTGCCAGATGAATGTGACTTGATGGATGTTTTGTATAATATTAGGCTTTGTGATAGATTTGAGTGTCAGTCGATCGGAGATTTAATTAAAACATCCATCCATCCATCCATCCATTTTCTATCCCGCTTATTCCCTTTCGGGGTCGCAGGGGTCTGCTGGAGCCTATCCCAGCGCATTTTATGGCGAGAGGCAGGGGGATACACCCCAGATGGTCGCCAGCCAATCGTGGGGCACACACACCATTCACACACCATTCACACACACACTCACACCTATGGGCAATTTAGATTTGCCAATTAACCTGAGCATGTTTTGTATTGTGGGAGGAAGCCGGAGTACCCGGTGAAAACCCACGCAGACACGGGGAGAACATGCAAACTCCACACAGAAAGGTCCCAGACCCAGGCCCCAAGGCGGTCTTGAACCTGCGACCTTCTTGCTGTGAGGCAACAGTGCTACCCACTGCTCCACCGTGTCGCCCTAATTAAAACATATATATTACAATTTTTTTTTCTATTAAAACACAACCTTACATCTGTATTGTTGTACTTTGTGTTTCTGCAGACTTGTTTTAAAAGAACTGAGTTGCAGCTGACCTTGAGTTTGTAATGCATATTGCATAGGATGGAAATACTTTATCTTAAAAATTGGAAGGGAGGGGAGACGTGATTGCAAAAATCATACTTGCAGAGCCTGTGAGAGTTGAGAGACATGATAATTGGAGCATGACAACTGTTTCATTATCACTTACCTGGGTACATTGTAAATTAAGCAGTAGAATAAAGCTTGGACTTGTAGTAGTTTATTTAATCCAGTTTTTGACTGTCAGTCAGACAAAATGAACAAACTGGCAAACACCTTAACCTTTAGGTAATATGTTAAAGTCCAAACAAATAACCGGATGTCTACTTGCACTTCTGCGTTTTTTTTTCAATTTCCCAGAGAACGCGTCCCTGACCACTAGCACCAATGTAATGGAATGTAGTGGTGTGTGAGAGGGGTTGACTAAAGACAGAATTGCTTTAATCGATCTAAGGTGCACCTTTGTTTGTTGAGTGCTGCTGTCGCCTTGTCTTGAAGGAATCAAGTCAGAGAGGCCTGCCTGTCTCAGGAGGAGGAAATCACAGCTCGACTGGCACATTCTTTCTTCCGTTCTCATTCCGCTCGCTTGTTTCACTGCCTCTTTCTTTACACGACCCCAGAACGTACACAAAGTCAATGGAGCTGAGTGTGGAGGCAGTCAAACTATTGCCCCGATGTATAGGAGAATGTCACCACGTTGTCATGACGTCGGGAAGATAGAACATGTATTGTTTAAGTGAGTGGAATCGCAAGTGTGTGTGTGTGTGTGTGTGTGTGTGTGTGTGTGTGTGTGTGTGTGTGTGAGAGAGTGTGAGTGAACGAATGAATAGACAACGGAGATGATATGGAAGAGCTCAGCAGACACGGCAGCAGATGGAGGAGAAGAGAAGAGAGTACAGGAGTCTGAGAGAAATGGGTCAAGGATTTTTAAGGTAGCACGCACGAGAAGATGACACAGTGCGGGTATAAGGAGAGTAACAGGGCATAGGAATGAGTAGACTACGGAGTAAAGCAAGGAAGCCACAGTGATGGATGTTCCCAAGTTTTGTTGGCAGGATCCTGCTGGTGGAGCTGGTGGGGCGATGGAATGCAGGCCGACCTTCGTCTGCATTGACCTCCCTCTACTCATAACGAAATCGCTTCCCAGCTTCATGCAAATACAGCATAGAGGTGACAGTGGCGGACGTTGTTAGGTTTTGTTGGTGGAATGCGGACTTTCATCCTGAAGAATCTTTTCCTGCTCAATGACGTGATTGTCTTCCATCAGAGGAGGAGAGGAACAGGGGGAGACACGGGGGGGGCAGAACAGCAGCTCAGTGTTAACAAGGAGTTCAACATGAATCCCTGTCGAGCTTCACTTTGATGGTTTCTTTTCAGCAGTTGACTAGAATAATGCAATTAGGTTTTGTCCTTGCTGCAGGTCAGAATAGATTTCACCACAGGTGAGCCAATCAGATCAAAGCCCATAAACATCTAAGTATCTGGCAGATTTGGTTTGTCCGTTTGCTGCATGTCATCTGTTTGGGTTTCCCCCCCTCCCAAACGAGCTGTCCAGGCGGATTGCGGATTGCCAGAACTCTGAAGAGCCGCTCTGAGTTCATCACCGTGGTGACACATTACCCGCCCGCATTGTTTACCCTTGCTGCCATAGAGACTCTCGACACGGCAATTAGTGCTCAGGTGCAGGCCTCAGGTGGCTCCCCTCATCGCCACGGTAACACCTGGAAAAGAAAGAGGGTGAGGCGAAATGACACTGGATGGACGGTCAGAGGGGATGGAGACGAGCATATGCTCAGAAGGCGAAATTGATTTGGGCAAAGGCGTCAGGGGAGTCTGCGCAGTGTAAAACGTGCCATGGGGGAGATGGTGTCCACTGTCATGTTGGCCTGGAGTCAAAAAGAAAAGGAAGACAATCAATCAATTTTATTATTAATTTTTTTCAGATGTTATTATAAAATGTATGTATAAAAGTACTTGTGTAAGCATATATTGTTTGCTCAACTTTATGTATGTATGTATATATATATATGTATGTGTGTGTATATATATATATATATATATATATATATATATATATATGTATGTATATATATATATGTGTGTGTGTGTGTGTGTGTGTGTGTGTGTGTGTGTGTGTGACTGTGTCTATGGTAAATGTGAAAGGTGGATGGGACCATTTGGCTTATAGCCTAAGGGATATAAAACAACACCCCCCCACCCCCAACACACACACACACAAAAATCCCTCAGTGGTATGATTTTTGAGACAAACAAACCATTTGAAGCTGTCGGAGAAACATCTGACACACCCAGTGGAGGAGGGAAAAGATGGAGAAAGTCAGCCTGAAGGACTGCGTCAGCCACAGATAAAGTGCCAAGAATAAGTGGATGAATATTTGTCTTTTAGTGAACAGCATTAGCTTTTGTGGTCAACACCTTAGTATCAGGTAAAGCGAGAGCTGGCAGTGGTGCATGGGGAGATTATACCGCTACTGAAGTTGGCAGAGCTGATGGGAAAAAATATCAGTTTCCTGTTGTGTGTGTGTGTGTGTGTGTGTGTGTGTGTGTGTGTGCACCGGCGTGCACATGCACATGTGCGTGCCTGCCTGGGGAGCTATCTGCTAACTTTAGCTCATTATGCTTCCTGCTGGCCTGCCACCCCTTGTTTCTACTCACCCAGTGTCATATTCTATTAAACACCAATATGGTGGATTTACACATGGTCACATGTGTAGACTGATGTGAGTCTAAATAAAACAGAAAGCAGCCACAGTTGTTGCCAACACTGGTGTTTGCCCAAGTAAAATGTAGTATTAGTTTTGTTTGCATGTTGAACGACAAATGTCTAAAAAAATATTTCCTATTGAGATGAGCTGGTTCGTGAGTCAAACTGTGACAATGTGGTCCCAACCTTCTGATAAATTTGATGCAGGTTTTCTAAAGCCACCGAGCATATTAAATCTGCGTTAATCAATCAATAAGCAACCAACTTTTACCTCAACCAGCTCAAAATCCACCAATGGAAAATATCTGTAGGTAAACTATCTCACTACTGTCTGCATCTCAATGGAACAAGCTGTAATTAGAGTTCCATAAATATGCTTAGCTGTCCTGGTAGTCCTGGAATCCTAATGGTCCTGCAATTCTGCTGTATGTTTTGTGTCGTTGCAGTTTTTTTTTTTTTAGAATTGTTTTTTTGAAATGTTCACAGAACTTTGCAGATTGGTGGAGTCTTTATTTGGCGCTTGGCTCTGGTTACTGTCTGTATAGTAAGATGACACCTTCTGCACAAACTGGCTGGCTACACAGAGCCTCTGATTATTGTGCATGCACATGGACACACGAAAATGCGGCGTGGGCGCACACATACACACACACACACACAGGTACAGAGTAAGAGGGTGGGATCTTGAATCCTGGTCATTCAGGTTTGACTGGATATTTTAGATTTTAGTTGGAGGGAGATGAGTGATCTTGTTATTATACACACACACACACACACACATACACACCACCCTCACCCGACTTCTCTGTCCTCCGGTATTTTGCCGTGTCGCCGTTACACAACTCCCAGACATGTTTTAAGATGCATGTCAAATTCCACTACTTTAAAAAGAATAGCGTGTTTTTCCAGTAACAAAGTTCAGTTAACTTAACATCTTCAGCTGGGTCCAGGATTCTCTGTCATGCAGCCTGACTGCTCTGAATTTTGGGAGAGGATTTTCCTTGCAACAGGACAGAAAAAACTGGGGAAAAAATATTACATTAATATTAAATAATACATTTTAAAATGATTTCAATAATGTGGGAAATATTGCAAATGGCAGAAATATTTGATATCTTGAAAATCAGAGGGAGACATGGAGACATGACAGCAGAGGCTGCGAAAGTTGAGGTAGTCATCTACATGTGCATGATTGTGTGTGTGCGTGCTCCCTGGTGGCCTGTCAGCCAGTGTCATATTCTATTAAACACCAATATGGTGGATTTAAACATGGTCACATGTGTAAACTGATGTGAGTCTAAATAAAACAGAAAGCAGCCACAGTTGTTGCCAACACTTGTGTTTGCCCAAGTAAAATGTAACGACAAATGTCTAATAAATCATTTCCTATTGAGATGAGCTGCTTCGGGAGTGTGTGCACATGCAACCAACCTACACACAGCCATGTGATCTTCCTGCTGACACTGATGTCATTGTTTTGTCAATTTGAATAACCGACACAACTCAACATTTGGGCTCTTTTCGCTGCACTTGATTTAGCTTTTTTGATTTTATTTAGCTTTTTTTCTCCCACCCTGCTTAATGAGATGAATTTGACTGCCTGTCGCCAGTGTATTTGCCTATCGCCACTGCCATCAAAGGGAGGGAAGACAAGCCACAACACTGACAGAGGCAGAGATCGAAGGTTTAGATTTGAACACAATGTTACAAAAATGAGGTTTAGATACTATATTGACATGTTTATGTTATTTTTTTTTAGGAATTTAGATAATGTGCGAAATATAAAGGTCAATAGACCCAGGTCTGTCACTACTGTTGTGTGTCTAATCGATGCACCACATCATGTGTGAGTGAGGCTGGAATTCAGAGCCCCTGGCTTTTACTGTGTCATCGAACCCTCTACTGTGTCAATGAACTTCAGCCCTGCTGGGGAGACACACACACACACACACACACACACACACACACACACACACACACACATTTGTCAAAGTGCCTAGTTCATGACGGGTATAGTTTCACATGAGAAGATAACGATATTATTCTCAGAAGAATAAGTCAGGTTTTTTTTTTTAACATACTGTCTAACATCTATAATGGCCATGCACAATATAATGGATCCTCTCATTACATGTTTTCGCAGATAAGAGGGGCAGATTAGGCAAACACAACAAGTCAAAATGCAGCTTGAATCTCATAAGTGATTGTAAATGTTGGAAGTGAATAAGCTCAATAAAATCTTGACATCCACAAAACCTCAATCTTGATCTGATGCACCCACGATCCAGTGGATTTTAACAGTGGTTGGCTCACTTCAGAGGCCCTTATGTATCACATTCTTCATCATTTCAGCAAGAAATCTTAACTACATCAATCATGAGCAGGCAAGCTTCCAGTACACCCCAACACCGACTTAACCTTTGCCCTGCACACAAATCCTCCACCGGTTTCACAACACTCCCACCTCTATCGCCTCTGTCATCAAAAAAAAAACAAAAAAAACAGTCATGACATGCAAATACAGCCATAGTAGAGATCTGACCTATTTGTCAACAACACACCTGTTGAAGGATTGGCTGTTGTGCAGCGCATTCCATCATGGAGGGGTATGATAGGCTGTTTATGAGCCAGGAAGGGTTTGTTCATGCAACCAAACTTTTATCATTTGTTATGGGCTTCCATGGGTAATTGCATTTATGTGAAACAATCGACTGTTCAATCAAAGCACACATTGCTTTTGACCAAGTGTCGTATCGTTGATGCATATCACTGCTGTTTTAGTGGCCAGGCCTATCTGACTCAATAAGTCTGATAAAGGAGTGTCTACCATTTTCTAGATAAAAGAAAGGATATATATTGATATCTTAGAGATATCGGCCATGACGTGACAGATCCACAATAAATTTTTTCCTCAACGTTGTTATAAAATTATGTGGAGGGCGTGTAGTGCCACAGCCTCTCCTACGCCTCTATTATTATTATAAATAAAACATGATTGTGGTTAGTCGCGATGTGGTTGTGATGTGGTGAGGTGTTCAGATTAAACATTTTGTCAAGAGCCCCGGTTTTGTCTGGTTGTTACTTATATGCGCACTGTGTTGTTGCTAAACTCGCTGCCCTAAAATCAGTTTTATTCATCATTTAATCCCTCCTCCTGCTCTGCCCACGGCTGACTGTAGTTTCTGTGTTGTGATGGTACCAGGCCACATCGCCACCCTACCCCATACATCTCCTTTTGTTTTGTATTTTTTTTTGAGTCCCATTCTTTTAGACTTCTCATCCTCCTCCTGTGACAGAGAAACCCAGTGTGGCTTCTGTCGTCCCGCCCCCCCCCCCCACCACACCACCATCACACACACACACACACACACACAGTCTTGACCTTGTTCTCATCAGTGAAATAATTCAGTCACCATGTCCTTTAACCAGGTGTTTTTGAATCACTCTCCTAATTTGAAGTGTTTTACATTTATCTGGGATACATACATTCATAGGGTATGTGAACAAGATTATAAAAAAACCTACCTCTTACCTGTGTCATCAGAAGCAACAATGATAATTTTCTAAATGTTAGTCTGCCAAGTTTCATGTCAATAAAGACACACAAATGGGAATGACGTCATCACGGTTTTGGCTTTTGACGCGATGCCTGTTGAACATTTTCAATCACTTTATATATGCAAGAGCAGTACAATGAAAAGATTTAAAGTGTCCTCTACAGTATACGGCAGCCTATAGGTGTAATTCTTGACATGACAATGGGTGAGACTAATGTCAACAGCACAAGCATACCACCCATTGTCTCTGCTCAGCACTGCGGAGTGTACACAGGCATAGAAAATGCACATGGAGGCCGATCACGCACTGAACTTCAGTGTTTGCTTAGCGACTCACAGTACACCTGCCATTCATCAGTCCTCTAATCTGCTTTATATCTTTGCATTGAGGGAGTAAGGCAGAAAATGTGTCACGCGCAGCGGCGGATGACTGAGCTGTTAGCAGTGAAAGTTTAACTGAAAGAAAAAAAAAAAAAAAAAGGGTGTGTGGTGGGAAGAGTTGATATTTCACCATGACCGCCTTTACTGGAGTTTTTACGACGCCTGTAAAGAGGACCAAATAAATCCGCCCTCTGTGGTGTGTCATTTGAACTTTTCTTGAGACTATAATTGGAGATTTTACCTGTATGTGAACTGTGCTGAGAGATTTTTAGGCAGATTATTAATCTCCGGTACTGGCAGCGGGAAATGATTCTAGTGAAAACTCCAGTTGTAGAACATTCTATATTCTAATCGGCTGCAATCTTTGTCAGATTTCCCTGGTTAAATAAAAGCTTAGGTCATATTGAAAAAAGATTGACATTAAACACAAATCTCTTGTACAAACCTCAGGCTGTCCCCAGGAACGATGTAATGTTTGCTGCTGCAGGGAAATGAGTGTTGACCATTGATTAACGGCAGGAAAGAACAGATGTATATGTGGACATATTAGAGCCGTATTACATCCCTTCTCAGCACATCATGTCCTCTGTGGAGTTTCCTTAGAACTCAGGGGATTCCTCTTTGTTAGAAAAGCAGGGGATTGTTTTGTGAACAAGCTTTGGATCTCTCAACTCAGTCTTTTGAAAAGACAGGTAGGCATGCTGAGGTGACCAAGCCCAAAGTTATGTACATAATATCTTAACTCATGGTCCCCAGAGAGTGGACTGTGATGATTGTGATCTTCTGACTTTTCCTTTAATGCCATTGTTTTGTTGTTGTTGTGTAATACTTGGCTTATGACTGGATACTTGCAAACACTAATGACGTGGTAAACTTTAGAATCAGCATGTTAGCTTGCTGATGCTTTGGTCAAATCGCTGCTGCACCAAAGTAACACAGAATTACTGTTCACTCAGAATTCTTGTTCCTCTTCTCAGAACCTGCTGACTCTTTAGCCAAGTCATGCAATGTTAGAACACACACACACACACACACACACACACACACACACACACACACACACACACACAAACACACACACACACACAATTATACTGCCAAATTATTAACTATTACCAACCAATTGATTTATCACAATTGATTTTGACTCTTATGCATGTAACAAAAAATGGTCAGTGTTTTTTTTTGCATAATTTTTTAGAATATAAGGGATATTAAAATTCCTGTTCTATGTACAGGTTTATCACTGACCACAGTAGCTGCCCTGTTGTCTCTGTTGTAGCGCGTGCTGATGAACTCTGTCTTAAAGCATCCCCTGCTCATGCGATGGCTGGACACTGTGTGCTGCTCTGTTCTGATGGGTTGACGTGTGTCATGTGATTGCAGTTCCACCATGTGGTGTGACTGTGTGCATGTCTTGTATCTACAATGTATATAAGAGCATGGTGGGGCGTGTGGAGTTTTGCATGTGTGCTCCAAAACAGAATTGTGAGATGTGTGTTTGCACTGGATGTTTTTGAGTATATACAATCGTGTTAGACTTGACTCAGAGTTATTAGTTGTTATTCTATAGTAGGAGCTGCTGTTTGATTTCCTGACTGAACAAACCGGTTTCATAGCTGTAAGGTTGTGGAATTTTGGCACAAATATTGCATAGGGTTATATAAGCCTTTATTTAAATAGAGTCCAGAAATGTGAAGCCCAATAAGTACAGTTTGTCAAATATCTCAATTTTACATTCAGAGTTGGTTTGGACTCATTTCTATGTTATAAGACTTATATAACAATATGGACATTACAATAAATAGTCTTTTATGTTTCTTCCTGCTATAAACACATTCCATGAGCCTTTGTAACCAATTGGAAACAGGGTTCAGGATCATCACGGTCATGATAAATGCACCTGCATAAATTCATTGATGAATACAGAGACACAGTCACAATTTTTAAGACAGTCCCATCTGTGTTAGTGTTTACACTAATGTAAAGCTAAGAGCCTCCCACAGCCCGACCGACCTTCTCCCATATCTTTCTATCAATTGTAAGATCTTTCCACTATGTGTGTAGTAGGTTACAAATGCAAGTAGTTAATGAATGGAAGCTGTGCAGGATTATTGTATGCACTTGCAGTGTCTGTCTTTTTTCTGTTTTTATTTTGACATTTATTCATTACATTCTATTAACTTATTAACTTTTATTTTTTATTAACTTCATTTGAGCAGAGCTCTCCATTGGATGAAAGAGCGCTGCTCTTTAAATATCAGTCACATATTACTAGGCCACATGTAGGCCTTGGCTACTACTGCTGCTGCTGCTGCTGCTGTGGTTATAGAGGGTGTGTCTGCTTCATGCTTTCACCATATAAATTGACCACGCTTTTTGTTAAGGTTTGCGAGTATGTGAACGGTAGATAGCAATAAATTAGAAAATGAGTCTGTGTGTGTGTGTGTGTGTGTGTGTGTGTGTGTGTGTGTATTTGGGTGTGTCTACGCAGTAGACGTGCTATTCAGATCTGGTTTGTGTACTCTTATTGTGGAATTGTTTCGCTATCAGATCCTTAACAAAGTTGAAAGAATGCATGATTATACATTACGATATCTTCATTTGCACAGTCTATTTGGGAGTTATGTCAAAGCATTAGAAATCTCTTTCTGTACACTTCTTACGTCACATGACCACTTCAACTTAGTCTCAAACAGCATTGTTAAAATGTAATTTTGATACAGTATAGTCACTTATTGTACTGTATTAAGTGTACATTGCATACTGTTTTGTCTTGTCTCTATTGTTACAACAAAACGTTTTGCTCAATACCATTGATGAGGGCTACAAATACAGGATCACTCATATCATCTCATATTACCAGATGGTATTGTCCAGAGCAAGTGACAAAAATCTATTTTAGTATTTAAGTATGAGACAGCTTAAAGGTCCTTTTTGCTTTGTTTTAGGACAATGTGATAATAGGCGGGAGTGTAATGTTGCCTCTGTAGGTGTTGAATTGCCAAGGTGATGTTGGTAACAAACTGGTTGTGTGTGTGTGTGTGTGTGTGTGTGTGTGTGTGTGTGTGTGTGTGTGTGTGTGTGTGTGTGTGTGTGTGTGTGTGTGTGTGTGTGTGTGTGTGTGTGTGTGTGTGTGTGTGTGTGTGTGTGTGTGTGTGTGTGTGTGTGTGTGTGTGTGTGTGTGTGTGTGTGTGTGTGTGTGTGTGTGTGTGTGTGTGTGTGTGTGGCTGATAAATATTTCACTTGACTGACAGGAACTGACAGCCAGTGGCAGACTAAAGGATGAGCGGAGGCAGCCTATTGCATTTCAGAAGAAAAAGGAAATAAAAAAATAATTGATTTTAATATTAAGTGTTGGGTCAGACAATAATAAGAAAAAAGAAAAAGAAATAACAGCCTCCTGTTTAACAACAATCTATCACTGTGCAAGTCAACGTGGTCAAGTTTTCTCTATTTTTTATACAAGAATACAAACTCCACTGTATGTAATATAAAATATACTACATATATAGTGTATTTGACTACTTGTGAGAAGGCTGTACTCAGCTTGGATTCCTCTCGGTAATAATTGATTACACCCATGACCTCCTTTAAAAGAAAAAAAATCCACTTTCCTTCGACTCCTATAGCATAATCCTCTTTTTTTATTGTCTCTTTATCCATAATTTCAAATTCTCTTATCTTGTTATGCATCTAAACAGCTAAACACATTAACCCTGGTTCTTGAGCAAGTTACCAGACTCAATAATAAAAAAAACGCGCTGGCTGACGTGAATTTAAGATGACCACGCCCACCCTACTTTGATGCAGTTTTACCTCATTGTGGCCTTGCCTTCATTTATGCCCTCCAGTGTGGATCTTTGCATTCACTTGTGTTTACACTGACTCTTGTTTTAAGTTGTAAAAATGCAACTGCGCGGCTGTCGGCTCTTTACTGTATTTATTTTGGAAATTTGCTTTGTGGTTAACTCGGTAGTCAGGAAAATATGAGCTGTATTCTCTTTAGTGTGAGCCTCTGTCCTAATGAAGACACCTTTTCTTTTACATGTATACTTTTTTTTTATTTCACACGTGTTTTTCCTTTGAAAATACTAGTTCATATCACCAGTCCTCAACTGATCGAACAACCTTTCCATCTTTTTGTAACACATTATGTTTCACGTGATCTGTAATGATAATGTGATGTAAGGACTGAATAGACTAGAACAGCTCAGCTCAGCTTGACAGAAAATCTATGTAAAAATGAGTTTGATCATTAATAGTTTCAGTCATTGCTGCTGTTATTTATCATTAATGACAGTAAGCTGAATATATTTTATTTTTGGAATGTTAGTCAGACATATGAAGCATTTTTGTGATGTCACCGTGGGCTTAGTGACATTTTGTCAATGAATAGACTAGAAGGTTAAATCAACTTTTGGAGAAAATTATCGGCAGATTAATCAATATATAAACTAATCATTAGTTGCAGCTCTACAAACCCTATTTTATGGGCTGTAGTTGTGGACTCTTTTTTTTTTTTTGGTAAAGACCAATCACATGGTGGGTGTTACCACTCTCCCTAAGAAAGCTGTCCACTTTAAAACACAACAATGCTGTATAGCAGAATCAGTAGATCCAGACAAACATTAACAACGGGTGCAGTATTATTTTACACCTGTGAGCCAGGTACAGTTGATGGTGAAATGTTGTAAAATGTCAAAGGTTGATTGTAAATCAATAAGTCGGGAGTCGTGCAGGGTACTGTTAAATGTAGCTATAACCATATAACATGGTGATGAGGCTGTTACATACTGAAGAGTGCAAAGGGCAGTAGGACTGAATGCAACAGACAGTGATCACTATTAGCAACCTGTAGTTTGTGGCTTCTTCGTATTTCCCCTTTTCAACCACTGACAAGGCAGTGACCAAAAAACGAAGGAACAGGAAACAGAAAAAACACAGTGCTGACGACCACTTTAACCACCCGTCAAACATACACCACACATGTTCTATTTTTTTACGTTCAAAGCCATCTTATCTTGTCTTGTTCTGGTTCAGACCCTGAGAGAGAGGAGGAAGCATGGCGAGGAGACAGGAGGGAAGACGACAGAAGAGAAAAGGGAAGAGAAGCTGAAAGAGGAGGATGACAACTCACCGTATGACCGCTGCAGCTCTGTGGACCTGGACAAGGTGGGAGGGTGTGAGGGTGTGTGCACATTAGCAAATACATTGTGATGAAATTATTAACTGCCAAAATACAGTTACTAAGTGATTTGCAGAACAAGATAACACACACATCTACACACAACATGATAAAACAAAGGTTATAATAAAAAGGAAAATGGAGAATAAAGGTCTGGAAAAATCATGTTTACAGATAAGAACATCCAAATAATTTTAAGAAGTATTTATCAGATCTCTCAAAATGTACAGGTTGGTTTGTCCATTTGTATCTTTTTTTTCCTGCAACTTTTTGACAGAAAATTTCAAATAGTGTAACCGAAAAAGAATGCTAAATTTGAAATATTTAATCCACAGAGTATAAAACTACCTTTTTAGGAGAGTCAAACTATAGGGTACCACGTTTTTAGGCTTACAGTTTTGGCATTGTTACATTAAACAAGAAAGAATAAAAAAGAATTTTTAAATTTAACTATGAAACATTCTTTTTTAAAAAAACTACTTCCTTTGAAGTAATTTTGAGAAATGTTTTAATAGAAGACACTGAACCTAAGTTGACCTAGGTTCATGATAAGAAATAGGTGCATGTCTGCATACAGTCTCACCAAGCGTGGAAGGTGTATGTGGTTACAGGTGTGCGTGTGCATGCATTTGGTTTGCGTGTGTACGTAGAAGAAGGGTGATCCATCGTCAGGTTATTCACCCCAGAGCGGTTCCAAACCTGTCCTTGATGTCAGTACGCTCTCACACTGCCAGTTTAGAGCTTGCACACCTAACTCTCCTCAAACTGTCCTCACAAACAATAAAATAAATTTGGGAGATTTTCTAGGGTTAGGAACTGCATTAGGATTTTGTTTATTACTAAAGAATATGTCCTAACCCTAAATGAATTCCTGTGCTTGTTAGGATCTTGTAAGTACAGACATATGTATTTACATGCAGGAACAATGTCTCATTCATCCACTGAAATCATGCTTATTCAATTAACTAATTAGACAACAGTGTTTATTTTTTTTCTCTGAGCACAGACATCGATAGCATACCAGCTCCTCGTGCAGCACAATGCCATGACTGATTCAACCGATCTGATTTGTTCACCGTGTTGCCAGGCGTCTGTTGATATCGAGCGAGACCCCTCGCAACACATCAAATCATAAACCAGAACTTGTAAAAGCTTCCAGCCTCACAATGTGTCTGACTTTATGGTTGCAATAAACAATTTTATGATTCAAATTTCCCTTTTTTGATGTGCCCCTGATGGATCAATAGCCAAATCCATCTGCTGAATACACAAGGCATCTGCTTTAGCTGGGCTGCAATGACCCCACCACATTCATCATGTGCTTTACTCTGTCATCAAATATTTGTAATTAGTACATCAGGACCAACATTTCCACTAACTAACCTACTGACAGTTTTAGACAATAACACAGTTGCTAGGAGGCCAGTCAGAACGTTGAAGTACAAGTACTACAGAATTATAAATGTCTGTTATTTTATGCTACACTAAAACTACAAGGAAATATTTCCATTTTTTGTACTAAACTACAATCATTTTACAGCCTATGTTACTGCTTAAAAGCATAAAAACATAACATTCAAAACCTTTTTTTGTGTAAAACTATCAGATAGTTTAACCCTCCAAAAAGGTTTTAGAAAATTAAAACTACATCATCATTTGGTTTTTATATTCTAGGTTGACTTTCTCATCTTGCCAAACATGACATGTCACTGACCCTTGATGCAGAGAACCACACTTTAGGGAGATACCACGCTACACCAGCAGGTATTGGAGCAGTGTCGCCATGACACGCCCGGTTCAAACGCTGCCGTCACGGAGCTCTGCACAAGTCCGATGACGAACCGCTCAGTTTAAACCGGGATGTGTCGGATGAAGCAGGGAAGCTGCTGAACAGGCGGTGACCTCCGCGCTTTAAGAGGCGATCCCACTCTTAACTCACCTGACTCTAATTAAGTCGTTATCCGGCAGCTGAGGCTCACGGAGGGCTTGATCACGAGTTAATTAGAATCAGGTGTGATAAGAGTGGGAGCGGATCTTAAAGCGCGAAGGTCACCAGCTGTTTAGCAGCATCCCAGGAATAAAAAAATAAATAAAAAAAGCACTGTGTTGGTCACCTTCCTACAGCCGTGCCCGTTCAAGTAAATACAGGCAAGCCGGGCGGTACCGTGTTTGTTCACATACTCTCATCTCGACACAAAGGCTGCTGTAAATTCTTACCACACAGTGTGTAGCTGCTGTGTTTTACGTGTCGGCCTCAGCAGCGAGGGTCAGCGACCTGTCGTATCGCTCCAGATTTACTAGTTGCCAAACCTGAAGTGTAATGTGGGCTGGCCCGGATGTCTTGGGTGAAAAGCCATCAAAATCGGCAAACTCATGAATGTGATTTCAGTCACACAGATCATGGCTCTGCTGTTCTGATCTTCCTCATGAATAAGATTGTTCCTGCAAATTGTGACTTGAGTTCAGCGGACCTAAAATAAAATTCCTGTGGATGTTACAAATCTGACCACAGATCAGTGTGGAGCCTGACTTCACTGGTTTCATTGTGTCACACGAGGCTATCAGAGCACCTTGTTTTGTGTCCTTTAGGCACAAAATAAACATTTTTCAGTTATGGCTGGCAACCAGTTCGTAAAACCTGCTCAAGGAGACACCAACAAACAAGACACAAGCTGTCATATCCTGGTTTTACAGTTCTAACTCTCTGCTGCCACCTGCTGGAGTCACTAGACCCCTCCTGTTAAATCACACTTTCTCTCTGCTTTCATCAGCACTGTCGTATCTACCTGAACAGAACATTTCTTAAAAGGTTTCTCATTGCTGGTGTTTGGGCAGGATTTGGTGGACTGGGGGAAGCCCCTGGCGTGGCAGGTGGGCTATCTCGGAGAGAAATACGACGCGTGGGTCCACCAGCCGGTCGACAGGCCGATCAGACTGTTTGGAAACTCTTTCTTGGAGGCCAGCACCAAGACTTCCTGGTAAGACGGGAAGCTCTTTGTTTCACTCTTTGAAAAAATGTGATATTTAAAGGCACAGTTAATATGATGTTTACCCAATCACACAACAGGCGTATTTTTCATTGACATGCATCAGTGCACACATTGCAGCAGGTTTTTCTGTTCCTGAAATGTCTTCATAAGAACATGTCATGTACAATAAATAATAAAAAAAAAATCTACATATAAATGTATCTGTAATAATTTTCATAAAATAAACAAATTCACTCACAAATAGGATTAGATTATTTCATTTAGTATATTTTCTGCTGTGTCAATCTAACCTCAGTCAACCCAAACACAACATGCTGTCTCAAAGCGAATACTTCTATGCTGCCTTTATACTGCTGTACATACTGAATACACTGCATACTGCCTACTAAATGAATGCTGAAGTATGCCTATACCAACAGAATATTCACACTAAAGCTGTGTCCAAAACCAGCAACTACATGCCTATGTAGTAGGCAAAAATGAGAAAGCAGCTCATTACCTCGGTAGGCTTACGACAGGTAGGCGAGCAGGTACATCCAGGAATATTTTGCATTGTACAAGCAAACCACAGCATTACGCTATCCTAGAAGTCACCAGGAGGGGCAGATGGCTGTGCTGTAGTACGTCTAAATTGTGCCTTCTACTAGTTAACCTCTTGTATAGGAGTTTATAAAAACGGACAGGTTGGGGTTGGGTCTTCGAAGGGTGAATTGAATCCATCTAAATGAGTGTTTAAAGTTCAATCTATTCAGCTCCATCCTTCACAACATGATTAAAAAAACAGGACTGTGTGACTGTATTGCTATATATGTCCTCCTTGCTACAGGTACTGGGTACCAGTGGTGTGGCTTCCTCTTGTGTTTTATCTCAGTTGGTATTGCTACACCACGCTGGCTAAGGGAACCACCAGTCTACCACTGACCTCAGGTAACCTGCTTGCACACAGCTCAACGTGATGCATGCACATGTACCCAAGACTCTCATAGCATTCCACTTTCAGTTTCAAAACATCCGCATTTGTATTTGTGTACTTCCAGAGGTCTCCATCCCGTTCCATAAGTACACCTTCCCGCTGCTCTTTTTGATGGGCTGGTTCTTGTGGTCGTTCATCGAGTACTGCATCCATCGCTTTGTCTTTCACATGAAACCACCAGCCCACAACTACTACCTCATCATGCTACACTTTCTCCTGCACGGACAGCACCACAAGGTACACACACGCACACACACACAGCGCGGGGAACAGGATCAGCAAACTAAGCTTAAATCTGTTGATATAATGATGATATTTATCGATATAGATATATTATATTTATATATACCACACAGTATAATATAATATTATGCCACAAATGAGAGGTAATAATTATGGTTTCAATTCTTCAATTTGAATAAAACATCTTTTTCATTCTTTTGTAACATACATTACCCTTCAAAAGTTTGGAGATAAGAGGATACATTTAATTATCAAATGAGTTACAAAATTAATATAAAATCTTTTACATCTTTATTTTTATTCTTTTGAAAAGTAATGTGTACAATACTGAGATTTTTTCCCTCTCATCTTCTCCAGAAATGCCACTCTTAACATCAAATGTCTTTCTCCACAGTCTCCGTTTGACGGCTCCCGGCTGGTTTTCCCGCCCGGCCTGGCCTCGCTGGTAATTGGAAGCTTCTATGTGCTCCTCTACAACTTGCTACCAAAGATCCTGGGGATGTCTGTGTTCGTGGGAGGACTGTGCGGTTACGTCGTTTATGACATGATCCACTACTACCTTCACTACGGTTCGCCAAAGAAAGGCTCGTACATGTACAGCTTGAAGGCCTATCATGTCAAGCACCACTTTGAGCACCAGAGAGCAGGTGAGCGCCAGTAAAAAGGGACATTTGATGGTCGGTTTGGGTTTTTTTTTTAGTCTTCTCCGATATGTCTAAACTAATTTAATTTGTCTCCGCAGGTTTTGGAATCACTTCTACATTCTGGGATCATCCTTTCAACACAGTCATCCCTGATGAGAAATTCTAACGAATTTTCTAATCTGGCTCTCCTAAAGGGCCACAGGACTTATCACCCACCCTCCTTAACAACCAGCCCGCATACTTTAACCACCCAGTCGCCCTTTGTTCACACTCTGCAGCCATAGCTTTCACGGAGGAAGACGCACTTCTGACGACTCCTGGACCTCTGCAACTTATCCGTCTGCACACACACACACTTTACCACATATCTGTTTTCTGATTCCAGACAGCGCCGCGTTGTTGTCTTGTACGTAATTATCTGATTAAAAAGCAGTCTGCCATTTTTTAAAGAAAACATTACTCACACTAACCTCTACCACTGCTGAACAGCACCTGTCAAATCATCACCTGAACGCCAGTCAGGATATCGTAATATGCAGCTGGAAGGAGAGAAGGAGAGGGACACATGCTACGGTTTATTTCATTTGAAGGCTTATATGGATTCCTCCTTTGCTGTTTAACCCTGTAGAACTCATTCAGAATTACACTCACACATACGCACACACACTTTTCTTTGCTTCCCTCAGTGAGTAAAAGAAGGAAACAGGAAGTGGTAGACGGTAAGGGAATGTGAAAGACGGGGAAGGTGGGGAAAGAAATGGTGAAGGTGTGTGAGAGAGAGAGTGAGAGAGTGAGTGAGAGAGAGAGAAGCCCCAGACTGTATCATTTCACCAGACGAACCAACTCAGGAAAAAAACAAAAGTAATCCTTTCTCCTCACTACCTGCTGCTTCCATCTTTCTGGTCCCAGCTGTCAGCTCCTCGCTGCTGCATGCTGTCACGCTGCAGGTCTGTAGCAGTCCATAGCAGTTCCCTCCACTGCGTTTGGCCGCACTTTAGGTTTTTTTAGAACAGCTGTGAACAGAAAACATTGCACCCTTCGGTTAAAGATTTTTGAACATGCTGAGATTCATCTGGCAGATTAGATTTAACTTATTAATTATCCCAAAGTGACAGAAGTGAGATTTTACTGGAGTGCTAATGCAATTCGCTGTTGAATGTCATGTTAAAGCAGAGCTCTATGTTTGAAACCACTGGAGATATATTTTTGCAAGTTTGTTAATATTGCTTTTATTAATGATAAGAAAGATGCAAAAAAAAGAAAAAAAAATGTACAATGATTTATATAGAAGAGATTCTTTATTTGCACCAACTTGAGGTTAAAAAATCGAGCAGATGTTTTCTAGTTGCTTAGATCCAAAGAAAGATGGATGATGTGTTGTCGTGCTGCCAGAGGGACATAGCTAGAGGCATGAGGTCAGCCTGTCAGGCTTCCTGCTGTGGGGATCTCAGGGTCAGAGGTCAGTCAGTGACAAAAGCCTGGGTGTATATATGTTGACTGGAAATCTGAAGTTTTTCCTTTTTAAGATCAATTGAGCTCTCAAAACAAACTTGACAGCATTCAGGTCTTGGAAAAGTAAATATGAAAAAAATGTTTCAGGGTGATTTATAACCTCTTGGTAGTGAAAACCATATTTGGGTCTCACGAAATGTCCCTGCAGATCCCCGCAGGATGACGATGAGACAATCTGACTGGACAGCAGATCTGATGGAGGCTGATGGATCCTCAAATGTCTCCTCCCAACACTGACAACACCGCTGAGGACTAAAGCAGAACAAACTTACTCAATCACATAGGTAGACTACAGTGAGAACATTCAGAACTCTTTCTAGTTTGTGGAAAAGCTCCTACTTCCATAAAATATATGTACATACATTCTTACAATTGTGAAATAATACGTTCAATCTGTGTTCAGACAATTTTAACCGTTTGTGGAGAGAAGAAATTAGTAATACAGGAAGCTTCTTGCATTTGCATTCCTCTGTCTTAAGGCATTCACTGCAGCAATAATAAAGAAATCTTCAGGTAAACCTATAATTTAGAGGGCTGTGTCACCAAAATACCGTTTCCAAGAAGTAAGAATATTGACTTTGATATGAGGACTGTATCATAAAGAACCAAATAATATATATTTTTGATGTTTGTAATGATGGTAGAGAGAATGATGATGAGGATGATGATGAAGATATTGATGCATACTGATTGTGACAGCTGCATGGGAAAATGGAACGTTTCCACCTCTTGGAAAAGGTACAGACAGATCTTATTTATGTATATTTATATGATGAATACAAAAGCAACAGCTTGTAAATCTCGATTCTAACAAGTGAAATTATGCAGCGTAAAATAATATTTCTCAAATTTGTTTACTACAATACCTTTTCGACTTATTTTGAAATTTTACATGTCTATGCAAATGCAATACATATTTGTAAATAAATGTCTGTACATTTCTGATGTTGGCCTGATTTGTTCCATCACAGTTTCTTTTTGGCAACAAACTACATACTTTGCAGTGAAGGGAAAAGGCGAGAAAGATGTAGAATGATGTTAAAACTGTCAGTGTTTTATTTAATATATCAAATTAAAAGTAAAGGCAACTCACAGTCCAATCAATATTCAACACATGACTATTGTATTGCAAACTGTATTATAAGGTTTTTAAATGTAGTGCTATTATTAATCATGATAGGGTTACATGCTGAAGATAGTAGGTAGTATATATTTTCTATGAGTACCCCCAAATTGGCAGTACATTAATGAACTAATCATGTGTAACTTTTTCATGCTATTTCTTCACAGTAAATCATCTTCATCTAATCTCTTTAAGGCCTTACACCTGTACATGCTTCTTTAAATTTGCTCTAAAGTGGGGATGATGCAAGAATAATCTACCTGTATGGGTATTCCAATCTACACAATGTACTGTATAACGTTTTTGTTTTATTAGACGCTAATCTAAACTGGTTTTTTCTTTCTTAAACGGTGAGTATATGGAACAATGTCAAAAATGTCATTTGTTGTAACCCTAAACAACCCGGTACTAGATAGTTTAGCTTGTTAACTAACTGGATTAAATAGCAAATAGCAAAGCAAATCAAATTGATCACTTTTTTTGGTTAGACCATTTGAAAATTGTACATTCTGTATGATTTTTGTTTAAAAAAAAAAAATGTACAAGTTTATTTTCAACTGACACAAAACCAACATAGACACAAAATGTAAATTCTTAGATAATTATTGGTGTTTGATAAAACCCATTGACCCCTCACCTGCGTGAAAACAATTACAGAAGAAGAAAAAAGAAAAAAAAAACTAAGGATGTTTCATACAACATAGTTAACCCAGTTTCTCCTAAACTTCTTTTGTTTTTTACTTCTGAACACTCATTAACACAAAGCAAACCCCTCATCACATGACACATGTCAATAAGCTGTGAGCAGTTCCTCCCAATGAGCAATTGGGCTGGCTTTAATTTGAATATTTGAGCAGCATTTGACAGGAAAGAAGTGAGAGAGGAGCAGTGGCGTCAGCGTGGAGGAGCAGTAGGACCCTGAGCTGCAGCTGCAGCAGCTGCACTGAAACAGAGAGCAGGAGGGAGGAGCCCCAACAAAAACCAAACAGCCCTACAGCCCTCCACACCCTGCACTGTCGGGAAGTTCATCTGCATTCTTGCCATACGCCCCCTCACACACACACACACACACACACAAATACATATACACACGTATACATAGAAAGCTGGGAGGATCCACACGCTGAGGCTTGGTAAGCACTGTGACAGTGTGTTGTTCCTGGTTTCTTTTCTAAATAGATGGTGTCTTCATGTTCCTGTGTGTGTGTGTGTTTGTACGTGTGTGCCGTCCCAGCAGGAGTTTGCAGGGGGGCCTGCGGTAGGCCTGGAGGACAGATCCTCATCATCAACGCCCTGTCAGGTGTTGTATTCTCCTGACTCATTCTCTCCTTCTTTCCTTTTAGAATAAAAAAAACTACAGGAAGTGAACCACTCTGAGCTCTCACTCCGTTTTCCTTGAACTCTTAAGAGTGTCTCTGTCTATCTTAAAGCCAGTCCCAGCTAAGGAAGGCGTTTTATATGCTGCTGCTGCTGCATCCAGAATGACCCGTAACACACACACACACACACACACACACACACACACACACACACACACACACACACACACACACACACACACACACACACACACACTTTTTTATTAATATCTCAAGGCAGCAAGTAGCTGAAGTTAGTAGTGCGATAAAGTGCAGCATGCAAATTCCTGTAAATTTCTACCTGAGTTTGCTGCTGTTTAGGCTCAAATGCAAAACTAGCAGAGGCAGAAGCAGGCTACTGGTTTTACATCGCTGGCGATGCAAATGCAAACTGAGTCCTAACTGTTAACATATCACCGCACTAACAAGGTAATGATGTGTTATAAAAGTAGCCGTGTGGCAGGGAAGGAGTTCACAAGCCCTGCAAAAACTGTCAGAGTGCTATCCTCACAGTGCCATTTTTAACATTCCTCCTTTCTGTTGTATGCTTGCTGTTGAGAAATAGCTTTTTATGTAGAAGTTCGTGATTATGTTTCAGATAAGAGTTTTATCATGTTAGATCTTTTTTTTTTTTTTCCTGATAATTTCTTCCCAGTCTCACCATGAGTGAGGCAGGCGCTGATAAAGGCGATGGCAGTAACGCGGCCCAGCAGCCAGAGGAGGCGTCTGTCGAGGGAAAGGTCCCGGACAAACCGAGCTCTGCCGTCACCGGACCCGGCTGGACCAAGGTCAGTTGCCCCTGCTGCCTGACGGACCGGGTGGAGCCGCTGGTGGTGGTGAAGCTCGGGGACAAAGTCCGGCCTGAGACCAAGAGGTGGCTCATCAGGCTGATTGGAGCTTCTCAGAAAGACGGAGGTGAGGGCTCGGGAACCAGAGTGGACATCGGTTTATCTCCTCCCTGCAATGAATGCAAAGCTTACAGAGAAGAACATGTAACGCAAACATTTCTGAGCTTTGCCCTCATTCACTAGATGTTGCACAAAGAGACTTGTTGCCCTGAAGGTTTCCAGCACTTTAACATGTGGATGGATTTGCACAGATGATTTCCCTGCCAGTCAACCCTGCAGATACATTTACCTAAACGAGTCCAGAGGTGATTCATATTCAACCAGCACAGGAATTGTATAAAATGAAAAGAAGTTTATATCACATCATTTCAATACTATAGACTACTTAGATCATTAGTTTATTGACCCTCTTTTGCACAGCTTTGCCATATGGCAACACCATGTACGTTTAGTTCTTTCTAATTTCTAATCTTGGCCCAGAATGCACTGAGGATATTCAGGTTCATTACAACTAATGTGACCTGGACTTTCACGGGAATTTTGTCAAACCATGTAAAACGGAGTGAAAACAGTATTTCCTGGTCATATAAAGTATTGATTTTTCTCCTTCAAAGTAAAAGACTTAATTTAACAACTAAACAGCAAAGCATGGATTTTAAATTATAGCTTTTTTTGAGCCAAAGTAATAATGGCCGTATGGCAAATTATTACTAGATAAATTGGAATTTGGGGTAACGTAAAATAATGCACAGGCCATGTATGTATGCTTCCTTTTAGTGGAAAAGAGCCTTAAAAATAGTTCTGAAAAATCCACTTGATGTAAACATAATATAACTTTATTTATTTATTACAACAAGCCGCTGTTGGATATACAGTATACACGGTGCTACCAGACAATGAGGAAAAGGTTGATCTCTACATTTAAGACAAATGGTATATTTAGTATATTGGGGGGAAATTGTTGTGTGTTTTGTGTGTAGTAGACAGTTGTTGAAGGTGGAACGTTTCTTCTTTAGGTGAATTAGGTGAAGAAACATGACGAAGCTTCCACAATTGTTAGAAGCCAGTTGCAAGCAGCAATAAAGCTTTTGAAACACGTCCATGTCAGAACTTTACAGGCAGAGAATGCAGCAATTGCTGTTTGGAAGGGGGAAACTTAAAAAGAGAAAGATAAAATAAAACAATGCTTTTTTCAAATCCATTAAAAAATCATCCAATCCCGTACTGCCTTATTCCGCCTGTACGTTCAGATTCGATGTTGGTCACTGAAGGAAGGTTCCTTCCTACTGAAGGAATGTGAGCAGGCTGATGTTTAAAAGCAGGCGTGCTCAGTCCTGCTCCTGGAGGGCTACTGCCCCGCATGTTCTATTAACCCCCCACCCCACACACACACACACACACACACACACACACACACACACACACACAGAACAAAGAATCGGGCTTGATAACTACTTAATAATAACGGTCAGGTGTGTTCAAAAAGAAAACATTCAACATGCAGGTCAGTAGTCAGTAACACTTTCCTTACTCTGGACACCAGGTGCAGCGTTACTGTCCCACCCGGGCGAGGACGCCAGCGGTGACATCATCGTGGTCGCGGCGCCACGCTGCACGTTACTGCGAGCCACGGAGGAGCTGGGTCTATGTAAGACGTACCACAACGGGGACATGGAGGCCTTCTCCTACCATGACAGGCGGAACTTTAAAGATTCAGGTACAGTGACATGAAAGGACGCGTGCTGTAACATTTACCACACAAATGATATAAAATGAATAATCAGAAGGGCACACGACAGGAGAATGAAACCTTAACAAGGGAAATACATTTTTGGTACATTTAATCCAATTTTGAGTGAAATCTTCTTGAAATATCTTATTCCATTGACAGATTATTTTGGTTATTTCAAGTTTTTTTCTTGATTTTGATCAATTTAGTCCTGTTTTCTTGACATAAGATTGAACTGTTTGACTTTTTATCTTGATGTTGTCTTTTTTTTGATGCACTTTTTTTTTAATTTCATAATTATTACTTTTTATCAACATTCTTTTAAAATCTTGAAAAAAGTAAAATGATCAGCCAATGAATAAGATTATTCAAGATGATTCTACTCAATATTGCACTTATTACATTTAATATAAGTTATATCTCCAAGATAAGATAAAATTATTTTTTTTGCAGTGCAACAGATTTCACTGTAAAATGTTATTCAATGCTTACTTTAACAGTAGATTTCAGGCTTTTAATACGTTTTTATCTCATTTGTATCACAATTTCACAAACAGGTAGGTGTGGAAAGATAATAGATTACCTATTAAAAAACAGCATCCTGCTACCAAGTCATAAAACCCAAACTTGTGTCATAAACCTTGTAGCAGGAGCACACAATACAAAGTCCATTTCTGTGTTCAGTGAGCATCGGTATTGTTCAGTCAACGCTGTGCATCTCTAAATTTGGTGAATTTTAATTGTTCAGACAAAAGGATAGGTTTAGAAAATGTTCTGATGTTTCTCAAACAAAATAATCTCTTTAAATAGCCAGTACAAATATTTAGTGACAGGGCTGTTTTTGTCAGATTGTAAAAAGTTGAGGTGATAATGAGAGCGAGATGCAACAAAGGTTCCTGGCTGTACCAAAATGTAGAATTAAGCAGCATTATCTCGGGAAAAGTACATTGAAATAAACAAATGCTGTCTGTTTTTAGGGTATTTGTGGGAACTCACGGTACAAAATTACTAAAAACTCTTGTTTATTGGGCAAGAAATGAAAACTTAATCGGCTATGATGGTTTTTACATGATTGTGTGATTACAACTGGAAAAACATCCAACTTTTACAACCCGTTTGACTAAATCACCCGAAACAAATGCAGGATTAAATAATTCTCATCACAAAGTCCCTTCTGGAGCTTTCAGCTGCATATCAAATGCTTCATCATTGGGTGGAGTTCTCATTAAGCTGGGACACTTGGTATCCTGTGACCTTTGACCCCCTTCGAGGTCAATCAAGTGCCAGGTTCTGGTCTGTTTTTACTGTTCATTCAGACTCTCCCACCACTGTGATGATCCCCACAGCCGTCGCCTGCTCTCTGCCCCTCATTACCAGCATTGGTTGTACCACTCACCACTGTGATGGAAAAAGTGATGATTAGAGCCCAGGATATTTAAGAATGGTTTTATTTCACATGTGCATGCATGTTTATGTGCTCTATCCACGTACCTGTGTGTGCTGGTGTGTGACAGAAAACATGGAGGTGTTTCTGACGCTGGCGGAGAGAGAGTACATAGTGAAGTATGAGCTGGACGGCATGCAGGCCCAGAAGGAGCTGACGGTGCCGGGCCTGCCTGACAACTACACGCTGAAACACCGGGACAACGTCTGTGAGTGCTCCCACTGTGGTCTCTCTCTGACACACACACACACGCACGCACATCACAGAGCAGTATTGTTCAAGTTTCAAGAGTCAAGATTTTTTATCTATTTGTCATTTTGCATTGGCCAACGGTCCAGACACATTGGAATTCTGGTGCAGGGCTCTCTAGTGTCAGTAGTAAACAAAAAATAACTTAAAGGAAAGGATCATTTTTAAAAAAACATCTTCAAGACTAAGTGAGGCCGAAATATTAATTAATGAAAAGCTTTTTTATTGTCAACAGCATTAAACAAGGTAAATAAAGAAGATCCTGCTGATATGAAAAAAAAATCATCTAAATATAGTGCACAGGGCAAAAATACAGATAATACCCTAACAGTGAGAAAATGATCCAAATAATTAAGTCATTTATTATTGAAGCAATGTGAAGACAATCTGTCAGTGATGGGAAGGACTTCTGTTCTTTGATGTGTTTATATGTACCGTTAACAGGAGAAATATGAAAACACACACACGCATGCTCTCTCTCTCTCTCACACACACACACACACACACACACACACACACACACACACACACACACACACACACACACACACACACACACACACACACACACACACACACACACACACACACACACACACACACTCACACTGAAAATTGCCACTTTTTATCCAGGCATTTCAAAGTGAACTCATCTCTTGCTTTGTAAATTCCAATCCTGGTTGTATTTATAATATTATATATAATAATCTGATCAATTATAATGTTGATTTTTTTTGGACATGCTGACGGTAAATATTTGTTGGTGACGGCTGCCTTCACATCCAGCCAGTTTCCAGCTGTCCTATGTGCATCCTGCCCTGCTGACTCAGTTATTCTTCTCTCCTCACATTCTGTCATGAAAATGCTTCACTCAGCATCAGCCTCAGTGTGTGTGTGTGTGTGTGTGTGTGTGTGTGTGTGTGTGTGTGTGTGTGTGTGTGTGTGTGTGTGTGTGTGTGTGTGTGTGTGTGTGTGTGTGTGTGTGTGTGTGTGTGCGTGCGTGCGTGCGTGTGTGATGTGTTTAACTTTCCGCATATGCGTGGATGAGTTCATGCAAAACCGCCCCCTCTGCTTCACCCGTGTTTCTCAAGTCAGTGTTTGCTGTGCTTGAAGTGACTGGCTGTTGTTGCAGGGCAGAAGCTGAGGTCAGCCGGCGTGATCGTGGACACGTTCCCGCTCCACAAACACGACAAACTGAGAGCGCTCAGTAAGGCCTGGTACACCGGGAATCAGCTGGCACAGCCGCTGGGTGGGTGGAGATGCAGCACACGCACACGCACACACACACACACACACACACACACACACACACAAACTTCCTGCCTGTATACGGTGAGACACATGAACCATGCAGCACTTATACCCGACCCCTGACCCCTGACCCCTGTCCCTGCTGCTTCATCCAGATTCAGTCAATTCGTATTTTGGGAGCTCGGTGGCATTCTACTTCAGCTTCCTTGATTTCTACACCTGGTCTCTGCTCCCACCGGCCTTACTGGGCCTGTCCATCACATACTCCTCAGGTAGGTGATTGTCTTTCTCTTTACACTGTTGACCATTATTTATTATTATTTTATATAACATTTTTTTGAATAAGCAATTTACAGGTGCAGCTCTACATAGAAATTATTTCTGTTTTTAAAGAATCACTTACAAGGAACATATTCAAACCTTGATAATTATCATGTATCATGTATCTATATGCTGCTCATGTATAGCAGCATATGATGCAAAAGACTCAATCATCTGAATAGTGAAATATCAGGAAACCTCATCTTAGTAATCTGGTGCCAGGTGTCACCATCATGTACAAAAAATACATCAAATCTTGCACGTGAAAGTACTGTAGGGACCTTTCATCTGTTTGCCCTCTATTTCTAGGTTAAAGTGATGGTCCAACAGCTCATACATAGCCAAGGAGCAGACCTTTCTATACGTTGGTGATAGTATACTATAAGCTGAGAGATTTTATTCATATGTAGTATTGAAACGGAGCCCCCCAGATGCCTCAGGTCACCACTGAGCTCATACAGCCTTTAGTGAAAGTAGTCACTGCCATCAGAGTTTATTAGAGAGATTGAGGATTCAGCTTGAATAAGATGATGACACTGTCGTTCAGACTGATGGATGGTGTGTTTATGTCTTGTTTTTTGCTGTACGATGAAAGATGGACCAGCTCTCTTTATTCACCACAGGCGAGGCTCAGAAGGAGATGGAGGACTCGGTCTCGGCTTCACAGGACGCCGACCTGGACGCGGGGCCCGGTCACATGATCCAGGCCGTGTTCAGCATGCTGTGGTCCACCGTGGTCATGGAGATGTGGAAGCGGCGGCGCTCCACCCTATCCTACCGCTGGGGGACCCTGCACCTCGCCGAGCGCTTCGCCGAGCCCCGGCCTGGTTTCCACGGCGACCTCGGGGTCAACCCCGTCACGGGTCGCGTGGAGCCGCTGTTTCCTGAATCGCAGAGAGACCTCCGCATGGCACTGGTGTCTGTGCCGGTGGTGGGGATGTTTCTGGGTAGGATGTGATGAGCAGTGAAAGCACGTTGACAGTTAGGATGAAATATAAATGTGAAATATGAAAGCCCCGAGGTGCAGAAAATAACGCGTTGCCCAAATCCACTCCTCCGCTCTGCCTCCCTCCTTACGTCCCCCCTGCTCTCCTGTCACGCTCCTGCAGGGCTGGTGGTACTGGGTATGGTCTGTTTCTACTGGGGGGAGGCCCAGGTCAAACAGCTCCATGAGGACTGGGACTCCCTGCTGAGCCAGACTTTTCTCTACATGCCGTCCGTGCTTCACATCGTCTACACAAACATGCTGGCGAATGTTTACAAGAAGGTGGCACAATCGCTGACTGAATACGGTGAGCGGGGAGAGGTGATATCAGGGGGAGAATGAATAAATACAGTTGTGTGTCGATAATGCCGATGACAATCCAATGAACCCTCATTGTGCCCCTGCAGAAAACCACAGAGAAGAGTCAGCCTTTCAGAACCACCTAACAGCCAAAGTCTTAGTGGTTAGTTTCCCCTGTTGAAAAACTAACTTTTACTATTCACCCTCTTCCCCAACAGGCTGATTTACTTTGTCTCCTTCCTCTCTCCCTTCAGTTCACCTTCTTCAACTACTTTGCGGTTCTCTTCCACATCGCCTTCTTCAAGCAGGACGTGGCCTTGCTCCGTAAGGTACAAGCTGAGCTCGAAGGAACGTGCTTGGGAGAAATAGAAAAATGATGAAAGTCGATGTCTCATAATATAATTAGACAGTGTGTTTTTATTAGATTCTCATTGCCTGTGTTGTTGCAGCTTTGTTGTCACAGGCTTCTCAACCCGACTGAAATGCCAGCAACCAGAACAATTTCCCTAAATTTTAGGATGTCTATGCTAAGTGAGGAGGTCATCGAACTGACATCAGATTATACGTGCATGCCCACAAGCATACTGACCCTTTGTTTGTGGGCATGCACGTAACATAGTAAACATTTTTTTGCCTGGTGCAGACCAAATAATCACACTAGTTGTGTGAAAGCACCCTTAGAGAAAGAGGAGCTAAAACAGCCTGTTGCAAACACAGGCTCAACTGAGGGGGTGTGTAAAGAGCCATTATAGGATGAAAAAGGACTTGTTAAAACTGTTAATCAGACAAAAATATTCCAGTAATGTGCACAATATGTCCTTTTTAAAGAAGACTGAAGTAAACTGATTGGTGGAATGTCACTTATTGTGACTATAGAAAGTGAGTGAAGTAAATAACAAGGATTGGCTGGGTGACTAAACCATCCCATATTACTCACTCCCATGATCTGTGTGTCCGTGTGAAGCGCCTGGCGTCTCTGCTGATCGTGAGCCAGCTGGTGAACCAGGTGACAGAGGTGGTCATTCCCTTCCTGGTGGACCGGCTTGTCAACGCCCCCCATAGGACGGAGAAGGAGGACGACCCCCAGGAGGACAAGTTCAGGAACCAAATCACCATGCCTGAGTTCCCCGTGTGTGTCTAAAGATTCACTGAAGGTGCACATTAGAAGGAATGAAACGCAGCTCTGCAGCGGCTGACATCTGTTCGTGTCTCGCCACAGGGCCTGTTTGGGGAGTACATCGAGCTTCTGGTGCAGTTTGGCTATTTGAGTCTCTTCTCCTGCGTGTACCCCCTGACGGCCGTGCTGCTGCTCATCAACAACCTCACAGAGATCCGGTCGGACGCCTACAAGATCTGCAAGCTTTTCCGCAAGCCGTTCTCCCCCCCCACGGCTGGCATGGGCGTCTGGCAGGTCAGCGGAAAAAAAAAAGACACGACGCCCCGGTGTGTTTATGAGTGAACAGCTTGTGTCATCTTCCTGTGTTCCAGGTGGCGTTCGAGGTCCTGAGCTTTGCCTCCGTGGTGTCTAACTGCTGGCTGCTGGTGCTGTCGCCGCGGCTGCGAGGGCTGTTTCAGGAGGGTGGGATGAGCGGCACAAACTTCCTGCTTTTGGCTGTTTTGGTGGAGGTACGAAGGAAAGAAATGGTGACGTCATTATGAGATTTCAAGAGAGTCAAGTTAAATGATGTTTGTTTTCAACTGTGTGTTTTGGCAGCATGTGCTGATCCTGATCAAGGTGATTTTGACCGTCCTGATCCCTGATGAACCCGACTGGATCAGGAAAAAGAAAGAGCACATAGAGTACACATCCATGCAGGCCCTGAGACAGCAGGTCAGCACCCCCGACTTGGCCTTCATTATGGAGCATTTTGTTTTCTCTTCAACAAGTTTTTCCATCTTCTCCTTTCAGAAGCTGCTTTCTGAAGAGTCCTGATTGCGTTTCAAATCGTGAAGGTGGTGCTGTACGGCTGCTACGACACAACCGAGAGATACCGTATATTATCGATCCCTGCTGGATCCACAATGCCCACCGCTGCGCCCTCATACTCCACCTTTTACAGTGTTGACAATACGAGTTCTGCTACTCTTACTAAATCACATGGTGCTTCTGCAACGTACACCCTTTGACATTCACCTTTACATCACATGTACACTGTTAGTGCAATTCAAACAGCAGCTTGTTGTTTTTTATGTATTATATTATGTAATAAGTATTCGTCATGTGCACAGAGATGCCCTTTAAAAGATTATGATCATGGGTCTAATGAAGGGACAGTACAGAGGTGAAGTGTTGGTACATGATCAGTAAGGGACAGACAGAAAAGAGTATTTCATGTTATTGGTGGTGCCAATAGTGTCATCTATTTAGTGATTATCATTAAAACAAACAATAGCCAGAATACTAGAAAATCAGTCTTTAAAGCTGCTCTATTGAACATTTTTTATATGTGTTGCTCAAAGTGATGAACCCACAAAGAATGCTCCTTGTTCTGGTTTTAAACATCTCTCATAAGCTTAAATGTGATATGTGTTATTGCTAATGTGTCAAAAATCATATTCTTGACCCATAGTAAGTTGCAACTCTGATCGAACTGAAAGTTGGAAATGCTGCATTGGTGACACAATGATACTGTTTTCCATTACATAATCAAACATGGCCTGAGGTTCCTCAAATGGCATCTGTTGTGAGAGTAACGCAGTAATCTATGTACCTATATGTGCAATTAGCACTGGGAGTGATTACGTAGCAACCAAAGAACCGCTAGTGCTTTGCGATAAGAAATGTATTATTTTTAATGAGTATCTGTTGTGTGCCTCTAAAAACAACTGCTTCTGTTCACTGTGCTGTGACCACTAATGTTAGTCATTTACTAAATATCACGAGTGTTCACTTGGCTGCCGGCAGATTTGACGTCATGTGTAGGTGAATCCGCCGGGCAAGTCCGCCATGTCTTCTGTAGTTGCCGAACAACAGCGTATTGTTCATTATATAAATTATTGATTTTAGGAGGTAATGATTTTTGCAGCCACCAGGAGGCACTTGACACTTTCTATTTTACTCTTCATGCAGCTTTTCAGAGGCCCTGGTGGCTGCTAAAAGGACCCTGTCAGCAAAGATGCAGACGGCTGGTGAGGTTTCCTTTTGCTGGATGCAGCTACACATGTACGCGCTAATCCTGCACGAGTCTGTGTGTGCTCTGATCAGAGGGGTCATGTGTGTTAATGAAGATACGGTCATAATCGATCTGGTCCTCGGATCAGGATTTGAGGTTAGAAACGGAAGTGATAATTTGCTGCTGGTTGACCAACAATAAATTCACAACAACAAAAAAAGAAAACAGTCTGTGGTGTTTGCACTTTAAAAAACTTCTCCAGTCAATGTATGATATGCGTGCAATATCTTACTTTGAAAAAAAAAATCAACAGACTGCACACATGATTTAATTCATTTTAATAAATAAATACAGAAAAATAAGTTCATGGCTCCATAGAGACGTGGTCCTATTGTTACAATGCAGGTCAGTGGACACAGACACACTGGGGAGAGACAGGCAGCAATCACACAGGAACAAATAATGGGATTTGATCCCTCTTTTGAACAGATTTTACGCTTCTACGGCTGATGAAATACGAACGAAAATCAGGTTTCACCCGAAGTCTTCCCCTTATATAGGCAGATCGCAGGTCACAGGTTAAAAGTCGGATTCGTTGTACCCCTGAAGCTGCAGTGATGGACAGGAGTAAAACTCTGTTTACTGAACTATAGGAGGAAAATGGGAGCTTATCGTACAGCTTTGGCCTTCGGTTACTCTACAAAACTTTACACTTCTTGTCTCAGCTTTAAACAGTATGTATGTGAAAATATAGAAACACAGCGACACTATATGGTCAAATTAAACCATATAGCGAGACTCCTCCGCTACCCAGTAACATATCACAGACGTTTGGTCAAACTGACCAACAAATCTATCCATCAGTCCCAGAATACTTGTAGAAAGCTTTCAGCTACAGTAGTCATACTGTGTGCAATTTATTCAGTGGGTTACCTCAAGGTAAATAGTCACACAAGAACAATGTCCCGTCAGATCCAAGACACATTGGAGGTATATGTATATTGTGATAAATAACAGTAACATGCACATAGTCAAACTTCTCCTGCAAGAATGAGCAAAGAGAAATATCTAGTTATATATATATATATATAATATAAAAAAAATCAAGATACTTCATGTGGTATTATATCTTCACATCCAAAATAAAACTGCATGATCAAACCTTATTTAAATGTTTAGTATAATTAAAAATAAGAACTTCAAATACAACGGAAGACCTGCATCCCAATCAATGGTCAATGATCCTATCAACATTATTATACAGTATGTAAGGACAAGCCATCAAATGAATAAGACTTTAGGATTAAGGGGACAGAAAAGCATATATTCATCTCAGATTTAGGCATATATATTATACAGAATACCATATCATATATATATATATCATATCAGTCTCAGTCGTTCATTATAAGAGCTTATAATAAGAGCCTCCAAACTATGACAGAAGCAGGTTGTGCAAAGGGAAGAGGAAACGAGTGCTACTCTGTAGCAGAAGCTGGTTCAAAGTTTATTCTAATCCATAAAATATAAAATATGATCATGATCATCTACTGAGTGCTAAAACATTCTGACCTTTAGAGCTTTTTGAAGTGTTACAGTCAGAATAGGGTGACGCAGCTGCCACTTTACAGTATGAAACCCATTAATTCTAGTAGGCACCTTTTAAGCACAAAACAACAGACTATAGCTTATTTAAGTAATAAACTGTCGCAGTAATTATGTCTCGTTGACACCCTGTATATAAAGTCACATCTCTCCTCGGTCTCACCACTTCCTGTAGGTCCAGTATTGTTCCTAGTAAGCTACGGCTCGGAGACACGCCGCTCATTGGGATTCTATGGTTGCTCCTGTACACAGCAGCGAATGGATGAGGTTCTACTACGTCTCAACTACTGTGCTGTACACAAACTCTAGCTTAACATGACTTTTATTACATAAACCAGAGTGTCTGCACGTATGAAGCTTTACACGTCCCGGCCTGTCCACTCCTGCATGCTGACGGCCTTTTGCTCCCGCGCCTCGAGTTCGCCGCAGGAGGAAGGCTCGGCGGGAAGCTCGGCAGTCTGCGCTGTGCTGCCGGCGTGTCCCTAAGCGAGCCGGCGGCACATCACACGCAGCACCCGGGCTGGCTTGGCTCACAGCACATGGCAGCAGTTGTACTGAGTCAGCGGGAGGATCTTGGGCTTGTTGTGTGTCGGCATGTTGAAGGCCAACGCTTTTTCACACAGAGGGAACTGGAACAGTCTCTCGCGCAGCTTTATGCTGTGCCGTTTCCCTGCCTCCACCCTCGGAGCGGCGTCATCCCGGGCTCCCGGCGCGTTGTGGGGTTGTGATCTTTCCGTTGCGAGGTCCTCCGCGCCACCTTTCTCCGTTCTCTCCTGTCCTTCCTGTCCCGTCTTTTGGCCTTCCTTTCCGGAGGGGGCGGGGACGGAGGCGTCAGAGGAGTCGGGTTCGGGGAGAAAAGGCGGCTTGTCGTTGGTGTTGTTGTTGGGCTCCGTCTCCTCGCCCTCTCCTCCCTCTGGTCCTATGGGGTCCGGTTGGCCCTGACAGCACGGGACCCCTAAACCTGGCAGAGACGACGGTGGGATCTCAGGACTTTGACTGGCGGGATCGTCTCCGTGACTGACTGGTTGCTCAGAAATCACACACTCGCTGTCTTCTTTCTCCATTTCTGTCTCAGCCTTGTCCTCCAACATCTCCACTGACCGTTCCAACTCTTCCCCTTCCCCGCTCATCAGATCATCTGCTCCATCGAGCATCTCCTCGCCTTCTTTCTCCGGTTCTTCTACCAACAAAGACAACACTGATTCTTCAGCCTCTTTTGCTAAACCGCCCGCCTCCTCTTCCTCCTCCTCTTCTTCTTCTTCCTCACAGATCTGCTGTAATGCCGGGAGGTTCTTGGTGATGAGCGGCTCCTCGGCCAGAGGCGGGTGGAGGGTGAGGGTGAGGCTGGGCTGCCAGGGCCCAGGGAAAGCCGGCTGAGGCGAGGCCCTCGCAGCCAGCAGGTCCCCACACTCTGGAACGCCTGAACGGGGAGAGCTGGGGGAGAGGGCCCCCGAGAGCCAGTGAGGCGGGGCCTCCGGGCTCAGCAGGGCGTCATCCAGCCCCTGGAGCCAATGGTGAGCCTCGATCTCCTGGAGTGACGCGCGGCGCAAAGGATCCTTCTGGAGCATCCTGGAAATTAGGCTGAAGGGGAAGAGAGGGAAAATTTTATTGTATCATGGAGGGGACATATGCAGCCAGTTTGTGTGCATCACATTGCAAAAAATGACTCAACACAGAATGATCTGATCTAATCCAGGCATCTCTGCTTAATATCAACATCTGTCAGTGAAATATCTGGAATTTTGTATCAGTTTCGAAGGTCCAGAAAGTTGTCCTGTTCTACTCGGCTTCTTTTCTGATATCAAACCTCAACATGTGACAGAGAACTAAGTCATAGCCAACTAATGGGTCATATGTTCCATGATGGGTTTATGACCAAGGATAATCTAGCACACCACTTGGATGAGTGTATTCATGCGTAATGTCTGACAGATTTTAGAACAGCAGGCAAATATTTCAGTTTAGTTATTGGTGACAAATCTCTTTAAAAAATCTGTCACTTTCAAAACTTGTTTGTTGCCCACTTGAATCTTTAAAAACAGGCTGCAAACCGAACCTGTGTGTTTGTGTGTGTGTGTGTGGGGGGGGGGTCTATTAGTTGAAAATCCTGCCATGCGCTTATATTTTTTCGAACTCCTTCGAATATTCCTCTCTTGATAGAAATGAGATAATGAAACAATCTGGGGAAAATGTCATTTTAGAATATTGTTGTTCACTCTCTAAATCTGCAACAGCCAACCAAACTCTGTTGATGTTTTTTTTTCGCTATTATTCCTGTGAGCGGAGGGCTGGCTGTGTGTGTGTGTGTGTGTGTGTGTGTGTGTGTGTGTGTGTGTGTGTGTGTGTGTGTGTGTGTGTGTGTGTGTGTGTGTGTGTGTGTGTGTGTGTGTGTGTGTGTGTGTGTGTGTGTGTGTGTGTGTGTGTGTGTTTTTGTCGTAGGTACTAGGAGGGACGGTTATAGGAGAAGACACGAGTTGTATTTTGTTCCAGGTGCCTGCCTTTGAAGACAGAAGTACATTTCAATCAGATATTCTCGTGTTAAAAAGAAACCAACACCGCTATTCCGTGGCTAACGTTCACGGTTTTCAAGCGAGAATTCACCGTTTTAACATGATCTGCATTTGCAGCAGGCTGGAAAAGCCTCTGACAACTAGGACACTAAAATTATCCAGCGAAACGCACACTAATGAGATGATTTTACGGTCAGCGGCTCCTTAAGACAAGGGTGATGCACCACATCTACTCTACAGCAGAAAGCCTCTGGGAGAGGGTAGGCCTTTAAATGGAGGATCAATTTGCAATCAATAAAGTTAATGTGCAAGGATAATAAAAGATTTTTTTGTTCTCTGAAGCGGTCATAGAGGAGCCTTGATCTGATCATCTGATGGCACGGTTCGGTTCAAACCCCCCCGCTGGCATTCGCCAGTACTCACTCCCTGCAGTCGCTTGAAACATGTTCAGGGACGGAGTAGCGGCAGTCCAGAATCATGACCAGAGTCTCGCTGTCGTTGGTTTCTTGGAAGGGAGGGACTCCACAAACCAACATGTACAGGATCACCCCCAGAGACCAGATATCTGGAACATACACACAGAAAAGCACAAAAATGAGCCTTAAATAGTAAACCATCCCTGGTCCTAAAATAGCCCACAGTCCCTCTGCTCTCCGATCATATTTCCTGCCAGCCTCATATTCAATATTTTTTAAAAATGTCCCGTTTGATTTTAAAACATCCTGAAATTGAAAAATCTGATTTTTTCCCACACAGATCTATACAAAAAATAAAGTAAGCCACTGACGCCATTGTGGAAGTTCTATTTTCTCTCCAGTCTCCTCCACATCCTCCAAATAGAGGTCAGAGGTCAGGGGAAGTGGCAACAGAGGCAGGCGCCTGTGCTGCCAAGTGTTACACCGCGGAACATGAGCATGACTTTAGACTGGCTCCTCGATGAAATAGATAAAATGAGAGGAAGGTGGACGTGTAACAGCTGGATGTCCGGTTTACGTGTTTAGAGTTGGAGACCTAAAGCTGCTCGCAGACATTCTGGTGCTGACCCACTGCGCTGCTGACAGCGTGTTCTTTTCCCGTCTCCTCCCTTTCCTTCCCCTCCTCCTCCTCCTCCACTCTCTTGTCCTCATGAACCGGGCGAGAACACTGTGGCCGGTTCAAGGAAACACGCAGAGGAAAGGGAGCTGAGGGCTGAAGGCCATAACAAACAGAGGGCTTGTTGTGGTGTTGTGCTATTCTGAGAACGGTCTCGCTTTCCTTCTCTTTCTTTTCTCCGTCTCTCCCAAACACTGGGAACAGAAAGACTGCACACTGTGTTCAAATCGTGCTCAACCGTGATGAATCACTAGGAATAAATTCGGATGATATATCTAATAAAATGCCATGTCTGCTGACATCTTCACATTAGTTTCATGAGTCGCTGAAAGGGTGATTGTTTGAACTTTTACCAGTTTTCTTCTCTGCAGAGCTTTACAGGGAGCAGTGCTCTCCAAAGACGATTTCAACACAGCAGCACATTCGTATTATTAGCAGTGATTTTTCAATAATTGACACTTTTTTTTAACTTTCTTCACACAATCTGTGTTTTCTCTCTGGCTGCTAGTCTGCTGTATCCAGATCACATTGCACAAGGGAAAGAAAAGTGATTTTGTTACTTTAGAGACATTCTATCTATTTTCTACACAACGTTTGATCATCTGCAACTGTTTATGATGAATAGCTTCCTAAAACAGCAACTGTTAAGACAGTGGCAAATCCACTTTCGCTTCTACTTCAGTTTCTTTATAATACCCTAACTAGATTTGCTAAAGAGATTTTAAAGTGTACTCTTTTGGAATGTGATAAAAATCTATTGTTAGTCACACATACCAGTACCATGTGTGATAAGCAGTCAGCCATTGTCCCGCATTACTCTCATGATGGTCTAAACAACGGCCCTCAGTCCTCCACATACAATGTACACTCACATGCGCGCGCGCACACACACACACACACACACACACACACACACACACACACACACACACACACACACACATGCACGCTCATTCCTGTCCACAGAAGTCTTACACAACAGGGAGGAGAAGCCACTGAGTGCTGGGAGTGTACTTTTCTCTGTACGCTGGGGAATATCACACATTCTCACCACGCATTAGTGGCCTGCTGACAACACACACACACACACACACACACACACACACACACACACACACACATATAAACCAGATGCGGATAGGCTGGGTCTAGAGAGATCTCATAATTTCTCCTGTAAAAAAAAAGAAGAAAAAAAAAGCTTATTCGCATATTCCCTGGGTGACTGATCCTGCATCTGAGTGTCTATGCATTTCAGGACCAAATGCGTCATAAGAGTTCACAAAGCCAGTCCTACTCCAAAGGCTCCTTCCAAGTTCAGCCAAGAATGCAGCCCTTTTTTTTTTACCGTACTTGGAAGACAAAATCGTAGCATTTCAGTATGGATGTCACTTAATGAACGGTGTATTTACTGTGGGTCATCACCCAACGATGAAAGATATTAGGTCACATGAACGGGTTCAATTATGAAGGCATTTCCCTCAAAATCGTAACATATTTCATTATTGTAATATGATTCTCCCCTAATTGTGATTCAATGATCTTGATAGAGCTGGGAAGCAAATTACTATATGTACAAGTAGTGTGCCTTCACAGTAACATTTTTCTTTCACTATTTTAGCTTTCTTTTTATGCTTTTGTGTACACATTATATAGCTTTGGAAACATTTGAAATCATATTCTGTACAAATATTAGACATAGCCACCAGGTAGTTTGTGCCATCCTGTTTTGAAGCCTCGAGGTTGGCGTTTTGATCTTATTTTGTTGAAACCAGAAGTGACCATATGTTGAATGAGAGTGTGGAGCTGGGGAGGAGCTGTGACTAGAAAACAGCTAGCAGGGGACCACCTCATGACTTCTAGCCACCTCGCTCTCAAAACATCTCCTCTCTTAAATACACATAGCTTTACTTTACTCACTCCCTACAGCTGTCCTGAATGGGGAAAAATTGGATTTTAAGCTCTATTTTTAAAATCCTCAGTAAATGTAGGAAGTGTATTTTAATGCATTTCAATATGCATCATATACTTACATGGGGATTGACTCCCTTTTTGAAGCCAGCCTCAAGTGGCCCTTCAAGGAACTGCACTTCCACGTTGCCTTTACTTTTTAGCCAAGGATATTTCCGCTTGGTTGAGGTTAGTGGATAGTTAGCAAGAAATGTTAAAATAGTATTTGTTCACATCACAAAGGTGTATACTAATCATTCAGTATATCTTATTCCATTGAGGGAAAATGTATTTAAATTATCCAATCGATACAGCAGGATAATATATCATTAATTTAAGTACTTGTGGTTGGGGCATTTCTCCTAAAACACTGATGCTACTAATGAAATTTTGGTGGGTTAGTTGTCGTTGCCGTTTGTTAGATGGTTGTTGTCCATGCCTGGTAAATGGTCACATCTTTCAAACTCCACAGTGTGTTATGCAGGCTTTCAATTAAAATGCTGGATTCTCTAAGCTCAGCCTGAGAGAACAGTAATCGGTATTTTCTCCTGCTTCAGAAATCTTCCTCAGAGCCACAGAGGACATTATATAACCACTTTCAAAGGCTGAGTAGTACTAACCATAACAACTCAACTGATTTTTATGTGTGAAATTGGTGGCGTGCCTGAAAGCAACACGTGTTCAAGAAAAAAGGAGTTACTTGGAGTAGTGCCCCTTTAAGTCTGCACTGCAGTGTCGTTAGAATTTCCAACACGCACATGGTGAAGGTGTCTTGAATCTTGGCTTTGCAAGCTTTGGAAAAGCAGTTTTTCCATATAAACAGTTCAGCAGCCTTCAGGTTAATATGAAAACACTGACAAAGGGGTTTTGTCTGTGAAACCTCTTTGTTTATCCTGCTGCTGCCTGTGCAGAGCAAATGACCTGTGTCAGACAAACACAAGGCATAGAAAGTCATTATCCTAAATGAAACTCGCTGCTGTGGTTCAATAAATCACACAGAGTTTGACCTCAGACATCATTAGTACGTCTGAATAATTCTGAGTTACACCATCCCAACGTGACTGATGCAGAAACCTGCCATTTACCGTTTAACAGCTTCAGAGAGCAGATTTATTTCCCATCAAACTCAATTTTGGCTGCTACAAAAGTGATGTAACAAGTAAGTAAGACCGACCACAAAAGAGCAAAATAGTCACAACTACATCCACTGCTATTTAGAGATTGCAGCTGACACCAAACCGGGCTGATAGGATCTGTCAAATGCAGAAGTTCCTCTTGCACAGAATGTACCAAGACATCTCGATTGTGAAATTCAAGACTTGACTATGTGCACACAGTAAAGATTATGCAATTGTAAGCAATGCTTATCTTTGTCAAAGGCAAGAGGGTCTGTGGATCTTCCTGTATTTCCTCTGCATCATATGACTATCATCAAACACACACACACACACATGCACGCACACACGCACAATGTCCTCAAACAGAGCACACATGTATACTGACTCCCAGCAGTGAAGAAAACACAGTGAATAAAACAGCAGCCTGTTTGTATGCAGAAATATCAAAGTGACAGACCAGCCTGTCTGTGTGTGTGTGTGTGTGTGTGTGTGTGTGTGTGTGTGTGTGTGTGTGTGTGTGTGTGTGTGTGTAGATGGGTTTATGAGTCACCTTACTAAGCTATGATCACTAAAGGGACATCTCTTCGTCTGCAGGACTCAGGATTATCACAAACACACACGTATGTATGTACGTACGTACACACACACACACACTTTTATCAAAGTGATGACACGATCATGAACAGAAAAGTGCACTTCGGGTGTAAGTGAAGCAGAAAGCCGTCTTGGAGGACGTAATAAGACACGCAAGTGGATTTAAATGGACGCCCTCCGTGTGGACGCTTTTAGAAACAGGAACTGATGTGAAAAAGGGAACAAATGCAACTCGCAAGTCGCAACTTGTGGATGCATGTGAGCGGTGTTTCTTCACACCACCTCTTCCTTCCATGCACGTGTCATGTCTTTAGTGTAAAAAAAAATCAACATTGTTGTAAACAGTCAACATTGTGTGTTGGGATATGGAAGACCAAGTAAAATAAAGTGTAGATATCCTGCAAAAACAGCTCCTAATTGTAGCCGAGATGCATTTGTATTCAGTGCAGCTGCACTTGTAGTCGCTAGAACAAATAGTGCCCAAACCGTGCCAAAATACAGGCCAGCCCAGCTCGGCAGATAAGACCACGACCACCCTGAAGCGATCAGAGCGCGTCACCCCCCCAGAAGAAATTCCTTTTTCTTCAGTTTCTGTCATGTTAAATCCCACAACCCTACAGCCTGCTTCACCTATATTTACAGATGGGACTAGACACTTTACTATGGATAAACAGCAATGAGTGCCGTTTCACTTTCACACACACACACACACACACACACACACACACGCACACGCACACACACACAGGCTTGCTGATCGGTGTGAGGGGCCAGTGGTGAGCTGCAGTGTTTGGTTCCACTGCAGAACGTGCCCAGTTGGCGGCTCATGGCTGGCTGGCTTTCCTAGACTGACCCAGATACACACACTAATCCTTTACACACACTCTCACACACATGCTTTGTATACATCAGGACAAACAATCACAAGCACGTGAAACTAAAAATCTAGAATACACACTTAAATACAAGAGGAAACACTCACTTTATCCCACAAACATGCACACAAGCGGTTGAATTTGTAATATTAATTAAATGTTCATCACATTAGCAATTAGATTTTGCTAAGACTATTCTGTCTCCAAGTTCCTTCTTGACCTTGAAGACAGTAGTTTTTTTTCTTCTTTTTTTTTTACAAGCTTGACCTAATTTTGCTCATCTGGTAATGAGAATAGAGTACGACATGATTGAAAGCAGCTACTGAATGGGGAACATTTTCAAACTGTTATTACCTGCCCGGCTTTAAATCCAACACGGGGATAAAATGTCAGAGGAAAAAGGAATTTTGAAAATCCATTATACCCATGATAGCAGTCAAACTATAGGCTGAAAAGGGAATCATGGTATATGATACAAAGGACAGGTAAAACTGCTTAATCAAATGTTCAGACAAACTTGTTAGAATTAAAACAATCTCATGTTCTATTCACTTTAGGGAGGAACATTATTGAATTGCATCAATGGAGCTAAATAAATTTAATCAGTTAAATTACGGCTTTAGATGTTGTATTCTGAATGCTTAAATTCGGACCTAGGAGCAGACTGACTAAGGTGTGTGTGTGTGTGTGTGTGTGTGTGTGTGTGTTTGTGTCAACAGGACCGTTACATCAGCACACCTAGAAGCCTACACATGCTTGTTTATGTAGTTCAACAGCAGAGGCATCATTTGGGTGTAGTAACATGTGGCACTTGCCATTACTTGACTATAGGTAGACACATGTTAAATTAGAATAAAGTCTGAATCATATTCCTCAGTGAATGTACACGTCTGTATGGCCGAAGCTTGTTTGATTTGTTTTCGCCATATTTTTTGAGCATTTTAAAAGAAAAACTGAGGTTTGTGGTAAATATTGAGACTATTACTAATATCTCCAATAATCACAATCATACAATTGCCTAAAGCATATTTGTCCACTCAAATGTTAAGAGTATTTAAAAACTTCCCTAAAAATATCCCTTTAAGGTACATTTTTAAATAGATTAAAATGTGCAATTTGCAAGTATTCAATTGGAATACTGATATAATGCATTGATTGATAATTTGGTGATTATTGATCGTCTATAGTTTCTTGATTTTGCTTTCAAATCACGCTGATTGTTGCACTTAAAATGTCGACTTGTATAACCCTAACCCCCAGACCCCCCTGAGGAGTGTGTTCCTTACCATAACTTGCCCAACCCCCCCATTGCCCCCCACAACCTGTTTATTAAAATTACCAGCTCAAATTTCAACCCTCTTTTACCCCCCTCCACCCCAAAAATAATAAAAGTAATCATTTTTCCATTTCTCACCCACAGCTGGAGCATCGTACTCTTCTCCCAGCAGGATCTCTGGGGCGGAGTACGCCAGTGACCCACAGCTGGTGGCCAACATCATCCCGGGCTGGAATAAATTGCTGAATCCAAAGTCCGTCAGCTTGACGGCGCCCTGCTGCGGGAAGAACACCACGTTCTCCGGCTTCAGGTCCCGGTGGACGACGTGGAGCTGGTGGCAGTACGCCACAGCGCGCACGATCTGGGCGAAATGACGCTTGGCGGTGGCTTCGGCCACGCCCCCCTCGTGGCGCAGTATGTAGTCGTACAGGTCGCCCCCCTCGGCCAGCTCCATGACCAGGTAGAGGGTGGTGGGCGTGTCGATGACCTCGTAGAGGCGAACCACGTTGGGATGCTGCACCAGCCGCATGCACCTGAAAATAAAATGGCACAGGGGGAGTATTAGCTTTTAGTAGGACCTGAAATGAGAATACTTGTTTTATATCTGACAGTTTTGTCTCTAACTTTTAAACAAGCGTCACTCTATACCTCACTTCCTGTAAGAGGTGGCTTGCCGCCATGACATCAAGTTTTGTCTTGTCAATCATCTTGACAGCCACCAGCTGCCCAGTGTTGACATGTCGGGCCAGTTTGACCACCGCGAAGTGGCCCCTGCCCAATGTCCGACCCAGATGGTACAGTCCGCTGAGATCACAGCGCCCGGGACTGCTGCTGAGGTCCGGATGCCCATCAGGGGCCGAGGTTGTTTCTCCAGAGGAATCCATGTTTGAAATTTCAAAAAAAAAAAAAAATGGGGTTGAAAGATATGGGGGAGAGGAGGAGTTGAAATGGAGGGATTCAGGAAGGCAGCAAGTGAGTCACGGAGAGACTGTTGTTTGAAGGTGTCAGGGACGGAGGGGGGAAGGAGGGGGGGGCAGAAGATCTTCCTCACTGCTGGGGAGTCGCCTGGCAGGACAAAGAAAAGACAAAACAGTGAGACAAAATAACCCGTGTTGATCATTCTGGCCTTTGGCCCAGAGGGAAAAGGGCTTTAGATGAGGTCAGCTGCTGCTAATTCCTCATCCCTCCAGGCAGCAGAGCATGAATAGAACATTTCCCCTCTTTTTTTAGATGTTTTTTTAAACAAAGGGAAGACAGAACAAGTTTAAACAAAGTAGCGTAGGGCATCCTCATAGCTCTGCGGTGCACGGAGAACAGCGGGGAGTAAAATATTGTGTTATTGTCCAAGATGTGTGGAGGACGCTGCGTTTGGTTTCTATCTCAAATATCACTCATCCAGCACAAATGGCGCGGCCAATCAATACTGTAACAGGAAACCATAATGTATGTTTGTGTGTGCGCGTATGTGCGTGTGTTTGTGTGTGTGTGTGCGTGTGTGTGTGTGTGTGTGTGTGTGTGTGTGTGTGTGTGTGTGTGCGCATGCGAGCGTGTGTTTGTGCGCCATTAGTTTGGCTAAGAGGGTCAGAAGGTGCCATTTGGATCCGATGGTGATGATGATGATGATGATGATGATGATATCATCTTCCCAAGGGTAACAAGTTCATCAGCAACATCATCATCAACGCGGTCGCCGCTGTCAGTCAACTTCTTTATTATGCCTCCAAATAAGCATCATCAATACTTCATCACCATCACTTATTTATCGGGAGCAGCTTCATTAAAAGGCAGCAGCAGCCTTCATCTTTTTTTTCTCCCCCCCCCCTCCACCAATGTGTTTGAAGCCCCCCTCTCTCACATGTGGACAGCAGCAGGCCTCTCCGTGGTAAATCTGCGCTGATATTCTGCTATCAGACCGCTGCTGCTTGAGGGCCAGCTGTTCTCCACTTAGCCTCAGCTGCAGTCCCGAGTTGGCACATACGCACGCAGTGTCGTCCTGCTGCCGCTCAGCGCCTCCAGCAGCGGACAGCCGCCGCCGGACCCGGACAGCCAGCCACGATAAGGAATGATAAATAAAACACGCACACACACACACACTTGAACAGCAAACGTCGCCGCCAAACTTACCATTCTTCATGTGAATATATCCCCCGTTCGCTCCGCCGACGGCCCGCGATACAAACGCGAAAAGATGTCAGCGCCGCTCCGTCGCCGTCCGTGTTTCATAACAACGCTCCATGTTCGCTCCATGTGCGCACTACTTTCTCATTCACAGAGTCTCGCGCTGTGGCGGCCGCGCGCGCGCGCGCGCCCTCGCTCGCTCCGCAAAACAGAGCCTTTCGAAAACGAGAACGGGTTCCCGTGCACGCGCATACGAGCGTGTATGTGTGTTCCTTTCTGCTTTCCTTTTGACGTCACTACATACCAGCTCGTTCCCGCGGCGCGGCGCGGTGCGGTGCGGTGCGGTGCGGTGCGGCAGCGGCAGCGTCATATGAGACTCGCCAGGCGCCGCAATCTGGAGAGTCTCAAAGTTACCGACAGAAATTAGACGCCTGGCTCACTACATTTGGCTTGTGTTTGTTATTATATCTGCTAACCGTGCAACAGCAGTTGTTGCCTTTAAGCTACTGTTGTTATTCGAGGCTACGGGATGCCTGTTCTCTTCTATATTGCGCATTTCTTAATAAACAAGCATCTATTCCTCTTAAAATGCTTCTGATTCACAATTCCGTGTTTTGCCTGCTCCACAGTGAACCAGAGGTGGGGGCGCTGTTGAGCAGCGGAAACTCAAAATTCAACCACCGAAGCGGCAAATTGATGCTCACGCGATATAAAACACCTTTTTTATCTACACAATACACAACTTCTAAGGAAATAAACGCACCGTAGACTCGGATAACAACACTTCATCGTAAGTTAAGGTTGTGTCATTATGATTGGCGCATGTAGGGGGACGTAGGGACGACCTGTAAAGTGCCCGTATCCCATTTTGGAGGAGGTAGCTTCGAGACTCTCCAGACTGCGGCGCCTGGAGCTTCTCATGTGAGGCTACAGCAGCAGCAGGCGGTGAGCCTCCCGTACGCAGCGGAGGGAGCCTGTGAATGGAAGCTTCGGAAGTCCAAGAAATTACATAACTCACCAGTATGTTTTTTTCCCTCTCTCCCTAAAACTGCACCGCCGTAGTCTACGCACAATAACCTACATTCCGGACATGCTTTGATTGTAATAATTCATTTGCGAGGTCTCGGAGGACCACAGGGGGAAATACTTGGACCAAAAAGTTGTTTCCAGTTATTATCTTTGGCCTGCGCTTACAAACTGCAATGTTCTGAGGAAAAATACTGTTGCATTCCTTTGAACCAAAATGTCTATTTCACATAATGTATTATTGATGTATTTCTTTTATTCAGAATAAATACATTGTGTGTATATTTTCTAATATTATTTATCCAAACACCAAATCAATTTCCCTACATACACTTAGTTCTTGGTTCTCTGGGGATTTTCAGGTTGTCAAATGGCTATTTATGATCCCATTGTGTAAATGTAATTTTATAGTGTGTCTCTGTATCTATCGTATTTAATCTGGTGCTGCATGTGGCATCCCCTCACATTGACCTTTAAACAAACCTTCTTGAACCCTTTTTTAGAATTGGTTTTGAAGCATTGTTTTATTGTGAAGCCGCTGGAAATTTGCTGGATGATCTCATCCTTGCTGCTCTTTGTTTCATATAACAGCCAACAGCAGAATAATGAGGCCATCTAGTGGTTTTACTTCCTTCTTTCTTTCTTTCTTTCTTACTTCTATTTTTTCCTTACAGTATGCCTACCCCGTATACTGACATATACTGTACAAACAAAAGATAGGCCATTGAGTTTCAGTCTTTCTTTTGAGATTTTGGCACACACACAGAAGACAACACTATGTATCTTCTATCCAGTGTTATATCTCTCTCTCTGTAGTTATGTCTATTTTAGTAGTGGACCCATGTCAGCTGATTTTACTGTTGCTGAATTACTGAACAGGTTTCATGTTGGTTGTTGCTTTGGTTTGGACATAGGAGAGCTGTATTGTTACTGTAAAAATATAGCAGCCACTATGTGTACTTTTTACTTTGGTACCATCTGGTGATAGAACTAAAAATACAATATACTCGCCCCAGAGAGGTTATATTGTTCAGTCTTCTAGGTCTATGTTTTTAATCTGGGGCTAAAAGCCTGTGAATGTCATCTTCACTGTTTCAGCTCCTGTCTCTTCAAGGCCTCCTCCAATAAGCCCAAACAACAACAAACTAGAAGTTATATTTCACCACTTTTCACCCTCCTTCTTCTACTCTAAATGTCAAAAAAGGTCAACCCTCCATAATGTGTGATACTTCAGAATGTGTGTTCACGACTTTTATTTTACTGCATTCTGATGGAACACTGCTATGTTTCTTGGTGTGTTATTACGATCAAGTGTTAATCTTATTAGTAGTGTACAGACATGGTGTTAATCTATCTAATTTCATTTTACCAACCAGACATGCTTTCATATCAAATAGATTTCAATATTATTGCATAATAGTGACAATAGCAACATTAGCAAACAGATAAAATATAATATTTTATTATTGCTACGACATTTTCAAATGACATATTTCACATTGGACAAATTTGCTTTTAAATTTATCAAACTTCATATACAGAAAAATCAAGATAAAACACCCAACAGGAAGGGGTTTTAATATTATATTTTAAAGTAAGAACATTTTTCAGGACACCAACACCTGATTAACAAATAGGGACTCCAAACTTAAATTCTAAACTCAACCATTACCACTCAGTTGGAATCAACACCCTATATGACACAGAATCAGCAACAAGAGTTAATGTCCCAAAACAACAAAATAATACTCCACATAATAAAAGAGGGCATCTGTCAATTAGCGCATCAATACCACACTGCTGTGGTCAAATCAATCACACACAGACACAGAAATAATCAATTTGAATTGGTCCTGCATTCACAAAGAGTGGTGCATTGCCTTGCATTAGAATTAGTAAGACAATTTGTCCAATAAATGATCACACAAAAGGAATTTGTCCCAGACAACATGTTAAACTCGCACATCTATCATTCTGTTTTTTTTTTTGTTAAAAACATCACATACACATTTAAAGTGCATTCACCTCAGGAATATCTCCAAATCCTCTGTTCAAAATAGCATTTATATTTAAGTTATTTTAATTGTGTAAAAAAAAAACCTCTTTTTTTTTTTCCCAGAGGATGCGGTACACGCTCCGGTCCAGCAGCTGATGGTGTGCCACCATCACTCCAGGAATCCTCTCTCTGGTATCAGGGCGTCTGTCAGCTTGTCTCGCATGATGTCCTTGGTTGAGTATAATGGCAGCTCCAGGATAGTGTGACAAGTGAGTGACTCGGGGAAGAGCTGATTGTGGGAGCTGTCGTGGACTTGCTTCACTCGAATCCTCATACGGACCTGGTCCATTCCAAGAATAGGAGCCCTCCTGAAACCAGTTACGAACCCTGGAGAACACCAGTGAAGTCAAAATGGTGGAAGTACCTCAATCATTTGTAATCACTTCAGCAATCACTTCATAATGATGCTTATTACAGAGATATATGGCGGTTTCCATTGGATTTCTTATTAATTGTTTTGTTATTTTTGCACCTAACATATCAATATAAGAATAGAATTCTCAAAGACCTACACAGCACTTGCTTGCTTAAGAGAGTCAATGCTATACAATACTTACAAAGGAAATCTTTCTTCTGGTCTTCAGTCAGTTCATCAAAAACCTCCCAAAACGTCAGTATGTTGGGGTGCCCAGCATGATAGCCCAACTCATAAACTGTGCTCTAATTGAATAAATTAAAAAAAGAAGGTTGCAATTTGTGATACTGTCAGATAAATGCTGATGCTGTAAAGATACATCATAACACCGGAGAAGCCGTTTTTCACCTGTTTCAGCTTCGCCCAGTCGTAGACGTCCTGGCCCACCAGCACTCCCTGCAGCTCGTTTGGGCGAAACAGCTTCACCGTCCGCTGGTCACACACCTGGAAGAAGCCTCGCTTGAACTCCTGGAACACTCCCTCCACCGAGGCGTTGAAGACGTGATTCACGTAGGCATCCACAAACTCCTTCCTGTTGGTTAGTCTCAGGTTTAAACTGATCAGACAGTTGTCTGGGACAGAGTTACTCTGTCTACACACACACACACACACACACACACACACACACACACACACACACACACTACTGTTCAAAAGTTTGGTGTCACTTAGAAATGTCCTTATTTGTGAAAGAAAAGCACTGTGTTTTTCCAGTAAAGATACAATTAAATTAATCACTCTATACATTGTTTATGTGGTAAATGACTATTCTATCTGCAAAATGTCTGGTTTTTAATGCAATATCAACATAGATGGATAGAGGTACATTTCCAGCAAGCATCACTCCAGTGTTCTAATGGTACATTGTGTTTGATAATTGCATCAGAAGCTAATGGATGATCAGAAAACTCTTGTGCTATTATGTCAGCACAGCTGAAAACAGTTTCGCTGCTTAGATGGAGCATTATTCAAAGAAAGCAAAGTTTGAAGAAGAAATATCATAATTTCATTTTTGACTTTGGTCTTGAGTATCATTTCGCAACTCAAGTGATAAATAAAAGTATGACCTTTCATTGTCTGGGTGACCCCAACATTTTGAGCGGAAGTGTAAAACATTATTACAATATTTTTAAAAGTCATACTTATTTTGACTTGTCAATGGCTTTTTAGGATTTTGTGGATCAAGGTCAATCTCTGTCCCATCCCAGTCAATCTGTTAATAAATAATGAAAGAGAAGAGGTCAGTGATATGATTGTGAAGATGTTGGAATACCATAGGACAGATCATCAGTCCTCTTTCTGTGAAAAATACCAACCACAAAATCCATGTAAAGGTTTTCTAGGACATCGTCCTCATACTCCATGATGTGCTGCAGACTTCTTAAAACAGGGTGAAAGAAAGAAAGAAACAAGAATTGTAAAGAAATGTTTACTCATTGTGTAGCATTAACAATCGATTCGGTCATTTCTGGGCCATTTGAAACCACATGACTGTATTATAAAAGTGAGATGGATCTCCACGTACTTTGCAACACTCGGGCTGAACTCGAACATATCCTCCAGGGAAGGCTTGACGTCATACAGCTTCTTGAACAGAGCCAGCGGGAAGGGTAAGTGGATGATGCTCTGGTTGTACAAGGCCAATCCACACAGGATTCCAAACAGGAAGAAGTTCGTCTTGACCTCCTCTGTCGCCTGTTATTAAACATAGCAGATGCCAAATAAAACAGCTGGAGTCCATGATTTTAACGATTCCTCACGACCGAAACTACAAATCTCAAACTGCATATCTTTTCTGTATTTCATGTCGTCATGACCAGGGACCTCATTAAATGAAATACGCTGAAGTCTGAGACACAATTCCATTTCTGAGTGAGAAGTGAAACACTCACCTTGGAGGGAAACCACGCCAGTGTTTTGGAGTCATTGAACATGAACATGCCAGAGTTTGCAGACACCATGTTTTGAAACAAATGGTGAAAAAAGTCTCTCTTGTAGACATCTGTGACCTTAGGGTCTTCATCTAAATAGACCTGAGAGACCAAAAGTTACAAATAAAATCCTTAATGCTGGATGAATACACAAGCGTGACCACCACATACAGTAATTTGAGCAAACTATTTACCACCAGTGGCTTCTTTAGGGCCGAGTGCTGAGCTGCTGCCAGTTGTCTGAAGGTTCCTTCTAATAGAGACGCGCGCTTCAGCTTCATTTCAAAGAAACGGGGATTTGTGTGGGTAACCCATCCAAAAACTGTCCAAACCGCCTGCTGGTGTTCCAACTGTAATTTAAAATGTCATCTTTTAAAAATCATTTGTCTAGCATCTAATCTTAAATACATTTTTCAAGCTGCAATACATTATCTCTTTTGTTAACCAATAGGTGGCAGCATAACAAACTAAAACAAATGCTATTATGGATGTAAGCAAATCATGGCCTATTTAAATATCTAACAGGTACAGAATTAACATTAACATTCATTTGGAGTTGGGTTTATTATTTGCCCTGCTTTTAGCGTCTTTTTTTAGCGTTTCATAAAAATGCTAAAAAATGGGAGAGGTTAAATTGAAAACAGAAACATTTGTAAAGGCTGTAAAGATAAAACAATGAGAGTAAAGAGCCCAAAATATCTTTGTGGGTTTTTTTTATATTCTACATATACAAATGTGCCAGTATTAATATACAAATATTGATTAGTGCAAATTTAAAATTAATTAAGTTTTATATTTAACATGCTATCAGATTTGAAATATTCTCATTCTGTTGCACTTACAGATTTATTTGAGATGATACTGTTTGCATAGTTTAGTTTGCAAGGAACACTTCACAACTACTTACCTGAGTCCAAGTGGCTTCTATGTCGAAGGCTGTTATCTTTGATTTCAGATCCATCACGAATGGGAAATTACACAGTGTAACTGGCTGATTCACACCCTGAAAAAAGATCAAAATAAGAAAGAGGGGGGGGGGGTCGCTTAATAGCCATCATGAGATAGATTAAAACTATGCTGATCAATGTTACTTTAACTTACTGTATTTAAACGCCAAAACCTCAGATCTTCTTCAAGAAACACTGGGTTAATCGCCAAATTAAAAGTTTGATCTGGGATCCTCTGACAGCGTGCAGTACTGTTGTTGGCCTTTAAAACATGCATTAGGACAGTGTTCATTTCATTAAAACAGTCTTTTTTGTTATCTGTAATTTACGGGCAAAAATTAGACGACCGATACTAACATTGTACATATATTGGAGGATCAGTAACAGGTTTTTGACCCCGGAGTGGCGAGGAACAGGAAAAAAGGAGAGGATGACGGAGAGGTTCTGCTTCCACACTTTGACATATTTCACCATGTTGGATGGTGACAGTGAGGCCCACCAGTCCACTGCAGAAGACAACACAGAACAAGATCCTTTGTAATTGTCAATGTGCTCCTCATACCTTACTTATTATGTATATGTGCCTTCTGGATTGTTCCTTAAATGATACATTACAGAACTTAACAATAATTTAAACATTTTATATATAATGACAAACATGTTTTTGAATCCTGCCACAAACCCTCAGATATGTGACCTTTCAGATATCACCTAAACCACCTAAAATGAGCTACCTGATAAATGCTTCTTAACACAGAAAACATCAAAAGTTTTTTCACTTTCTCATCTTTTCCACCGATCATTTGGCCCACACACAGGGTGACAGGGCGCGTGTGACGGTACCTATGATCCGGCGGTCTTCAGCCGACAATTTTATGACGGCAGCAGCGACGGCCTCGGCGAGCTCTGTGCTCTGCTGCCGTTTGTGCTTGTGGATCACATGCAGGAACTCCATGAGAAGCAGGAAGATCCTCAGCCCCTCCACTCCCACTGGCTTCTCATCAAGGGAAGGAATCAACTTTGTGACGGCGGCCTGAACCTATTAAGAAAATACAAGACACGATAAATGGCTTAAGTACTGTGTACTAATATAATACCTTGTTAATTGCCAATCAGATGACACACCTCTGCCCAAACAGCATCCTTCTTTATCAGCTTCTGGAAAGCATGTCGTGCCACTGACAAGTTCAAGCCGGAGTACTTTCTGGAGGTCTGGAAATGTTTATCGTTGCTAAGAGGACACAAATGACCAAAAAGGTGTAAAATTTCGCCTGATATAAAAAATGTGATTATCCTAAGTAGTTACTTTTTTACCTTTGGTCAAGAAAGCTCTGATTCAGACAGGAAGCGGAGGAAAACATCCTTTTAATTTCCCTGTGAAAGGTCGGTATGGTATTCAATAACACAAACAGAATGGCAGTACAGTTTCAGTCATGTAAGTCAAAAGGGCTATTTAGAACCAGGAACTTTTATTTCATTCCACATACTGTTTTATCTTTTTCCAGGACTTCAAGTTGTGTTCAGAGGTCCATTTGTCGATCACACCGTCAAGACAGTGCTGGGTTACATTGCTCAAATTGTCACTGTTCGATCCCTTGTGGACTTCCTGCAGAAGAAACAGGTTGCATCACTTAAAAAGTGAATCATCAGTTTAACCTTGTTGTTGCACTTCATGGTCTGAAATGTATCTATCGATTGTTGGCACCTCATTAGGCGAATATGTTGCAAAGGAACAGTCTCCTCCCGCGTAGATGTTCTGAATTTGGGGAACACCAGTGGCATCTGGAAGAATGATAGAGTCAAAATAAAAACCTTTCACTGAAGTAAGTGAACTTGTTTTTGTTTTATTTTATTATAACAGAAATGTAGTCACCCTGCGGCAGCTGAACAGGCAGCGGCACAGACGGATGAGTCTCCTCTCCATGTCCCAGCTGCCCTTGCTCCCCGCACCCAAAGGAGTAGACTCTCTTAGAGGCCGTCATCACTAGCGTGTGATACCTGATTAACGGGATGTACAGCAAAACCTGTGTTTTAATGTGTTGTGCAGGTCTGTTTTGCAAATAGTCATAATTAGAAATGTATCAGCAATAAGTTGTGTTGGCTCAGCATGATGGTATTAGATTGAATATTGCTGTTATGTACCGTCCACATGCAATCTGGATGACCTTTGACCCCCAGAGCTCTGCAACAAGTCGAGGACGTAGTTCGCCGCTGAATGAGTTGTGTCCAAGCTGTCCATACTGACCTGAGCCGAAGGTGAACACTGCACCGTCCTGAGAAAACAACCATAGTTTAAAATCCTGCAGGAGTTTAAATATTATCAATAGGCACAAAAGATGATCACATATGTCTAAACAACATATTACAAAAAAGTTACGAATAATTAAAATTACTGATCAAATCTGACACACTGTGATACACAAAATGCTCTCTTACAAAAAAAGTAAGCTTATATTTTATTTTTCTTTACAATCTTTGACATCAAGACTCAAGCAAATAAAAAAAAACACCATTTAAACCGATAATCCGATAAACCGATAAGTGTATAAAAAATATGTTATTTAGCAAGAATAATACTTTCATTCTAAACACGTGATAATTTCCGTGTCATTTGTGTTAAAATGGTTTGCTCTTCTTAACAGCAATACAATGTGGTACAGTAGGTCGTCACATGTGTTGCAAAGACCTTTTTAAACTAACCTTTGTCAAAATAGCAGTGTGGTCTTTCCCACAGGAGATGTAAATCGTTTTCTTCATGTTAAGGTGATGAACAAAGGTTGGTATGTGTCTCTCTATAAAAAGGATATTAAAGTTCAGATTTATGTGTCAAAGGAAAAAAATATGTATTTGAATAAATGCATCATGAGATCAGATTTTAATGCTCATAAAACATACCTTTGAATAAAGATATAAAAACAGGAAAAATAATAAAATATGACCTAAGTCTACATTTCATTGTGACAATAGCGTTTATCTAAATACACAATTCAAAGATGCAAAGTATCAGTTGCTGGACTTATGCTCATCTCCAGCTCTATATTTTCTACTGACATTAAGACTGCAACGTAGCTGCTGCAAGGTCGTTGTTAATAAAAAGGAATTTCCGAAAGTTACTGTTCATTGTTTTATCAGAGAACATAGCCGAAGCTGAGAAGTGACAGAAAGTCAAATGTCTGACATCAATGTATATGTTAATTATATGATTTATGTCTATTAGTGCAGTAAAGGTAGGAAGTAGGTATTTGTCAGCCAGGCAAAGACTTATATTGAAAATGTGGATCCCTATCAACATATCAGTTTTTTTAATTGTGTTGCTAGGCCGAGTAAAACCAGATCTATGATAAGTCTTTTTCTTTGTACTTTTTCCTGTATACTTTCTTTATTTTGGCTGCATGACCAGTGCAGGAAGAAACAGGACAACTGGACTTCACACTGTAAGAAAGTGTTGCTGCAGCATAGCAAGTAGTAGATAGGAAGTTTAGCCGATTTTAACTTTCAATGACAATAATGATGTTTGAAATATCTATCAAAAACAATTTCACAAAAAGGATGCACACAATCGTGCCATGTGCAAGCTAGATCCCAAAAGCTGAGGTTGGTTAAAGGGAACATTCTGAGAGATACACAAGGCACAGACACACAGACGCTTGGCCATCTTGTATATTAAGTTAATACATGGCTCATTTATATTAAAAGTTAGTTTTTATGTCTTATTTGTATCTAAAGGGTAGAGAGTTTTTAAGCACAATAAAATAACAGATATAACAAATAGGTGAAAGGTATAGGAGGGGAACTATTATACTTAATCACACTTTTTGGTTGGTTTGGTTCAGGTTCTGGCTGTGTACCTGTAGTGTCTCCCAGCCCGAGCTGGCCACAGTCGTTTCCGCCCCAGCCGAACACGCCTCCAGAGACAGAGAGGGCGAAGCTCCGCTCCCCTCCTGCAGCGATGTGGACCAGGGGGATCGAAGACAGAGCTCGGACGTGCTGCGGCGAGTTGGCGCCAGGCTTCCTCTTTCCCAGACCCAGCTGGCCTCTGGAGTCCTGGCCCCACGTGTACACCTGACCATCTGTGGGGGCATCAACATGACTGACTCTCTAAACCTCTGGGTTTAGTGAAGCAAACACTGACAATGTTTCAGATCTCTGCCAAACATAGGACCAAGTTATGCAAGATGTTACCACCAGGTGGCTCCAAACGGTTAGCGCCTGTTTGTAGGTGCATCTTCCGCAATGTTACCAAACAAGAATTTAAAGAGATTGGGAAACCAGGATGTTTTATGGATCGACCGGATTACCAAAATGTTTTCATCTGTTCATTTCATCTGTTCATTCCCAACATTTATTGCAACTTCTGAGTTATGTTGCTAACAGACGAAATCTTGGAGGAGTTTTAAAAGTTACAAAACTTGGTAAAATGCTCTCAATTATTCCGTAAGTAAAGAATTTTGAAAAAATGACAATATGCAATATTTTAATTATGTGATTTTTTTTGTTGTTTTTCTTTTTTACTATGAATGTCATGTTTTGGTTTATTATTAGCTCCAATGGGATTAGGAGGGATGCTGCAAACATCATTGTACCTTTAGTCAGGGCGACTGAATGCTGGCTCCCACAAGCCACCTGGGATACAGAGATGTTACACAACGCTTCAGGGGTCCTGAAAGGAACAGAAATAAAAAGCACCGCTCTCAGCGTATAAGAAAAATACACCAAATCTTTCAGTTTCGTCACTCAGCAGCAAAACTACGAGCAGACTCGGGTCATCGGTTGACTTCGATCTGCTTCTATCTTACCTGGGAATGAACCTGGAGTGAAGTGAGCCCACACAGAGAACTCTGCCTGTGTCCGTCAGCAGGGTGACCTGCTCATCCTCACAGCCCACAGCCGCGATCTGCTCTTTGCACTGCACCATCCCTACACACACACACACACACACACACACAGACAAGCAAGTTACGGAACAGAAGTTAAAAAGTTAAAATTTTCTTCCGAACTTCAATAACCCTCATTTTGTGTTAATCATCATAAAAACTGTAATAATGACCTTATCACCTTTTGTTCTGTTTGATTGTTTTATCAACATAAATTCCTGTTAACAAGTGTTTCTAATTCCTATTTATTGCCTGTATGTCACGTCGATGTCAACTTATATATCATGACTTAAGCAAGTTCTAAAAAAAACACATTTTCTGGATTATTTTGACTATGAGAAATAATTAGATGAAACAAATGCTGTTATTTGTAACAGACGACTTTGGGTCAAAGTTACCAACAAGGCCTCAGAAAACCAAGCGTCTGCTGAAATCCTCTTGTGGACTAGAAGCAGTGGACTCCTAGGTTAATCTGATCAAGAGACACACTCCTTGAGGGTCGGGATGGGAGCAGCTCACTCTGTTTTCCTCTGGCTCTCCTCCCATCGCTGCTCTGGTTCGTGCGGATGATGAACGCGTTCCTCCCGCTTGTCCTAACATACGCGAGCACGCCGCGCCCCGCCGACAGGGCCGCGACGCCCAGGTCCAGGTGGAGGACTCCTCCGCTCCCGGATCCGCCAGCGGCTCCGTCCCTGATCCTGAAGCCGCCCTGGCTGTCCTCTCCCCACGAAAACATGTCGATCTGGCGGCTCCGCAGCGGCTACAGCTGATCGTCATGATGCGGCTCCGACGGGCAGAAACGAAACTTAACAAGTGAAGAATGGAAAACGAAAGTCGCGCTTTACGCACACAGATACAGGCCGAGTTTAAAAGGACAAAACGAAAGTGAAAGTCTCCTGGTGATTATTGGCACAGCTGAATATTGAGTTTCGTAGAGAGCTCTCAGCTATTTAGCACAAATGAAACCAAACATCTGAAACTTTTAATACATGATTTTAATAATCATGTATTATGTATATGTTATGAGCTTTAGCCTACAATCAAAAAGCAAAGTGGCTTTTCATTATTACAATTTTATACAATGTAGGTTTATTATAATCAGTGTGGCACTCAGGTTCCTTTACTTGTTTCAATGTAGAAATACCCTCATAAATAAAACGTCGATAACAAGCAAAAGTCCTGAATTGAAAACTTAGTACTACTTAAGTAAAAGTCCAGAAATCATATCAGAAAAAGATGTCCTTAAAGTATCAAAAGTGCTCATTATTTGATCATGTTGTATTGTTATAGTATATGATACTATTTGTATGTTTTAGTATCATTATGGATCAAATTATTGATACATTGGGTATATTATTAGAAACAGTACTACATTGCAATATTTGGCACCATGCACACAATTGTATAGCACATTTGAAAAGGATTTATTTTATATAGACAATAGAATACTTACATTTATTCATTCAACGTATTATATCTTTTTCTGAATTAAGTATAAATATGCATTAGAAGGAAATATTCAAGTAAAGTACCTCAAAATTGTGCTCAAGTACGCCATTCAGTAAATGTTCTTAGCAACTGTCAAACACGGATACTGTACAGTATATTGTTGTTGGAAGGAGATTATGTTTTCACCTATAATTAAGTAACATAATCTACTATAATTAATGCTTGATTATTGAATAAAAGTCAGTGGGACTGTTCTTATTCAAATCAGGAGAGTGCTGCAATTAATGTCATGCAATAAGACACTAATTGCAGTAACAATGAGGTTTCAACTGTTTTCTCAGTTGAAGCCTTATTAGATCCAACAACTTTTGAAAGTTGGTGAAAGCTCGCTCAGAGGCTGCATCAACAAAATGAAAAAAATAGGTAAGAATACCCTTTAATGTCTTTTAGATTGTTTATTGATTCAAAGATTCCCACATATCATATGTTATTTGGCTCATGTTTTTTGTCGTATATGCATTGAGACACATAGGTAGTTTTTGAGAGAACTAATAGGCCACACATTTGTTTCAATTTATAAATGAGATGCAGCTGTAATCTCTTTTGGACCTGAGTGCTTTCTTTGTATGTGCACTAACAAGTTCTTTTTGTACAGAGCATCAGAGCAGTGAGGGACTCCGCTCGCTTTAAATTTGTCACACGTGAAGGTGGAAACTGCTGCTTCTTTGAGCGAAAATCATGTGATTTGGAAGCCCAGACAGTGAAAGACTGTAAGAGTGGTCTGTTTAACGGAGAAAATATCCCCTACACCCAGTATATTCTATTCCTTTACAGGGATATCAGTATATACAGTAGAGCTGACGGTTTTCTCTATTTTCATTTGATTTACTACAAAATATTTTAGTAATAATACACATTTTGGGGTAATCAGATGTTGAGGCTCAGTAAAATAAATATGTAAATGTTTTTCTTTTTTATTTTGTTGGATTGATTTTGTTTCTGCACAATGCCAAACAGGACAAGATGTCATGTGAGTCTTTCGCCACTTGAGGGCAGAGCAGGACAGACAGAGAGCGGAGTGCGTCGTGTGTGCGGGCTTCTTGTGCGTGTACACACCCGCACACCTGCGCGTGCTACTCGGACGTTCGCCACTAGTTTGTCGGCTGCAGAAGAGAGAGGCAGTTTTATTTGTAGGGTACATTTCGACAGCAAGGCGACGCAAAGTGCTTCACATAAAACATTGAAAGCATCAGCGGAGTGCAAAAGAAACATCTCGGGTATTTGCTGACACCATTAATGACTCTGTTTTATGACTATAGTTCTCATAACAAGGGGATTAGCTCATAATCATTGTTGGTTACTAATAATCCTAATATTACTATGAGATTAAAATTCTTCTGCTAATAAAACGTTAACTTTAATGGCTTTATTTTTTTTATCCATTAGTCAGACTTTTCCACCAGTTCAAGTTGATTCTTCAGGTTCTATTGTATCTGGATGCCTTCACGCGCTGTGGCAAGTTAAGCTGAACAGAAACAGGTAAAGCTGCACCGGATATGGGGCGGATTTGTTTTTCAGAATAAAACTACACAAGGGTCCTTAAATTCATTCATTGTCATAAAACAGGGTGCAATACATCAGAATCACTGAGATGAAACTAATGAGCGGAGTAAAGCTGTGGTAGATGAATGGAAAACTAAAGATCGCTGAAACCCTGAAACTGTCACTGTGCCACAGTTGATTTTTATAGTGATTGTTGACATGGAATTCTAATTTGTTGTAAAATATACTGTTTTTCTGTGTAATAATTTAAGGCTATGACAACAGTTTGCTGACGGTTTGTTAGGCAAGTGATATTGACCCAAAATTAGAAACCGTCATACTTAGAACATCAGCTCTGTTGATGTGCAATGTGAAGCTGCAGTGTTAAATGTCATTGTCTGTTTGGAAAATAATCGTAACGTACATAAGAGCTACAGTTGTCAGACAATAAAAAAAGGCTAGTTAGTCTAGCTAAAATTGAATGATTAGTTACTAAAAACAGTCATGTGGGTCTGCCAGAGACCATTGCAGGTAAGGGGCAGGGATACATCCCAGACAGGTCCCCAGGCTGTCATAGGGCACACACACCATTCATTTACCTGGAACAAACCCACACAGACATGAGTAGAATATGCAAACTCCACATAGAAAGGTCCCAGGACTTGAACCTGTGACCTTCTTTCTGTGAGGCAACAGCCTTAACCACCGCACCACCTTGGTGCCCCATTACTAGAATAAAATCATCATAATTATAAATCATTGGTAAATCAGGGGCTGGATTTCCCCCACAGGGTCATTCTGAGCCGCTCACGTTAGGAGCGTACAACTTCTGTGTGAGTTAATGACTGAGTTCACATTCAGCTCGCAGTTGTTGCATTTCACAAAGCCGGTCATGACCATCTTCTCCTGGTGCTCTGACGTTTCCTCAGCCAGAGCGGCAGAGCTCACTCACACAAACCAACAGTGCTCTGGAGTTACGAACGGCCCAGTGTGTTTTAGCTTGTTTTGTTGTGTTCTTAGTGTGTATTCAGTAATTATGTAGTGGGTTTTTTTAGAGTCATTTTAGATCGTTTTGTTCTTAGTGTGCATTTTCTTTGTGTGTTTCAGATTGCTTTAGTTAGTTCTTGGTGTATTTTTAGTTTGCTCTTAGTGTGTGTTTGTAGTGTTCTGGGTGTGTTTTTAGTTTGATCTTAGTGTGTATTTAGTGTTTTCTTTGTGTGTTCTTCGAGTTCTTTTTTCCTATTTGTTTGTTTTTAGTGTATATTTAGTATTTCCTTAGTGTGTCTTGATTTTCTTCTCAGTATGTCTTTAGTATTTCTTTATTCAGTCTCTTCCTAGTGTGCATTTAGTATTCATTTAGTGTGTTTAATTTGCTTTAGTATCTCTTTAGTGATTTTAGTGTGTTTTGAGAGCTTATTGTAGAGACAAAGTATAAACACACCTGTTGATCAATGCTCAGTCCATGCCAAGCCCTGTCGTGATTAGATTAATTGAACACATTGAGATTAACAACAATATTTAACGTAGATTTTGTCATTTCTAGACTCGTTTAAATTCGGAAAAAAAGTACACGACGCGCCTTTAAATCCAGCAGGTGGAGGCGTTTTATTGTGAAATCCTGAGCGGAAGTGGCCGCTCTCCCGCTGGTCCACAGCTCGTCAGTGTGCGCGGACACACGGCGGCTATCATGTGAGGAGCGGGTCCCCGTCAGAGTGTCAGCGGTAACGCCGAGGCTTGCGAGGACAGCCGCACACTTTCCCTGCCGACACGTTGTGGATAAAAAAGCCGGAGGAGCGCTGTCATTCATCCGTCCACTGCCGGTGAGTGAAGTAAAGAAGCTGACACTGGCTTCTCGGGGTGATTTTATTTTTGTGGAACGCGGACGCTGGAAGGCTGATTTATTCATCCGCGTGTGTGACGCGTTTTTTTTCTTATGGTGTGAGTTCGCTGATGTTGAATTATTGATCCTTGCAACAGGTGATTCAGGCCCCAATTGTGTTTCGAAGCAGCTCATGACTGTGATGAAATGACAATATCATTTGGTTGACTTTTCTAGTAGTCTCTTAATTGGTTAATTGCCCAATAATTAAATTGTTCGATTAATCGTTTTGTGTCATTCTCAAGTAGTTCTTGTTGCATTAGTTAGTCCTCTGTGAAAGTAACTTTAAAATAGTCAGGTAGTGGACACGAACAGACATTTGAGGATATCACCTTGGAATTTAGGAATTTTTATTCACATTTTTTTTGACCAAACAACTAGTTAATGCGAGCAGCTTAATCATGTATTAGTTGCCGCCCTATATCATAATGAACTGTTCCTATGTTTACTATAAACCACAAGGACAGGATGCTGAAAACATTATTGTCCAATCCAAAGATAAAAATGAAAAACAAGGTAAGTTTGATTTTAATATCATGGTAGTTTATAAAAGGAAAAAAGGTTGCCAATGACCTATTCTTCTCATAATGGCCACAGTTGTTGGATAAACTTCCCCGAAGCAATGTGACTAGATAAAGTTGTAGAGAACTTGTCGACTTTAGCAGCACAACTTGAAATTTCGATCTGATCACAGTGAACTCATGGTGCTATGAGTGGGTGCCTGCTCTCATCCGCTGCTTGATTCCTGTGTTTAGCAGGTGGCTTCGCGTCCTCTGAGACCTGAAATCCAGTCAGGCGAGAAGGCTCGTCTCATCATAGGAGCCCCCCCAGTTGCTGTGGACTAATGTTTCAGTAGCAGGATAACGAACTTTACACTTGACCGATATAATGATTAGTTTTTATTAGACTGGATCAGCATCCGAGTTTAATGAGTATCATCCCCCATTAACTGCTGTGTAGAGTGCAGAGTCAGAATAGTCTCAGGCTGCCATGAAGTGGAGAGAGAGAGACAGAGAGAGAGAAATGTGAATCTAGTGTTCCTAAACTCAAAAAATGTGTTTTCATGTCACGTTGGATTATGGATTTGCTCTAAATAACATCAGGAAGAGCAATTGTTGCAAGTAGCTTATAGTGGCTGAATGTGAGTGTTGGTCAGCATACAGGGCTCACGGATCAGAGGTCCTGGACTTGGATAAACCCTAAAGCAAGGCTGATTGCTGCAGTTTCTATGCGATTAGTGCTGACTGGTCCATTTGCATTGTTCAAACTGTCCTACCGGTCCCTGCTGTGGTAGTTTTTTTATTTTTAATTTTCTTCTCAAATCGAATTGATGTATCATTTGATGTAAAACTTGAATAAAGATTAATTGGTAAAGCTCTAAAAATCATTAGGAAACTGAAGACACTGGCAGAATCTCTGAATTCAATGTCTTTTTCAGATCAAATTACGTCAATGTTAATGCTTGAACTTGAACTTGCAACAGTACAAAAACCTGGACATTAAGTCTATTATGGGTCCTGTTTGGCTCCTCCTCACATGATTCATGAGATAAGTGACATTTGATTCACTGTTGCCGAATTTTTGAAAAAAACATACCGAGACACATATCCCAAAATGTAGGAATTACAGTAATTGTATGTTTATCAACTTTTATCCCTCAGTTGGTGTTTGACCGGCACCACAGTTTGTTGTTTGTTGCACGTCGACTTGGATTTCATGTTTGTGTCCTTGTTAGAGATCCGTTCTGTTCATGAATGATAACTGCGGCCAGCTCTCAAGGTGTTGATCCCACAACAATTCCTGTTGGTGTTTCCTACTCATCTGTTCCAAGTTGCCTGTGGGTAAAAAAAAAAAAAAAACAGGCCTCTGCACAAGCTGTCACTTACTGGAAAGGGTGGTTGACTTATAAGGGGGTTTCACTGCATAGGTTGGCCAGGGGGGGAGAGCTCCAGGAGGACAAAAATACACCAGGGAGCAGGGTGTCACCCTCACTGACCAGATGGACTGCTGTCAGATGAGAAAGGCTGAGTTAGGCTCAAGCATGTGGCAGGGTTTTGCAAAGGTTGGGTCGAGAGGGGGGGAAAAAAAAAGAAAAATGGGAAATCTTTTAATTTTCACTCTATATGAAGGTATTTTGTAGGTTTTGAATCAACTCAATTAGATACGCTGATTATATACCGTGAAGCAGGACAGGTATTAAGATGCAGCCACAGCTGTCAATCAATGCCCACGAAGCAGACATCTAAGCTATTTTAGGTCTTCAAATATTAACAGCATTTTATTTTTTAAAAATACCACCAGCACACTTATGAGGACCTGAACTCAGAGCCTCAGACTGATGACCTCAACAGTAGTTGACACTTTGAGTCATTGTTGTGGCTTTGACAGGACATGAACAGTAAAATGTGTGATCTCAAATTTAAAAACGAATGACCTTAAATCGGTTAACATAACTACAATTCAAAACACCTGCTATTCATCCAATGAAAATAAGAATATAAAACTAAAAGAGCAATTGCATTATCTCTTTGGAAGGTTTAATCCCTGTTTAATAAATTGTTGATGGCTTATAAGTATGTAGACCTTTTAACATGCTCTGGCCCATGTTTCGTGTATCTAGAGCATAAAATCTAAACTTGGCCTTTCCATATTCATAATTAACCTAAAATAAATTGACGGGGCCAATGGACTTTGGTAAGTCCCTACTAGTCTATCCAAGAGAGATATCAATATAGGACAATAAGGACCTGGTAAATAAATAACAATGGGTATCATGTTTCTCCAATAGAGGGGACCAACCAACCTTCTGTTTAATGATGGGTACAGTTACAATAGGTATCACAGTTATAAAACAGAGAGCAGAGTGACAGATTGATTTCAGAGGTTTGAGGATAGAAAAAGCTGCACATCACTATAATCTAAAACCAACAAGAAAACTGCTTTGAATAAACTTCTTTGGTGAAACCGATCTTCTGCAATAATGTAGTAACAGAAGTGTCCAGATGGTATTTAAAAGGAGCTTTTGCTCTAACCAGGTGCCAAGATATTTATCCTCTAAAACTCTCTATGGCCATGTGACTTGTTGAATTAGTGTTTGACCTCTTTCACCTCCTGGCAGGTTTCTTTTATTTCTTCCACTTAAATGCCCCTTGAGCATAGTGCTTTAATTGGAGTAAAGGTATGATACATTAAAGCAGCGGCCTGTTGCTTGCAGGATTGGATGTACAATGTTGTTGACATGAGTTGTCAGTTGTGTTTTAAAGGTGAAAACGTGCCAGTATTTGATCTACACAGGTGTGTGTGTGTGGTCTGTCCTGCCATGGGCTACTTTCAGGACAAATTTCTCAGTCTGTGGGTTAAGGTTCATGTTTTTGTATCATTCTAGCAACCACTGACAGGATTGTGGCCAGCATGGCCGAGCTAACGCACTAACCCAGAGCAGTCCATGGGTGTTATTCTTGTTAGTCTGCAAAATACTATACGTCTGGAGGATGGGTCCAAATCCTACCCCGTAAGGTGGAGTCCTAAACTTAATCTAAACCAACAGAAGTCCAGACAGCCTATTGATTTGCAAGGCTTTAGTGTGACCTCCTGCAGGGACTGGACAGCTATAAGACGTACAGACAGTTTTGGGTTATTGCTTTAACCTGCTCTTTTTCAGTAGTTTACCAGTGTCAGCAAATCTCAGGGCTAGGCAACCCTGGTCCTAGAATGCCATGATGGGTGCAGGCTTTTGTTCCAAACAAGCACTTAAACATCAGATTCTGCCAAGGACCTTCATTAGTAGAATCAGATATGTCACTGCTTAGGTGGAACAAAAGCGTGCATCTACTGTGACAATCACAAAGTTGGTATTTACAGCAGAGCTGTAGGTTTGTCAGCTTGTGAACTATTTTTAAGCAAAGACAAGCCCTCCACATGACTGCTTTCATTGATTCCTGCTGCTCTCCATGATGGCGTCCTGCTCATTGCAGCATTCACCGTTAAATTCAAGAAGCCCTTAAACTTGCTGTAACCATTTGCTGTGCAATGTATGTATGTATGCAGTATTGTGTCACAATAACTGCTAACAAGATGTAGGCTAAATCCTGCCCAAGACCTCCAGTGTGTGGCGTTAATACTGTGAGGATTAGGAGTTTGATTTCAGGGCTCACATGCACCAATTAAAGCTTAACTCAGTACAAGCAAACATATGGCACTCAAACCACTTTAAGGCAAACTGTATCTGTGATGACTTGGTCAGCAGCCAACACGACTCTAAAATCTAAGTTAGACCAGGATTTCTATATTGATTTTCAAACAGGTTTATTTGTTAGAAAATATGAATAATTAAAATGATATAACATTACTGGATATGATACACAATTCCCTTTTTTTTCATCTAGAAATTGACAGAGCAATATCTGTCTGACCCAGGTTATATCTACACATTTTAAACATTTACAAAAAATAAACGCATAAACAACACAGGAATTTGTCAAAAAGCATTAACGGCTTTCATGTTAAGAATTTATTGGAGGGCTAAAAGTTTCCTGAAAGAATCAGGGAACAATAATTCAATGAGTGCCAAATGTTAAGCTGTTGTGTGGCGGTAGCCATTGTTAGCGCCTTGTTGGTGCAGCAGAGGATAAACGCCAAGCATCTGATTATTATTGGATTAAACTGGCTCCAATCTTACTGCAAGATCCAATAGGTGGTGGTTTGGTTGTAGGCCAGCTTTGTGAATGTAATTCAAGCTAGTTGTGTAAGCAATTTGTTCTCTCTCAATACAAACACTTAGTTACAATTAGAAAACGTGTTGTGACTGATGTAGAGTGCTGATCTCAGTATTGCCCATTTAAGCCTTGTTGCAACTTTTACAGTCATATTGGTTTTATTGGTGAGTTAATGATATGTCATCACTCCACCAGACTTTGATATGACCTTTGTACAAAGGGTGAGAATCACCACTTGGCTCTTTTTAGTGCATCCATACTCCTACTGTAGGAATCTTTAACCACAACTCAGATTTGAGTCTTGCCATTGACGTTATCTCATTGCCAGACTGAGACTGTATCATTCTACACCTCATGGTACGTACAAACAATAGTCTCAGTATCTGATTTTCAGACTTGCCGTGACTCTGCTTCTCTCTCTCTCTGTGTGGAGTCAGAGATTTTCATGCATTTGAAGCTGTGCCATTTGGAGGGTTCAGCTACGTGCTGAAATGTACATTTGATGAAGCAGACAAGAGATGCAAATCTTTCTTCCCCCTTCCTTCTTCCCCCTTCCTTGTCCTTATGAACTGCAGGGCGAGTTACTATACCACTACTAATGTCAGCGTCCTTAAAGTCGTACTGATACAGACAGACAGATATAATACTTCCTGCAGTTCCCCCCCATTGTATTATTATCATTCGTATAATTAACATTAGTACTTGACACACTTTCAGGATCCCTCAGTTTTCCCCCATTCTTCCTACTTTTTTCCTTCTCTGTTTTTATTAAGCTGATAAAAACTTAGCTCTGGGTTATTTATCTTATTGGTTGTGCGCCTTGGCATGTTTTTGTTGTCCACTTAAAAAATGACCCAACAACACAAAATCAATAAAGAACGGTATATATTTTATTCCTAGATCTGGGTACAAAAATGATTGAATGCAGCTATAGTTTGACTGGAGAATAGTAGAACTATTCATACTACTGCTAGTGTGTTATTTTGGTACCACAAAAACAGCCCAAGCGACGAATTCCAGTTAGTTGGTGAGGTGTAAACCCTTTTTGTCTGGACCACATGGGGCCAGCCCTTTAAACGTGTCTGATTGACTGAAGTTACAATCAATAAGTTGTTTGAGAGGGTTGTAGTGACTCTCATCCTGTAAGAACTCCTAAACATGGACAACTGTTTGAACTATGACTTAAAAATAGAAAAAAGCAGAATTCAGCAACAGCCTAATCCGTTACTGAATGCTCTTTTACAATTGTTTAGGAGAAATTAGAGCCCCTTATGAGAACAGCTGCCATGTTATCTCCCTTTTTAAAAATGTGAAGCATGCAGATATGAGCTCAGTGGGCCTAAGAGTGTGTTGAACTCATACCAGTTTCCTCATAGTTGTTTGTCAGTGCCACTGACACAAGAATACGTTTTAAGCCTGTTGTTAACTGGCTTCGAGCATGGATGTGAAACTGGAAATAGCCTCTGACTGTACTTTTCTCCCTGAGAGGTTTTGTCCTAAAACTCAGCTGTTTTCTCATGGCTTCATTTTCATGTTGTCTTCGTATTCAGCTTTGTTTGCACTGTGGCTGTCAGAGCATGTACAGCTTTGGTTCTTCAGCTGTGCACAACACTTGTGCAGTTTTTTGTACCAGGGAATCCATGGGTTCAGCCTGCACCAGTTCACTTAGCATTTCTGTAATATCAGGAATATTCAGGAAAAACAGTGCCAAGCTTGACTGGAATCACTGCAGCTGTTAAAGTCGTTGACTTGCAGAAATAACAAGTCTAATATTGATATATCTCTTTGATTGTTATGCTTCCATGTCAACTGAAAGTCACATCAACAGGATGAATATGCCATCTGCTAATGAATGGTTGCATGCAAAACAAAATAACACCCCTCTCAAAATGGCAATTCAGTCCTGACCATCAAGCTAACTATAGATGCCTTTTTAGGGTGAGACACAGCAGGAAAAACAAGTTTGTTTTTTTATTCCAGCAGAATTGAGATTTTTTTTAGCTATTTTGCTTCCATGAGATGTTTATTTTAGTACAATATGTCTATGATGCATCTTAAGATTTTAAAATATAAATGAATTTTCAAAATTCCCTCTATAAAAACTTCCAACATGTTGACAATCATCCTAATATAAGAAATCAAGTTTCTATTGGTTAAAATGATTTATCTATTTATGTTTTGTCTTTGTTTTGTATACTAACCCATTACAGCAAATGGAAGTATGTTTAAGTTATTTTAAAGGGATCATTCAACATTTTTGAAAATTCATCCATCTTTATTATTCCCATAGGCATAGCAATAGGTGCATTACTAGTTTTAGTTTTTGAGAATAGCTGCAGACCAGCAGAGCAGAGCTGTGAGCTGCTCAGCTATTAATAATGGTAAATGGTTTTTGTTTTTTTTGCAAATTGTCAAATTGCACACGTGCATTCTGGCCTCGATTCCTCTGTACTTCTACAGGAATTACCCGTTGTGGGCTCCTGTCCAGGGAATAACAAATATGCAGCTGATGAGAAGTTTTTTTCTCTCTATTGCAGCGTTTGCAGCCCATTATCTGAAGGTTAAGTGTGGGTGTGACGCTCTCAGTCATGGGCCAGTCTGATCTGGCTTTTAGATATTCACTCATACACTTCCCCTCCGGAAAGTCCGCTGGCAGTGTGAGCAGTTAACAGTTTTGTTTGTGTCTTTTTTTTTTTTTTTTTTTTTTTTTTTCTCTCCTTAATCTTTGGTGTTTTTTGTTTTATTCAGAAAGGGGGGTGCGAATGGTACATTGATACCACCATGCAGTATCACCTAAAGGGGGGACCCAGATACATTGTAAAACTAACTAATTGTTGACCTTAAAATGATGTATATGGTATCAGCTTTGTCATTTCTAGGTCAGGATCTGATAGTGGACATCATAGGTCCCTGTTGCCAGTGATGATCCTAACGCTAGAGTGATTCATGGGAGGAAGTGGGAAAATAGCTTCTCTGGTGAAATTATCCTGAAAGAAGTGTGTCTGAGGGGTCTAATTTCAGGGTTGTTTGCTTAGGAGAGGTTTGTCTTAAAGGTACCGTTATCCAAGTTCTTTTCTTTAGTGAACACTGACGGTTGTCAGCAATGCTGCAAAAAACTACCCTGCAAAAAATGTTTACACTTATCAAGGATATAACTTTAGGGCTAAAAATGACTCCTCTGGGAACTCAATTGTCTTGATTAAGAAAAAAATCATTGAGCCAAGTTTGTTAAATCCATATTATAGTGTGCTGTTATATGCAGATGATTATTAAGCAACATGCTGCAAACTGTCAATTCAATGCTAATTTAAAATCTGAGCCCTGATATTAATGACTGATGGTGCTTTGAGGAGCCGCTGTAACATCATATATTGTAAAAAAAAAAAACTTGATTTGATCTAAACATTTGGAATTGCTGGTTGCTGTGGGAATTTGTGGTGAATCCCGGGGTGGAATTTTGAGTTGTCTTTCTTTAATGTTTGTGAAACTGAATTGAACAAACAGACCTCAGGCTGCAGTGAAAATGACAAACGGAGTCTTTACCGAGTGGAATGAACTGGCACTGTGGTAAATGACAAGGTGCAGGGAGAAGGGACGATACAGGCCAGAGAAAATGAGACATTTTTCCAATGTTGGAGAGCTTTTCGCACTGAAACAAAACAAGAAACGCTGCAATTTACAGTGTTAAAGCCAAACTAACCAACAACAATAACACAGCATCAGTGCTTCAGCAGCTTGACAGAAAGCAATCCAGTCCTGGAGTGGAGGCAAAATTAAGGTTAGCAATAGTACCAGAAAAACATCAGATTACTGGATTAATCGATTTTTTTTTTTGTCGGTTTTATTTCCATGTTAGTTATTTAATAAGGTTTTTTTTGTGAAGGTGCTAAACTGTATTGCATTAAACAGTGAAAGGAGTCAGTTTATATCAATGAGGATAGACACATTCAAACACTTCTAAAACCATATCAACAGAAGAGGAACATTATACTACAGGGGTGATTTTGAAGTAGAAAATCACTTTATTTTGAAAAACCTCTGACTTCATTGTGTTCGAAAGCAAATGAGCATCTTTTGATACAGTGTGTGTGTGTGTGTGTGTGTGCGTGCGTGTGTGTGTGTGTGTTTGTGTGTGTGTGTGTGTGTGTGTGTGCGCGCTATAAATAAGTCAAGATTGGAGGAGATAAAATGGAATTGATGTTGTAACGTTTTATTAACTTACATACTTTCCCACTATTTCATGGTCATTTTAGTACTTTACAGTGTAATCAGTATTTTGGTCTCTGATGGTTTCTGGGAAGAAGGCAACAGGTCCACCTCAGCTCCCTGACATTCCAGCTGTTCATGTTTCCTGTTTTTAGAGGAAATCAGTGCTGGAGCTAATCAGGTTCACATTCAGGAGCAACCCTTCTTTTGGCCACGTCTACACTCACTGTGGTCAGATTTTAAATTCCCAAAATGTTGTAACTAAAGTGTGGACAACAGTGTTCCATGTGTGTCTGACTCCATCCCGGCTACACTTTCTTTCTTCCTTCCTTCCTTCGGTCTGTCTCTCGCTCGCCTTTTGTGTGTTTTCTCTCTCTCTCTCTCTCTCTCTCTCTCTCTCTTGGCATCTAGTCTGTCTGGGCAGGAACTCAGCTTTGATCCCTCTGTCAGACATTCACACACTCATACACACGCCATTGACTTTAGGCAACTGAAGGTCTGTTATGTTGCAAGTGATTCACTTGTCAAACTAAATCAGATTCTTAAAGCCTTGATTGTAAGATTTTAGTTTAGACATTTCTTTCAACAGAATGAGCTTCTTCATGATGATTTTTGTTATGGTTTGTCATCAAATTAATAAACGCGAAGCTATACATAGAAGTTCACCTGAATGGACCCTAAAGCCTAATTTTTACAGTCATGGTTGGTGCTTTATGAGGCGACATTTTAATTTTATAAGCGATAGCGCGACCAAGCCTCTCAAGTGTGGATGGACTGACATGACTTTAGGGTCAAAGCTCAGATGGAACTCTGAGAAGTTCGTTTGCATAGACGTACAAACATGAACGCCACATTGACAGCTTTGGTCTGTTGCTGCGATATCAAATTGATCCAGGCAAGACCACCTGGAAACACTCCACTACCTCACTTACTGTTTAATGTAGCTATAGTTCTTATAGCAGATTATTTTGAATATGAAATAGTTAAAATCAAAAGGTAAATCCTCTATCAAATTAAACAGAGATGATAATGTGAACAATCAGCACGAGTTAAGACCAAACACTCAAATAGGCTCGGTGCAAACAAAAAGTCACAATTACATCTCAAATCTCTCCCAAATATAGTTTTTATAGTCTTAAATTAGATCATTGCTCATCATCACTGCAATTCCAGTTCCATATCTTAATCTTTTGATTGACACAATGTTATTTTTTAACAAATGTTTCTCTCAGGTCATATTCACTATCTCTACACTATAACAACCCTTGGATACTGTTGTGTAGTTTACGATTTAATACATTTTACATGATTTGAGTAGTTTTAAAGTACATCAGATCTCAGAATGTAAGTGTTCTTTGTTTGATAAAGAGTTGGTCTGTTCACTATAAATGGCTGTGACCCACAATGCTAAGCCCTGCAATCAGTCTAGTCTTGAGCATGTTTGCCATATAATAGTGACAGTGACAAATACAGCATGTACGTGTACATTATACCGTATGTTGGGTGTTGCAGGAGTGGGGGGAGGAATGAATCACAGTGCAGCTACATTTCGTGAAAGGAAGCAAGTTGAATCGTGGGTGTTGGAGTCCAGTGACTCCACATTGTCATCTCATAGGATGTGTTCATAACATACCATGAATATAAATATCCTTGAATGTGGTTAGCATCAGGATACTGTTCTTCGTCCAGTTCATGTTACACCAGCATAAAGGTTACAGAACACACTGAAACTGCTGACGTGATTATTAAAACATCCATGCACTGCTCAGGAATAGATCTACATCTTATGAAACCTCAGTGTTAATTGGTTCGAATAAGGACATGAGTGAGAAAACACATTGCTGTGTATAGATAAGTGCAGCCTGAGGTCCTGCAGGTTCACGTCAGGAGAAGTTGTTGGCCCGAGAAAGAAAAAGGGCTGTTCACTATACAATTTTGCAGTATTACAATATTTTCTAATAAATCACAGTAGTCACTAGTAGTTTTAATGTAGTAAATGCACCTGAAATCATAGTAAATTGATTTTTATATTACAGTTAATCACCTAATACTATAAATATAGCTAAAATCAAAGCATTATTTTTCATTTTACAGTGAAGACCCAATACTGTACACAGATGTTTACTGTCTAACTTTCTGGACAATTGCTGCCACTTACTGTAAATGTTAAGGGAATGGTTATGCTGCAATCAGAATCAGACAATCAGTGTAAACGTGAGGTTGGAGAATTCTGAATATGCTTTAAAGTAGGTGATTGCAAATTGATGCAAAACACATGAGCCGTTTCTCAGAGGAGTTGGCGTCATAACTTGAAACAGGTTGAAGAGGTGCACTATTACAAAGTGTATTCCAGGAAAGAATACCTCATGGCTCGAGGAAACACCGACGGTGGTCCGATAAGAGAGAGGCGATGCAGCGTCACTCATATGCTCAAGCATTTCATTGGTCAGCAGATGAAGCGTGAGCTAGAGCCAGAACACCAAACCGTATAAAACCAGCTACTGTAACAAAACAAACAGCCATGTGGGTCATAGATGTTCAGACGGCCAAACAAAAAAAACCCTGTGAATACAACGGGGCATCCCAAGTTTGCTCATGGGAATTACAGTCATGGATGAAAAAAAAACATTGACTGCAAAGCTGTTTGGAATAGAACCATCCCCATTTGTTGCGTTGATCCCACTCAGCTGAAAACATGCCTGGACATGAAGACTGATATGAATATGAGAGAGAAACACACACACAGAGCAAACTCTCACGCATGCAAGCATATATTTTGTGGAAAGAGATACCAACGAAGCACTTCCTGTACTCTGGCCTCTGCCATGCTACAGGCCAGATGTGGATGTAGAGACCAGGCCTTCTGAAGGTCCTGATCTTTCCCATAGCATGCTAGCTCTGTGTGTAGCAGTGCACACGTTGCTGTGTTCTGCTCCTGACATGGGGCGGTCAGCTGCAGACGCTGTATATCATGGCTGGTGAACAGAGCCAAGGATAAGTAGAGCAGTTGATCTCTGCACTGATACCAGGATGTTATTTCCCAAACAAATTCCTTGAATTTCCTTGTTTCCAGTTCACTTCTCAGTATGTCAGGGATATGGCCCAGATCCAAGAGTAGGAATAATCTTGACCAAATGTTCATCTGTAGTATTCAAGCAGTCTGTAGTCTAACCATTTCTCTCTGAAGCATAAAATAATTATTTACTAAAGATTTGGGCAAGGCATGAAATGGCATGAAAGCTCTGAGCTCTGAGGTGTGTGTGTGTGTGTTGTGGGGGCTAATAATTGAGACTGCTGCTGAAATGTTAGGTAGCAGAGATCTGAGACCCCCTCTGGGCCACTAAAAGATTTAAAAAGAGTGTGTGTGTGTGTTGGGGCACATTCGTAAAACGCCTGTGTGGTACTTGTGCAGCGTGCACTTTCCCTTTGCCATGACGCACACATGCTCGCACACAGCAGACGTCCACAGCTGATTCCGTTTCAGGCCTGTGTGTGTGAAGCATGAGTTTTAGGTCGGTGTGTGTGTTGACCCTTATCCTTGTCTGCGTGTGTAACTGTATCCTCCTCCCAGGACAGCAGATTCCATAGCGGTAATGGTGAGAATAATGCCGTGAGGCTTCCAGCGATCGGGATCCGTTGCTTAACTTTGAAACAGGAACCTTTTTGGCATCAACTTCAAATAACTTGAGGGTTGGTTATTGGGTAGAGGTAGGGTTTTATTTATTAGGGAAACTTAAAGCATTATGTTCCAACAATGAAAGCACACATTTCTTGAAAATTGGGGAAAAAAATAGTGCAAACACATTAAAATGTGCAGCGTTTACATAGGAGTAGTTTAAGTTGAAGTGTCAGTAGTTTTGAAGCACTCAGCATGTGAAATGTGAGAGCCGAAAGCTGCTAAACCAGTTGTAATGTCATCGCTAAAAGCAAATGAATTTTTAAAAAATTTATTTTAAGTCCTAAGGGAGATGATTTGTCGTTTTTTGTATGTGAACAAAGGAAGGAGTTGACTACCAAGAGATAATAGTGGCTGCAAACATCCGCTGATGTTGAAGCCATAAAAGCAGTTCAGAGATCAGTTAAAGTCAAGTGACGGCAGCTGTCGCGTAGATGTGTAGCAGCGAAAAGCGGCTGAAATGTAACATGAGGAGAAAGCAAGGGAACTGTCATTTAGGAGGACGAACACAGCTGAATTGCAAAGGGTGAAAGCAAGTGAAGTTGAAGCACCAGAGATAGAGGAAATATGTGTTCTCAAAATAGTTGGCGTGTAAAAGACTGGTGTTGAAAGTCAGAGGTCCAAGGCGCCGTTGGTAAATCGCTCGATCCACACAATTGCCCTGCCATTGCAACACTTAGAGGGGCCCCATTTTGCCATTTTCACAGTTTAACATTTTCATTTTCACGGGCTCTTTATAAAAGAATAGCATGCTTTTGTGGTACAACAGCACCTAGACGCATCGTTTCCCCCTTCCCTTCCTAACAAAAGACCCACTCAGTGGTCACTGGCCTTGCACTGTTGGAAATGTTAGAAAAGAATTTGTAATTTCAGTTACAATAATAAGACTTTAAGATTGTGTGAACTGCTGAAACTGAGCAGTGAGTGTACAGTCTTTGTAAAAATATGATATTCTAATAATACAGTATTCTCAAGGTTTTGTCAGCAATACTTGTAGAGTGAATAGCAATGAATCCAGCAGTCCAGTCAATCCATCTGTCGATGAAAAGCTTTTTCTTTTATCTTGAAAGACTTAGTCCACATTTGTGAGCATTTAAACACCTCTTTCCTAAAATTAGAAACCTGTGCTAACATCATCAAGAAAGAAATTTTAATTCTTTTCCATTGACCACGAGCCATGGGTAACATTGAGGCCCATCGCTCAGGGTAATTTTCTGCTGTTTAACTCTTAAACTGTAAAGAAACTATTTGACCTTATGGAGCTGCTCACCTTGTTACAGGGCGGCCGAGAATCTTGCTTTGAATGTTTCCAGCTTTGAGATTTGCTTGGAAATATTCACAACCACTGTTTTGTTTTGCACAGTTTTTAACAGCAGAAAGACACATTTCAGGAGAGATTCTTCACCTTTTTTGAGTAAGACGCAAACACCAAAGGAAATCTGACTCTAGGCGATGGTAAGGCGGGCGGCGTTCTCCTGATCGCTGCAGGCCGGCAGCCTGGAACAGTTTGTCCTGCTGCGGGACAAAGGCTGTGTAGGGCCGCTGTACTGTATTTCAGGATTGTTGTTGCTGCTTGTGTGGTTACTGTGGCTCCGTGGCCGCGTCTTGTCTAGGTGCCTGCAGCCGCACCGTTTCTCCCATGACTGCTCAGCTGAACCCCTCCAAGCGCACGCTTGGTCATAATCCTATCAGGCATTCAGTGGAGCTGGAAGAGGAAAATATCTTTGTTGTGGGGGAGGAAAAAAAAAAAACATGTGCAGCCCAATTATTGACTGTTTTGAACTTTAGCAGCCTTGTTGTTGTTGGCCGTAGCTGAGGGCCTGTACAGGGACGTATGGTGGAAGCAGCATGTGCAGATACAGGACACTGATTATATGAGGCCACACGGTCACCTCTGCAGTTTATTTCCAGCTGTAGGCATTCCGTACATTTGGAATGTGGCCTTTCCCATAGTGTATGTATTCAGGCTGTACAGATCATATGAGGGTAATTCAAGTAGCCTGTTCCAAAAATGAAAATTGGATTCAAAATGATATCTACAGCCTAAAGTTGTTTCTAGTGCTTTCACTCTAACAGCAGCTGGCGTGCACCAAACGGTCGTATTCAGCTGCACTAAATCAAGTGGGCCCAGACCTCCAAAAAGAGGTGGTCTTGGTTAGCTTGGTACTGCACCAAATACAGGCCCTCTGGGGAGACCATGAAGTTGGGTCCAAATAAACTATTCAAGATAAATCATGGAAGGGGATACTAATTATTAAATAATTTTTAATTGTTTGTTTGAAGCTAAACGAAACGTTAGACGTACACATTTAGGCTGTTTGTAGGTGTGAAAGCGCTGACCACACTGGAGTCTATATGCTACATAGTAGGTATTTTATTGCCTGGTATGGACCAAAGAATCAAAATAGTGGTGTGGAAGTGCCCTCAAATGGAGTTTTTGTCCTAAACGTTTTCGAGTCGTCAGAGACTAATATATTTTTTAAATTCAACATAAACCGTGTCTTTGTCTCAGGAGTAAGAGGATGTAAAACATGTTTGTACTCACTTATCCATGTGGCAAATTGACGTTGGAAACAGAAGCATTACTTTTTACAGCGGAATAACTTTAAATGATAATGGAATTGGGTGATATAAATATTGAACTATATACCATGAGACATTCAACTTCTCTATTGTAGATTTTGCCCTTACGTTCTTTTTAGTTTCTGCTAGAATTTACTTTCAATTACAATTATTCATTTAGTATTTTTTTTGTATCTTAAACCCTCCTATTTTTTTTTTTTCAGAGCCAAGTAAGCATGGAGGCACACTTCACCTTATAAGAGTCAAGCTCTGTGGAAGGAGTGAACAGGAGAAGGAAAAAAAAAAAAAAAACGAGTATAACGAGGGGATTGGACACTGATTCTGCCATCGGGGCAGATGGGGGAGACGGAGGATGAGCGCACGGCGCAGGCCAGCCAGCTCTTTGAGAACTTCGTGCAGGCGTCCACCTGTAAGGGGACGCTGCAGGCCTTCAGCATCCTCTGCAGGCAGATGGAACTGGATCCTCTGGATTACAGCAACTTCTACAGCTCACTGAAGGCTGCAATCAGCTCCTGGAAGGTCAAAGCTCTGTGGACCAAACTGGACAAAAGGGCACAGCAGAAAGTGTATAACCAGAACAAAGCCTGCCAGGGCACCAGGGTAAGAGGCGCAACTGTATGACAATACAGTAATACAACACTTGTCTAGTTCTGTATCTCTGCAGCTGAGCCATGAGCAACTTCTTGAAACTACATAAATTACCCCGGCTTGCATGATGCATGGCGGTTTATGGCGAGAGACAACTTATCTTTTGATCCTGTTTTGAATTGTGCCATTAGTCATACACATTGTCTACTTAAAAGATGATTATATGAGTAAATAAAGTTGCACTTTCAAGAAAGCCATGACATTATAACCTTCTCTCTCCCAACTTTCTCTGCAAGCTACTTAGAGACACTTACAAATATTGACCACTCTACACTTTTGTCCTCCTTAAGTTTGGAGACAATTCGCTAATGGTCAGTCCTACAAACTTGCAGATCAAATCTCACCAAAGTCAAACTTGAATCTACAAGTTGGCACAAATTTCAATCACTGCTGTGAGTAAATACACCAATTGGCGGCAACTCTATTTAGTTATTGATTTGGCCAAATATTTCCCTATTTTCTTGCGTAGACCAATTTTTTTAGAGAGTAGCATGACAAATGTACTGTATTTCCTTTAGCTGCTTCAAAATGAAAGCTTGGCTGCTGGAAGAAGCTTTTATATAAACTAGTAGGACTAGCACCAAGTTAACAGCTTTGGCCAGCTGTAGTTAATGTAAATGGTGTAATAAGTTAGACAATATCTGTCTACAGCTCAGGTCACTGCCCTGCTGTGAGGCCCTTGATGCAGAACAATGCAACTCAAGTCAAATAAATCTCACAGCATGCTCAGCATTGATCGGCCTGGCATTATTCAGCAAGAAACTGATCAGTATTAAAAGTGTTCGTTGTGGTGAACATTGTTAGGATACATTTACAATAATATGTCCTCTAACTTTAAAAGCCATCCCTGATTTCTCTTTCCTATTTCCTGTTGAGTAGAACTCATGCCAGGGGACCTTGGGTCTAAACAAGTTCTAAATTGGTGGAACTACAACTAAATAATAGAACAGGGATGAAGAGATGTTTACCTATTTAAAAATGATCACGGCTTTATCACACTTTGTTGAGAAAGCCTTCTGTTTAATACACAAGCATAGATGTATATATTGATTTAATGTAGCTTTTGTTTTCACAGACTACAGGAATTAGGAATTATGTTTTTTTTTGTTTAATAATCAATTAGCAACTTTTCCATTGGGGATTTGAAAATAGGTTCTGTAATGTAAAAAAAATGCTTATATTACAGTGAAAACAAATGCAGAATAGATGCGTCTGGACTCGTGGTCAAAGTATTATAAAAAGCATGTTCAGAATGGCGTTGGAGTGACTTCCTATCTGAAGGAAAAGATAAGACGTCCGGAGGGTAAAGAGGCCACAGACTCTCGGAGGGGAGATAACCAAGAGGGGCTGGCCAAAAATAACAGCTAAATTATTATCCCACACATTTTTTTATTTTTTTGGGAGAAACTGCTATTTGGAGAAGATGATGTGCCTGGGTGGGCGTTCTGTTTTGTGGAAAATTGGGGCAGTTTTCTGTATATTTTTTCTGCACACTCACCCTCTGGTGGACTTTCTTTCTGGAGCTTTTTACAGCTTTGTTTAATTTATAACAGCTGAAGAGCTCCTTCATTTCCTTTGTGTGTTACATTTGGGGACAATAATGCCTATGTTAGTTTATTTAATCTTTTTTTTCCCCTGGAATACACAACATACTCTAACCCTATGAGTCTGCTGTTGTTACCATCAGATCATAATAAACCAAAAGCAAAAAAAAAATCCCCACAGCAACATTAATGGATTCTTCTCCTTTTCTGAAAAAAACTGAAAACTAGGTCAGAGCAGTGGTAGTGAACCAGAATGTTGATGTAAAGGGCCATAAAACAAAACAACAAGCTGAAGAACACTAAAATCCTCCTAATAAAATCCTCAGAAAAAGAATAGCTATGTTTTATTTATTTGTATATATTATATATTTAAACTCAACCCTTTGTGCATCGGCTGTATCCAACCAATGGACGGTTGATGTCATCTGACATTTCATTTATTAAAACAAATATCTTGATCAGGCATTTTATGTCATTGTGAGAATTTTCAATTCGGACGACTCTAGCTCTGTGATATTGAAGCAAACATAATATTCAAATGCTATTGCTAAATCCTTATTTATACAACTCCCCTCCCTCCTCCTACTTGTCTTCTTTGTCCCTCTTTAACCCTGCTCAGTGCCTGATCATCGGCGGGGGTCCCTGTGGTCTGCGGTCAGCCGTCGAGCTGGCGCTGCTGGGCTGTAAGGTGGTGGTGATCGAGAAGAGGGACACCTTCTCCAGGAACAACGTGCTCCACCTCTGGCCCTTCACCATCCACGACCTCAGGGGCCTCGGGGCTAAGAAGTTCTACGGGAAGTTCTGCGCCGGCGCCATCGACCACATCAGTGAGCGTCAAATCTGTGATCTGTGTTGTTTTTTGTTTTTTTTTTTAACAGAAAAATGGTATTGATTGTTCTCCAGGTAGAGAACCTAGGAAAGGGGGAAGCTGACTGAGGCTGATCTGTTCCTCTTTCTCTCAAATCAGATTTTTCCTTCTTGTAACTTCTAGTGCTTTAGGAGGAAAACAGTCATTGTTTTAACTTCGAAATGTCACTTCAAACTCAAACTTCGGGTCTAAATCCAGAAAAGTTGAGGAAACCCTGCTGTAACGTAATGTCATGCTCATTCCTGCTTTTAAAAGCGATAACTTGCATAATGCCTGGAGCCAGACATGTAAATAAGGCCCAACCGTGTGTGTCAAATCACAACCGTGCAGATAATTGTGACATTGTGTGGCCACCAACCCAGAGCCGTCCTCACAGAGGTGGCTTTCATTTCTCCTCTCTATATTTACCAGTGTGGCATGACGGTGGCGGTATTTGCTGGTTTTGTGTGACTGACTGCGTTAACCTGCAAGAGGAGTTTTTCCAGCAGCCTAGTTTTCTTCAGCCTGCTCCTCTCCCTGTGGATGTTTGCTCTGGTGTGCCTCGCTCTCCAGCTTTAGTAACGCTGTTGTTTATTAATGGCCCAGAAAGCTGAGCTGCAGTCGGATAAATTATTATTAACTCTCCGAAACTGAGGTTAAAATATAAATAATTCATATTCCACACCCTTCATGTGAAACCAAACCACATTTGACCATCAGCCCGTTGCATAGTGTGCACATTTTTTTTTCTTTTTAACTACAGCTGGCAAAACCCAGTCACAAGTTGTAGGAGGTGATTTAGCTGCATCTAAAGGAACAGACTTGGCAGAAAAGGAACATAATTATATACAATAATATTATTTGTGTTTTTATTACCTTATACCTGTGGTTCTCAAATAGTTCAGTTTTTTACGGTCCTAGAATAAAGTGCAATTGCACCTCCACTACATTAGGGGGCAGTGGCTCTCTCATTGGCAGAGTGTGCGCAGGGAGCACACAGCACAGAGTATGAGTATGAGGTGTAGACAAGAAGTGTAGCAGTCCCTCAAGTGACACCATGAGGTGGGGGGGGGGCACAAGATATTTTCTTCTTCTGGGGGTGTGACAGAAAATATTTGAGAAGCACTGCCTAAGATTGAGCTGTTTTAATCTAGGTTTCCCTCCATGGAGCATGCCATGTTGGATTGTCATGTTTTTGCAGGGAAACGACACAGGGTATTTAAGCAGATTTTACTAGTGGCCAAAATATGGCACCTTTCATGTGATACTATTGTGACCAGAAAGCTATATTTGTTTCCACTATTATGTGGAAAGGAGCAGCACATTATTCTGAGTCATAACCCACCTATCTATCCCAATATTATGCCAATATTGTTATAAATCCATAGCCAGAACAGGCAATCTAAACAATGAGACAGCATCAGTGTTTTTCATGGCCTCTGTAAATTCTCCTCAGTACTTGGTATACTCAGTTGGTTGCAATCTGCAACCGTACCACTAAATATCACTACAAAATACACAGTGTACCTTTTATAAAAGCATAAAACACATTAAAATTAGGTTTCTTTTAAAAACAGAGCTTCATGGTACTTTGAGGCGGCAGCAGCACATGCGGCTACAGTTTTTATTATTTCCAGTAGAATATGACATCTTTGTGCTTGGCAAAGCATTATCTAGAATGTGTATTTGCCCCTATGCCTGCACAGCTGGCGTCATGAGCTGTTGAGAGACACAGTACGAGTATGTTTGTGTGAATCTCTTCCAGGTATCCGTCAGCTCCAGCTGATGCTACTGAAAGTGTGTCTCATTCTCGGCGTAGAGATCCACGTCAACGTAGAGTTCGTCAAACTCGTGGAGCCACCGGAGGAGCAGACTGGCGACAGTGAGTCCGTGTGTGTGTGTTTGTGGGGGGTGGTAGGTGGGACGTTATCGGCGTGTGAAGAGGTCATGAGTGGCAGTGACATAAATTCTCTCCTCGCCAGCAGACGCTCCTGCATATCTCAGCTATATATGGAAAGCACACGACGCACGTTAAAGTGATCGGACGTTTTCCTAGAGAGGTTTTCAGTGGCAACGTTTAAAGCAACCTGTGTGGAAAATACTGCAAGACTACTGATACTCATGGCTACATTTTTAGTTCTACCTAAATTTTGCTTCCTAATGGGTCCAAAATGTGCTAAGTGTCCTGAATATATACAGTAGTGTTTGAGGTAATAGCAGTGTGTTCAAAAACGTGAGTTATAATCATAGTCTGATGCATTGGGCAAAAATGTGTCAATTTTTCAATCACTTTACAAATATTGGAAAAAAAAAATACTAGCCTGTTCAAAGAAGTAGTTACGTCTGCAATTTTCTTCACAAACTCATATTTACCGTATGAACTTAAACATCTTCTGGATTTAGCATTGCTGTACTAAACTTATATTTAGTTGTATAACTACCATTTCTGATTCCTAGGAATGCTAAACCCTGAAGGTTTTTCATTTTATACAGTAAATTAACACAACTATCCAACAAATATTCCGTTGAATTGGGTTAATCTTTTTTTTATTTCCTATAAATTACACACATTTTTATTTATTTTGAGCTTGTGCGGGAGGTGGAGCGTTACCGGCTAGATATAGTCGGCCTCACCTCCACGCACAGCTTGGGCTCTGGAACCCATCTTCTTGAGAGGGGTTGGACTCTCTATTTCTCTGGCGTTGCCCGCGGGGAGCGGCGGCGAGCTGGTGTGGGCTTGCTCATTGCCCCACAGCTCAGCCGCTGCGTGTTGGGGTTCACTCCGGTGAACGAGGGGGTCGCGTCCCTGCGCCTTCGGGTCGGGGACAGGTCTCTCACTGTTGTGTCGGCCTACGGGCCAAACAGCAGTGCAGAGTACCCGGCCTTCTTGGAGTCCCTAGGAGGGGTACTAGATAGTGCGCCATCCGGGGACTCCGTTGTTCTCCTGGGGGATTTCAACGCCCATGTGGGTAACGACAGTGACACTTGGAGGGGCGTGATTGGGAGGAACGGCCTCCCCGATCTGAACCCGAGCGGTGTTTTGTTATTGGACTTCTGTGCTAGTCACAGCTTGTCCATAACGAACACCATGTTCGAGCACAAGGGTGTCCATCGGTGCACATGGCACCAGGACACTCTAGGCCGGAGGTCGATGATCGACTTTGTCATCGTGTCATCTGACCTCCGACCGCGTGTCTTGGACACTCGGGTGAAGAGAGGGGCTGAGCTGTCAACTGATCACCACCTGGTGGTGAGTTGGATCCGCTGGCGGAGGAGGAAGCCGGACGGACCTGGCAGGCCCAAGCGTATTGTGAGGGTCTGCTGGGAACGTCTGGCGGAGCCCTCTGTCAGGGGGGTCTTCAACTCCCACCTCCGGGAGAGTTTCTCCCTGATCCCGGGGGAGGTTGGAGACATGGACTCCGAGTGGGCCATGTTCTCCACCTCTATTGTTGATGCGGCTGCTCGTAGCTGTGGTCGTAAGGTCCGTGGTGCTTGTCGCGGCGGCAATCCCCGAACCCGGTGGTGGACACCGGAAGTAAGGGATGCCGTCAAGCTGAAGAAGGAGTCCTATCGAGCCTTGTTGGCTCGTGGGACTCCTGAGGCAGCTGATGAGTACCGGCGGGCCAAGCGTGCCGCGGCTCGGGCGGTCGCAGAGGCAAAAACTCGGGTTTGGGAGGAGTTCGGGGAGGCCATGGAGGAGGACTGTCGGACGGCCTCAAGGAGATTCTGGCAAACCGTCCGGCGCCTCAGGAGGGGAAAGCAGTGCTTCACCAACACTGTTTACAGTGCGGGTGGAGAGCTGCTGACCTCGACTGGGGATGTTGTCGGGCGGTGGAAGGAGTACTTTGAGGATCTCCTCAATCCCACTGTCACGTCCTCCGAGGAGGAAGCAGAGACTGGGGACCCAGGGGCGGACTCGTCCATCACCCTGGCTGAAGTCACTGAGGTGGTTGGCAAGCTCCTCGGTGGCAAGGCTCCGGGGGTGGATGAGATCCGTCCTGAGTACCTCAAGTCTCTGGATGTTGTGGGACTGTCTTGGCTGACACGTCTCTGCAACATCGCGTGGCGGTCGGGGACAGTACCGGTGGAGTGGCAGACCGGGGTGGTGGTCCCTCTGTATAAGAAGGGGGACCGGAGGGTGTGTTCCAATCACAGGGGAATCACACTCCTCAGCCTTCCCGGTAAGGTCTATTCCAGGGTGCTGGAGAGGAGAATCCGACCGATAGTCGAACCTCGGATTCAGGAGGAGCAGTGTGGTTTTCGTCCCGGTCGTGGAACACTGGACCAGCTCTATACTCTCCATCGGGTCCTCGAGGGCTCATGGGAGTATGCCCAACCAGTCCACATGTGTTTTGTGGATCTGGAGAAGGCATTCGACCGTGTACCTTGTGGTGTCCTTTGGGGGGTGCTCTGGGAGTATGGGGTCCGGGGCTCTTTGCTAAGGGCTGTCCGGTCCCTGTATGACCGGAGCAGGAGCTGTGTTCGCATTGCCGGCAGTAAGTCAGACCTGTTCCCAGTGCATGTTGGACTCCGCCAGGGCTGCCCTTTGTCACCGGTTCTGTTCATTATATTTATGGACAGAATTTCTAGGCGCAGCCAGGGGCCGGAGGGGGCCTGGTTTGGGAACCACAGGATTTCATCTCTGCTGTTTGCAGATGATGTTGTCCTGATGGCTTCTTCGAGCCAGGACCTGCAGCAGGCACTGGGGCGGTTTGCAGCCGAGTGTGAAGCGGCTGGGATGAGAATCAGCTCCTCCAAATCCGAGGCCATGGTTCTCAACCGGAAAAAGGTGGTTTGCTCTCTCCGGGTGGGTGGTGAGTCTCTGCCCCAAGTGGAGGAGTTCAAGTATCTCGGGGTCTTGTTCACGAGTGAGGGAAGGATAGAGCGTGAGATTGACAGGCGGATCGGTGCAGCGTCTGCAGTGATGCGGTCGCTGTATCGGTCCGTTGTGGTGAAGAAGGAGCTGAGCCGGAAGGCGAAGCTCTCGATTTACCGGTCAATCTACGTTCCTACCCTCACCTATGGTCATGAGCTTTGGGTAATGACCGAAAGGACAAGATCGCGTATACAAGTGGCTGAAATGGGCTTCCTCCGCAGAGTGGCCGGGCGCACCCTTAGGGATAGGGTGAGGAGCTCGGTCACACGGGAGGAGCTCGGAGTAGAGCCGCTGCTCCTACACATTGAGAGGAACCAGCTGAGGTGGCTCGGGCATCTGCTCAGGATGCCTCCTGGACGCCTCCCTAGGGAGGTGTTCTGGGCATGTCCCACCGGGAGGAGGCCCCGGGGAAGACCCAGGACACGCTGGAGGGACTATGTCTCTCGGCTGGCCTGGGAACGCCTTGGGGTCCCACCGGAGGAGCTGGAGGACGTGTCCGGGGTGAGGGAAGTCTGGGAGTCCCTGCTTAGACTGCTGCCCCCGCGACCCGGCCCCGGATAAGCGGAAGACAATGGATGGATGGATGGATTTTTATTTAATTAAGATATAAAATGCAATGTTCCCCAAGCATCAAAATAAAAATAATGCACTACTTTTATCATGAACACTACTGTACAGCCACTTAAACCTTGTGTGGTCATAAAAAGGAAGTAGCTTCCCAATCCAGCCGGCACTTCATCTTGATATGTGTATCGGAGGCCCCAGCTCGTCTTCCTACTGCCCTCTGAATGGAACGACCTTTGCGCTTCAGGTCCCGGGTGGCGAGCAGAGGTCCGGCCCTCCAGCCATCCCGTCGCGGACATGGACTTTGACGTGGTGATCGGAGCCGACGGACGCAAGAACACGTTGGATGGTGAGAGTGAAGAAAACGAAAGAAGGGATAGAATGGAATTTGTGTTGCGGGGTAAACATTGATGGTAGTTTCCCGCCCAAGTTAGTGTGTAAATACCAACTCAAGAGCGAGTTCCTAAGAAATGTAGGACTTTTACCCTGCAGCCAAAGCTGTGTTTGTTTGATAGTTGTGTGTGCATGCATTGAAAGCTTGCTCTACGTTGCAAAAGTTCAAATGTTAACAGGTCAAAATTATTGTTGTTTCTGGTCAGTAAGAATTATCTAATTACACTGGAAGATTAAATTATTTCAAGTTTTTTTTTTTTTTTTTATTCAATCAAATTTTTTTTAAAGAAAACGTTAGACTGCTTTTCCTGAAGCATGATCACATTGACCCTAATCAGGGTAAAAAACTTTAACTTAATTATCTGCCAGAATCTACTCAATATTGGACTAATTGTGACAAAAACAAGACATTGAGATTTTGGTATTTGCAGTAGGTTTGTAGATGTGTAGTAGTGTATTATGTTTGCGTACACATAGAGTAAATGATTACTGTAGCCGTAAACAATCTCAAGCAGCATTTGTGTCACTGTTTCTGCTAAGAAACTCGCTCATGTAAACCAAAAGGTTCAGCAGCTGCCTAGCTGTTGATTGGAATCTGCATCCGACTGCCTAATCACACGTGCTTTGCTTAGAAAGAAGACAACAGTGGAAATTTGTTTCAGCCCTGCATGGTTCACTGCTAAGCTTTCTTCTCTCTTCTCGGCAGGTTTTGCCCGCAAGGAATTTCGTGGAAAGCTGGCCATCGCCATCACTGCAAACTTTGTCAATAGGAATACCACAGCCGAGGCCAAAGTGGAGGAGATCAGTGGCGTGGCCTTTATCTTTAACCAGAAGTTCTTCCTGGAACTCAGGGAGGACACAGGTGAGTGAGGCTGGGGAGATATGATGGCACCAGCAGGGCACAGGGTGTAGCCTCCTTCCCTTTTAAAATATAATTGTAACTCATCTAACGTTTTCAGGAATTGATTTGGAGAACATAGTTTACTACAAAGACAACACCCACTACTTTGTCATGACGGCCAAGAAGCAGAGTCTGCTGGAAAAAGGAGTCATCAAAAATGTGAGTTCAGTCACGCACACGTAACCACAGAATTGCTCATTAAGTCCCCGATGTGGATTTAGTTTTATATTATTTTTCTTATTTAGCATTAGTCTCATTTTAAATGTGTATGTCTTCCAAGTTCCTAAGGCTACAGCTGTCATGTTTAATGTGAACACTCCTGATGATTTACCAATGTGTTGTTCTCATATACGGTTATATTTGGTTATATAGTGGAAAAGTCTACTGTAACATGTGACCCACCTCTGGGAATAAAACCTAGTCACTCACTGGGATACTGTGGTTCTTGAGACCTGAAAACCAGTGGTGCCTGAGGTTTTTTAGGCCCCCATTTTAATTGCTCAATAACTGATTAATTTACACTCTTTACTGTTAACAGTGCAGAGACAATGGAATATGGACAAAGAATAGATTTGTTTTTGGCGTGTATCTCTGAAACCAAACATGCTATTGCATTCATTCCTGTTGGGCCTTACAGAGGACATCCTGGGCTTTTCAGTGATGTGACATTTGTGGGGGTGGCATCTTGTTCAAAAAGCAGAAAAAATTAATCTCAAAACTTTTTTTCTCTGGGTCTCAGGAGGGTATATATATTTATACACACACACACACACCATATGGTGTTACTTAAACCACCAGTGGAGGTGCAATTCTTGGTCAAAAGTAAGTTTACCAGAATAAACTTGTATCTATATATATATATATATATATATATACACAGTACATAAATACACAATATAACTCATTAATGTAAACTCCTCCTCCCTATACCTCCTTATAATACATCTTTTATGTGTTTTTTGTGTGTACATTTGAACATGCTTGTGCTCCAAATTGACTTGAAATCAATATTTCACATTTTTGAATTTTTATAAAATATGGGTCTGCTGACTGTATAGCTTCACAGGAACAACTGGCCTAGTACATACGTTAAGATCTTATGAAGAGGCAGTGTCGTATGCTGGAGGACGCTGTTGTCTTGACAAGCAGAGGCCTACAATGGTGCATGCATGATCTGATTTATTTATTAAGTAATAAAACTGTAGTTAATTTGTCCATTCATCTTTCATTATATTTTAAATTTCAATTATGATGAAAAGTCTAATACATTTTATAGTTGTAATCCAAATTCTCACTGGAACACACAAACACGGGGTCACAGGATTTAATGCTATTGCCCAGAGCTGAGGACAAATAGTTTTTTGGGTAGGCAGGAATGTGTGTGTGCTTGCCAGACCGGTGAACAACTAGCTTTGGCAGTGAGTGATGGACCTCCATAGGGGATGGTAATGAAATAGGGCTCTAATTAGACGCTTGCTCTCTCACCTTTCCTCTATGTCCGCTACAAACACTCACAAACACCCACACGCACACACAGATGAGTCAGAGGTTTCCTCCCAGTGAGGGTGCATGTCCTCTGCAGAGATTAGAGGGTATAAATGGGGTTATTATTATGCCATCAGGGCATAGGCAGGATCTTATTTGGAAGACTGCTTTTAACCCACTTGCAGGCGTTGAAACCAGGCTTCACTGTGCCCTCAGATCTCTTGTCTCATCTTACATTGCCCATTGCCGCAGAGCCATATCGCACTGCGTCAGCTATGCGACGGCGTGCGTATATGGCACGGCGGAAGACTCATAATAGCCCGCTGAACCGATTCAGCAAGCAGACTAACTTATTTGCTCCTCAGCAAGAACTCGTATACATTGAGAAATGGGAACCTCTTTGAATTGCTGCTGATCATGTCTCTGTGTCCAAACCAGCATTTGGGTTCCAAGGAAGTGTGGAGGGAAATGTTTTTTTCCTTTGTTTTAAAAAAAAAAAAAAAAAAAAAGAAAACATGAGATAAAGATGCCTCTCAAAACAACATGACAAAGCTATTTCCTGAGTGACTCAGAGGGAGATGGCATTGACGGTGCGCGACACATTTCTACTCATCATGTTGACTTCACACTGTGGCCTACGGCGTATTATTGGCTATTAGTCTGCAGTTCAGCACAAAAGAGGATAAATGTAAACCTTCATATTGCCCTGGTAGTTTTGGGGGGAAAAAATCAAGCTATTAAAGCCATTAAATTGTGTTTGGCTGAATGCCAAATTCTCTCATGGATTATAGTTGACCTACATTCTTACCTAAAATAGGAAGCTAATCAGGGAACTAAAACACCCCAAAGTCACAACTGAATTTGTAATTCCAGGCTTTTGTACCAGACAACAAAGAACAGTTGTAACAAAAATGCTCCTGCTTATTGCTTATTTGTATAACTAGAGGAGTAGGTAGAAAAAAAAAACTGAAAAAATACTTCTGGATTACTAACAATCTTTTTTTGGTTGTTTTTTTTTATCTAAGCATAAAAGGGAAAAAACTCAAATGTCAAAGCAATAAATATAAATGACACATTACTTTAATTCAAATGCATAACTGGTCAGAGAAATGATGACTATGAGATAACCTGTTACTTTAATCCATGTTAAGATGAGTTTTGAGGCCCATGAGTCACTCTGTATTTGAGTACAGTATTTAGAACTTTGAACTGTGAGGTAACTGTGCCTTTACAGTTAGTTTTTACAACTTGTGGGCAGCAGAAAAATTGTCTCAACTTGAAGTGTTAAAATGATAAAACAGTTAACTTGTGTGTGTGTGTGTCAGCTTTGAGTATTTTGATAGATTTTCTTTTTCTCATGATCTCTGCCCTTAACCTTCCTCCTCCCTCCGATGTAGGACTACATAGAAACAGAGCGTCTGCTGAGCACGGACAACGTGGATCAGGAGGCGTTGCTCTCCTACGCCCGCGAAGCAGCCGACTTCGGCACGAACTACCAGCTGCCGTCCCTGGACTACGCCATCAACCACTACGGGCAGCCGGACGTGGCCATGTTCGACTTCACCAGCATGTACGCCTCAGAGAACGCCGCTGTGATCCGGGAGAAACACGGCCACCAGCTCCTGGTCGCGCTGGTGGGGGACAGTCTGCTCGAGGTAGGGGGTTTTGCCTGTTGGATTGTCTGTTCGACGCCTTGGTCGCCGTGTGTCAACGCTGACGTCATGCTCTCTGCCTGCAGCCCTTCTGGCCCATGGGCACGGGCTGTGCTCGGGGCTTTCTGGCAGCCTTTGACACCGCTTGGATGGTGAGGAGCTGGACACAGGGCAGGAGCCCCCTGGAGGCACTGGCTGAGAGGTGTGTGTGTGTGTGCGCGTGTGTGTTGCTTATTTTCCACTTCCTGTAAATTCAAGCAAGATAGACTTGTTGGCGCTCGATGGATTTCACACAGACAGAAACCAGCATCTGTCCAAACAGTTCAGTTAGTGACTTGTTTGCAAAACACAAATAAAGTAAAACAATTTTACAGCTACTGCTGGACTGATTCCTATGAAATGTATAAGCATTTTCCATCGAAAGGGTTAACGCCGTATGTTTATGGCGATGCTCTGACATTTTGTTCTTGTCCTATCATCAAGTCTATCAATTTGGACTCATGCACAGTAAGTAATAAAATCTAACAGGCAGATGATGCGATATTTACAGGGGACACATGTGTTCTCAGAGACAATATAGTACAATCCACATGATCCATAAGTTTGTACACAAGATATTTCTTTTCTATGACTGAAGGCCACATTGCTGCTTTCTTTTCATGCTTTTTAGAGGATTAGCCATAGCTGATAAAGTCTTTCTTATCTGACTTGCGAACATGAACATGTCTGCACTTGAGCTGGAGGTGCACAGCTAAGTTAAACATCATGTCAACAATCCTGCAAATGACACTTAAGTCTGGAGTTAAATTAAACCTTATTTAATGCTCCTAACTTTTTTTTTTTAGCCTAAAAACTTAAACTCATTGAATTTTGTCGCACACGGATCGAGTGGTTCCGATGTAGTTCTTGAGTCTTTGAAGCTGCAGTATCTTAAATCTTCAAGCTATCTGTTTCCATGCCTTCCTCAGGGAGAGCCTGTACCGGCTGCTGCCACAGACCACCACAGAGAACATCAGTAAAAACTTTGAACAGTACTCCATTGACCCTGTGACCCGGTACCCCAACCTCAACTCCAGCTGTGTCCGCCCACACCAGGTCTGTCCAACACTCATCTGCATATGAATGAACCCCGACATCAAAGGTGGATCAGTATCAAAAGATTCTTTCAGCTTTGTTTAGCTGCAATAACTGATTGTAGTGGTGGATTTAAATGTACTATGTGCCAAAAACCTTGACTCTATCAAGTTGAATTTAGTTTATACTCATCTTACAATGATTAGCATATCTTATTTGGGTCGCTTCCTTCTCTTTTTTTTTTTCTTTCGTCGCTCAGGTGCGTCACCTGTTCATCGACGGCCAAGAGAACTCGTATGTCCGGGAAAGAGGAGGCCCCACAGGTAGATCAATCAACTTATCCAGAAGAGGTGAGATGCAGACTTTCTTTACCTTGAAGCCCAAACACAAACGTATGAATTGACAGGCTTTTTTCTGTGGTGCTGTGCATGAATATAGTAATAATGAATAGTTTTGAAAATGATGGAGAATGACAGTAAAAGGCCTGATTTGATGAACATAGTGCTGTGGCATTCCCCCGAGTATTGATGTGCTTGATGTAGCCAAAGCAATGATGCAGTTATGAAATATACATTTCTATGTCATCTAAATCTCTCAGATATAATATGTAGAAAATATGCCATCAGGCCGTGAATTCACTTGCATGTTTTAGAAACAAACTGCATCTGAGCTCGCTCGAAAACTCAATCACGAAAAACAGTTTTTAGAATGGTTCCATTCAATTTTCTTTTCACCTTTTATCGATTAACGTTTCCTGCTTTTTGTGATTTTGATACTGCTATCTGATGTTGCATGTTTGTTAAACAAAGGTCCAAATTTGAGGTGGATGTGTATGTGGAATGAATGCAATGAATGCATGTCAATCTGCTCTGAATGCTTCAATCGCAACATTACCTCTTCTCCCTCGTGGTGACATCTGATTGTCCATGCTCACAAATGGCCGTCCACTCCGTAGGCCTTGTTGCTGTGGTTGTTACCAAGGCTGTTCCCTGTTTCGTCTTCTCGCTTACCGATCTGAACGACTTGAACAATACAGATATACTTGAGTAGTTTCCATTCATGAGTGCACAAGAGAAAGGAAGTGAAATTCTTCTAATATTGTTTTGTTCTCCTGAGCTGCTGGAAATCTCCTGTCCTGGCCAATCAGAGAACAGTGGGCTCATTGGGAGTCGGGCCTTTAACAGACGAGAGCTAAAATGGCCTGTTTCAAACAGAGGGGCTGCATAGGACTAATATAAGATTGATAAATTTGCAATAAAGATATTGCAATATAGAATATTAATAAAGACCTGGAACCACCTTTTATACCTTTTTATAAAGTTATATCTAAAGTTTAGAAACACCTTCTCATTCAATTTACATATTTTATGTAGAGTCAGAGCTTTTTGGAATAAAGTGTAACGGGATGGTGTTAAAATATCCCTTTCATAAACTGGTAGAGGTTACCGGTATTCTGTATCTGTGTTTCGATGGTCTGAACTGGCCACACTATAGACACTAATAATATTAGACAAAGTAGTGACAGTGAGTATTGCTGCCAGCTACTCAGACGTGACTGTTCTAGTTTTAAAGCTCCCTGTCATGTTGAATTGGTAATCTGATCATACTGTGAGTCACCAGTGGGATTAGACACATCCACGGAGCCCTATAAACACTGCATGAAAGCTTTCTTTCCTTTAAGCAATAAATTAAATGCTCAGTTGCTGTTTATAGAACGTCTCAACACAGACTCCAAGCCAGCGCTAAACCTCTGAATGTAATCCACCGGGGAAATGGGTTGACATCATAGGCAACGGAACCCCCAGCCCCTCCTCAGGGGAAACTTTAGCCCTTATCGCAGGTACAGGCTGACACACCTCGTCACAGACAATGCAGCTGGATTACATTACGCCACATGAGGGCCAAACATGATGCCTCTCACAGACGTGCGCTGACCTGCTCTACTCTGCAGCAGCAGGGATGGGCAGATATGCCGTACTGCAGCAGAGACAAAGACAAGCTGTGAACCAGGGCTGTGGCTGTGTCTTATTGCTTTGTGATCAGCCTAAGTTAATCACATGTTGATATTTCAGATGAGAAGCATGTAATACCACTGGGTGCAGGTGTATATTTTTGATAAATGACCACTGGTTCCAAATGAACACGTCTAATTATTATTATTATTATTAGTTGTTTTTTTTTTTTTGCCTCTTTTTTTGTTGCAATTGTCTTGCATTATTGTTTGGATCGAGTGAAGACCACACGCCATGGCTCTGTTGCAGCGAGGCAAAAAAAAAAAAAAAAGTGTGACATGAGATTCGAACTTTGTCATAAAATATGCAGAGGAAAACTCAGAAGAAGCAGCTGTGAGATGTTGAATTACAATCATGTAATCTTACTTTTGAAAAATGTAAGTTGTACAGTAGTTATACCGGTTTAATAAAAGAGTTTGAGAAAATTGCCGTATTTTTTTGGGCAAGACTGACAATAATCTCAGGTCCCAATTTATTACCTGGCCTGTAATAGACACCTGATCTCTTAAGTGATTCAAATAAAACACCCTGACTATTACTATTGGTAACTTATGGTATTGTATAGTTTTTGGTATGGTAATTCAAATGGATTTTGTAGTTAAATGAATCAAAAGACATTGTAACATGTTATGTAATGTTATGGGATTAGTAGGTTGCTGTTTGTAAACACACTATTCAAGGTTAGTCCCTCTGCCCCAACATTATAAATATCTTTTAAATGTAATTTAATTAATATATTTTGTCCTCAAATGAACTCTGTGCAACATGAGCAGCGCTTTAATTCAGACTCGAGTTTGCAGCCACGCTATGAATTAAATTTCATTAATAATGCTTCTTTTAGCTCTGTTTTGGTCTATCTGACTCTTTGGTTTTCTAAATGGTCACCAACATTGTCTCTCTACTGTTTGATCTAGGTTAGGTAGCTAATAAAGTGGGCTTTAATCAGTTAGTGAAAAGATTCTGAGAGGAACGATGTAGTTGATGATAACTCTGACTCTCCTTTCAACTTGCACATTAGTTTTGAAAACGCTGAACTAAACACATGCAGAAGAATTCCTTTAAAGTTTACAGCATTTTAAAGCATATCAAAGCTGCAGATTCTTTCATAGGCACATTTTGTGCACTGGACTGATGTCTGAACAGCTGCCAAGGCTGCTCTGCTTTAGGCTTGGGAGCTGATTCAGGTCTTTCAAGTCACAATGACTCGAGGGAACCCACTAGTCACCGGTGTTCTTTGTGCCACTGTGTCAGTGTGGCTGGAACTTTTACATCCTGACAACAATAGGAGCAATTGGGGTAAAACCGTAATATTTTGCCATGAAAACGGTCCGTTAATCTTGTATGACTGATGTGCTGCCGCTTCCCCCCCCTGCAGGTTCTGAGGTGCGTCCAGGCCGCCTGCAGACCTGGTGTCAGAAGCAGACTCAGGGCTATCGGGGAGTCAACATCACCAACCTCACGTCATCCTGGAGGAACGGCCTGGCCCTCTGCGCTCTCATACACAGCCAGAGACCTGAGCTCATGTAAGTCAAGTCAATTTTATTTGTTTAGCCAGAAATGGGCTTTATATTAAAGCAGCACTACATCCCCTGTCCTTAGACTCTCACATTGTACAAGGAAAAACTCCCTAAAAACAAACTAAAAAGAGGAAGAAAAGTCAGGAAGAGTAGAGGGATCCCTCTTCCAGGACAGACAAGCATGAAATGGATGATGTGTGCAGGTGGAACCATTACATTAAGAACAGGAAACGAGTTGACAATAAAAGAACAACTGAAATACATTGAATTGTGGTGTATGTGGAGGATAAAGTGACGGGATCCATTTCAGCTTCCAGGTGCCACCAGGACAGAGTCAAAACCTTCAACAACTGAAGGCACCTTGCAAAGACAGACCGACACACACACACACACACACACACACACAAAGTTCCAACAATGAGTATTTGAGTCTGGGAAGTTTTCTGTTCACCCGTCTAGATTTTCTTGGACTTTCTTTGAACGGCGTATCCTAACAGTGTGAAAGTGCAGGATGACTCTTTGCTTGCGTAAGGCCTGTTTCTGTCCTTAGACTTCCTGCATCGGTTCTACTCTGCCCTGTCACATGTTTGACAAATGATAGAGCAACACTATAATTGATTTGATAACTATAATTGATTTTCTTGTTTGATGTCCCACTTTTAATTTGCATGCTATTTTGCTGACACACCATTCAAGTGTGCGTAGTGAACTTAACCACTGGTTCAAAGACAAACAATATATATTGACTAAATCATATCTGCATACTGACCTATTTAAATCAGGATTCTCACCATTTGTTTGATCTGTCACACTTTGCTGAAAGAAGTCTGCTAGCAGACAACTGAGATACCAAATAAGTGTATGACCTCATTTCTTTTTATCACCTATCAAACATGTCACCTTCTTTCTAGTTATGGCAAGTAGCTGTGATATAAAGTGTATAATCTGTTCGTTCGCCTTCAAGATGATGAAGTGTTTGATCAGTGTTTTTCCATCGTCCCAGTTTTTATCTCTCAACCAAAGACGTCTTTAGTGTCGCTGGCGGTGGTCCAGCACTCTGCTCCAAAGTAGAAGATCTGGACAGCCGGTGGATGGAAGAGGAGCTCTTGAGAAATGCGTTGTCCTCAGAGGATGAACTGTAGTTTTATGCCCACTTTCTTTTCACCTGCTGCAACAATTTAAATTCCCCTCCAACATTCAAGAAAAACTGTTTTATAAAAAAAAAAAAAAAACATTGTGCAAACCTTTAAGGAACAATTTTTGAAAAAGAAAATCACTAGAACAGCGTGTGTGTGTGTGTGTGTGTGTATGTCTCACTGAACACAGCATAAACGTTACTGTTTACAGTAAATCTTTGCTCTGGCTGTATCTAGATATCAAAACACTATGTAAATATTTCACCTTTTACTCCTCTCAGTGGGCAGGACGGAGCAGCAACACAATCAATAAACGTTGCAGACAAATAATTTAGCATTCTGTGTATTATTCTTAGGCCAACATATTCATCCAGTTGATGTCATAAACAGGACTTTAATTATGTATCTTTTTGCTGGTCTTTTATGTACTGAAAGACGTGAGGAAACAACCTAGACATGCTTTTTGAATTTGATTGTAACCCATCTCCATCTTTTTATCCCCCCCTCTTCCTCCTCTTAATTATTCTGTCCTTCTCAGTGACTATGACTCCCTCAACGAGGAGGACGTGGCGGAGAACAACCAGTTGGCGTTTGACGTGGCTGAGCGACAGCTCGGCATCCAGCCCGTGACGACGGGGAAGGAGATGGCCGCGGGGGCGGAGCCAGACAAGCTGCTGATGGTGCTGTACCTCTCCAAATTCTACGAGGCCTTCAGGAACTCAACAGTGAACAACAACGGTCAGAATTCTTCAATTCTCTCCAACCGCGTATGTTTTATTGGAAATTCGACACACCGTTTATGTCAAATGGGTCGTAATAGGCCTTCTGCGGCTTTGCAGGAGATTGGTGTTCTCTGGTGGAAGTGAAGGTGAATGATTATGTAGTTTCTAACAAATGTAGTTTTGGCTACATCAGTTCTAGTGAGTAAATGTTTTTTTTGTAGTATAAGCCATATAAAGCTTGAAGGTCAGTATGGGTAATGGGGATATCCTAATGACAGCCAACATACTGAACTTTAAGCACTGGAGCACCAGGCTGCTGGAGACTCCTCAATCATCTTTTTGCTCTCACAATCTCTTAAGTGCAAGATGATCTGTCATTAGGACCTTGCATCTGAAAAGAAGGGCTTGAAAGGGAAAGAAATCAACAAGACAGCAGTGTATAATTTTCCAAACAAGACACCACTCTCTCTAACATGCCAATGCAAAAGTCACATGAGAATATGAAAACGGGATCCAGCCGTTAAGAACAAACTGACGGGGAAGTGCCTCGGCCAGCTGCGCAGTGCACTGTTGGATGCAGAAATGTGTAACACTATACCTAACAAAACGAAGCTGTCAAAACAGGGCAACCCGTCCCTTCTTTCTCAGGAGAAGGGGGGAAAACTGTATGTTACATAATCTCTGTATAAACCACAACAAGCTTTAGCAATGTGTGTTGTCTGTCTCTTGAGTTGTAGAGATTAAAGGCAGCTGTGAGATAGCTTCGAGAATCCTTTTACAAAATCTGTCTTTCTACTACCTTTCAGTTAAGGGCACATTGCAATCAAGGTATCATCAGAGCATGAAACTGATTCAGACCACCATAACGTATTTGTCGGAGACTTTTTGAGAGGATAGTAGATGTGGAAAACGGGGGAAAAAAGAGACACGGAAAGTGTGTGCGTGGGTGTTTTGAACTATTTTTCTCCACTGCATGGGCTACAGTTGCAGGTTACACCGCCTGCGCTCAGTGGCCAGGTTTGTTCCTGCCAGAGACATGACTGGTATGTGTGCTATGTCTGTGGAAGCCATATCCAGTCACTGTGCGTAACTCTGGAGGCCTTCAGCTCCGGTCACACTGCCACTGTTAAGCCCCGGCTTCAGCCACGTTTCACTTCTGGCTTTCATGTTAATGTGCCGTAGACCTCCGCGTCACCTGCCCTGCTGTCACCATGGAGAAATCCACACCTCTGATAGGCTGGGAAAAGATTTGAGAGACCTTTTTCACAGTTCATTTGGTGGGAATTTATTTGCTGAGGTTATGGAAGCTTGAGTATATAGTTTGGTTATGTTCAGGTTTTTGTTTTTCCTACGGAGTTAGTATTGCATCTTTAAAATGTATCAGAAGGCATGTGATAAGAATCAAACTTTCACCTTTTTGATTCCTTTGCACATCAATTTTCAACAACAAATTTTGAGGGATGAACTGACATGGACGGTATGAAAAACAAAACCAGAAAGTAGATGTTTTCGTTTGAAGGAAAAGTTTGTAATTCTCTAAGTCTCTCTTAAACAAAAGTCGTGAGACAATGTTAAAGTTCAATAATTTAGTTGCGTACTAATTTACAGCAAGAACACGGTTTATAAAATCAATTAGTTTAGGCCCAGATTGGTAGTTCTAGGATTTCCTCAGGGCCTGTGAACATCTTGGAGTAAGATGCTGTGTCTCGCATGTAGAGTGTGATTTTCCCATAGTCTTCCATGTGTGTATATATAGATTCTCCTCTGAAAGAAGAAAAAGAAAAAGACAGCAGCACTGTTGGCTATGGCCAACAGCAAAAAGCCAACGGCTATTGTGGCTATGGCAGCTACATCTGCACATCTTAGCATGTCGGTTTCGGGGAAACTTACATTACTGTGCATGGCGAAACATTCTATATATATATATATATATATATATATATATATATATCCAAGGCAAAAGTAGGCAAGGTGGTGTGGATTTGTTGTAGAGGTGGCTGCCTCGACTATGAAGTGCTTCAGGGAAAACCTGCATTCCTCCTGTTCCTTCTCATTTGTGATTTTAATGTAAGTGCTGATTATCTCAACCAGCACCCTAATATCAAACTCAATTCAACCCAACTCAAACTCACACTAATCTGCCCATAACCTGCGTCCTGATAGATGGATGAAACTAACTGCCAAAGCTCCTGTGGCCTCAGTGTTTCAGTCATGTTGACTTGCCTTGTACAACTTTAGGGACATCAGACCCTTCCTGTCTGAACATGAGCTAAACCCCTGATTCATGCTCTTTGTCATGCATTGACTACTACTACAGTCCCCTATGAACACGCTGCCCCGCATGTACTTTCAAAACCCCTGCCGGTGATTCAGAACACGGCCACACATATGGTCTTTAACTGACCCAATTACCACGTCGCCCCACTGTTCATAGCCATCCACCAACTCTCGGGAGCTGCCCCATCAAATTCACAACCCTGACACTCACTTCTAAAACAACTAAAGGAGCACCTGCAGGCCTGCCACCACTCTTCTGTTCCCTAGTGGCCGGATGAAGTCCCAAACCCATTCGATCTGCAGAGCACTGCCTTCTCACACCTGGGGCCTGTCGGACTGGAACTTAGCTTCAGGGCTGTTTACTCACGCTGTCTCTCCTAACTAGTTCTTGCTTGTTTTTGTGTTAACTCAAATATATGATGCTTTTGATAGGAGCGTCTGTTCAAAGCACCTCTTCTCTCTGACTTCCATGTGTCGTGACTTCCATGTGTCAGCCAAACATAAATAACATCTAATAGCATCTAAAACAGGCTTTAATTTTAAAAATCATCTTATTGTGAATGCTGGGAATGGTACCATTAACAGATGATATGAATTTTGGTAATGATCCAGAAAAAAAAACTGGTTTCTGGATCTCTTTGAATCTAGTTGTAAATGTGACTTTATGTTTCAGGTTCAAGAGAAGCGGATGAGAACAGTGAAGATTATTCGGCCAAACCCAACCACACCCTGCTGAACGTGCCCAGGAAGAGGATACCCAGGGTACAGGGAAATGTGTTTTCTGCTGCTTCTCTTTGTCTGTCTGTGACATTCATTCAATGCTTTCAAATCATTTGATGCTGACTCAAGTCAGTCTCTTCCCTCCCCCCATCAGTTAGCCAAGGCCATTTCATTCATCACCACTGCGCTTTTTACAGTAACTGAAGTCTTGATTAGATACACTAAAACCACCACAAAGATCAAGGCACTGCTCACAATAAACCTGTTATCTCCTAATAAACCTTAGCCGTCTGCATGCTGATTAGAGGGACTCTTCCTGTCTGCTCACATGGAACTATGTGATTGGCTTATGGTTTGAACTGTAACGCTGTAATCAATTGGCTCTTTGTTTTAACCAAGGAAGATGACTAGTAAGCTAGTGATTTGTACATGTTGCTGTGAATGAATCAGTCCTGTGGTGTCTGCAGTCACAGGATGACAAGAAACCAGAGGACGACTCTGTGAACAAGAGACGGCGGAAGGGTAACCACTACCTCACAGAGGTAGGTGCATCAGTGCAATACTGGTCAGTTTAAAGAAAAAAATCTATTAGTAGCATCTGCGTTGTTTTATGAAAGACAACCTTAATATTTATTGACTTTAGTCCAACAGATTTTCTTAAACAAGTTTCTTTCCCATACATCCTGTGTTCTCTTCCTGGCACCAGTTGTCCTGTCACAGTGCGCCCCCCTCAGGTGAGGATGGAGAGCTGCGGGAGAACAAGGTTCGCTCCATGGCAACTCAGCTGCTGGCCAAGTTTGAGGAAAACTCCTCAACGGCGAAGACGCACAGCAAGGTGGGCGACAGAGAACCTTTCAAACCCATGAGTGCAAGGACCTTAATGTATTTTCCATTAGAGTTCATAATTGATTGTTGACTTTTTTTGCTTTTGATTTTGTTTAAACTATTGATTATTTTCCATTATGGATTAAGTACTTGATTATTTTATTGATTAGATCATAATGTCTTTAAAATAACTTTTTATACATTTCCAGTGTGAAATTCACATTATCATATTTGATATGAAAAATCTTAAATCTTCACAATTGAATAGCTGCATCCAGCAAATGTTTATTAATCCCCTATGTCTGCAAGGTGTCAATATTGCTTACATTTAAAAATAATCTGACAGAAAAAAACTTAAAATAACTTAGAACTATAAACTTGTGGTATACACTGCACAGTGATTACTTTACAACTAAATGGATTATTTTTGGCACTAAAAATTCCTTTGTGGTGAATTAAGTAAGATACTGTCTTAGTGTAATGTTGGTAGAAGCACCTCCGCGTCTACATTAATTTTACAACTGAAAATAGTTTTGTATATAGTTATATAATTTGTGATAGATTGTGTTCTGTAATTGATTCGCTTAAAGCTCTTTCCTCCCCTCCACTTTTCTTTGCTTTCCTTTCCTCCTTGCATCAGTCTGAAGATTCCTCCGATCCGTCCTTTTCTCCTTGTCTGTCTCCTGCATCCAGCCCCCTTCCTCTCTCAGATGAGGAGGATGAGGAGGATGAGGAGGAGGAGGAGAAGGAGGGTGAAAATCCGCGCTTTGCAAAGCCTAAGGATGTTCCCCCTCCTCAGCCTCCCCCTCGCCCCAAGTGGCAGGTATGCTCCTGAAGTCTTAGCTTGTTCTCTGGTGAATGTGTATGGATAGAAACTATTGATTAGCAGCAATTCATGGCTCCTAGTGATGCCTGAAATCTTTAGGATGAATCAAATGCATCCTCAGTTGCTCTTTTCTTCCATATACTTCCAAGTATTAAAAAGCAGTACCACAAATCCTTGTTCTCTTATTTCCTCTTGCTCCTCATGTCTTTTTCCTGCTTCCAGCCTTCTATCTACCTTCGTTTACTGGAGAATCCCACTCCTGTGCCTCAGCAAACCAGCTTCCTCTTTTCCCCCAAACCCTCTGACGCTCTGAGCAGTGACAGCCGCTCCCCGTCGCCCTCGCGCTCTAAGAGCCCGTTTCGCTCGCCAAGCCCCGACCTCACTGAACAGCACTACCCACATCATGCCTCTCCAGGCCTGAAAACCAGTCATTTCTCTGCTGCCGCTCTGTCGGGGGTCACCCATGCCCCTGAGAAGTCAGCGGAGGCCAAGCAGCAGGTGAACACCGCGCAGTCTGACGAAAACTTCTAAATATCAGTGAAAGGCATGCCGCTGCAATTTAAAAATGAACTCGTAATGAAGAAAATACGTCAATAACACCCTCGCCTCCTGCTGTCCCTGCAGAGTAAAGCCCAGAGACCCTCCACTAGAGAATTTAGCAAACAGAGTATAAAGGATCGAGCTGTCCTCCTTTCCTCCTTGTTCTCTGGGTCCAGCAAACCTCCTCCTGCTCTTTCTGAAGCACAGGTCGTGTATCGCACTGACCACCTGATGTTTTTCATCTTTGACTAACATCACAACAGTAAGATTGTAGCATGTTTATAATAACCGGCATTTGCATGTGTACGAGAAGATTTTTTTTTTTGTATTTAATCTTTGTTTTATTCTTTTTAATTGTTTATTTTCTTCCTAACTTGCATTAGCTGAGCAGTGTATTAACCATTTTATAGTTAATAAACCACTTGCTGTTGTTTGCTGTTTTCGCTGGTTAATACTGACATGGTTTTGAAGCATATTTAACATCTTGGAACATCCAAAATTGAATTATTTGCATGCTGTAGGTGGTGGATTTTGCACTTATTTACTAAGCATCTCGCAGTAATGAAATCAGATTCACTGGCCAAATATTCTCAGTGATATTAAGCATATTGAGTCATGCCTTTAGGTCGAGGATGGCGTTTAGCCACAAGAATCCTTGTGATTTAAAGGTAAAGTCTACTTTTTGACATAAAAATTGACTTGTATCCATATTTCAAACCATAGTGTGCCAGGAAAGTAATATATATCATTATAATTTCTATCATTGCAGTGTTGCAAAACCGCAATGTCACTCTTGTTCCCACAGTAGTGGAGCACTGGCCCTGCTTCATCAATAATATTTTTTCTACTGTGACATAGGAGTGTTTTAATGAAAGATCCTCGCAGTCCCTCTGAGATGCTTAAAAAACATAAGATGTAAAATTCACTCTCTTTGAGGTTATAAGATTACTTTACTTCAGAGAAGCTATTTTCTCTCTTTTATCTCTCTTTACTTACTTGTGACTCTTCTTCTGTAGGTGGAACTTTCTACCTCTTCCTCTCCTTCCTCGTCTCCTCCTCCTCCTCCTTCCTTTGTGTCTAAGAGCTCAAGCGTCTACCCAGCGGTCCACCCTGTCCCTGACCCCACTGCCCAGGCTGGTTTCTCCTCTGTCCCCCTGTACACACCTGCTCACATCAACAAAAAACACTCCTCTACTCCTTCGTCTTACGCCGACTCCGAAGTCCCTTCCCGTGTTGACTCCTCTGCGTCGTCACCTCGCTCGGCTGAGAGCCGTGAGCCCGCGTCTCCACTTTCTGAAATTAACTGTAAAAACGGACACCGCGGCTCCTCTCCGCTTCCACAGGAGGAAAAGTGTACAAGGACCGATCACAGAGCTCGATGCACAGTTGAGAAGGTCCACGGAACTTCTCATGAGGTGTTTGATGAGAACAAACGCGATGAAAATGATCGTGTGAAGGTAACAGACGCCATATGTCATGATGCCTGGAGATTAATAACCTGCTAATACATGTAGAGTGTAAATAATGAATCCTCTGAATTTAAAATGACTGACTTATTTATCATGCCTACATATGTCTGCATGAGCATAAAACTTAGCTATACTCAGATATCCTTATAATTTGTAATTGTAACCTATAGGAGAAATGTATTTGTAGTTTATTTATATAGTTTTGAGCGAAGAAAGCTAACGTGAAGATATCTGTTTTACATTCAACAATTTAGATATGTAAATTATTACTCTTGAGAATAGAAGCTCACATTCCATTATATGCTATTTTTCTGAAATTTAGGTCTAAGAGATAATCATCATCAGGAGCCAAAAAAAAACACATTTTCTTGCTCTTATTCCTCCACAATTTAAGGATTGTGAGGGATACAGTCAGTCGGTCTGTACAAAAATATATTAAAAAGTTTATCTAATAGCTAATATGAACCTTTAGGTATACAACTGTAACAGACTAATGCAGTACCTGATTAGCTTCAGATTCTGCTAATCATTTTCATTTTTGTCCTATTGAAAGCAACTAAGTCCATCACACTGTAACTACTATTATGTGCAATGTTCTTTTGGGCACCAGACTGTTTGTGAACCCCAAATTTGTGAACCCCACCTTAAAGAGCAAACATCAGATAAATCTGGCAACAGGAAGAATTATAGATTCTGACTTGAATGAACTGTGTATTATTGCACGAGTGATGTTCATTCTCGTGTCCATCTTAGTGCGATCCGAGTTGTGCTCTTGAGAACCCCAGAAGAATCGTTCAAAAGTCAGTTGTCCGCTCTAAGAGTTGTCCAACCGGAGCGCTGATTTACGATAAAGAGGTACTGCTTCATGGCTCAGTCTAATTCCAGGTCCCATTCATTCAAAGGAAATCCTGCACTTTCTGCATTTTCATCCTCTTCTCTTTCCAACTCCCTCTCCGTGGTTTCCACTTCCTTCTGCTTCCTGCCCTGCGACCCTCTGCGTTTCCCTCGCATCGACATTAGCGTACAGTTGGGAAGGTATCGTCCACCATAGATGCTAGAGCTCAGAAACTGGCCATCCTGTATGAGACAGACCACAGGCCCAATGCCCCACCGGTAAGACGCATGTGGATGTTGCAGAGAAATTACTTCCTGGTGTTTTCAGATTTCTTCGGTTTCCTGACAACATGGTTTAGTCAAAGTAAAACGGGTTATACTTTATACTATCTGCCTTTTCAGGCTCTAGTTCTCTGGCCACGAAGGGCTCCTAAGGCTGAAGGGGTAAACAGGTTTTGCTTTGTCTCTATGAGGGCAAAGTAACAGCAGCTAGCGTTTTCTTGAAGCTTTGTCTCAATCCGCTGTGATTGACACCTCACCATCTGCTGCAGAGGACCAGTAGTGCATATTGGCAGCTTACACACACATGCATGCTACTACGGAGATGTGATATTAGAAACTGCCTACTGGTGCGAGCCAGCTTCTTAATCACAGCAAGACGGGATCATAACCAGCTTGATTTTTACACTACATGCCTTTATGGAAGCTTGTGATAATTGAACGCGCAGACAACTCACTTGACAAATGAACCTTCTTGACTTGACAATAATATACAAACTGCAGTTTGATGAAGCAAGACTTGACAGTGGTTGACTTACAATTATGAATAAATTAGGGGGATGGGGGTCAATAGCACTTCTTTGCACAACAACCTACACATTTTTTACTGACTGCTATGTTAAACCCTTCTATTGCTTTCTGACGGCTGGAACAAGCAACTGTTATTCCCAGAAATTCCATGGAAATGAACATCGAATTTAAAAAAAAAAAATGTAAACGTGTGTCCAACATGTCTGGGTGTTGTCCTCTTCAGTGTGTGGCACGTAAGGACTTTCCTCCCGGGCTCGGCGGCAGCGATATCTGCCACTTCTGCTCCAAGCGGGTATACGTGATGGAGAGGCTGAGCACTGAGGGCTTCTTCTTCCACCGCGAATGTTTCCGCTGCGACGTCTGTAACTGCACCCTGCGTCTGGGAGGGTACGCCTTCGACTCACAGGACGGTGCGTTGGAGTCCCTCTAGCTGTTGATGCCTTTACACCACATAAAACACATTGATCATTGTTGCATTTATATCAAAGCGATATTAGTTATTCACTTCAGTTTTAAGAGGATCATTGGATTATTCTAGTTACCGTGGGACTTTTAGAACCAAGTATGTTTATCGTTGTTTTTATGCTTCCAATACAGCAAAGTTCTACTGCAAGATGCATTATGCTCAGCGCCAATCTAGCAGTCATCATGGCAGGTTCAGAAGGAAAAAGGTAAGGACGACTACAACAAACTCCTTCTCACTCGTCCTTTACCTTTTATACAGGGAAATGAAAATTGCTATGTGAGCTTTATTGTGCAGAATGATGTTTGTGCAGAGAATTACACTATAAGGTTGTTTTTACATTTATCAGTTGAAATTATAAAGTTTCTGTTTTCATTAAAAATCCAGTTTAAGGGGTGGATTTCTGATATAACAAATGGTTTCGGTCCAGCAAAAAAAACAAGAAATCAATTGTGATAAATAATTAAGGGCTCTGTGTTTTTATGATATTTTGCCTGCACATACACACAGTACTACACGTCTAGTGGGTCATGAGGGATGGCCAAACGGGAGAATTTCATCTAATAACTGTTGTTCCTTTGTGTTGTACGCTCTTGTTTTCTGTGTATCCTGATGCAAGCAGGATGACCAAAGCCGCACGGCGCCCTCATCACTAGACGGCGGGAGCCTCTCTGCGACGGGCAGCGTCCAGATCCAACCCGCAGGTACCCTGGTTTCCTTGCTTAGGCGAGGCCTGAGCTGGCCGAGGCGTGCTAGCCGTGCTGTGTGTGTGTTGCCTCGACGGCTGTTGGGAAGTGTGTGTGAGTCTTTCGCAGCTGCGGGGTCCCACGTCAGGAGCCGCTCGCACGACTACGCGTTCCTGTACGAGCTGCTGAGCGTGGGCGGCCCCCTGCTCTGCATGATGCACGAGGTGCTGGGACAGATGTACCAGGAGCCCCAGCTGGCTCAGCAGCAGCCGCTCGCCGCCCACCGGTTCACATAGTGGCGTCCTGAGTGGCTCGTCTGATCAGCTCCACTGACCTGATGAGAAAATTCTACTCCTACACTGCCCAGAATGAATGATTCCAAAGTTTATGAATAAGCAACCAAATATAATTTATACTTCCTACATTCCAAGTGCCCATGGCCAAAATCATTTTGTCATATTGAAGACAAATACTAGTAATATACAAATTATATTTATATTATATTATTACATGATAATGAAAAACAATTTCAACAGTATATTATTATTTTTATTAAATGTGTTCACTATATGTTGTGGCTGTACTGTGCAACAGTGTGCAGCACAACAACATTTAATGAATCCTACTATGTACTGTATGTGTAGGCACTCATAGTGCAGGGGAAGGCAACCCTGAGAGCTGCAGGTGTGTGTGTGTGTGTGTGTGTATGTGTATATATTACTCAGGATCTACTCGGATCCTCTGGTGCTGGTCCAGTTGTTGACTGTCAGGGTCTCCTGGTGTGTTACCCTGCTGAATGCATCTGTCACTCACATGGGCTTGTTCCAGGCTGCTGAAACTATAGTTTCACTGTACAGATGTGAGGGTTCACCTGCTGGCACACGGTTTTCATTTCGACAGCACAACGCAAGATTAAAATCTGGCTCTTGTCTATCTCAGAGCATCTACAAGGGTTGTCACTCAATGTCCAACTTGTTTCATTCTGCACTGCAGAGCATTGAAGTACCATTAGGAGTCTGTGCTGATATTGTGCCAGATGTGGCATCTGAATTGCAGTTTCGTAACCTGGAACATGCTCTCTGATTCTAACCTTGAAATTGTGGACTGTGTTTTTTTTTTTTTAATTTATTTTTTTCAGTGAACTAAATGTGTCTGAAGTGTCATGTTTTTATGTTCCACTGACTCTGCATACTGCCTTGCTGCACCTTAACTCTGCACCTCAGAGATGTGCAATGGAAATGCCAAAACAGTATTCAAACAAATATATAATCTTAAGAAGTGTACCTGTTTTCTGTGTGCTAGACACCAGTACTTCCCTTCTGTTATGTATTGTATTGTATTAATAAATGGACCTTATATTTTATAGGTTTGTGGTTTATTCATGGTTTTTATTTTTCAAAAAGAAAATCTGGAAAACTGTTTTGAATATTAAAAAACTGGTTTTGATGAATTGGATCAATACATTTTTAGGATAAACACTATAGCTGTGTAACATTGCAAGAGGACTTATTTCCTTTCTGAAACTCAATGTCCTCCTGCAACACAGAACTCAACTTTGAGGTGCATTGGGATGTCAAATCTGGTTAAAACTTTGAATTAAACAGTCTACTTCTTTAATAAAAATCATGAAAAAGCCTCATCTATTTACATTCCAGACATTTTCTTAATTTGCATTATTAGATGGTAGACAGGTTTGCTTAAAAATGTAGAATCCAATAGACTGAATATTCTTGACCCAGTGGAAATATTTCACGCAGTTTTTTTTTTTTTTTTTTTATTTTATTACAATTTTTGTTTGTATTTTTTGTTTCATATTCAATGTTATAAATGCTGCATAATGTCAATATAATTTGATAGGGTGGTGTAATTGTATAAACTTTTCATTCATTCTTAAGATGCACTGAAGCGCTGACCTGTTATTAGGGCAGTTCTGCCTTATTAGTTCTGTATCATTAATGCTAAAACCCCCTATATTTTTGTAATTCTCAGCATTCAATATTTTCTTTCTTTCTTTCATCAATCATTTTCTTTTCTCTCCCCCCCACCCCCCCACATCTCATATATCCCACATCATCATTCATTCTTCTTTTATTTCCCTCATTACATTTTTCTCCATTTTGTTCACTTCATTTTGTTCAGTCTGTTTCACGTTTCCAATGCTGCACCCTCTGATTGGCTGATTCCTGTCAGCGGAGAAGGTGACATTTTGCCAGCTTCTGTCATAAGATTTTGTCATTTGGCTTTTGCAATGGCTGCCTTAGTAGCTCCGCCCCCCCATCCACCTAACCCTGACTGACCAATCACAAAGCACCATGAGGCCCATGTATGGCACGCTGTAGTCTGTAAAGGTGTCATGTGTCGCATCTTTGTATGTGAAATAAAATTACAAATTAAATGATGACTAGGTTAAATTACTCAAAAAATCTCTTCATGCAAATGAGGCTGTAGATGTACAGACACAATAGGATCAATTCTTTCCATGGCATTTGACTATAATAAAATGCTTTAATGATGCGCATATCTCACCTTTTTAATTGGTCATCACATAATCCTTCTGTAACTCTGCGACAGAAATGTGGTCTGAGGTTGCACTAACACTCCTGCTGTGCTGTGTTTCTCCCTAACCTCCCTAACACAAACCATCGGTCTGAATGCCCACAAATGACTTGATATATTTCTGATGTACTGTCAGCAGCAGCCGCCCTCCTCCTCCTCCTCCTCATCAGCCCAGTTTGACAGTAACGTATGTGTCCACGTGTCTGTGGTCTGTCTGTGGTTCCCTCTGTTACAGAAGGAGGCCTCCCCCCCTCAGAGCCCCTCTCCAGGTCTCTCTCATGTTCCTCTTAGAATTTGCTCAGGAGATCCATGTCCCCATAAGCAGCTTTTTGCACACTGCCAGATATATTTTGTTGGCTATACTGTTTCTGTTTTGTAGTTATGTTTTCCCCATTGATTATTACTGTCAAATTGCTTAATTTATATTTATAAGCTGTAAATATACAGTATATAAGAAAATAAATCCCTTTTGATTACATAAATAAATTGCTTCCTCGTTTGTTGCCGGTTAGTTGAAGTTGAGTAATTCCAAGAAACCATTGCTCAGACATAAGTGAACAATTGCAGTGTCATATTGTTTAACAACATTAACAACGTCAGCCCAAATCCTTTCCCCACCTTTGTGCCACGTCGACCTAACATCACCCACATAAATCATGTTCACAATCACCGCTTTCGTTAACTGGACAAAATAACAACATGCTTTTTAACGTTTAAGAAGCCGAACAACCTGTGGCGTGCAGCGGATCCGAAGGGAGGCACACAGCAGTGGGTTCATGCAGCCAATCACACTGCTTTTAGAGGCTTCTACTGCAAAACAGACAAAACATCTGGGCTATATGCAAAAGTGTACCTGTAATGAAAACCTGTATAGCTCAGTATAGTCTGTTTGAACAGAACTGAAGTGAATCACATCTCCTGTCAGCTTCCTGATGGGTTCTGCAAGCAGGTCTTCTCTATCCTTTTCTTTTGTTTTAATGTCCACATGTTGTCTGGTGAAGTTTTGAGGGCGTGCGGTTTCAAACCTTTGCTGTCACTTCACGCCACAAACCAGTCTCCCTGCCCCTGCTCCTAGCCTCTCCTGATGAGCATTATGCCAAACTCAAGTGTCAGTAGTCTCAGTGAAGGAGTCTCCTCAATTTAAAAAACAAACAAAAAAAAGCTGAGTTATCCAATGTCCGGGTATTTTTCATTTGTTTGCTGTGACCAAGTGGATTCACCTTTGGAAAGATTCTGTACAATGTTGACTTCATTACTCTGTGAGTACTTAACTTATGAATGTGATGTACTTTTATACATGTATCCATGCTTGTATGTCAATTGAGTTTAATATTCTGTGATAAACTGGAGTGTACTGCACTTTTAGCCACCAGCATGTGTCATTTTAGAAGCAGACACAGGAATACCAAACTGAGTTAGAGGAATGCATTTGCTTTGTGCCTGAAAACCATTCTTAGACAAGCTACAATGATTGTTTTCTGGTAATATAGAACTAGCACTACATGTAATAGAGTAACTGGCAACTCGTTGTATTAAAGTCAATTTCCATTTGGACAGTATGCATGCCTACAGTGTGCAGGTCAGTTAATTCCCACTGTTCTTTGGATGTGTTGATATTTCTTTTATGCTAGTTAATACTTAATGCCCACATGCTGTTTTTTTATTTCCAGGTGGCGCATCCAGTTTGCATTCAGAGCAGTTTGATAAAGGTCAGACGAGCATTCCTGAAGACACAGAGATGGCTGAGGAAGCTCTGGATGCTTCCTGTATAGTTAAATCTGCAGCACCAGGCACCACGGGGTCCAAGGGCCAACCCCAGGAAGGTAATACCAAAGGTCAGTGTGGCTGCTGTGTGTCCTCATGCTCCCTTTACTGCAAGCCAAGATATACTGTATGTAATACAAAGTATGCTAATGCTGTTTATCGTTGATCGACCTCATAGAAAATAACTCAATATTTCTCAAAGCTTAAAGGGATGTATTTTGCATGTTCATAGTCAACTAGAAACATTTTGAAAGTGCAGATCTTTGCCAAGCATATTGTGACCCACCCAACATTGTTGTCCTAGGTGTAGTCCAAGTTATCTCTTAGTGTCTCTGGCGTAATGTGCAAAAGAAAACAAGCTATGCAGGTGGAAGATATCACCACCAGAAGGCCCAAAAACAAATGGGCCCTGTTTGAAGGTCCATTTACTGCAACGTTCTTAAACGACTACAAGTTCAAAGTGATCTAGAAACCAGGATTTCTTCCACATCATTATCAACATTTGATAATAGACAGACAGACAAATGGCTAAAACAGCATCAGTGCAGTCAGAAAGAGGGGCTGGTCACATGGATGTAGGGATGGTCGCTATTACCTTCTAGCCTGGCTAGCATCGGACCCCATCTCAATGTAGATTGAGGTCTGGGAACCATCTGTTTTTTGTCATATTGGAGGTTGCCATTTATTGGGTGCTATGAATGTCTATCAAATGCATCTGTACGTAGCTTATAGACAATTATATCACACACACCATGATGATAAAATAATATTTTTTTATAGGGCTCCATCTACTGCAAATATGGCTTTTCATTTCCAAGTATGCTTGAAAACACGATACCCCCCTGAGGGAGAATCCTAAACCGGCTGAACTTTAGCTGGTGACCCGTCTTCATAAGTGTTTGATGGAGTGTGTCCCCAGTGTTGTCTGGGTAGATTAGGGTGTGGCTGACATGCCGTAGCTTTTTTTTTTTTTCTCCACACTTAGCTGAGTGTTTGTTGTTTTATCTTTGCAGCAGAGTTTGCATCAGGCATAATTGCTTGAAGCATAAAGAATGAACTGGTATACTGAAGTTGAATTGACAATCTAATAATTAATAAACAACAAACAAGAATCATCCCCGTTTCCAGACAAAAATTGCTTCTCTGGTAGAGTGCTTCATGCAGAATGGAAAAACTGCCACCAACATGAATCAAACAAACAGATGTTTTGACGTATTAAACTTATCTAGTTACACACTTATTCTGCAGAGTTGTACACAATCCTCCTCCACATAAAAATGTGTTTTTCTTCTAGTTCCCACAGTTTAATGTTAGTACCTCATTGCTAGAGTGCTGCTTTCACATTCATCTGCTAAAAGTAGAAGCTGAAAATCTCAATTTTAGGGCCTAGTTTGGAAGTTGGCTTCCTGGTTAAATGTTCAACTTAGACAAGTGTGATGTGGAAACCTGAAGCTGCCAGTTCAGAAACATTTAGTAGGGATTTTGCACTGTAGCAGATGTCTTCTGTGAAGTAGCAAACTTTTGAAATCAAATATATTTTTCCTTTTCATAGAATTTTGAATAAGGGAGAATGTGGTAATTGCATCTTTCTAGTAAAAAAAGAATATCAGACACACAATGTTTTTTTTTTTTTTTCTTGAATGAAATACCCTAACTTGAGTTTTTTTATATGCCCTTCTATACTAATCTTCACTCAATTATATTTTCTATTGAAGTATGAAGGAACAGACTCACATAGTCCATGATCCGGTATCGGTGATCTTGACATGTGACATTCCACTACTAATCACAAACTTTAAAGTTTAGTGTATAGTGTGAGTAAAAAAAGTTTTGAAACCATCTTTATGAACGTTTACCTTCAAAGTAATTCACAAGACTCTTGTTTTGTGTGTGTTTCCACTCTTCTACAGATCACTGTAACAGCAAACAGAATAACCGCTGGAAACGGAAGATCCGAGCGAGTGAGTTCCCCTGTCTCTGCAATGCTTCAGTTACATTTTCCTGCCCTGTGAATGCATCTGTACTCGGGTGTGATAGTTATACTTAGTTTGTGCAGTATAATCTTTCTTGGCAACTTCTGTAGAGTGGTGTTGGTATTTCGATGTCACATATCAGTCGACCACAGTTGATTGCTGAATACAGGCTTGTACTAATGTCACATGTGATCACACAGTGAAATGTAATATATACATATTATTTATGAGCTTCAAATATACTGTGTATGTCTTTATTTATTAATACAATATAATCGCTATAAATGTCATACTTTTAGTTAGGTGTCCTAACATAGACACGGGGGAAGTGCAGTTTATACATTCAGTTGTAATGCAGCAGGTAGAACACCAGAGGTCAGCACTGTTCTCTGTTAAACTCATGGAAAGCCTTGGCGAGACAAAACATTGGCATTTTTCAACAAAACCACATTTAACTTTTGGTTAGACTTATATGAGACGCATCAGCTGGATTGTTTTATCTAGTAACACAGTATTTGTGTGAACAGGTGTTTGCAGCACCAGTCACTCATACAGAAAGATTTATGCAGGACTTATTAATAGACCACTTCAGAGTGATTGTACCTTAACATCCTTTATGTGCAAGCAAGTCTGAACTTATTAATAACGCCTCTGTGTTTCGTTTTATATTGGTCCACTTTTCTTGACTGACAGCTGATCAAATTCACCATTGGGGCTAAAATTCATGTTTTTTTCCTACTCTAGATTTCTCCAGATTTCCTAATCTGACATTTTGAGCCGTTCAGAATTTATTGCATTTCGTAGTGACACCTCTGCTGTGTCTATGTTTGCAGCGTTTCCGCTCATCTTCATCAAGCACTTCCAGAGGAGCTGGCCGCTGGACAAAGAGGGCCCAGAGACTGTGCATGAAGCCGAATCAGACATTGAGGAGATCACTTCAGCAGAAAAGCAAACCGTATGTTCGGTGGAGTTCATTGTACATTTTAGAACCATTGAGCATCCTGTAACTAGCCGGGTCTCATATATAGATGATAGTTCAGTAACACATTACTTGACCATTCATGACTGTTTCATGAGACAAGACTCAACGTTCATACCAAACCTTTTATCAATGTGGAAGAAAGAAAGATGACAGCTTGTCAAAATAAAAATCCCAACAACTGCAACACAGCGTTTTTTTTTTTTTTCCCCAAACCTTTTTACCTGATCGTAACACATGAATGTCAATGGGCCAGTCCAGTGCCAAAGACACATACATTGTTAGTTATGTCTTTCATAGAAACGTTAATGCTTTATAATGTAACCTTTGCATTTATTATTTCATGACCTGGAACATCATCGGACATTCCCAGTAGCAAAAGATGAGAAATCACATTTATGTGAAACAAAAAATGATTTGCTTGACCAGGTTGTGTCTTGTTGGCACTGGATCTGTCATGTTTAGATAATGAGGTTTAGAACACAAACAGCAATGTTGCTTTGCAATTGTTGGACCTTCTGTATATCACAGTCATGTAATAATTGGTATGAATGTTGAGTCGTGTCTCAACGGTCATAAATGCTTCACGCGCTGCTGTGAATGTGTTATGAGTTCACTCGTCAAGTAAAGTGTTACCGATGGATCTGATATGGATATTTTTTATGGACTCTGCATGAATAAATGAGTTTTAAATCCGCTGATGAGATTCCTGTTCACTCAGAGCTCTGAAGGCACTTGCCAGACACCTGCAGATACCCAGAATTCTTCAGAGGGACGTGACAAGAAGGAAAACTCCTCCTCCTCAAAGAAACTCTTGATGTTGTCTCTTGCTCAGAAGGAGAAGCTGCTGAACTGGGACATGCTGGTCACACCAGAAGAAACCCGAAGTAACGTGGGCGCCAAAACCACCCATCAACATAAAGACCAGGTTTGAGATTTTACTCGTCTGTTAAAGGTTCCGTAAAATGCAATTGAATGGGATTTATTTGTTTTTGATATCCCTAACATGATATATGAACAGCTCTCTCAAGAGGGTGTGATGGTTAGGCCAGAGGAAGTTTCTAAATCCAAACTGTTCCCAGTATTTGTTATATAACTATAACTATAAATCAGACCATATCTAGAGTAGGAAAAAGACATGAAAGTGGCTATTTGCATTATGTTGGACCTGTTCAGTGCATCAAATTCAGTTGTGATGCTGGGGAAGAAGTCGTCTGGACATGAAAGATTTTGCTCTTCTTTATCTCTCGCCCCTTTTCTTCTACAGTATAATGCGACGGTCCAAGGACGGTGATGTGAACGAGATAGGGGGAATTATAATGTTGACTGCATTTTTCCTGTCCTCTGATGTTTTATCAGGAACAAGCAGAGACAGAAAGCGATAAGCCCCAGACAGACTCGGGCCAGGACAGAGAAGCACCTCAGAGCCAAACCCCGGCCTCGGCCCCCTCAGCCTTCCAGCTTATAGCCAACGCCTTCAGGAGGACATTTAGTGTGACCAATCCCTCCAGCAGCTCCAGCACAGCGGTCACAATGTTTGTATTATATAAAGTGTTTATTTATCCAGTTTATTTTAAGCACCATATCACTGCTGCTGCAGGCAGCGTGTTTTATTGAAAGTTTGACCGTTTGATGAGTCTAAAGTGTTTCTTTTCTATTCAGTAGTATCTAGATTTTGTTGCTTCATATCCTCATCGTGCTTTCCGCTCCACCAGGAGGACCAAATCTGACGGCCCCCGCAAACCGAGGCCGGTGTCAGACGGAGCGTTCAGCTTCAGCTCCCTCTTCAACGCCTCGTCCACAGAGGCGCTGGACGCGGGGAAGCTAGCCGGGAGGCGCGAGGCTCGGTTGGCGTCTGTAGGGAGCGATCCGTGGGGGGCAGGGCGGGACCTGCCCTCCCTGCTCCAGCAGGTGTCCCTGAAAAGCCGAAGAGGCTCCGAAGGGGTCTTCTCCGACGACATGGCCCCGCTCTCCCGCCGGAGGGTCGACCTGTTCTCCTCGCTGAGACTGAGGAAGAGGGAGGTGTCAGAAAGCAAGGGCAAGGACCAGGAGGCTCAAAACGAAATAAAGACGATCCTCACCAACCTCAGAAACAAAGGTCAGCGGGGCCTGTTGGCTCAAGGTCTTTTAAAGTGTGTTATTTTTTTTTCACAATTTTGGCCGTTCAGGAGCAGTGCAACAGGATGTGAAAATGCGATTGCTGAAGCAACCTCAAAATTACTTCAACAACTTTTTCTTTGGATCATTGTAGAAAATAAGTTTTGTGGCCAAAACTAGTTTATGATACTTAATATTTTGTCGAACAAGATAATTGTCACATATGTGGTCTTTTAAGTGCAAATGCAATCACTAGCATAATAGAAAATAGAAAACTGTTATCTGGGGAAAAAAAGGGTCCTAAAATATCATCAGTTATTTTGCATAAAAAAACAATATAGTGGCAACAGTTATTTAAAATAATTCTTCATTTTTCTTTTTTTGTTTAGCTGCCAGTCAACAGAACCTGGATGAGATTTCCTCCAGTGACGAAGAAGATGAAAATGAAAACACATCGTCCAATCAGAAGGTTTGTGCAGACAGTTTCATTGCACTGAGGCTGTGCATAAGGCAGGGACGGGTTAACTCTTCTTTGCACGTGTACACAGTTTCTAAAATGCTCCACTTCTGATTCCAGCTTCATTCAGGGAAACAGAGGAGGAGGCAGGAGAAGACGGTGGCCCAGCAGGCTAAGAGAGAACAGCTGAAGAGGCTTCACAGAGCTCAGGTACCGTTGATTAGTGTCTCTTAATGTGGCCTGACAAAAAAAATGTAAAAACTGCCTTCATCTGTTCAGTGGGTTACCGCTGTGAATGGGTGGGTTATCCATGAATCTGAGATGATCTAACAGATCAGCTAACTTTGTTATATATCTCACATCACTAAACCACCAATTTCTGGAGAAGGAATAAAAGTTTGACATTTTTCCAAATATACTTTACAGCATATATAGTATTCTATAAATCTATAAATGCTTTCTTGCTCAGACTTATGTGAGAAGATCTAAACTTGGATAAAAGGTGTGACTCTCCAGCCCTGTGGTTGTTAGCTTAGCTTAGAATAAAGGCTGGAAGTAGAGGGAAACAGCTAGCCTGACTCTGATCAAAGGCTCAAATAAATCTGCCTTTCAACACCTCTTGACCTCAATAATTAATATCTTTAATCCATACAAACATCACTAGTAACGTGTGGCTGCTACTGGCGTCATCACTGTGAGGTTGCCTGGCAACCAGCTCAAACTCCTGAAATCCGCTGCACCCAGCCAAGAGTTTGTTTCAGCATTTGACTTCCTGTGAGAGCATCAGTCACCCTTCTGACATTTACGCTTTGGTACAAAATGTACAATAATTTTATAAATTATGTTCGGGTGACTCTGAATAATCCATTTTGTGGAAATGATATTGAACCAAAGAAATAGTCCGTATGAAAACGGTTTCTGAAAAGAGACGCTGCAGCAACGAACAAGAAACTTTTACCTCCAGTGTATAAAGACAGGAACAGAAACATTTCTCAAAGCCTCTAGGGAAAAGTCATTTAGTTGAACCAAACAATGGACCCAACATTTAGCAGTGTCACGATAATGATCGATATTGATCATGTTCAATTACATCATGTGTCAAATATAATATTTGCATGGCCCAGACAATCCAGAGACAACTGGAGGAGGTTGAAGAGAAACAGAGGGACCTGGAGGAGAGAGGAGTGGCCATAGAAAAGATCATAAGAGGAGAATCAGGTACTGAACCACACTCACATGCATGCCACAAGGACGCACATTGACCAGCTGCTTTTAGTGAGTCTAGAGTCTTGTCTACTATACAGTTCAATGGAATTCCACAGTGAAAGCCTCATTTGTCCTTTTTTCTCTAAATGGTTCTTCTCAGACCTTCTGCTACTTTACAGAAAAGCATTGATGATTTGGTTAAAAGACAGTTGATGGATGTTCTCCCAATAGAGAGTGAGAGTTCATTGTTGCCTCACCATTTACAGTGCAGCGCTTTGTTAGTGCTCTACTGAATACTGAGGTCTTGGCAGGTAGAAGCTAAGCAGATGTCCTGTGTGTGTGTTTGTGTGCGTGTCTTTATACGTGTGTGCGAGATTCCTGCATGAAGTTTCCTTTCTGTGTGACTTTGCATAATTAAAATCTTTTCTGAAATGCTACGTTCATCTCGCTCTTCCTTCCCTTCTTCCAACCCTACCAACCCTCTTCTCCCTCAACCCTTCTATGCCTTGATCACCTCGCCTCTCAGAAGAGTCTCAGATGGATGACGATGAGGAGGCCCGGCTTTACCAGTCCTGGTTTAAACTTGTCCTGGAGAAGAACAGATTAGCGCGCTATGAGTCGGAACTGATGATCTTGTAAGTGACGGAGTCCAATCACACAGGGATGAAAGACTTTTGCAATAAAACCTATATTTTATTACTGGCATTGCAATTCCTGTTACTCACCAGTAGATGTCTCCCAATTTTCTCATGTCTCCCTCAGTGCTCAGGAGCTTGAACTGCAGGACACGCAAAGCCGACTACAGCAGGACCTGCGGCGCAAAATGGCAATAGAGGGTAAGGTTGGACACGTAGTTTAACCGCCTATTGCCATATGTTGACACCATGTTACTTGTTATATAGGGCTCTTTCTAATTTTGTCCAAGAATGCACTGCGATATTCAATTCGCTGCAATAAATGTGCTCTGGAGGTTCAAAAGATTTTTGTCATTTCATATAAAAAAAAAAAATGTGTGAAAACTATATTTCCTGGTAATATAATATGATTTTTATTTTTTGGCCTTCAATTTAAAAGACTCTATTTTTACAATAGAAAAATATGGATTTTATATTACTGCCTTAAAGTAATATTGAGCAAAAGTAGTTGTTGCCATGAGGCAATGCTATGCAATAGAGATAATGATACTGAAAAGCACTCACACTTTTCCCCTCTTTCGCACCACTCCAGATACAAAGAAGAGCGCCTCTGAGCTGCAGGCGGAGCAGGAGATCCTGTCTGAGATCATGAGGACGGTCGAGAAACGAGACATGTTGGTGTCTATACTCGAGGAGCAGAGGCTGAAGGAGAGGGCGGAGGACAGGGACCTGGAGAGCCTGGTGCTGTCCAAAGGCTACGAGTTCCACTGGGCCCAGGTGGATGACAGCTGGGGGCAGGAGAGGCTGGAGCGGGCCTTGAACGCTGAGGAGCAGGATGGATACGAAACGGTAGAAAAGAACTGAGGGAAATGAATGAGTCCTTGTTTCCCACATTGTGCTGGTATGATGTGCTCAGAGATGAACAATGGAAATGGAGCCTGAGCTAATGACTTCCTAACAGCCATGAGGGACAAATCCATCTCTATCAATAAGCCTAAGAAGTATATTCTGGAACTGGGTGTACAACAAGCTAACCACTTCTAATAATGTGACTGACTGCCTTTTAAATGAATGCATATCTAATAAAGCAAACTGACTGCCTAATCAACAACTGCTTTACGTGGTGGCTTTCCTCAAGAGTGGAATTAGTTATTATTACTGTAACACTGTCTACAGTCACTGGATATCACATGGAATGACTCAACACTTTTCCTGAAATTTCAGTGTTTTGCACTAGTGTGAATTGTTTTAAAATTGTGTCATACATTCAGAGATGTGCTTTATGCAGTTCAGCTAGGCGTGCGTGCGAGTGTGTGTATGTGTGTAAAAGCTTCCTTGTTAATATTCAATGTTATTTTTTCACCTTGGAACACGGTCAGATAAAATGTGGTTGTAGTTGCACACAGACACTAATGTTCATGGGAGAATTGTAGTCCTCTAAGATCCGTAAGATGGACTTGATTGCTCAAAGTTTCCTCATTTGTATTCCAATACAAGTTTCCTGTTTTCACTAAAGCAGAATAATTTGGCACCATGCTACATGGCACATGGCAGCAGGGTTGAAACATAAATGCATGCTGCAGATCTGGCCGTGTGACCTAAGATGCAACATGCCTGAGAAGTTTTATTCCTACAGAGTGGTTATTTGTTCTGTGCAAATGAGTGTGGCTAGTCTGCTGTGAATATCTAATGTCAGTCAAACTGTGATTGTTTTGTGTTACAGATAGCTTTGACTAAATGTGAACCAAAATGTACAGGGTTACCTCTGAAGCCCCACATGCGAAAATCAATGTGTTTACTTGAGTTTGTATCCCAGGGCAAGCCCCCGTGCTTATTATTGTTTCTAGTCTCTAAATGTTGTTTGCTTGTGTGTTTTTAAAATTAACAGAACACTGCATTCAGAATAATGTGTAATAATGATTAAAACTGTAAATTGAAGTAATGTTTCTATACGTTTTTCATTTTATGCTGCTTTGTGCATTTTAAACTGAAAAGATTCTGTAATAAAAATGAATTTTAAATGTCTAATGGCTTTCTTTGTTATTTAGATAGGTCAGAGTTTAACTTTGACCATTGTAACATGTGCACACAATCAGTCTTTATTATGCATACAGGTTAAACATAACTTTTAGAGAATGGACAACTAACACAAATTTTCCCATGAGGCATGCTATTTTCTGCTATGGAATATTTACATTTTTGTGTTCTAAAGGAAGGAAGGAAATATACTTCTGTGTGTACACAGTCTATAGTCCTGCCCCTCAGATAGCTGGGGTTGGTTGGAGAAACTGAAATTAAGTACAAGCTCCGTGTTTTTTTATTTCTTCTAACTCATTTTTATATGTGTTTTTTTTCCTTCAAAAAGAACATGTGAAGTTTCTTTCAAAAATCTAAAATTCAATTAGTGACATCACATCAGGAGGCAGTTCTAAACGGCTTGTGTTGAGCCAACACTAGAGGAGGCCAGCCCACAACAGAATGAGTGTTAGCAGGAACAACACAGACTGAAATATTTACACACTAGCACTGAAAAGTGTGAAATAACAGCTTCCCTCTAATCCTGCATTGCATGATGTTATATAAATGACATTTTGATGTTATAATGCTTTTCTAATATGCTATATTATATTTGCATGGAAAATTCCTAGTGCATACAACCTAATGGAGTCCTATTGACTTACATACAGTAACATGAAACTATCTTGATACAATAAAGTTAGGGTTAGTGCTTAGACCCTCACATGGTAGAAGAAAAGCGCCGTAAAAAGAAAAACTTTAACGGTGTTAAAAAAAAGGAAAAAAAACAAAACACTGCAGCACGTCCTGTGAATAAGGCTATTTAAAGTAATAAAAAATAAAACCATTTTTTACCATGTTAAATAATATTTCATGCAATAAAGGGTTAACTTAGGTGGACAATAAGGTTTAGGGAGCCATTTCTCCTCCTGGAACCCGTCAGGCAGCAGCGGTGCCTCCTGGCCCCCCTCCGCCGGGCTCCGGCCCCCCTCCCCCGGGCAGCCCGCCGCCTCCTCTCCGTTCCTCCTCCAAAGAAGGAGGGGCCACTCGCTGCAGCCGACTTCGGGGAGAAAATGTCTGGAATTCCGTTTCCGCTTTAGGGAGTGGACGGTGATTTTTTTTTTTTTTGGTACGAACCAACTTTTTTTTTTTTATTTCCACGTCAACTCGAGCGGATTTAAAGTGGCGATACGACTATGGCGTCCTCTCCTCAGAAGTCCCCGTCCTCTCCGAAATCCCCGACACCCAAATCCCCGTCCTCCAGGAAGAAAGATGACTCTTTCCTGGGAAAACTTGGCGGAACTTTGGCGAGAAGGAAAAAGGCGAAAGAAGGTAAACAACCAGCGAAATCCACATCTGGGTCGTCTTACTCCAGAGGAATCAAATCAAACAATATTTCACACAATTAGCCGACGGCGGCGTCGGCATTATCTACTACGAACATAAACGTAACTTCACCATACATTTAACAGCGTTAAATCATCTTATTTTGCTCTAATCTGCGCGCGTGCGTGTTTTCATGGCCGCGGGCTGTGCGCTTCTCCATGTAAGGTAGTGAATCCGCTACTACTACTAATATGTGAGGAATGAGGCACAAGTAAACACAGGCCCGTCTCACACTGAGCCTGAAAAAACCCGTCCCTGGCTGCAGGAAACACTTCTCATGGGGTCAGGTCTCTCTCCACGGCTCGGTCAGAGGTCAAAGGTCAGGGTCAGCAGCTCTGGAGCTCATGAGGATTCACTGTCTTTTACTCAGACATTTTATTTCCCGTCTGCTCCCTGTCTCTAGTAATAGTTCATGAACCTTGTTATGGTGCACTTTTACCTACCAAGAATGCACTATTAAATGCGGGTGGAAATGCCTCCAAAAGCCCCTATTTTATTTTATTTTTAAACGTTCAGTTTACAGCCATGCGAGGGTTGATTTGGGCGTCCAGCTGGCTGACTTTCAGTGAGCCTGGCATTTATAGCTGAAGGCCATGTTTTATCATGGAATGAGAAAGGTCTCTTTCAATTGGATGATTACTTTGTGTCATTCAGGGTTACTGTTCTACAGCTGAGCCCCATTTTATGTTGTCATTGTCCACAGCACATGCATGCAATCACATTACGTTCATGCCGGCTCCCTCTCACACACATACACACACACCCACGCACACACACCCACACCCATGCGTATACATGCTGGGTGCAGTGTGTGTGTGTGTGTGTGTGTAGGATGTTGTGATTTAATGGAAAACGTGGGCTGGTCGCTCTCCTGTTGATCATTGATTAAATTCAAATCCCTGTGACGTTTATGCGCCGGGGACAGAGGAATCACGGGAGTAACCGCCAGGCAGGGAAGGATAAAAGAATAAAAAAAAAAAAATAAAAGAGGGAGGTATAGAATGGGGATGGGAAGGTTCTAGGATGGGGGACGGGACGGTGTGAGGAGAAGGTCAGGACCGAGAGCCGTGCTGTGTCCGTGCTAACACGCGGGCACCATGTGTGGATATGCAGTGCAAACAGGAGATTCACGTACTGCTCCATATCCTCCGGGGGAAACGGGGCAAATACAGAGTTTATCTCGGGGGTTAGACGCTGCAGTATAGCAGGAGGATGAGCCGCAGGGGGGACAGCTGGTCCTGCTAGCCAGGAGGGGATACTGGAGACTGGGGCACGGAGACAGGTTGACATGGGCTGTGGAGCGCTCTGCCCTCCAGGTAGGAGACGACACCGGCACCGTGCAGAAAGCATGTTCCTCACGATGCCCCTGTTGGCTTTCTATTAATATTAGTATCAATAGCCTTTTTATTTTTTAACCAGATGTATGGATGCGTATTCTGGTCTTGCCACAGTGAGGGGGTGGAGTGACACAGAGGACACTTGTGGTTCCTATATGGTGATGACACTAAATCAAATCCGCACTGAACAGATGTAGGTGGACTTTTAGTACCATTTATTGACGGTGGAGCTGATGCTAACGAAATCGTAGCATCAATCTTCACATCCCAACATTAACAGCAGCTCTATGGTGCAGCAGTCGAGTCAGCCGGTGCCTGCCGCTGCATCCGAGTCCACCCACCATACTTCCTCTAGCACACGACCCAGGATTCCACATACTTGCCGATCTTTAAATAGCACAAGTGATAGTAGATTCTATCACTTAGCTTCTGACTGTGTTAATTGGTATGGTTATTTTATAGCAGCTAAGCACCCGTAAGAGTCTGTAAATTGCCAGCAATTACTTTTCGATCCCTTTTTGCTTAGATTTATAGAGAATTATCGTCTCTGTGAGTCTACACACAGTGGCAGCACGGTGGATCAGTTGCTTGCACTGTTGTCTCACAGAAAATGGGTACTGGGTTTGAACCCTGAACCCCAGGTTCTTTTTTCATTAGGGTGTGGGGGGGGGGTTCTGAAAGGTATTCCCATTTGCTCATCAAAGACAGGTTTATATTCCTGTCAAGCAAAGTCAATAAGTTTCCACAATTTACTCACCTGCATTGACTCGCATATGATTTTAAGTGACATCCCATTTCTACTCTATGGGCTTCCATAAGATGTCGGTCCACCCTTTGCATCTCTAACTGCTTCATCTTTGCTGGGAAAGCTGTTCACAAAGTTTAGGATTGTGTTCATGGGAATTTTTGACCATTCTTCCAGAAGCACATTAGTGATGTCACACACTGATGTGGGGCGAGATGGCCTGGCTCTAATTTGTCCCAAAGGTGTTCTATCAGGTTTAGGTCAGGATTCATGGCCAGTCAAGGCTCATCCATATCTTTATAGGCCTTGTTTTATGCATTGGGTGGGTGGATCTGAATGCAAATGCTTTTGGAAATATAGTGTACTTGCTGCTCCTGGTGTGTGTTTTGGTTGGGTAAATTACAGAAGACCAATTTCCTCACAGGGATCAATGGATCTGTAAACGCTGATACACCTGTTATAATTAATTATCACCTAAAATTTCCAAATTCTCTGAATTCAGCTTCTGTACATATTTTCTGGTTTCTTTACTAAATATCTGTGGGTTGTGGACAAAACAAGACATTTGAGGATTTCACCTTGTCTTTGGGAAACAGTGATCAGCCTATTCTGGACCAAACAAATAATTGAATAATAGAGAAAATAAGCAAAAGATTAATTAATATATACCGCAGAGAATAAGTCATTTAAAAAACATTAACATCATTTGGCATAATAATCTCAGACTTGTAACTCTCCACATGAATTGCTGTCAAAGATGAATTTCTTCTGCTGTTCATTAAAACCCTAAAGGTCACATGGGCGTGTGCACATGCACCATACAGAGAAACAGTGTTCGCTTGCTATAATCTTCCTGCCTGTTCATATTGTTCATTTAAACATCCTCACATGCTTCCAATAGACTACAATTCCCTCTTTGTGTTTCCACAGACAGCTTTTTTTCTCTCGCTGAGCTGCAGTGGAAGGATGGTAACACTAAGAAGGGTCTTTATAGGCGGTAATTTAGTAAGAAACTGACTCCATGTGTCTAACTTAGAGTGCTGAAGCCTCATATTGGCTTCAGATGCACACTGTGGGTCTCTATCACTTCCATTGAAAGCACATTAGGAAGAGAACGCTTCATCATGGAAGGAATATGAGGAATAATTAGAGCACCAGATGATTGTTTTATGAACGTCTTAATGTGAAGTTCCTGGTTTTGGGTCCAGAAGTTGAGTGTCTCATTTTGTTGTTTTTTCAATTACAAAAAGAAAAAAAAGAGATTTATTCATTTATGATCATCTCCCTTTGTAGAAGATCTTTTTGTTGTCTAAAACAGATACATTTTCCAATTATTTTCATACCTGTGTCAATCGCCAGTTACCTCTGCTTCACTAAAGTGTTTTAAATAAACCTGTCTGGGATCTTTAATGTCATGAATTAATTATAAAAATCTTTGTAGATTGTGTTTTGAATTCCTGAACTGTTCTCATGCAGACATGGGTTATTATTATGATTTTCACAGTAAAACAAGTGAAGAGTAATGGCACATGTATGGTGACTGTCCCAGTGGTACTTGATATTTCTTGATACAGTATGTTTGTAAAAATAGTCCCTGGAGTCATGCACTGCTGCATGCGAAAACAAGCCTAATGGCAGCAATGATTGAGAAAACAGCGAAAGTACTTGTTATGTACTTTATATAATATTGTATCTGAAAGAGTAGCAGCTGTAATGTTGGGTGAGTGGGTGGTAATTTCATAGTTGAAAAGAGTGAGGCGGATGTCACTTTATATTCTCATACAACCGTGTGTGTGTGTGTGTGTGTGCGTGTGTGTTTGTGTGTGTGTGTGTGTGTGTGTGCGCACTATCATGGACATACATGCAAGCACTTGTGGATGGTGTTGATTAAGAGGATGTTGTTCCAGTGAAGGCAGAGAAATGCACAGGATGTTCACCCTATGCTCTCAGTGCACACACACACACACACACACACACACACACACAGATCAGCAATGATCGAGTCTCCTCAGGTATCTAACACACTGAAAAGATTGGCATGCTGGGCTTTTATAAATCCTGCTGAGGAGCAGGAAGCGGCACCGTTCTGTTTTCTAACGTCAAGCGGATCTCGACGGGTCTGCTAACGGTGATGGAATCAAAGGAACACTTAGAAAGGCGTCAAAACTGATGCTGGAAACACCCAGTTGCAGTTCTAGAAAGCGTTTTGTCTTTGTCTCAGCTCATCTACATTGTGCGGCCCGCAGAACTGAAGTTGCATTTCAGACTTCACAGGAAGATGTGGAGCCTTGTTCTGCTGTGTTGTTCTACATTTAGCTACAGGGTTAGCTCGTGGTTGGTGGAAAAAAATTAACTTTTGATGCTTTACTTGTGTTTGACACATTTGTGACACTTTATAGCATGTACGCCATTCATTTTAGATTTATCGAAACATTCTCTGGTTTTAGCTTCTGAGACATGAGTTTTATCATTGTACATTTAATAAACTGCTATTCTGCATTGGGCATTCTCATGATTGTTGTTTTTTTTTATAGCCTAAATGATTAATCAAGTGATTGAAAATATAAACCTATTAATCAGTGATAAACATGCCTTGTGTGTATGTGCTCAACATAAATAGTTGAATATTGTGTCTGCACCTCTTCACCCCAGTGTCTGAGCTACAGGAAGAGGGGATCAATGCCATCAACCTCCCCCTCAGCCCTTCCCACTATGAGCTGGACCCGGAGGACACGATGCTTGGTAAACAGCTGTTTGCACCCACACACCGTGATACATGTGAAACAGAATAATAATAAAAATAAGGATGAGAATGAGAACTTAATTTAGGAACTCACATATTCCATTAGGTATTTTACTCAGTGATGTTTATCATACTATGTTACACAACTAAATAAACAGGATGGTGATCTATAACAAAACATGTGCTGTTACATCTTGATAATACACAGCACGGTTGGCAAGAAGAGGCATTAACTGCATCACACAAAATGGACATTTTGTGTTCATGTTGGTATCTTGTCATTTAAAAATGTTACCCTGTTTTCTCCGCATCCATTAGAGGAGAATGAAGTGCGCACCATGGTGGATCCAAACTCCAAGAATGACCGCAAACTGCAGGAGCTCATGAAGGTGGTTTCCTTTTTTTCTGTTTTATGTGTAAACCCTAAATGCACAGATCAATGTTCTTATCTAGGTTTTGCGAGCAACCAGGCACAGCTCATCAAACATGAAGCGCCATCTGTTCTGTAAAACCTGGCAACATGATGCCACGAAGTGAGCACATGCGTAAGGACAGACAAGGAATCATTAGTGAAATCCATAAAATAATCAAACCCGATTGTTAGCAGAGGTTGTTTTCATCTTATCCTTGTACGAGTCTTTAGTTATTTGGATGATTTTCATGTTGTTTTACTGCAGCAATTTAAATAATTAGATGGCATATATACAGTTTTTTTTATAATTCTCTCAAAACATCTTATCAAATTAAAATCAGCAACTAATTAGTTATTATGAATGCAGAGGCAATTATATCTCATAACAAGTAGATTAATTTATGTTCTTTTCATCCACAATGCTGATGTGGCCCTTGTGTGGAAATTGAGTCTAAAACCCCCTGATTTATAAGATCCTGAGCATATTGCTTAATCAACACTCAACAAAGTCACAAAGTCCTTGAGTGACCCGACTGAAGCTCATTAAACTCTGGGCATTAAATGTGTCACTTTCTGATAACTTCTGGTAACAACTTCGTTGTCGTCCGTTGTTGACTTGTGAAATAATATAGCAAGTGGTCATTATGAGTAATTTCTCTCCGGCTCTGCTCATGTAGGTGTTGATCGATTGGATAAATGATTGTCTGGTGGGGGAGCGGATCATTGTGAAGGATCTGGCTGAAGATCTGTACGACGGGCAGGTCCTGCAGAAACTATTTGGTGAGGATTCGAACTTATTATTTAAAGTAAAAAGCACTGCGGCCCAGATGTCCTGTTGTTGATGGATTATTTTAATCAATGTTTTATACATTTTCACTGCAGATTAAAAAAAAAAAAAAAAAAAAAAAGTACACACAGTTAATTTGTTCCACCTGTCTGAAATCAATGTGAGCTAATGGCCATGCAGTATAAATCCTGAAGGCTGTTTATTTGATATATTTATTAAAAGAAGAAAAGAAAGTAAATTGTTCATCTTACATTTGTGTGTGAAACTTCAGAAAAGCTGGAAGGTGAGAAACTCAACGTGGCAGAGGTGACCCAGTCAGAGATCGCCCAGAAGCAGAAGCTGCAGACAGTTTTAGAACGAATCAACGATTCGCTCAAACTCTCCACCAGGAATATCCGCTGGAATGTTGACTGTAAGTCAGCTAATGGTGTTAACTTTCCATTTAAACAAGCCTGTACCAGGCCTCAAAGCAGTTTTTTGCACATATTGTATCAGTTGATATTATCTTATTGCAGAAATAACACTGTTGGTGTATATGTAGGCTGAGACATGAGAGTACGGTATATAAATGTCAAAGCTATGTTTGAGGTAGTTTAAGAATGCAAATGTCACGATTACCTGCTGTAGTTTGTCCACCGGAGAGCACTGGCAAGTTGGTATTTTATCCTCAGTGTGTCTGGCTCAGTACAGGCTTTTGTCATAGTTCTTTTAAAATAAAGATATATAATTATACATTTTTTAAACCCTCAAATTAGACTGCCATGCCGGTATTTAACAGAATTGTAATGAAGCAATGCAGCTAAAATGTTGTCATGTTATTTATACATGTGCTCTTCCTCCTGTAGCATGTTTAACGGTCTGCTGTGAGTAAGTTTTAAGACAGAAAAACAGAAAGTTTCAACAACACATAAAATATTAGGTTTTTACAGATCTATCTTTGATATCTCATCTCTTTCCATCTGAGTTGTATGCTTCTTATTGAGCCACAAGCTTTCAGATTGACAGCGTGTGCAGCCATGCACATCTATAGAGCTCTCCACCCCTGCTTTGAAGGCACTCCTCTTTATCTGAGAGTAATGATACTTACTGTCAGGCTCCCAGCACACTGCCTTCACTTTTGTCATCATCTGTAACATGGTATACATGGTATGTGAGCTATAAGTAAGGGGATAGGGGCTTTTGGAGTAGATTTACTGTAGTACTAAGGTTGAGAAACAGATGCCACCACAGAAAGGCCAGACAGAGCGGCCATATCAAATTCAGTGGTTTACAACCAAATAATATGAAGTTTTAACGTACCTTCGGTAGAAGTTTGTCCTTGAAAGCTGTTCATGCGAGAAAGCTTCATAAATGCTAAAAAGCTCATTGAATAAAATGGAATATAATTGATTTTGCTGTCCTTCTGTTTGAAGAGCTTTCTTTTAATCAATTGTCCTCCACTTTCATCTCCCATTCAAAAGCCTCAGAAAAACACTCCCCCTGATGTAACTTATTAGGCTCCCCTTATGCAGTGAGGATCTAATAGGTTTTGTGAAGGCTTTTAGCTTGCTCACTGTCATTTCCCATTGCCATGAGGTACAATCAAAGGATTGCTTTAGACACTTAATTGATCCTGATTGTTTTGTGTAGCCAAAGGTAAATCCTATTTGTTGCGTCTCATGGTTCAGATGACTAAAGATATGTCATATCATGCAGTAGACACCATGTTTCGTTCAAAAGCTCATGTGCTGCTTTTTTGAATATTACTTTAAGGTAAGTGTTGGCATCTTTCATTTGTATTTGCCATCGAAGGTATATATATATATATATATATATATATATATATATATATATATATATATATATCTTATACATGTGTTATACCAGTAAAACAAAAACACACATTTCACAGTCTGTCCTTCCATCTTTCCTCATCTTAGCGGTTCATGCCAAGAGCATAGTCGCCATCCTGCACCTGCTGGTGGCGCTGTCGCAGCACTTCAGAGCACCAATCAGATTACCAGACCACGTTTCAATCCAAGTTGTTGTTGTCCAGGTGAGTGTAACTTTGTTTCTTTGAAGGTCGCCCGGTGTAAAATATGTGAGATGGTGTGTGTTTTTGATGAGAATGTCAGTTTTGTAATTTGTACATTTTTTTTCTTTGACATTATGTGCAGTAGAATAAACAAAACACCACATTTTTTATATATCATTCTCCCTTTATGGCTTTAAGAAAAGAGAAGGCATCCTTCAATCCAGGCAAATCCAAGAAGAAATAACTGGCAACACAGAGTAAGTCTACCCTTTTTTTTTTTTTTTTTAACATATTCCTTGGTGAAAACTAGAACATCTGTCTGGTAATAACTCTTCAAAACATTATATCTACTCTCACAAAGACGAATATATTCCAAATATGTCTTTAGTTGTTTTCCCAAGGACTACATACCATCACAGCCTCCTACACCTTTTTGGCTGCATAATGACAAATAACACCATAAGTGCTGGGTGTCAGTTTTATCCATGCTAGCAGGGCGATTAGGTACGGAAGTGTATTGGCTTGGTTCAGATTCAAATATCCCAAGAATTATGAGATGGATTGCCTTAAATATGGTGCTGACATCTACATTCACCAGAGGATGATCCCTAAAAAACTTTGGCATGTGAGCGTTGTCATTCTATTCATATTTGCTTGCTTTTTTAAATGTTTTCGTGATATAACCATAGAGGAACCTTGTCAAAATTAAATACAATCTCAAATTTTGTATTAAAGTAAAAAAGAATCTGCTTGGTGCATTTTCCTCTTGGTTTAGTTTTTTTTCTGAAAGCCTTAGAACATTATGTAATGTAACCCTCTGCTTTCATTGCTTAATCGTGTCTGGGGTTGAAGCAGACATGTGAACCCACATCATTGGACCAGAGGTTGGGTTTGGACCCCATTCGCTCTCTCCTGCTTTCTTACAGGAGCTGTTCAGCTTCAGCTTGCAGAATATCAAAAGAGCTAGATGGGATTTAGATGGGATCACCTTTCTACTGCAGAACCCCCAGTATTAGTTTCTGAACGTAATCCAGCCAAACTAAAGGGCTCTTGTTAAGTATGATGATAGAATGACCAATGACCTATATATATATATATATATATATATATATATATATATATATATATATATATACTTTTTTTTTTTGCTTCAAGTTGTGCAATTGTTATCAGACAACTATTGTATCTTAACAAGAGATGTGATGGCACCCTTCGCTGAAGAATTACACTTCTTAATACACACGCACACACACACACACACACACACACAGTTCTTGCTTGCTGTGAGGCTGTCCTGCAGCCTCACAGCAGCAGCATAGGAGATAACAGCAGGCCAGCACACACAAGCACACACGTTTTGTCATGGTAGATAGATACATTGTTAATAACACACACACACACACACACACACACACACAGGCACACATGGTCACAGTGGAAATGTGGTTATTACCACTCCACCAGGACCGTTGCCCAGGCCTGCCCGCCTTTGCCATCACAGATTACACCATGAACATGTGTGAGAGAAGAAAGGGGGTGTGTGTGTGTGTGCACCCGCCCGCGCCTGCCATTCCTTGCTGGCCTGCCCACTGTGATATCTCTTCCTCAGGGACTCTCACACTGCAGCAGCGCGCTCCCTCCAAAACCACCTGACCCTTTCCAACAACAATATCCCCCAAAGTGCTAACATTGTAATAACAGATCGAGAGGCCCTCCATTCCCATAGAAAAGCTGCATGTACACAGCCCGTCTTCACTCATTGTATTAATACCCAACAGTAACGTTCTGTTGTTCAGATTATTGCATTGTGCTATAGTATGCAGTGATTGTGGGCGTCCCAGTGATGATACCCAGGTTATTTGAATACCCAAGGTGCACCTGTGTTTATTGTTAATCAAATTGTTACCATAACCATGTCCATTGTTGATGGTCATTTCTGAGACCTAATCCCTGTCCTTCACATTCCTCTGTGATTGAATTGGAAGCGCTCGCCTTTCATTATCTCATGTTTTCTATGAATATTCAACTGTGTAATTGTCAATGAGCGGAAGCAGCGTCTGGTGTGTGCGACATATTCTCTCTTGTTCTAATCTCATTTCTCTTTTTCACAGAGCGTTCTCTGGCAGACATGGTACGTACCTATCAAAGTTTGAGGGTGTATTGGCAATAATGTCCACATAATATTATAATCCCTTTTTGTACGATTCATCATTTTTTATGGGTTTTCCCACAGAGCGTGATGCCTTCGACACCCTGTTCGACCACGCCCCAGATAAGCTGAACGTTGTCAAAAAGGTACTGAGACACTGCAGTGGCATTTATCTGCTGTGTCTGCCACCAACTTGGGGCCTAATGGAGAAATGTACCATCTAAATACATAAAAAGGGGCTACAGAGTTGTGTCTTTCTGTTTTAAGTGAGTCTTTATCTTGTTTGAGGTAAAGCAACCAATGTTGTTGTTTGTGGTTTCTCAGACGTTGATCACATTTGTGAACAAACACCTGAACAAGCTCAACCTCGAGGTCTCTGAATTGGAAACACAGGTAATACTTGCAAACGCTTGCTTTTGCTTTTGTATTATATCGTCTGTATTCAGTGAAAGTTCAGCCAGTGCAGTTTGACTGACTGTGTCGCCGTCTCAGTTTGCAGACGGCGTGTATCTGGTGCTGCTGATGGGGCTGCTGGAGGGATACTTTGTGCCCCTCTACAACTTCTTCCTCACGCCGGAAAACTTTGACCAAAAGGTAAAACCACTACTTATTATAATCCACAATGCAGCAATTAATCAAACTTAATTTGTTGAATTGTTCATGGTATACCCAAATACGGCTAATTTTACATGTACTATTTATTGTACCATGGTTAGAGGTTTAGTTTCTTCTCTTGACAAACATAATCCAATAACTGCAATCCTATTAAGCTGTATTTTAGTTAAAAAAAACTATAGATTCACGTCAACTAAGTAGATTAGAAGATTAAAAATCAACTATTAATAAATTTGCACAGAAAGGGCTACACTTATTTTACACTGTTCTTGTGTTGTAGATGTAAACACCCTTGAAATTAAAGCTGAAACTCAGCATTTACGCTCGTAGTTAATATTTCATTACAAATACAACAAATATCCTTATCCCCCTTTGTTACTTATTGAATATCTTACGCGTATTCACAGTGAATGTAAAGAAATATCTGATATTTAATTATTTGTCATTACATAAATGTCAGAAAACACACGCTTGCAACACATTAAGACTTGTATTTGTGAGCTTCTTCTTCTTTTTTTTTTTTAAAGAGATCCCTGAGAAACAGGGCCATAACCCATCTCTGGTACTGCCCTTATAGTTGAGGAAACACTCTTAAATCGATACTCCATTTCTGAGGAGCCTCATGCACAAGGGGCCAGGACTCTACCCTCTACAGCTTGATAAATGCCATCCATTTTCCCCAGAGTCCATTTATTGCCGAGCCATCTCTCCGCTCATTGGCCTCTGTAGTACTACGGCATTCTGAACAGGCAATCTGCGGAGACACCACAGTAGCCTTTTGTTTGGGTCTTGGCCAGCGGCCCCTGCCAAGCTGCGGAGCAGAATGGGCATCAGTGCTACAATGTACACACACACACACAAACACACACACAGATACTCCTGGCCCGGAAGAACAGGCACCAGCCCCACAGCATCTGTAATCTCCTATTGCACAGGGAAACACTGGAGTGGCTTAGGGGCTCCGCTCTATTACTGTGTGTGTGTGTGTGTGTGTGTGTGTGTGTTTGTGTGTGTGTGTGCGTGTGCGTGCCTATCGATGAATCACCAGGGGTGGCCAGTGAAAAGTAGCACAATGCATCAAGAAACCTCTCCTGCTCAGTAGACATTTACTTAAGGCTTATTCTCTTTTTCTTTTTGACGCGGTTTGATGACTATGGTCGTGCTTCTTTAAACAATAAGCTCTTGTTGGGCAAAGCCTTAGGTACATCACAGCAGAGAGAACACGTACACAGGATACAATGAGCAGAGGATAGAGAAAATCAAATCTATCTAAATATTTCTACTGTATCGTTTCACTCTTGATTGGTTTTCCTCCTCTTGCAGGTTTTCATTATCGTTCACAAGTCAGAGCAGCACAGGCGTCTTTTTGCCGGTTTTCATTAACCGAACAGTGTCTCTGCTCAAGGCCCTGGTGTTAAATTCACCCGAAAAATCCAAATAACTCCACTTTCAAATGATGGTCGTGTTTCTTTTTCTTCCGACCTGATATAAAATTCAAATGTGATACGAGACATGAAATCATGGCGCTCAAAAACAAAATGTTGTGACACGACAAATCTGAGCAGCGTCACTTCTCTGGAGTCGGGAGGGTTTTGAGTGGCACCGGTGACACGTATCAATCGATGGACGAGGTTGCAGGGTGTTTGTGCAGCTGCTGAAGGCTTATGGTCTTACAGAACAGAGCCGTGTTGTGTTTGCAGACGCAGGACTGTGGCAGCACGATTGAATCGACCCGGAGCGTACAGCTTCCTACGTCCTCTTATCAGCGCCGACCCGTGTGCCGAGTGGCACGTTTTGTACTTTCCCAGCTGCACCTGTATGTGTAAAGTTTATGTTGATCGTGCAGTAGCGGTGTTTGCGCATTGTTGAACCCCTTGCGTATCCTAACAGAGTGGTCACTGTCTCCACAGGTGCACAATGTGTCCTTCTCTTTTGAGCTGATGCAGGACGGAGGTCTGGAGAGACCGAAGCCCCGGCCAGAAGGTAGAACGCACAATCAACACGTTTTTGGCCTGGTAAACCTTGAGAATAGGGAATATCCGCAAAATAAGATGTGCATGATTGATTTAATAAAATAAATGAGTGAAGATCTGCATGACAATAGACAAATACTAATTAACCCAATTAAAATTTACATTTAAAAGTAGCTTTTTGTTAGAACTGGAGTTTAGATTTTTGGTTGAAAAAAGATTTTAAAGTTGCATTAAGTTAAAAAAAAAGAAAAGTAAAAATAGATAAAAAAAAATCTGTGAGAGCTGATGCCTCTAGCGCCAAAACCCACAGATTTATCTCCAGACTGCAGTTTCCCTCCACTTTCTTTTGTTTTACAACATGCTACTTTTACTTATTTCAGTTCAGCCACCTCAGTCAGCAGATTCAGTGAAAAGAACAGAGAAAACCTGCTGTACACAGAGTTAACACTTTGTTGGTGATCACAGTGGAGCGTTTAGCAGCTGTAGAACACTAACCAGATACTTCCCTCAGGAGTCCGTGCAGACTGAAATAGCGGGTTTGTCAGGAGGACAGATAAAAAAATGCTAATGTTGCTTTGTGACTGGTGGATGGGTAGTTTTTCCCTATGTGTTTGAAACAATAACTTTTATTAGCGGATGATAATAATGAAAAAAAAAAACAATTGTTGCAGTTTAAAGAAAAGAGTAATCTTGGAATAAAGGAAACTGTGATTCAAAATGACTAAAATAAAATTATAGGAGATTTAGCAGATTTGTATAAAATCTCTACTTACCTAAGATCATTGTTCATGTGTGCTTTTATCTATGATACTCTTGATCAACAGGTCATATTTAGCCAAATGGTTTTGAAACATGTTAATGCCCCAATGAGGTATTAGAATAAAAGAGGTAGAAATAGAAACAAGATTCTTAGCAAAGATTAAGACCCATGTATATCCATTTAGGCCTCTTATTTATTACCGGTGAATCATAACAAAAGGTGCCTAAAAAATATTTGTGATCTACAAGTAACTCGCAAGTATCTGTTGAATGTGGATCCAAGCCATTAAGCTGTAGAAGAGGCAGGAATGTGGCACCCACTGGACAGTTTGTCGTAGCAGCTTGTGTTTAATGGACTTTATTACACACACCAAATTTAGATCTGAATCGTAACTGATTGTGAGCTTCTCTTCTGTTTTTTTTCCCCCCCTCTTTAGATATTGTGAACTGTGACCTTAAATCGACCCTGCGCGTCCTCTACAACCTCTTCACCAGGTACAGGAACGTAGACTGATCACCACATGTAGCAAGAGGGAACATATTTTACCATGGAACACACGCTTCAAGCTTACAAATATGCTCTTCATTCTAATCATTGTAGACATCTGCTTTGTATCAGAATGCACATATCACCTTTTGTTCCCGCTTGGTAATGTTATCGCATGCAAATCTTTATTTTTTTATTCCCTGCTAACACATGATTCATTCCACCAGCCTAAAACTTTGGCATTTATTGTTATTTGGGCATTGCCATACAGTCCTACAGACTTGTATTAAATAAATGAGATAGACAATTTCTTGAAATATAGAGATCATTCTATATATTTTTTGTTACCCTGAGTATCTTTCATGGAGGGGAGATTTTAGATCAACAGCATTTGTATCTTATAATTCAGAAAAGAAAAAAACTGTATTTATTGTACCTTTTTGATACACTTGTTCTTAGTTTTCCAGCGATTTCATGTCTTAATGTCATAAAGTGCCTTTATTTAAACATGTGAACACTGTCACCTCAATACTTGTTATTGGGATGCTTGTGCTTTCCAGTCTTAACGCTCCAGATCCATCCATCCATTTTCTATCCCGCTTATTCCCTTTCGGGGTCGCAGGGGTCGCTGGAGCCTATCCCAGCGCATTTTATGGCGAGAGGCAGGGGGATACACCCCAGATGGTCGCCAGCCAATCGTGGGGCACACACACCATTCACACACCATTCACACACACACTCACACCTATGGGCAATTTAGATTTGTCAATTAACCTGAGCATGTTTTGTATTGTGGGAGGAAGCCGGAGTACCCGGTGAAAACCCACGCAGACACGGGGAGAACATGCAAACTCCACACAGAAAGGTCCCAGACCCAGGCCCCAAGGCGGTCTTGAACCTGCGACCTTCTTGCTGTGAGGCAGTGCTACCCACTGCTCCACCGTGTCGCCCTTAACGCTCCAGATAATATTAGAAATATTTGACCAAAGTTTTGCTGTATTCACACTGCAAAACACATAAAGGCTTCAATCTGTAGTAGCAACTTAGCGTTTGTCTCCCTTTATTTTTTTCCAGAATGTTTTATGTATCTTCTTTTAAATTGAGGTACAACACTATACTAATAATCACTCCACCAACATTATAGTTTTTAATACAGTTTAGATTTCACTCTGTTTTGTAGTGCAAATAAATTTTGACTGAATATATGTTATATATAAATACGGGCAACAGATTGCATAAAGTGTTCTACTGTAATTTTTCAAACAGCAAATTCAGTAGTGATTGTTTGCTTCCAACACTTTCATGTATCTATTTATGTTTTAATGCATTATACCCAATAAATTGTTCAGTCCCAGTATACAGGTTTGTATTCAATTATTTGTTTAAAGCCCTTAAAGGTACGAAACAAATAAATTGGGATCAGATTGGTTCCATTTTCACATAGAAAGACAAGTGGACCTCCATAGCAAATTTCTGTTGTGTGTGTCTAAATTGAGACACGGTTTTAAAAAAAAAATAAAAAAAAATCTGTGTAAATGCTTTCTGTATCGGAGCCTACCCCAATGTCGGCTGAAATGGAAACGATGTTTATAGAATTGATGAAAGGTTCATTTTGTCCTCATGCATATCAAAAGTAGCTTAAAAAGGAGGGGGGAATGTATGTGTCTGTGTTTGTTCCTTGATGTATTGTCAGGGCAGTCACTTGATTACCAAAAATTATTAATTTAACAATTAAAATTATGAATGAATGAAAGGACATTGATAATTTGTGAATATTAAATTATTATAATGTACTTAATATTGAAGCTTGTAATAATGTAAATGTAAAATTAATGTAGAATAAAGACAAAGATTTTTTTTAATGAAGGTCCTATTTAATCATCTATTTAATTTTAAAAACTACTGATACGTTAAATGTCGACTGGCAAACCGCAGATTAGCTGGTTGAGAGCAAAACCGACCTAAAAGGAAAGTAAATATGGGGTTTGAAACTCCAAATGAAGAGTTGCTCTGCATCTGCTTGATGAGTTGGTAACAGTTATGACATTTATCTTGTAAGCATGGATTTCAAATAAAACCATCACCATCATCTCTCACCTTGAAAGCGAATTTCTAATATATGTGATCTGCACAGAAAAAAGAAAACCTTTTAAAGCGCAGTTGGATTTCAAAACGGCTTACAAGACAATCATTATGATATGCTCTTCTACAACTGATAATTAACAACAATAAATGTTTCATGTTCAAGTGCCAGTTGAATTTCAACAAGGCAACAAAAGTGCAATTATGAAATGAGAACAAGAAAAATTCTGATTCACACACATAGACAAAGGGAGAGTTCATGAAGATCTTTTTCTTTGACAACACATCGCCTCACTTTGGAGTGTTATTTAACCCTTTTTCAGACAGGTTATTATTATATGATTGGTGCCAGTGGAAGCTTAGGTCAGCTAGTTTCTCTCCAGCTTTAAAACTACTCCTGTTCATGAAACACCTTAATTTTACTAGTTATTACCTGTACTGTGGTCTTGTAGTATTCTCTGCTGATACCCACACACATTGCAGACATTCAGTGTGTGTCTGTGCTTGTGTTTGTATTCATAGACCATATAATATAGAGTGTGAGTCTATCAATTGTAAAGTGGTTAATAGCTTCTGGATTGTAACATATTTCAAGGTAAGAACATTGCATAGGCTATATATTCATCTTCAATAGAGAGCTCGTAGATGAGTGATGAACAGCTCAAGTGTAAAGCCTGAGCCGTGGTGTTGCATGAAGGACCATTGTTCACCCTCAAGGAGCGCTTCAAAACATCCTCACTTTGCCGTGGGAAGAGAGAAGAAGTAGCTGCAGGCACATATATACAGTATGTGTGTGTCAGTGTCAGACTAAAGGCCTGGAACGCGGCACAACATTTGGTTCGAGTAACAGTATCCGGTAAAGATTGCCCTCTCAGATGCTCTCATGTCAGTTGCGAGAGATCCTGGGGGATCTGAAACCATGTTATGATCATTTCCTCTCCGCTCCCTCGCCCGGGGAACAATTCAGCTGCTCTAGTTATTACCTTGTTACATTATTGTTATTGCATTATTGTTACATCGGCGCTCCGTGCGAGGGGTCACATGGGGACACAGCGCTGCATTCCTCTGATTGAGGACACCGGAGTGAAGGAGTGATGGATGACAGCCGCTTCACGGACGGGAACGATTTCGGCTTCACCTCTTCCCAGACATGGAGTCTGACTACAGTCGGCCCTCATGTCATTTTAGAACGGAGGTGATCTCACACACACACATTGCCAATTTTTTCCTGTGATCATAGCTACTGTTTTTATCTATTTCTTTATTTATTCACCTTGCCTGATTTAAAGGATAAATGTCTCCAGTGAGAAGGTCAGTATTGTGGAATAAACCCTGACAGGTTGATGCAGGACCAGCTGACAACCCACTAGCTGTACATTACCCTGCTTATTACACTGTCACTTTATAAGAAATCAATAATTGGACACAAATATTGATTTGGACATGATTTTATTGATTTAAAGTCTATGCTCAGACGTGTGTGTGTGTGTGCACAAGAAAGGAATCAGATTTTATACTGTTTTCAGCATGCATTAACTCAACAATAGCCAATCGATGTATTTACATTCTGTAATTGCCCCCTCGCCTTCCCACCAGGGATTCAAACTATGTGCCCACGCACCGAAGATTCACTGGATTTAATGAATGCACACACTTGATATGATGCTAAAGAAGCAAGCTCATTCAACGTGGAAGACAATATCTGATAATGAGTCAGTATTGCCTTTTTGGACGATGATGATGGCGATGTCTTCTTTATTAAAACAATGTGACCTGATAACCATACCTCAGTTACCGCTGCCCTGTTGTATTCTTCTGATGTTTTCTCATTTTAAGGATCACTGCCAAATCATGGTTGGCAAGATGAGAAAGTCAGAAATGTTTGGTTTTTTTAATACAGTTTTGAAAGGCATTCATCAGTCTCTCAAAATGCATTTTATGTTCATGTTGGTTTCTTATTTAAAAGTCAATTTTTGTCCTGAATATATTTCAGGATTTTGAACTCACTTTTTTCACACAATGTCAAATGGTGTAACTGTGAGAATGATTAAATATTAATTTCAAATAGAATGTAAAAACTAGTTGATACCATGTGTTTTTTAGCGTTGCACCACATGACAGTTTTGGTATTGTCCTTTAAACAGATCTCTTGGACCTTTTATTATTAAAATAATATAGCTTGCCATTACCACCAGTAACCACAGGTGGCACTATATTAACAAGGACTGAAGGATTATAACTTATAATTATAATGGTATTGCATTAAATGTACACCACTCATACATCACTTTCATCATAGTAATGTTTTTTTAAACTATGAATTACATCTCAACACAACATGGTGAAAGAAGGAACTCTAGAGACCTTTCATGTGTACGCATGGGTAAAATCTTCTGGATTATCTTCCCAGCACCTCGCCCCACAGACTGGCTGACACATTAACTCACATTGTAATCACTAACTTGATTTATTGGTTTACCCCACCTCCCCCAGTGAGGTAATCTTTTAACTATTTAAGCTCTACCTCATGTGAGTCTTTTTTCCCCCCCCAACGCTCACAATTACATTAAAAGTCTTGATTCGAACAGGAAACACTGATGAGGACTTGAGCGCGACACAAAAGTTCCTGAAGTGCTTTGCAGTGGTCACTCACCTCTGACCCCGTCATGAACCAACCGAGCCAAGAGAAAAGATGCAAGGATCAATAAAGCATCGTATTATTCTATTATGTGGCATTAGATAAAAGGGCCCGTCTAAAGCCCAATAATGTTTTGCTGGCGCTCCACTTAGGTAATGTTACAAAGTACATGAAACAGGATGGCTTCATCGCTCATAAGTGCATCGATATTGTGCGTTTGTGCGCTGACATTCTTCCTTTTCTGCCTTTTCTTAGAAGATTCCCTCCAGTCATCCGTTTGAATCTATCAGCGGCAAATGTCTTACGCTATTACTTGACCCTTATGAGAAGAGACAGAAGGTCGACAGACAGAGATAATATCATAGAGTATAGTCCATTATGTGTTCATCCATATATGTCGTCTCCCCCTGTGTGAAGTAGCCTTGCAGTGAGCACTCTTGCATATCAGAAGGGCCAGCAGCTACATACTCCACATGAAAAATGTACAGCAAAGAAAAATCTAATGTAGGTGAGTCACACTGTAGGGCCAAGAGATGCAGAGGTCACGCCACATCTTTGAATGAGCAGTTTTACTCACTATAGCTGAGGATGAAGCCAGTTCACTTTCTGCATGCCTGGACTACTCTTTACTACTAGATTTGCTTTATTTGATCACCTGTTGAGGATCAGCATTAACTGCACAGCGGTGCTTTGAGCTAAATGCTACAGTAGCATGCTAACTGGTCTCTATTCCAGACAACTAACGATCTTCATCTGATCATCTGATTCCTAAAAAAACCTACATTATGTCAAGAGCATGCCTTAGTAGAACCACAATGTGAAGTCTATGAGCTGGGCCCAGGGGCATGATGGGACCAACATTGGTTCGCCCATTCCCTGGAAGGGACCATGAAGCCAACAATTGTTTCTGGTGTATGCACCTGGCATTTCTGATTAACTGGTAATCAGTAACCAGATATTATAGCACATTAATGTGCTGCACTCACTTTTCCACGTATTTAATGAGGAAGTTACACTGAAAGATTTGTTGGGCTCATTGCTTGGAAAAATATTTTTTTAAGACACAACTACTTTTTTTTTTCAGAAAATTACACATTCCTAAGGAAAAAATGGTCGTCTCCAAACCAAGTATTAAACACTTTATGCAAAAGCTGAAGTATAATGTCTTTAGAGCAAGAAGGTACTTATACCTGTAGATGTCATATGCCTGCAAATATTGTATTTTTTGTTTGTCATGTTTGTTTTCTTTTACTAAATTTAAAACAAAAAACAAAAAAGTCAGCTGGAAGCCGCCATGAGACGTCGCCACCGGCGGACCGACCTACACAACGGGCTGCCGACTGTCAGAGAACGTCCCTGGAACCAAAACCAGACCTGGATTGTGTGCTGGGAAGGAAGAGCGCCGTAGTGGAGTGAATGAGGTAACATAAACTCAAGTCTGACATAAGCGTTTCCACAGGCAAAACGTCCACACACATTCTGATCTAGTCTGGACACAGACTGTCTCCGTAACCAGCAACAACCCACCTATGTAGTGGTCAAAAACGAGTAATCCACTATCTAGAATTTAGGTATACCTTACCTAGCCGGCCTGTAGGCGAATGGTACTGGATGGTTTTCTACATCCAGTCATATTTTGTTGTGTGCAAGCGAACCACACTACACTATCCCAGAGGTCACTAGGGGGGCAAGATGTTGGTGCTGTAGTGTGTCCGCATGGTGCCTTTTACTGGCTAACATAGAAGCTACTACTGCGAGTGGTGAGTAGGCAGTGGTACTAAGGTTTCAGTGGTGTGTTGCTGCAACACACACTCTGCAGTGAAACAGCGTCTGCACCTCGCCAGTGCCAGAATATGAAGCTTCGCCACCAAAAAATTAGATCAGTCCTGCAATGCAGGGTTATTATTCACTTATTGTTTATTTGTTAAGTCTTCAGTGTCTTGTTTCGGGAGAGTTTATTTTTATTTTATTTATTTTAGCCTGCTGACAACAATGTTAACATGCTAATGTTTAGCAGGTAATGACTATGTTCACCACCATCATAATCTAGATTTCTAACAGTTGCTAATTAACCCTAAACACAAAGAGAAGCTGAGGCTGGTAGGATTGTCATTAGTTTAACAGGTTTGGCCATGAACCAAAGTATTGGGAAAAACCTAATTTAGATGGTGCTGGATGGAAAGTATAGGGACTCACTAAAGTTATAACACTTTACCCTGCAAGCAACATAGACGCCTGTATTTCCATCTGAGACATTACATTCAAAACCCAAAGTCATATCTACGGAACAATCAGAGGATCTTAAGTCAATAGAATTCATCCTCTTAGAACTATGAATGTGTCCATTTCATTAAAATAAAAAGGGATTACATTTCATGGTACCCAGGTTTCTTTCTTTCAAGTAGACAAACAAACATATTTAGGTTTCGCAAAACCACAATAAAGGGATATACATGATTTTTACATATAAATGAGATACCAAACATCTGATAATGACTGGGATACAATTGCACAAGTACTCATTCACACTTGATCCCTGGTTGCTGTCTGCATTAAGTCCTGCCTCAACAGAGAAATCTTCATATGACAGAACATGCACAGACATGAGTGGTTTCAATCTCTTCATCGTTCACACCAATTGAAATTTGCCTAATGTACTCCTACACTTAGTCAAACTGTATCCAAACCTCTCGACAGTTTATCTAGGAATACGAAAGTGTATTGATGTCCCTACAGCTCATCCCTGCTCCACCATGGGTCCTCCTGTTGTAACCCTACGGGGGAGGACGGCAGCACTGTCTGGTCTCTGCTTCAAACACAGTCCCAGATCACCTATCATGCACATAATGACACTAAAGGTAAAACTGATTAGATCAGCAGGCCCCACTCTGAGAGGCAGCAGAGGAGTAGAGGCGCTTGTGACCTGTTTTGACTAGTTCATTCTTCTCTCCCTCTCAAAGCAGCTTGATCAATGCCGATCATGGAAATCAAGCTAAAGCTCAGTCCTGTTAATGCTATCTTTCATGGTTTCATGCATGGCTCTATCCTGTCAAGTAAATGTCAAAAAATTCAAAAGGAGCCAGGTCTGCTCTCATGTCTATAAAAGGGAGCATTTAAAAAACACAAAAGCAGAAGCCTTGCGTTCAACTGACACACTCCATCTGATGTGTTGTACTGCAGTGTACACTTTGGAGTTTTCATTGTGAGGGTATTGTGTTCAAGTAGAAATTGGAGCAGTGTACCAGGCAGAAAACCACAGGGCTGAATCGCCATGTCCCTCAGAAAGTAGCTATGATTAAAACTAACCCCTGCAGAGAATAAAGAATGAACCGAAAAATGATCTTGGAGCAAGTGTGTGTTAGGATTACAACTAGTGTCCAATATGTAGTAGACACTTTAGAAATTCTATGTACTAACTTTAATGTTCATGACTCATGCATAACTGGCCACATTAAAAAGAAGAATCTTATTTTTAAGAGTAACTAAACCCCCAAGTTACCTTTTCCCTCTTAAAACTAAATCAAATGGAATTTTTAATTTTCCTAATTGACCAATGTGTTTAAACTCTACATAAAACAAAGCTGCTGGCCTTTACAGTTTAAAATGATTTTGATGCATCCACATAGTGCACTAGGTTTGCTTTTATTTGTACATTTCTCTTTGATTTATTTTTAGCTTTGTTTTGGTCTCCACCAAAACAACTGAAAGAAATAAAAGGAATATTGTTATGGTTAACATTGTCTGATTGCTGGGGGGCATGAAGCTTACAGTGACTTTATTGATGGGAAATGACTCATTCTGCATCCGGAATCAAGTTTGATGAGATTTGTAAAATGGACCTAAAACGGTAAAGTTGCAGCAGACTGTGAAACCAACACAGAACACAGAGAAGCAGCGTTGGTTGATAATTCTCTTTGGGTTTACCACTACAAATGACACCTTTCACATTTAACATGTCAGGGGTTTGACCAACTGCTATAAAAATATTGATTAGTGTGGTTTAAAAATGTTATGTGAACAAAATTAAAAATGTGTACTCTATACAACTTTTAATATAGCAATTAGAGATAATTGGGAAAACTGCTTTTTGTTTTGGTTTTTTTTGGTGTATGAATGTATTAATTAGAATCTATATCCCATAAAGATTTCATTATTGGTTTAGCCCAAGTGAAAAAAACCAAAGAATTAAAGATTTTCACAATGCTACATGTCTGCTGCAGATGTGAATAAACCCTGAGCAGTAGGTTTATGGGATTCCTTTATTTTCTATGTGTTCCTGGTATGCAAACTGAAGGGGGCTCAGGGAAGCAATCAGCAGAAGCTCCATGCGCAAAAGTCCTCATATCACCACTGCTGCCTTGATTAGGCTGATTTTTCCTGTTGAGATAGTGACCTAGCACCTCAGTGATACATGTCACCTCATGGCGCTCACATCAAACTACATTTAAAATATATTTATTACACTAAAAACTGAAAAGCAATAAAGTTAGAGGCCGCACTGATCACTGTAAAAGATAAAATTTCTAATAAAAAAATCTCAAGAATGTGAAAATATAGCCTACATGGTAAAAACTGAACTGTACAAGAGCCCTTTGCCATGGTGGATATTTAGGCAGTTTAATGCTGCAACTGATGATTAAATAAGTAGTGTAAATAATGAATGAACAAATAGAAGAATGCAAATAATGTTACTTATATCTGAAATGATGCAGCTGAGCAATAGTCATAAAGCTCAAGGTTTCAGTCTAGTGAGCGAATACATTACTAAAGCGCTGCTGAAGGGTGAATGGTGATTTTTATGTTCTATACTCATCACGGGCGACAGAATAAATGCTATCCACTGAAAGTTTGATTCGTTTTTGTGCTTTAATTACTGATTTCCATTCAATTTTTGATCCTTTCATTGGGGCGCGCTGTGGCATCAACAAAGCGTCAAGGCCAAAGTTCAGTTGACTTTCATTTTTAATCCGTGTGTCTACTTGTGTTAATGACACCCTTCTGTCCCCGACATGTTAACTCTCTTCCTCTCCGTGATTTACAAGAAAATCAGAAACAACGGAGGAGACAAGGGGCATCCTCGTCTAAGAACCTTTTTTTTTTTTCCCCAACGTGAAGAATGCACACGCAGCTTTTGATCTGAGTGGATGGTGAGCACATCTGCGGCTTGGCACCCTGTCGCTGTGCAGCACATCCCAAAGGATACTTCAGGGAACATACGCATTCATGGGCTTGTTCCAGATCTGCAACATACATGCAAAGAGGATTAACAAACTCCCCTGCCCCCTCAATCATATGTAGGGAGAGTGTAAAGCTTGTACACTTTGCTGCAGCAGAAACACGCATCTTTCCTGCTCTAGGAGTCCAGGAAAGGAAAGGTCCTTCAGCTCTGGTGAGTGGATGTTTCATTTAGGTTTTAGGAATTTTCTCAAGCTGCAACCACAGAGACATAACATAAAATGATGCTGAACCATGCTGTTTATCTGTTAAACTATGTATTTTTCTCATTCAGACATCCAGTAGGTGACCCTTACCTAAATGTTTGTGAATGACACCGTTTAAACAGGTGAATTGAAAAATCTGTGCGTGCGATATCTGGAAAATAATTGCAAACAGGCTAAACTTGTTTGGAGTCACGTCACAGTCTGAGTCAGTGATGGTGTTTGCAAATAATTTTTAGTTTGTTTTTGTTTTTTTTAGTGTCTGTGGCTCGCCTAATTACCATAGTGGCAAGCATTGTCATTTATTAGAATATGAAACTCAAATTCACTTCTTGTGAAATGTGTCGACGTTTAATCGTTGAAATTAACAACAAGGTTAGAAAGAGTTTTATGTCGAATTAAGCAATGGAAACATGCTCGGTGAGTGAGCAGGTTGACCGTTTGTTCATTACCTGCCTCGGCACACAGTAAATGTCATCCCAAACTCCGTGTGATGTGGTCAAACCCATGTGGAGAGTCCACACCCTCGTTGTTTAGGCGGCTTTCTACAGACCACAAGAGGCTGCTTGCTGACATTTAGCTCCCATAGACACTGACATACTGAACCTTTTTCCCTTTGTCATTTCAAAAGTGAAATTATATGCAGATGGAGAGGAAATGCATAGGATAAAAAGGTGAGCTTGTTGGACAAACGTGTCTCCACCAAATTAGTTTTAACTTCAGACACTCTCAAGGGAGTGACTGTCTATCTATATTCTAAATTTCTAATCTATGCTCTTCTACTCAAACTAGATCAGCGCAGTGATTCTGATCTATTTGTGACCAGCAAATAACTGATCCTTTACTTTACTAAAAATACAAATACAGCATTATAAGAGAAGTCTGGCATTTAATGTATTCTCTACTAAAACAGATATATTATCAGTACAATTAATTTATTGTAATAACATAAAAATAATCATTGCCGTCTTTATGTAAATGTTATATTTTCAGCATTGTTGAGCTAATTATTGGGTGGTTTAATCTGCCAAAACCTCCACCTTGTTTTGTGTCACATATTATAAAAAGTAAGAATTTATTGATATATTTCATTATAAGGTCTAAATACTGTCCCGTGTCTTAAAACACTGAATACACAGAGAAATGCAGAGTGCTTTCAGTGCTGCTTTAAAATGAGCCATCAGGACTTCCCCATTCACAGCCATTCAAATTCAATATTCAAGGCACTATGCAACTTTCAGAAAGTTGAGCAACAGCATGTTGACTGCACCTCAATTAATTGCTCTTCAGAAGTAATTACCAAAAGTTAAACAGAGGGAAGCTGTAAAATGATTTTTAATGTGTAAAACTACTAATATATGTTGTATGATGTACAGAATTTACCTATAGCAACACTTCAAATGAAACTCTGGAAAAATGTATAATTAAGAAAGTCCACTTGTTTTTGACTTAAATCAAGTTGTTAAGTATTTGACATATTATTATATGTTTGTATCTTGGAAGCAAAAAGAGAAGTAGACACGCTGCGGCAGTAGAATTATTCTTTAAACAAGTTGAGTTGCATAGAAAACATCACATTTATACTGACAGTAGTTTAGGAACTGCTTCATCGTGATTTTCACATCGTCTTTGGAAGCTTTCTGTGTCTTTTTGATTTGAATGGAGTGGAGCACTGAGTGGCTGAAGGTAGCGGGGACCAAATGAAAGCTGGGGGGAAGCTCCAGGTGATAATTCACAGTGGGTTTGACACAACAAGTGACACCTTTTAAATAATCCATATTTTTAATATAAAAACACAGAATATTGAAACCCGGTTACATTCCACTGCTATTTATCACACACACTAAAACAGCATAGTGACATTAATCTTTATTTTGCTGAGATTTATGCCGCTGCTGGGATATATTTCTAAATAATATTCCATTTGTGCCCTTAGAATCAAGACTTCGGCCCTCGACATAGAAGATTTAGGATCCCAGCTGCAGACAGCGTTAAATAAAACATCAGGAAACCAGGTGAGGTCAGCGCTGAGGTCAGGCTGTTGACCCTGGGGTCACTGAGCTGAATGTTTTACAAGCCTGTTCTGTGTTTGCACAGCTCAGAGTCTGGAAATGGGCCACGCATGCCTCCACAAAGATGTCATAGAAACATACCCCGTACACTCCACATGTGACTCGGTCGCGTGTTTGTGTGCATCTGTGCGAGTTTGTCTGACACACACACAAACACAGACACGCTGCCATGTGGAATGCCATGCTGGCCCGGCCGGTGTCGGGTTGCAGTAGGTGTTCCAGGCTGTGACCCTGGCATATCTGTGTTTGTTTTATGTCACGGCCCCTCCCTCTGGGGAGATGACAGTCCAGCCGTGCCTGAGGGGATGAAACCTGAGATAAGCAGAGCTTAGTAGTAAACAACAACTCCTTTATGAGGCGGAGGCGGCTGCCTGCTGCATTTAGAGATCTGAAAGAGAGGCACACAAAGATTTTTCCTGGTTAGGGCAGTGGCTCCTAAAAGTAGGGTCCCCGAGCCCTGGGGGCTTCTGTAGGGTTTTGTGTGTGTGTGTGTGTGTGTGAGTTGGAGAAGGGGTATTGTTCTAAAAAAATAAGTTTAATTGTTCATTTAAATGTACAACACATCTAGATTTAGCCTGAAATATATCAGATAACAAACCTCTAGATCAGTGGTTCCCTTAGAAATAGAGAAAATGTACCCAGGACCCTCTCCATACATGTTGCATTGTCTTTGCTTGAGGAGGAACAAAAAGCAGTTATCATAAATTATTTAAACAAAATATATTTTAATTTCCGTGTCACACTGTTGGGTTTATTGTACTAGGCCTATGTGTAGTAATGCTTACATATTTTTGGCATTTCACACTTGGTCATTTTACAAGTTTATGTTTTACATGTCAAATGAATATTAGGATTCTAACAACTTTCTATTTGATTATTTAAAAAAACATTTTTTACTGCACAGTAACACATGTCTTCATTAAGGCGCAGTGGCGTGTTAGAGTGCTTAAAGTGGCTTTTTAGTTTAACTTTTCTTGTTTGTGTGTGTTGATTTCAGATGGAGCGTAGCCACATAGCCGCTGTCACTCTGCTTTTTTTCCCTCTCCCCCCTTTTCCACCTTATTTGATTGGTTGTCAGCTGCTTGCTCATGCACAGCAGACCGTGTTTTATCTCGACCCATTCTCTTCCTCCACTGAATAGACTTTTCTTTTTTTTTTTTTTTTTTTTTTGGGCGCTCCACTCTTTTCTTTTGTTGTTGGACGCAGCCCATACAGTCCGGCCCCTTCCCCTTCCCCTTCCCCCCCACCTCTCTCTCCCTCTCTCTCTCTCTCTCTCTCTCCACCCATCCTCCCATCTCTCACTCACTCCGTTTCATCCATCCAGGGTGACGCCAGCAGTCCCTCTCACCCCGCCCCGTTCAACTCAGTCCACCGCGTTCATTTCATTCCTGCTCCCATTCCGCGCATATTTCGCATCCTTGGAGAGACGCTGCGCATTTTACGCACTCAGCGCGCCCGTTTCCCTCCACGAAACCCCCCCCACCAAAAAAAAAAACCCCGAGCGGAGACCCTGCGGTCGGCGGAAGGGCTTCCCGATGCTGTAGCCAGCCCGAATACGCGGAAAAGTGTGGGAATTAATCCATAAAAAGAGGCGCATGAATCGAGGTAAGTTCCCAAGGAGGAGTCTCACCCCCACACCTCCCACCCCCTCTTTTTCGGCTCGTAAGCCTTGCGCGTCTGAAATCCCCCGGACGTTCCGCTTGTTTTCTAAAAAAAAAAAACAGAAAAAAAACGCCGAAGTGAAGCTTCTATTAAAACAAAATTCGGCGACGTCGCCGCGCGAAACGGACGCAGCCGCAGCTTTTGTAGATGTTACAAAAAAACAAGTCCAACAAGCTCGCAAACGGCTTCGCGGCGCGAGCTCCGAGGCGAAGGGATGTCGCTTTCACTTCAGCCGACAGCAAGAAACAAACCTTCGCTTTTTTTTTTCTTTATCACTTCTATTTCCCTCCCTCCTCCTCCTGCTGCCTCCCGTTTAAAAAAAAAAAAAACACCGGGTTTTAGGAACCGTTTCCGGAAGAGTTTTGGGTTCCCGGTTCGAGCCGTGGGGCTTGTGGGAAAGGATGGAAACATTTATTTGTTGTTGTTGTGTTGTTGTGTGGCCGCGGCGCTGGCAGGCAGCTTAACAAAGCTGGAGTGAACGGGGACTTGTTGCATCGGCGGGTTTGTTCCTCTCTCTCTGTGCTGCCTTCACGGGCAGCAGGCGAGGCCCGGTCACAGCAGCAGGCCAGAGGCTGATAACAGGCACACGGCCGCTGTTTACCGGCGGACACAGCCTGATGTGCGATGGAATATCACACAAAAACTCCTCCCTTTTTCAGGCTGACACGTCTCCCCATCTGTAAAAAAAAAACGGACATTTACAGTTTGCTGGCCCCTTTCCCCTTTCCCATTTAAACGAGGGAGACTTGTTGATGGTTGCAGTTTCATTTTATCACATGCACACATTTTTTATTTCATGATCTTTTTCTGTCTTCATCACCAGCTTGTAACATCCCTCACATGGGCTCAGGACTGTGTTGTGTGTATTTTCTTTTAAATATTGATTAAAGGGCTGCTCTTGTCCTTTATAGCAAGAGATCTGTGGCAATGCAGGCCAAACCACAATGTAATTATCGGAGAAAATTACAGCCTGTAGGATGAAACATAGTGGACCCGTTCGTTCTGTAACAGTAATCCATCTGTCTGATGAGGGGAGGGGATGTCGGAGAAAAGAATATGAATTGTGAATAATAGTTTGGGGTTTCCTTTTTTCTTGTTTTTGATGTTAACGTTGAAAGAGTTGATGTGGCCAATTTGTATTTCCTCCTGGTGGTGACGAGGTTTTACACAGCCAGTGAAACAATGACAGTCACAGGTAGTTTGTGGCTCAGGTGTAGCTCATAATAAGGATTGTTCTCATAATGGATTTAATCAGCAAGTAGTTGTTAAAATAAACAATTAAATAATAGGGGCAGACAATTTTGAAATATATTCATTTATTCTCAGAACCCACGGCAGTGATCATATGTTGTTTTGTGTTGTTACACCTACAGTCAAAAATATGCTTATGTTTTAGAAGCTTGAAACACAGAGCTAATATATATATATATATATATATAGTGAATCTCTATCACAGGAATGTCTCTCAATCAGTGTGACCATGTTTTTTAGTCTTTAGAATAATATGGAAGCAAAAAAGGGAAAACATGACTTAATCCAAAGACTTTATAAATGCATATATGCCAGTTAATTTAAGTGCTGTAATCATTGGCAGCTGGCGACAGTTTATTGGCAGCTGGCAACAGTTTAAAATATTCATAAATGAGGCGGAGTAATGGCGCTCTACGCAGTATTATAGGAGGTGTTTTTCATTATTTCTGAAAAAAGTGGAGTTGAAGAAATTACACAAATTGCACTTACTTTACTTCTTTAATATCATCACAAAATGAGAAATCTGGCGATCGAGAAGTGTGTGTGTGTGTGTGTGTGTGTGTGTGTGTGTGTCTTTGCTGGGTCTCGGCCTGCGAGTGTACAAAGCCTTGTCACCCTGGGCAAACAGCCTCCCGTCGTCCCTCCACTTTTCTCCCTCTTCCACCCCCCACCTCTCCAGTCCGTTGACATCTGTTTTGAGTGCTCCGTGCACCTGTAGAGAGAGAGAGAGAGAAAGAGAGAGAGAGAGAATGCAAATCCAGGCGTTTGTTCAGGGCCTAAGCAACGCAGACTGACTGACTAACGACCATTTGGTGTGTGTGTGTGTGTGTTTGCCTCTTGCTGTCCAGGCCAGGCAGGCCTATTGTTGCAGCAGCAACAGGCGTCGGTGGATGAGGACGCACCATATGGCCTGTGTGTGCTTTAGTCACAACCACTGTGTACGTGTGCATGCTTGTGTGTGTGTGTGTGTGTGTGTATGTGTGTGTGTGCTTCCACCAGTGCTGTGACAATATGGTGGAGTTGTGAGCGACGGGCTGCTCACTGCTTTCCTCTCCGTCGTCTCATCTGTCGTCTCATTTCTAGACATGGGGGCAAAATCCAGCACACAGATTTTGTGGAAACTGGGATTAGGAGGATTAATCTTCAGATGTAGCCAGACTTTGTACATTTTATTTTTAATTCAAAGTGTGTGTGTGCGTATTTTTTTTAAATAGCATAATTAGTTGCTCAGTGCAAATTCTTAGTTCAACGTTGAATGAATCAACAGGTGATCCAGTGAATCCTGGAAATGAAGGGATGCTTCTGGCTTATGTCGATGGTTTATTCAATTGCCAAAACTGAGAAATGTATCTCTTTCTCCTTTAAACAAAACTTCAGTTTGATTCTAATTTCAAATCGTTTCTCACACCACACTTGCAACCCCAATTTCCTGTTTTTTTCCTTTTTTAACATCTTGAATCACAGTAGCTTCTGCATTGTATTTGATATATGCTCGTGTAATGTTACGAGACTCTTGGTGATGTCTCCAGAAAGCAGCTGGAGTTCAGCATGTTGTGTCGCTGTGTGTGCGCGGCAGAGCTGGTTAAAAATGTGAGCGTGTAAAAGAAGGGGAGCCAGAGTCTGTATGTAATGAAATTTAGGGAGCGGAGCCGGTTTATTAGAGCAACAATGCTGAGTGGGTTGGAGAGGGAGGGGGTGAATGGGTGTGTGTGTGTGTGTGTGGGGGGGCAGGTGTGTGTATGTGTGTGTGTGGAGGGGGGTGGGGGGCAGGCTTTGTTTAGGGGTTGGGGGAACAATAGGCATCCTCCTGGGGGGGTGGCGGGTGTGCAGGGGAGAAGGGGGGAGCTGGTTTCTGGCTGCAGGAGGCCAGCGGAGCCTGTGCTGGCTTGTCTGACCGACTCCGTCTCTGCTCTGCTGTCTCAGTCCGTCCCGGTGTGTCTTGTCTCCAACATCCTCGCTGATGCATAAATATGTCACAGAACGCACTCTGTCTCTAAAATAATTCCAAATACGATGCTATCACCATGTTCAGCAAGTGAGAACAACACTATTAGCATACAGGTGAGGCTGCAGCATTTAAGATAGTCATCTATGATACTCTATTACATTATATTATAAGTGTGAGTAGAGAGGAAAAATAGTTGTAAAAAGGCCAAACTATTTGTCAGGAAGCAAACACATGTATTGTGTTTATTCTCTAGATGTAGGGGTCAAAATCCCTACAAAAGCTCACTGGATTATTCAAAGGAGTGTTGAGATGATAAAAGAAGATATACAGGAAAAAAAGCATATTTTGACACATTTTTTCAAGTTTTCTTCTGATTTCTGCTTTGATTTCTGTTTGCTTCCCACATTGTTGCCTCCTCGAGTCTCAAAAAGTTATTCAAACAACCGTGTCCGTCCATCTGTTCCATTCTTGTGAACGTGATATCTCAGGAACGCCCTTGAGGGGATTTTGTCTTTTTTTTTAATTTGGCACAAATGTCCACTTGCACTTATGGATGAACCAAAGAGAATTTTTGATGGTCCGAGGTTACGCTTACCTCCCAAAAACCCAAGAATTTAGATGCTGATTAGTTTCACACAAATGTCTCATGGTGAAAAAAGCAAAGCTGTGACATTTTATATCTAAAAGGTTAAAGGTCAACTTTCTACACCATAAGCATACAGCATACTGTTCTGTAAAAAAACACTTTTTCTGGCTTTTTCTTGACTCTTTGTTGCCCACCCTCATTTTCTGTGCTGCTGGGAGGAAACGTGGAGCGAACGATGAAGTGCGGCTTCGCACATTGATTATGTGTGAAGCAACCACATTTTGGAATTTGTTGCTTTTTTGCAGCAACACCCACCCAACTTGGTGAAGGCGTAACCACCAACAGTATTTGTAATTCGAATTGTAGAATTCCACGAGAAATGTAGTTTTCCCACCAGTACAAGGCACTGATGTATTAACCGGTTTCTTCAACTCTTACAGAGTAAAAAGTCCTCTTACAAAGAAGGCTTTTTTTCTTCTGTCTCTCTGAGATCTTTCCTTTGTGTTTTACTCTGACAGATACGCAGTATAGATTTTGCTATTATATTATTCTGTTTCTGTGTCACATGACTGAGCATGAAAGACATTCCTTTTAGTTTTGGTGGCAAGCATGATTTTTTATTTTTAAATCAAATCACTTGGCTTTTGTAATTGTCCAATAAAAAGAGACATTACGAAGAGAAGAAGTAAGTGTTTTCACCTAGATTTTTGAATTCCTGTGCATCTGAATGTGTTTTTTTTTTTTTTTTTTGCTTTTTGCTGCAAGAAGATATCGGCTTTACAGTGAAAGGCCTCATGAGAGAAGCGCAATGTAAGAGATTCGCCAGGAAAATAAAATGAAGAGAAACGTGGGAAGAAATCAAGAGTTAAGCACCTAAGTTCCAATTGGGAAATAGAAGCACGTAGCTGCTGTTTTGCTACATTTAAAATACGTTTATAACACGTTTCTGAATGAATACCGCTTCATACACATTTTGTAAATATACAAAATTTCCGCCACCAAATTTTCCACCAAACCCAACTACTGAATCAGAACATGGTGGCAAGCAACCATATATACAAGTATAAAAAAGTTGTTGTTTTTTCAGTGAAGACAGCGTAGCTTATAAAAGAAAAGTGTTGTGGATGGAAAAACATGTCAACAGTTTTCCTATTTATCTGCACCAGCACGGACACTGACTCAGTGTTTGAGCGTCTTCTTTGGTGAGCTGCACCAATCAGATCCACCGATCCGAGCGACAAAGCCTCCATGGGAAGTCTGAATCAACCTCATGTTTCCTGACCCCAGCAGGGAGCGAGCAGGAAGTCTAGATTTCAACTACTTCTTGCTTACTTTCCCGGTAGGAGGAATTGACATGATAAACCCTCGGCGGAGCTGAACAACAGCTCGCCCCGCTCTCTGATGCTCCCGCAGTGGAAAAATGTTTCCCTGCTGTTGTGCTCACAACCTCGGTTTTTGTCTTCAGCCGGCCTGCCGGTGATTACCCTCTGTTGTCTGTTCTCGTAATGTTTTCTACACACAGGATGCATAATTTAAAAAAACAGCTAACAAGTTTTCTCCAAATTAAAAATTCAGCATATTTTTGCTTTTCCTAGAGCTTGTAAGATTCTAAGGTAATATCGCTGACACTGATCGGCCTTTGTGTTCTTTAAAAAAGTTTAATCACATGGAAATCGTTATCTTCCATTAGAGTCGGTTATTTAATTCCTGATTTTATAGTGAGACCATAGTGAGTGAGGTATGTTTTGGCTGATGAGACAACACATGATCTTCTTTTATAAATTAAAAAAAACATTTAAAAGTAGTAAAAGGTGCTTTCTCAGTTCAAATTCACAAAGAACGGATTTCTGATGGAAACATGAATTACGCAGCTTTGCAGCCGATATTTGCACTGTCTCACGGCTCTATTCACAACAGATATTTAATTTGCGTTATATTAAATAACATCATTACAGAGTGTTTCGGGCTTTTCTCCACATTTCAGCACTCCGATTTTTTTTTCCCTAATGAAAACTGCAGAGAGACTAAAAGCCTCGTATTGTGTGTCTTTAATTAGCAGGTATGAGCACACAGAGCTCTGCAGCATCACGCACCAACTTCCCTGCATTTGCTTCTTTAGTATTTGGCATCTATAACATAATCTACTGACATGTCAGATGTGAAAACACAGCCGTTAATGTGACTATGAATGTATCCAGGATTTGACAGAAACGCCGAGCCGGTGCTGTTTGTTGCCCACGGCCTCGTGCACATTTATTTATGCGGAGCAGCGGTAACTTCATTAACACCGGATCAGCCAGGATCTGACGGTAATTAATATTCTGCGTTCTGATACATGTCTAAACAGATCAGCCATTATAGACGGATTCAAGGCTCATTCGCTGGAATTGTTCCTATCCTAAGCAGCCCTGACTGAAGATTTCATCCTTGATATTTATTATCAATGAGAGAGAAAGAGAAAACCAAGTTTAGTGAATATGTCTGTTTTGTAACGAGGCCGATTTTATCACCGAATTTACATACGTGCAAATAGCAGAGGTGCTTTTTGTGTCACTTCTTATTCATTGGTTGGTGCTATGTGAACAAAACACTTTTCTTTTTGTCCTGTTTGGCAGGTTCAGCACCGCAAAAACCACACAGTCCTTGCATGGATCCACCTATCAGCCGTGCTTGTTCTGCCGTGACCTGCAGTTTACGGCGGCTGTTGCTGGCTAACGTTCATGAACTGCAGCCAGATATTGTAGTGGAACTGAGACTTCTCATTGGCTGAGAATTGGTTGTAATGTTGCTCATGAGGTGTGTGTGTTTGCTCTTTCCTGTTGTTTCCTTGAGTTGCTTTACCCAGTTTGGTCAGTTGGTCGCCAAACCCCTTTTTCTGCAGCTTTATATGACAGCGTATTTAAAAATAGTTCAGATTTCACCAATGATTACACAGATTGACAACAAAAACATGACCAACGTGTTAGCCAAACCTAAATTAGTTAGGCTCCAGCTGAATTAGTTTCTTAATTATACACTACATACAAACTGTGGGCAATATAGTAGTAGTACACTGTAGTTTGGTGTATTTTTTAATAAAAAGAACAAAACAAGTCATTTATTGTGATGTTTTGCAGCTGTATGTGGCTCTTCTATTTCCTTTGTGTATTGTATTGTTGTACCACAATGAAATATCAAGCATTTTTTGTATACATACAGGTTTTGAGGATGTGGACACATTCTACCCAACATACATTTATTTTTACCGTGTAAGCAGGGATTATTATTATGTGCAGCCCCCACGCACTCTGCCTCCTAACCTGCATCTGTCTAAATAAAGAAGTACCCAAGTTTTAATGGACCACAGATGGAAAATACAGTTCAGGGGCTAATTCATTTTGTGTGTTTGTGTGTGTGTGTGTGTTTTGAGGAGTGAAGATGAGAGCAAAACCTCTGTTAAATGGAAGAGGATGTAATTGCGGTAGCGAGATGGATAGATGTACTCTGCACATTCGCACAGCCATACGACTTCTTTACAAGGTGTGGAATGGGACTTATACACTCGTGCATGCATGCACAGGCACACACATATGCGCACACACACACACACACACACACACACATACACACACAGACACACACATGTATATGTGGTTTCTGTCTCAGTTCACACAATTAAATGGTGGTGGTGCTGCTGTAACCTCCCCAGGCCTCTCTTGCCACTTGAAAAGGATATTGTGTTGTGTTGTGTTGTGTGTGTGTGTGTGTGTGTGTGTGTGTGTGTAAGTATGACCCCCCCCCCCCAGAGGAAGAGGCCGGATAATTGCTCCGCCTGACTCAGCAAAAACTGAGTTGCTAGCTTGAACCTTTTACCGTCACATTTCCAGAAGGAAATAAGTGCTCCAGCGTATCAGTGGGCAATCTGTGACCAACTACTGTGTGTACATAAATGGTAATGCTGCCGTGAGAAGAGATGGTGAAATAATGAGGATTGCGCACTGTGAATCACAGCCTCTTCACCACTCATAAAGCAACTCTCTCTCTTTCTCTTACACACACGCACACACACTTTCTATGTCTTTCTCAAGTGTGTATTAGTGCAGGGAAAGAATAAAAGAAGCATTGCTGGTTTCTTGTCACTGATGCTGCTTTTTTATTCGGCTGAATGAATATCCGTTTTTTTTTTCGGGCAAGGAACTAATCAAACCCAAAACTCGAGACTCTCATAAAAGTGATTATTTTTCCACCGGTATTGTGTAAAATGAACTAATCTAATGGATTAATTGAAATCATGACCATCTCCACTATAAAGGGAAAGAGTGTAAGAGCTGTGTGTGTCACCAGCAAGACAAAACTCACAAAGAACGGACTACAGAGCCGATTAAAGTCTTCATTTGAAATTAAGTAAAAAAGAGCCTTTGGGTCTCCGTGGAAAGTATTTGTGCAATCTGATATGTGTAGAGGATACATAAAGCTAGCAACAATGATTAAAAAATAACACGTTATCAGGTCCATTTCTCATAGGAACATCATTAATAGCATTTTTGCTTTAATAAATTCAAACAACTTCCGGTTGAGTGATTTATAATAGACAGTATATGCAACATCGCTTCCTTGAAATATTTCTAATTAAAGGTTCTCATCCTACAGCATGCATCATGGTAGGTTGAGGCGTTGAGAGATGAGAGGTGCACTCAGCTTCAGCCAAAACACAGTTGAAACAAGACTTTTTGGATTTCAATCTGTACAAAATGTCACATGGACGGTGGTTGTGCAGCTTTCCGAGAAAGCGTCTCTTCTTCTGTATCGACCTCTGTTTGCTTCTGATGCGAGTTCACACACAACAGACTGTGTCTTATCGGACTGTATCACAAGTAATATGCCAGCACATGTAGGTGTGAATGCACCTATAATTCATTGAGGATGCACATTCAGAGGTAGTTCAGGACACCTGTCCTCATGTAACCTCGTGTAGTTCTTCTTGCTCCCTTGGTGCAGTGTGCATAGAGCACAACCAGTCTCAAAGACACACTTGATGTGGTGAGCAAAGGTAGGCAGAAAATTAATAGGTAGTTAAACAAATAGTTCCATGTTTTTTTCTAAGCAAAAACATACAATTGAAAATATGCTAAATATCAAATTAGGGTTCCAATGCACATATGTTATATTGATACACATATTCCATTTGATGTTTTGTTATGAAGATTATTGAATGAATTCACAAAAATACTTTACAAATTATTGAAAGAAGACATCTTTTATATTTTTTTTATTTAACATATACCAGATTTTTTCCCCATAGTGCCCAGTGTGGAGTTCAAGAACAGGCCGTACATCAGCCGTGGTTAAAATAATGTACTTAAATACATTCTGACAGTTTGAATAACATGAGGAATACCTGAGTGATCTTACCTTGTAAATGATGGGTCCGCTGTGGAGGCTGTTAAAGTGTCAAGATAAATGCAGCACCATGAATCTGTTCAGATATTGAAAGCTTTAGTCACATTTGCACACGAGTAACAAATGAGTAGCCTGATAGTCCTTGATGCAAAAGAATTATTAGAATAAATGAGAAACTAGAAATATCACCTCGGATGCTGAATAATTCCATTTTTGCCTTAGGGGACCTTGAAAGCATGGCAAAACATTGTAAAGTGGAACAATGTTTGCTTTGAGGATTATGAGAAAATCCTCTTGTATAAAACCTGTGTGTGTGTGTGTGTGTGTGTGCGTGTGTGTGTGTGTGTGTGTGTGTGTGTGTGTGTGTGCGCGCGTGCATGTTGGAAGCTGTTAAAACAGATGCCGTTGAGTGGTCCAATAGAAGACCGAGTGAAGGGAACTGACTAGCTTGTGATATCGCAGTCAACTTGTATACCAACAGGACCCCCTGCTAACACACACACACACACACACACACACACACACACACACACACACACACACACACACACACACACACACACACTCATGCACTCAAAAACACATACACACACAAACTGAGCTCCCTGGTGATACAGGCACTCAAACATAATTTTCATTTAATTGCAACCTCACTGGCCTGCTTTTAAGACTACGGGGGCTTGGAGCCATGCGCATTCGACGCACACAACACATACATGTAGCTGGCATGTGGTGGAAGCCAGTATTTGCCGTAAGAATGGAGCGAAAGAGGAAGAAAAGAGACACAGGGGGAGAGCGTGAGGGTCCAAGGCAGCTGCAGGATTGTGGCTGTATGCCCCGTGTGTGTTCTCCTGAGGGCTGGCACTGACACCATGAAGCCTGCTGTCCTGGCTGGAGTGGCCCGGGCCTGCCTGGTGACAGAGAGACACACAGAGAGGAGGAGGAGGGGGACCCGGGGGTGCAGAGGAGTAGCCCAGTAGTCAGAGTTGATTGTTGTGTGACTAATGTCTCTCTCCAGCGTCCATCTGCTACTGGGCCCCTCTCATGCTCACAACTCCTGAGCCTCACTATAGTTCATCTATTAACCCCACAAATCTTGTCTTGTCCCTTTTCTTCCACCTACTCATTCCTGATTTTCATCATTATCGGCGGCTACAGATCAATAACAGTCACATGGTGCATTCATGGATAGCAGGACATATCATTATAATTAATAATTTGAATTGATTGGTTGCTCCAGCTTTTCAAGTATCCATTAATAAGTTTGGGTATTTCATATGAAGAGTTTATTTGCAACAGCAGGCAATTCCCCTTTTAGAAATCTCGAAAAGGTATTTTTTTTTGTTTATTCTTTCACAACTGCTGCAATAGTTTTAATAGTTATCAACTACTCCCAAAAAAAGTAGTTAGTCAGTTTTTTTTTCTCCCGGTAACATTTCTCATTTCTCATCAAAAATGTCTCTCATGCAGCCAGTAAAGGGTTAAGTCCTGTAGGCACGAGCGACCTGGGGGAAGGTGAAATAGCAGAGGCCCAGATTTGTCTCTGAGAAGCTGTTTACCAATGAGCAACCTGATTGGAGCAAAGCCCCAGCAAGCTTGTCTGAGCCGGAGATTCTCAGGCTACAGTAACAATGCTGTTGTTTTCTTGCAGTGGGATTTTTTCCTTCTCTATCTACCTTAGATTCTGTTTATTTAACATGGTCTAAAGTAGATAATTTTTGTTATAAGAGGCCTCTTTTCAAATTCATGTCGTGTCCACCACGGATCGTCAGAAGACTTGTGATAACTGTTTTACCACTGTACTGTGCAATAACCACAGATGAACCAGGGAAAAAAATAGCTGACAAAATTGACATTATAGCAGTGAATGAGTTATAATGCTAGATCATACTTTAAAGAGTTTGGTGTTTAAAGGCTGTTGCATTGTGTTAAAAAATATCGCTGCTGAGTGCAGTCATTTCAAAAGAGACATAATCTAGCTGTGGGAATTTAAAGCCCATTAAATCTTAAGTCAGCGGGTTCATTGCCGTTGCCTCAGCATATTCCAGAGGTAAAATGTTAGAGTGGACCTAAAACGCAGAACTTTTCGGTCTGTATCAAAAACCTGAGCCATGACCTTTATTTCTTTCATTTGATATGTGCTTTTTTTTCCTCTCAGAGGATCCACAAACATGTCCTGACTTTACCTTCTGGGTTATGGCCCAAATGGTACCAAAAAATAATAAGGCCTTTCATATACCCAACAGACAGAATGAGTTGTAAAATAGGGGGATTCACCTTCGGCTGACGTAAGGCTAGTGAACTTTTTCCACTTCCTTTCAAACTTGGAGTCTTTACCTCCAAGCAGCACGGACCGTTGGTACTTTACTGATCTCAAACTTGCTTTGTGCAGAGTTTGCAGTGCACAGGTGGAATGCGGGTGATTATGGTATCTGTTGTGCATTGCCGCTTTATACTGTATGAAAAGCTTTGCCTTCGGTTCATTAAGTCCCTGCAGCATGAAGGCTGATACGTTGATACATCTGCAGCCTGAGAAGTTTGCTCACTATAAACCACATAAACCAGGAGAGTTTAAACACACACTCTTACATGTAATGTGAGACACTATCTCCCCCCTTCAACTTATGAACAACAACAAATGCAGGACACGTTGCTACATTTTGGTGAAATTGCAGCAACGTAGCCATATACGCACACATTCACTCACACCCGATGTGGAGGAAATAATTCTTGCTGTTGGTGCACAACTTTACAGCCTGCAAAATGAATGAATTCTTGTTTGAATGGAAAACTACCGGGGGAGGGCGGGAGGGAAGACGGGAAGAAAGCAAGGATGGGAAGTCGAAGAGGAAATGGAAATGAGAGTGAATAGAACGAGCACGGGAGGAGAACCAGAGGACAAACTCTAGTAAAACCCAGCAGAGCCCATTCATTACACACGTCTGCCAGTCCAAGCCAATGGATGTTTTCATGCGGCCTCGCAGCGTTTGTCCCCAGGTGTTAAAAAAAAAGAAGCGTTGAGCTGGGCTCAAGTGTGCGGACGGGGTTCAAATGTGTCCAAAATGTTGCCCGCTGCTTTACATGCTTCAGTAGCATGTGTGTGCGCACGCGTGTGCACACTCAAGTGTAATTGTGTTAAAATTAGCCAGGCAGACACACACACGCTGACATACACTTCACACTGCAGGCTTGTGCAGGCTGTGGCGAGGGACAGAGCATGGGAAGTGTGAACAGTAGAAGACCAGACAAAATGACATGTGTTCGCCCAAGGAGCTGGCACTTTAATGGCGTGTGTGTGTGTGTGTGTGGCGTGTACCGCGCCAACCATGCTGTTTACCGTGGGGGATTTTAGAAGAATTGTAGGCAGCTGGCAAGCCCCCTTCAGTTTTTTTTCTTCCCCCCCTCAAATTCGCGAGTATCTGTGTGCAGTCGTGGTCTCTGTCTGCCTGTCACTCATTCACTTGCTCCACTTATGTGCATGTGGATTTGATGTTGGACTACTTCGACGGTTTATCAAAATAGGCAATTCCCTGCATGAAAAGAAGCAACAATTTGCTTCCAGCAGCTGGAAGATGGGCCTTCAACATGTTGATTGAGCTAGCCGCGCTAGTAAATGTGTTCTTGGTAAAATGCAGACTTAATATCAACGTAAATCGCAAAATTGGCCACAGAAAGAGCAGAATGACCAGTTTTCTTTTACATTTGCACTGTTTTCCTCAAATGAAATTCCACGTTGTGGTGATCGCGTCTGTACACTGAGAGTGGAAAATTCTAAATTCAAGAGTGAAATCCAAACTAGCCCCAGTAGAGTTAGCGGCAGTAGGGAAATCTGGATCCGCTGACATTAGTTTAGTTTAGTTTTCGTGAGTTCAGCCTTTTCGCCACAGTCTCTCCACACAGCTCCAACACCTTGACCCTTTATTACATTGCAGCGGTGCATTTAATCAACTGGTTAGGGACCACCACCTTTACATTTTTACAATGAAAGTGACCTTTTATCAATAGGTGAAAGCTTTTACATGTAGTTTGAAGGTGTTTCAGCCAAAATTAGTTTTACTTAAATACCACAGTTAGTTGAGTTGTACCCAATGTTAATTACCACAGTAATATACAATCTTCTTTTCGTTTTTTTTACAGGGTTCCTGTTGATTGGACCTGGAGTTTGGACCTCGCTGACTTGTCTACGTTATTTATTTTCCTTTTTTCGGCAGTGAGAATTTTGGAGCTAAGCGTTTCCAGTCATTTTTGCCAGCGCCAGCAAGCGGCAGCGTTCAGTTTCCAGTCGCCTGCAGCTGGCTGCAGCTGTTTACCGACGTCAGGCAAAGTTCACCTTCAGCTCCGATCGCACACCTGGCCAGTAGAGAAACGCACCAGCCGCCGGGATGGACCGCAGTAGCTGGAGCGGCAGCGAGAGTCCGGGGGAGGACATGGACAGACTGAGCGACTCGGGAGGGGACAAGACCATGGACGGCGACCCGGAGGGGGTCTGGAGCCCCGACATAGAGCAGAGCTTCCAGGAGGCTCTGGCCATCTACCCGCCCTGTGGGAGGAGGAAGATCATACTGTCAGATGAAGGAAAGATGTACGGTGAGTGCTTGGGGGAGGGAAACTGTGGGAAACATAGGAAACACCTCCCATCTGTATTGGTTTGATGTCAATTGTTGATCGATTGATAAATCAATTTGACGACCACAGTATTTCCTGACAAGCACAGGCGTTGGTGTATTTCTATAGCGATGCACCATACTGGAAAAGCTCTGATAATCTTGATTGTCACTAATTCACACAGCGTGTTGTGGTCGACAGTGACACCATCACACGTGTCGTAAACATATCCAGTGATCAGCCAGAGCTGTTGAAGCATCAGACTGTAGCAATCACAGTTTTGTGAGGGCATTGAGCCACAAAGACACTGGTAAGAAACATCAACTGTAAAAAAAAAGAGGAAATGGAGGCGTGTTGTTAGTGCATCATATGTGAAAGAGCCCATTGAGATGAAGAATTCCTTCTTTTCTAAGGGTGACATGGTCAAGACGGCCAGCAGCATGAGTAGAAAAAAAACACATAATTACAAACATTACAACACAATAGGAGACAAATTAGCCGGGGACACATTAAAAACTATTACATCTTAAGAAATCTGCTCCTCATGCTCTCATTTTGGATTCAAACACATTTAGGGTGTCATCATGTTCTAAGTTTCATGCCGAGAGCACAGATGAGGCCCGTTTCCACTTTCTGTAGGAGGATTTGGAACAGAAAGCAGAAAGTAGTTCCTGAGAGCGCAAAAAAAGAATATTTTCCATTGCTCTTCCAGGACACACAGGTAGCGTGGGAGCGGACAAAGCTTTGGCTTTAAATATAAAAGTGTAGGAATGGCAGAGCCATCCTACTCAGGAGTGTAGCTCACAGCGGTGAGTCAAGATCTTTACAAGTCGTACAGACACCAGGATCCTGCTTAAAACAATAATTAATAAAATATAATTAATAGTTTTAGCTGTAACTTTTTGGCTTTAAAGTGTGGGAATAATCGGAAAACCTAAGAGTTTGCGCTCCCTTTGTGACTTCATGAGTTACCATAAAGAGTTAGTTCTAGAGCTGGTGATCAACATAGGTTTGGTCTCATTAAAAAAAAAAAAAAGTAGGTTTAGTACAAAAACTAACAGGAGTTGATGCACAGCATTAGTCATTTGCATTGAAACGCCAACATTGGCATGTGTGTGAGTCTGAAAATCAGTGTGATACAGAGAGAGAGGGAGGGAGAGGGAGAATGTATTTGTGTGTGTGAACTAATAGAGTGCTGAACAGATGGTCCTCTGGCTGCCACCAGCTGCGCCGCCGCCCTCTCTCTTTCACTATGTGTTTTTTTCTATCTCTCTGAGCATGCAGAGTGCTCTCTAGTGATTCCTTTATGATACTTCTTGAGTTTTGGGCTTCAGAGTAATGCATTTTGATCCCAGACCTACAGGATTAGCGGCTAGCTGGTGAACATAGAGGAACGTTTAGCAGTTCAAAGCCAGATTTTTCCTCCGAAACCAAAGCTGAAAAGGAGATAGATTATTGGGCTTAAATTTATCAGGTGAGTCCAAATAAATGTTATTGGTAACCCTGGATAAAAAAACTACTATACATAAAAACTATATATATATATTAAAAAAATATGCATCTTGGCCTCCTGCCAAGATGCTGCTGCAACCCTGGAAAATATATATATATATATATATATATTTTTTTTTTTTTTTTTTTGCTGCTGCATGAGGAGACTCCCGGACCACAAGAACACAACAGCCTGAGGCAAAGGGAGCCCACTTTTTAGCCGTGTTGCGTCCTTGTTCACGTGTCACAACAACGGGCCCGAAATGCCGAGATGCCGAAGTCACACTAATTTGTATTGATCGGTCTCAGATCAATCAGTCTCTGCTCTCATTCTGTTCTCCGCCTCGGCGGCGTGTTTCGGCCCTGTTTGTTTACCCCGTTGACTTTGTGTTCGGGTTGTCGACACGTCCATCACGGTGAAATAATTGAGTCAGACAGCGTCTGTTTTTCAGAGGCGGAGCAAGGAGCGGCGAAAATATCGAGGAGGGATGAGCAGCGTTCGGCTTAGACACCAGGGGGCTTTAATCGTTACCAGAACATCTGTGCAGACCAGACTTAACGAAACGGCATCTAGCTCGCTTTTATTTTTAGTTTCATGATGTGAACAGAATTGGACAGGCTCACGTTTTTGTTCCTTTTGACTTCTAAGAACTGTGTTCATTAAAAAAAAGAGCGCAGTGTGTGTGTTTGGCATGTTTTTTTTTCTCTAGCGTCATGCCGTTTCAAATCCTATATCAGTCCTAGGCAGCGATCTCCTCCAGGATCTCCGTGGCCTGAGGGTAGACGCTCATCCTGAGCCCCTTCAGTGCCAGCTGGGTGCACTCGGCACCTCCTCGCCACCATAGTGGGGGAAAAAAGGCCCAGATAGGACAGATAGGCCTCCCATGCCCAGATGGATGCAATACAGTCAGGATCGCAGCTGCTCCGACGTGGTCCAAAGACGGTGGTTGATCTACATCCTAACGAGTGACCCCTAGATCATTTTTGTCCATTATTGTTTCCAAAAAAGTTCATAAAAGTGCACAGATTTAGTTGAACCTATAAAAAGCGACTGGATAGGTCCACGCGTTCCCGAGTCCAGAGAATGTGCACGATCTTGAGATTACTTCAAAAAAAACTTGTCATTTTATTCTTTGTCATACAAAGCGAAACCTCCGTGTCACTTAATGGTGGCTTTGTGTTGAAAAAGTAAAATGAGCAGCAGGGGAGTAGCCCCACAGAAAAGAAAGAGGTAACATCTGATGATTAGGGACCGATGTGGGTGTAAAAAAAAATACCCCCCACTGGCTGCAGGGAAATGGACTGAAAAAGAAAAGAAGAAGGAAAATGTGGAAAAGTGGCAGGATGAACTTGGTGGGAGAAAAGTGCCAAAAATATCATAAATGGATGTGTATAAAAGGGAGAGAATGAAAAGGTGAATAATAGCGCTATTATCCTTGGCAAAGGTACAGCAGAGGTACAATTTAATAGCTAGTGGCTTTGTCCCCTACAGACATCATATGGATCTACTGGACGAATATGAAAGTCATTTAATTGGTATTGAACCTCTGCTGTCTCTTAAGCCATTGTACAAGGACATGTTCAAAACAGATGTATTACAGAAGGCAACGACATACCGTGAATAGTAATGGAGGAACTCCATTGTCCAAGTGTGTAGGCCACACATACTTCATTCAGTACATTCAGTACAGCATTATTCTGACAATTTCTTTCCATATTGTATAAATCTTGCTTATATTACTTCTAAAGGAATATTTTAAAAAAGGTTAGTAAAAAAAAACTACAGTTTGAATTCTGATTTACAATTAGGGAACTGGTACAGTTGAATAGTTCCATTTTTCAGTACTTTATTTCTAAACAAAGATTGAAGGACTAGGAATCCTGCTTTGCAGAAAGTCCATCAACTCTTGTGGTGCTAACCTGGACGCAACCATGCAACGTGCAGTTTGGTCTGAAGACGGCTATGTTTCACATGGTTGTAATAAACACAGGAACGTCGGTCGAGAAACCAGAAACAAAACCAGCCATCTATGAGAGAAACAGGGCCAGTTCTTCAGGAATTTGTTTCTCCCAGGCAAGTTGTAATCTTTAATTCTTAAAGCCAGCTAGTGTTGAACATTTTTTATGCAAAAATGTATTTGCTTCGTTCTTGATCTGAACCTGGACAATGCAATCGAAACAAGAATTTATCCTATAAAGGAGAAAAATAATGAATCAATAACATTGCATGAATATGCGCACAGTTAAACTTTGCTGGATTTTAATACAGCACTCAGTGTTTTGGGGTAGGAGTCCATCAGCGTGACCCATCTTAATGTGGCAATTTTTGCCCACTCTTCTTTGCAAAACTGTTCCATATCTGCCATATTGTGAGGGCATCTGCTGTGCACAGCCCTCTTCAGACCACCCCACAGATGTTTGGTTGGATTCAGGTCTGGACTCTTGTTGTTCCAAAACCCCAATCTTACTCTGGTGAAGCCGTTCTTTTGTTAACTCGTATGTGTGATTTGGGTCAATTTTGTGATGAAAGATGAAGTTCCTTTTTCTCAAGTCTACAGCTTTGTAACAGAAGCCCAAAGGTCTTTGTGCCACCACCATGCTTCACTGTAGGTATGGTGCTCTTTGGTGAAGAGCACTGTTGTTTCTGTGCCAAATTTACCTTTTGCAATTATGGTTAAAAAAGTTCCAACCTTAGTTTCATTGGACCATAGAGGATTTCATATGCTTTTTTGCAAAATGAAGTCAAGCTTGGATGTTATTTACTTATGTATTTTCACAAGCTGCACAAGACTTCATTCTGCTACCCTCCAAAGCCCAGACAAATGAAGAGCAGATTGCAGCTCCTTCATTGTCGCGGCCTCCCTGAACAGTTTTCTTCTCGTCATATCATCAATTTTAGACGGACGTCCTGTTCTTGGTAATGCCTCTGTTGTGCCATATTTTCTCCACTCGATGACACTGTCTTCACTGTGTTCCATGGTAAATTTAATTCCTTGGAAAATCTTTTGTATCCTTCACCTGACTGATATCTTTGACCAATGAGATCCCTCCGATGCTTTAGCAGCTCTCTGTCGACCATGGCTTGTGATGGAAGATACCTCTAAAAATGTGAGGAAAAGCCAACTAGAACAACTGGAAGTTTATCTGGGCTTAATTAAAACACTTTAAATGGTGACAAGTGTGTGCTGACTCCAACTTAACATGAGTTTGAATACAATTGGTTAAATCTGAACACAGCCACATTTCCAATTATAAGAGGGTGTGCACACTTGTGCAACCTCATTATCTCAGTTGTTTAGTGTGTGTGTGTGTGTGTGTGTGTGTGTATATATGGCTTATGTTGGAGTTGGATGATGCCAGCACCTGTTGCACATGTCTGCAGGTGACATCCTGTCTGTCCAAGGTGTAGTCACTCACTAAAGGATCCAGTAGCTTCTGTGTAGTGAATGAATGAATAATGTCACTTTGACTTTAGCAAGATCTCCAGTGATTCAGCAGGCCAGGCTGAAAGAAAGAGCACCACCTAGAGACAACTAGACAACCTGACGCTGATGCTGTGATTGACGGGTGATTTTGGGGAGGGGCGCTGCAGCAACAGATGGAGACCAAACTAATAAAGGCAGATCTCGTGGCTCGCCACTTGAAAAACACGGAATCGTCCCGTGGAAGTTGTAACAAGGACAAACTCCCACTCGGCGCTAGTGGAGCCAGGCTCTGGGCCAAGGTTCGGCTCCCGTGGTCTCCGAGGTCTTCCCAGGGTACACAACAATACACGCCACGCTGCTGCAGCCTTGTTAGTGAGCGTGATCAGCGAGGCTTTGACCTCACTATGAAAGGGTGTTGGAGCTGTGCTGCGAAGCAGCTGAAGCTCTTAATCACCCTGCTAAGTGAGGGTGGCGAGCCACAGTAAACTGCAGGGAGCAGAGAACAAAATAGAAGACATTCAATGCACATGAAAGTACAGAAATTCTCATTCTCACAGGTAATTCTGTGCTCTCTCAATGCCAGAGTGACACCTTTTTCCCCTAGTGTTATGTTGAGCCGCCTTGATTAAATGGATGCATTAATTTCATTTCAATACAATTGGTCAAATGTTAGATTGTCATCCACTTTAAATGATTCCAGATTGTGTCATAATGTTCAAGTTTCTGGCCTTTTTTCCCTTTCACTTAATAAGTAAATCCTCACTCTAAATCCTCACTCGCAAGGCTAAAATCACTAAACTAACATCTGAACTGTGTTTTCCGAGTGTGCCGTCGCCTCCCTAATGTCTGCCTGCACGCAGTTGTTTCAGCCTGGAGATAGAGGAGGGGCAGGGGTGCTTCTGTTTGTCACGGTTAATGACCATCTGACTTTGGCCTTGAAGTCTTTTACTGGACAAGTAGAGAGGGAGACGGAGAGAGAGAGAGGGGAAGAGGGAGGGAGCAGAAGGGAAGCCCATTCACTACAAGAGGGACAGAGGAGGGGAAAAAGAGAACAGCCAGAACAGAGGATGGATGGACAGAGGGAGGGAGGGAAGGAGGGGTGTGTGTCTGTGTGTGTGTGTGTGTGTGTGTGTGTGCGTGTGTGCTGGGGAGTTTTTGAGGAAGAGGGAGGGCGAGGGATGTGTGCCGCAGGGTTAGTGAAGGATGATAATTCACCGTTAAGCCTCCTAGAAAGACCAGCTGGCCCCTCTGGAGTCAGATGTCAGCCTCCACAGCCAGGACTCACTCTGCCTGTGTGTGTGTGTGTGTGTGTGTGTGTGTGTTGTGTGTTGTGTGTGTGTGTGTGTGTGTGTGTGTGTGTGTGTGTGTGTGTGTGTGTGCACGTTGGCACTCATGCATGTATATACGTGTGTGTGTTTGTGTGTGTGTGCTGTCGTCAGTCGTAGCTCTCGACTGCTAGAAGGAAAACACCTGCATGGGGAGCTGTAGATTTTATCAGTCTAAGCTCCCTATCTCAGTGAGAGTGGGATTGGTCAGAAAACACGGACGCACACACATGCACACACACCATCTGCTAGTTAGTTAGGGCTATTGTTTGGAGCCATTTGGGTAGTGTGTAGAGGTTTGGCTTTGTGCTGATCTTGACCATCAGTTGGCCAGCTGGCCTGGCTTTGGTTTTCCACTTGGTCGGAACAGAAAGCAGAGCAGGAGATGAACCAAACGGAACCAAACAGAGCCACAGAGCTCCACATTTGCTTGTTAGCAAACAAATTAACAATCAAATTGCATACCTTCTCTAAATGTCAAGTCAACTTTAACGAGTTAACAAACGATTAGAATGTTTAAAGCTAATATAAGATCTTTAATTATAGTGGACTCTGATCCCTCTGAGGTCTCTGAAGACTTAACCTGTTGATGTTATAAGCGGTTGCAGTTCAACACTGAGAATCTATTAACTAAGCTGTCCTATGAATGCACACATACACACACACGCACATGCAAACACACTCTTCTGTCACAGTTTTCTGGATGTAACACAGTGGGTTTTATGCTTCTTTTCTCTCTCTGTCTCCCTCACCCTCACTAATCTATACTAGCCAGGTCATGCTGAGTCTGCTGTGCTCCCCATTCAATGGGTTGAATTATTCAGCATTGTAAGCGTGTGTATGTGTGTGTGTGTGTGTGTGTGTGTATGTGTGTGTGTGTGTGTGTGTGTCTGCGTGTATGCGCGTATGTGCACACACGTAAGCATGGGTACAGCTGGCCTGCTGGTTCCTTTAATCAGGGGACGGCCGGTCTGCATGAATGCCTGTATTGTTGGGTCATGTGTATTCAGGGCCATGGCGTGTGTGATTTTGTGCGTGTGTGTGTATTAGTGTGTGTATGTGTGGAAGGCTCAACAGGGGTATCGGTGATTACAGCGCTACCATGTGAAGCTGCACGTCACAGGGTCGCTGGGTCAACAGCACTAAATCAGGCACTAAGTTGTTTGTCGGGTTCACATGATTTCTGCTTGTGATTGTATGTGAGAAAGAAAGTGTGAGTGCGAGTGTGCGCGTGCAGAAACTCAGCATGCATAACGTTTCATCAGTGTGTTCTGTGTCTTTGTCCCCCAGGTCGAAATGAGCTGATAGCCAGATACATCAAACTCCGAACGGGCAAGACGCGAACGAGGAAACAGGTAATAATGGTTGTGTGTTAAATCCAATCACACTGTCTACAGCATGTATCACAGCATATCATATTATACAGACATAATGAGGCAAACAGTGGTAACTGGTGAAAAGAATGGCTGAGAAGCTCAAGCTGAACAGTAATTGTTAACGGAAAAAATATATATATAATTACATGGTGTTAAAGGTGTTATTTTATTCTACTTGTTAATGAGCTGGTTCACCTATGTTACTTCACCCTGAAGTTTAGTAATTTTTTTTTTGCATTCTTTGCAAATTATTATTTTGCATCATTGCTTTAGAGACAAATGGATTGACCTGCACAAACCCCCAGGAACAGAATCTGGATGTTCCAATTTCACTGCAGCTATCCATCTAGCCATAAGGAAGACATTTTTACTGCTCCGATTCACATCAGTGCGACTACTACACTTCGTCACTCTGCAGGTTCTACTCGCATGTCCACTCATAAAAATAAAGTGGCCACTTCCTTGTGCTTCGAGCATTGGTCAGGTAAAACAAAAAAAGAACAAACAGAAAAGCTTTACTGGCTGCTGCTGATTACACAGACAGACAGAGATAACCTAATAGCTGCTGTATAGGTAGAGACAATGAATCTAGTTTCTCTGGCTTCAACGTTCCAACCCATACATATATACTGGTATGGAGTCCATAATATATATATATATATAGCAGATGTATTCAATAACAGAAAGCTTTCCGGAATCATTTTTTTTGCTGCTATTTGATTAATAATCCACTTGACCTGCTGGAAAATATTTGTTCAGTTTTCTTTTTTTGACAGAAGAGAAGGTGGCACCATCTGTATGTAGTGTAGTATTAGCAGCTCAGTTCTTGGCCTGTGTTCCCAGGTGTCTTTTCGCTCTCAAAAGATGTGCATAGATGGGTCTATTCACTGTTGTCAGGGGAGTAGTGTGTGTGTGTGTGTGTGTGTGTGTGTGTGTGTGTGTGTGTGCCCCCTTCCAGTGTGGCAATAGTCCTTTCATAACCATGGCAACTCACTGTTTGGTCCTTCCTCCTCTCTCTACCATGCACCCCCCTCCTCTCCTCTCCTCTCCTCTCCTCTCCTCTCCTCTCCTCTCCTCTCCTCTCCTCTCCTCTCCTCTCCTCTCCTCTTCCTCTCCTCTCCTCTCCTCCTCTCCTCTCCTCTAGGTATCCAGTCATATCCAGGTCTTAGCCAGAAGAAAATCCAGGGAGTTTCAGTCCAAACTAAAGGTAAGGTTTCCCTAGCAGTACAGTAGAAAGAGGGGTGGTGGAGCTTTTCTTTTTTTTTTTTCTCCCTGTGAACAATCCTCTGGATCACAGGAAGTGGTGTGTTTTAGATTTCCAGTTTCTTTGGAACAAACACAACTGATTAGTGAGGATTATCTCTGATGGCCACCTTGGCTGAAGAGACAGAGGAAGGGGGGGTGGACCGCCAAAGGCAGTGATTTCTGGGAAACGCAGTGCAGAAATACGGCAGCTATTAGCATGACGAAAATCGAGAAGGAGCCGTGCACCTCAGTGCATGAAGACATCAGACTGAGCTGTAGATGGTATGCACAAGAGTGATCTGAATTCTGTGTTTGTCCCCTGCTTGTTAACTGGATGGATGCCTGTCACAGTGACTGTAGTATCCTAGGTGTCTAATTAGGCCTGTTTAGCCCCCCTCCCCACTTCCTGCCATTCTCTCATACATCTATACATTCATTCATTTGTTCCCCGTCTTTCCTCTCGTCTCTCCACTCCTTCCACTCTCGCCTCGCCACCCTCCTCCCAGTCTATTAATCTCTTACCCTCCGTGTCTCCTCCTCCCTTTCTCCCTCTTTCTTTTTCTTCCTCTCAGTTGGTTGTAATTAACTTCATGTAAAGCAACAAAGGAGCGCTTGTTTTCTGAGAAGAGCAGTCGGAAACTCCGAATGGAAATGATGCGAGGGCTGAATGGATGTTTGCTGTCATAAAATAAACGGCAGATGGTTGATTACAATAGCAGACGTTATTTGATTCAGTGTCATAATATAGCCGTAACAATATACTGTTGTTATAGTATATTGTTATTGGTAATGCTCCTCTGTATTTGTGTTTCCTACTTGTTTTTCTGTTGCCCTTTTTCTCTAAAATGATATAATTCTGTTATAGAAAATGGAAATGACCACACAGCTAATGTGTGTATTTATCATTCTATTCAGTGGTATCATTGTATAACATGACAATTTCCCTAAACCTAATAATAATAAAATAATAAAATATTCAGCATCCTTACATTAGAGCATTATTATATTGGAATTTTCTGAGCTGTTTTCCAACTGAGGAACAGATGTGATGTTTATTTGCTCTATATGCCATAATAAAAATAAGCAAACATCCTGTATAAGTGATGCAGCCAGAGGCAGCTCATATTAAGTCCTCCCAATATCATAATAAACCACAAGTATTTTTTTATTGACAATCAATGTGTTATTTTCTTTTAAACTATTTTATTATCCAACAACACAAAGTTACACCCAACTAAAGGGCCGACACCCAAACACATTCTCACTCCAGTAGAACAGAGAAAAGCAAAAAACAAATCTTGACATTTAAGAAGCTGGAACTGCAAATGTGTCAGTTTTGCATAAAGGTGATAGAAATCAATCCCATATGCAGATCAAAACCAACAACAAATTGATTGATTATTTAAATATTGAGCTCGGTTGTTAGAAACCCAGCAGTTGTTACAGCGGCTGACATGTCCCTTCATTACCACGAACATACGCACTGTATGTGAAACAGGTCGACACACTCCATCCTGCTGCCAGGAATGTTCAGCACGGAAACAAATGTGTATTGATCCACAGCTGAACATTGTCCCCAACAAATTCACTGTTTCCTTCCGTTTGAGACACTTTTGCTTAAAACTGCACCTGTTGTAACAATAAGCCCTAACAAAGAAATGAAAGTATACATTTTTGTGACCTGTTTTTTAAAAAAAATCTATGTCTTCCATAGGAACCAATGGGCTTGGGGCCGAGAGTCACACACACGGTAGGGTAGTCCCAAAGTATTGAGAGTTGTACTAATATATTGTTGGTTTTGGTCTGGGATTAAATGAAGTAAAGTAAAATATAAATTAACATCCGAATCTTTTAGTAAACTATTCATATGATTACTCAATAAACAAAACGATTGATTAATTAATGGATTATCTGAGCACTAAAAAAATGCTGGAGTGTCTCTTGCTGTCGCTTTTCTAAAGGTGATGTAAGAACTTTAAAAACCAAAACACAAGTTTGATTCACAGAAGCTGGGGATGTTCTCAAACCCATATGTTTCCTGGTATTTAATATGAAAATCCAGCATGATTCCCATCTCCGTACCTCCGTTAATGTTGTTACCTCCCTTATAGGAAGAGAGACTCCTCTCACTGCCAATTAACTTGAGTGAAGCTGCCAATTAGTGCAGCTCCTCTAAATCTATTTCATTCAGCTGCTTTCTGCTCCGCGTTTTTCGGATGCTGCTCAAAGTTTCGGACATGACAGATGACTCAACAAGTTTGGCCTCGCCTTAATCCTCCTACATGTAAGGTTTTTTGCCCCGGAGGTTCCACGCTGCTCACTGCTGTTTAGCTCCCCTTGCACGCTCACAGATCGCCACACTGTTGCTAGGATCCCCCCTAACCCCAACCCCCAATACCCCCAAGGGCCACAAGCCAGATCACCACACCCAAACAAAACAAGCACAGGAAAAGGTACATCTCAGTCCTCTGCAGCTCCACTGAGCCACTTTTAGCCAAAACAGAGGATTTAGACATGAACACACACACACACACACACACAGTCTGACACTGATTAGTGTTGCATTTCAAAACTTTCCTCATGATTAGAAAGGCAAACCAGGTCAAACACTTACATCTGGTAACATTTCACTAAGTCCTCCGATAAACAATTTGTACTCTGGTTAGATTCATGAAGTGAATAGTGTGTACGCTATAATGTAGCTGTAGGCAGATATAATGCATCAGTTTACAGCAGCTATGTGGACATCCATAAGTGGAGGCTATTGTAAAAAAAAAGGATGAAGGGAATGATTATACACTAAAATACAGTTACAGTTATACAGTAAAAGCATAAAATGTCTTCTTTATAGAAGAATCTATGGTTATTGACAAATATTGTACATGAATAAATACTAACTCTTAGCTCCAGTAGCTAATTTCTAATTGTTTATTGCTTATAAATAAAATCATTAAAATTGGGAGGCTTAAAGTCTTAAAAAACCCCAGCAGGAACTTCTCAGTATCCCTAGGTGCATCTGAATCACTAAGTCGGCCTGTCAAAAGCATTAATTGTTTTCTTCATCTGTTTCATCATCCAAAAGCCTTGCACAGTATTTACTCCATTAAGCATTTCTAATCAGTGATTTATTTTCTGTGAAGCAAGTTTTTCCACATTAAAGTCCTATTACACTATGCAACAAAAGCTTCTCTTTGTGCCACTGCTACTGTTTCACCACAGTGTTGTACTGTTGGCAAATGAACCGCTCCATATTGGGCAGTTTACAGAAATTGCAGTATGTTAATTTGTGTAATAAGAAAGAAGCAGGAGGCGCCAGTCTGCTAACAGACAGTCAGATAATGACAGTTAGGAGGAGAATGACAGTTATTATAATTTTTCCCATCAGGACTGTGGTTTTCTCCGGGATTTTACGTTTCATTACTTACAATCACTCCAATTATTCTTCTTTAATTTTCCTGCTTGTTGATGAGTCGCTGCTACGATGCTGCTCCTGTACGGTTTGGCTTCAGAGCGCGTGCAGCATGTATATGTCGGGTGCGTTCATGACTAAGACGCTAACTTTTGTGTGTGTGTTTCTTTTGTTGCTGTGCAGGACCAAAATGCCAAGGAGAAAGCTCTGCAGAGCATCTCCTCCATGTCCTCTGCTCAGATCGTCTCAGCCACAGCCATACACAGCAAGCTGCTGCCTGGGCTGGTGCGAGCCAGCTTCCCGGGCAACGCACAGGTAAACACTGGAAACACACACACATTGTGTTGCATTCATAGTGTGCACCCCAGTCTATTAACATGTGTTTTTATTTTCAGCTGTGGCAGGGGATGATTCCTGGAGGACAGTCCAGCTCGACAGCAGAAGAGTGAGTCACACATCTTATTTACAGTCTTGAAATGTGTTTTTACTTTGATGCAACACAATGACTTTTATTGGTAAATATAAAATGTGCACTGTCAGACAGTCCTATATATATATATATATCTATATATAAATGCATATATGGAAAGTTTGTGCAGTCACTTTTAGTATATTAACATACATATAATAAAACCACAACATCTAACTCAAAGATAATATCCCTGCTCAACTTGACACTAATAACAGCAGATCAGCATATCATATCTTTATCATATCATCATTTTTCCCCACTCTATACAATTTCTATATTGTGTCTATCATATTGGGCAAAGTGGAAAAAGCTATATATGTGAAAGTTCACCACGTCTGGTACAAAAATCATCCACATAGCTGATAGATGATGTTTAGGACAGTTATTATTGTGGTAAATGTCTCAAAACCTGTAGCCAAAGCCATTAAAATATGTTTGTCTTTATTATTTATTTTTACTCCAACGTGAAAATGGCTGTATTATGTGTGTTTCCAATATGATGTCTTTTGAGGTGTGATAGGATATACTTCTTAGGAGATTATAGGATTCATCCTTGCAAACACTGACCATACCAAATGTCTTGGGTTAGTTTCTGGTTAGTAGTTAGATGATTGTTTTCATCAGCAGTATCTACCAAACCATATGACAGAAGACGATGCACACACACATAGATACAGAACATAACTCCTTTCTGTACAAGTCGGGTACATCGGGACAGTCTTTTGTCCTTTCAGCCATTTTAATGCTCTCCTGGCTGTCTTTGTGTCTGTTTCTCAGTATCAAGCCGTTCTCCCAGCAAGCCTACTCTGTGCAGACAGCAGGGACCACCACAATCTCAGGTGAGAATGACCACACTACAATTATCTCTTCTACACTAAAGCAGGTGGTCCTCTCCCTTGCCATTGAGGCCGCTAGCTCTCAGCAGGGTGTTTTTTTTTTTTTTTAACTCTATCTCGGCACCCTGGTCCTCATTGAGCTCTGAGGTCTGTCTTGTTTAGAAGGGAAAAAAAGAGATCAAAGGCATCCATCTGATGTGTGCTTGGTCAAACTCATAATTACCGAAAAGCAGAAATAACATTTTTCCAGTGATGGTGTGCATCTGCAGTGCTGCAGAGAACAACAGAGAAGCCGGGCTAGCACCACTGCTAGTGAGCTAATCTGCCAATAATCTCATTTCACTGGGAACTGATTATTAAAAATTACATTTGTTGTCTAATAATTACAGTGGCACTGAGCTGTGTCCTCTTCATTATCTCATATTGCTCCAGACAATGTGAATGATGCTGGTGGAAGTATTTCGCTGGGAGACCTACACGTCTCTGTTAAAACAGGGGATACTTAAATGTGCTTTATACATTACATACATGGGTATAATGTCATGCTAAAATGTCTGATTATGGAGAAATTTTTTTTTTAATGTTGACCTTTTGCATTGTGCAATTTTTTAAATCCAAAAATAGCTGAAAGAATAACATTACATTACATACACTTTACTATGTTCCCACCCAAAATTTGAGGACAGCCTCCGTTTTGCTTCAACTAAAATGATCATGTCGCCTTTTGTAGAATATGCCCAAGACACTTTGACCTATGGAAGAAAGAATCTCCTCATTTATATAATGCAAAACAAATTAGTCTATTTGCTTGTAGAAAAAAATCCCATAATTAGATCCAGTCTACATGATGTAATGGCAGATTTACACATTGACTACTGCAGAGAGACTAATATATGTCATGTCTGTATACACATTTAATATTGCTTTTGTTTTTCTTGTGTTGTTATGTATTTTTAATGATCATTGATTGACTGATTGATTGATTGTGCAGGCTATGAGCCTCCCACTGCAGCCCAGACACACAGAGAGCCGGCGTGGCATGGCCGCTCTATCGGCACCACCAAACTACGACTGGTGGAGTTCTCATCTTTTCTCGAGACACAGAGGGATCAGGAGGCAGTGAGTACCTAACACACACATGCGCGCACACACGCACACACACAATAAGCACTCCCTATTGTCCCATGAACAGAGATGACAGATAACCCTACAGCAGAGTACAGCGTTAAAGCCCTTTGTGTGTCTCCTAGTATGAATAACCTTTGTAAAGCTCTATCTCTCCGTCTGCTCAGTCTATCTATCATCCTGCCATGCTTCTGATTCACTGTCATTTCTCTACCTTGGTCTCACAGACAGCTGGCATTCGTCTTGTTGATTTCTGTTTGGACAGTTAAAAACCCCAAACATGTCTACCTTATGTCGACAGTCAGTCACATGTCAAAATATCGCGCGGTTTCCTGCATAATGTTATTCCTTATTGAGCAAATGATGATTGTTATATTGTGGATTTTAAAGTTTGACTTTGACTTAGATTACGGGGACATTTGAGACCAAAGGGGCCTAAAAAGATAGATCCCCCCTCCCCCTCAAGTAGAGTCGATATACGTCATCAGTCACCACCACAGCGATAGGATGACGAGGCCGAGGATAAGATGAGACAAGGACCAGATGGAACCGTGGAGGCTGTGATTTGGAGGTGGAGGGGTGCACGAAGCATGACGAGAACGTATTAGGCAGGGGAGAGGACGAGTGATTCCAAATGACAACAAGGAATTCCGTGAACAAGCGTGAGAGATGTAAAAGCAGGAAAAAAAATATGTTTACAGCCTAAGCAAGCAAAAGCAGCCTTCCTAACCTCCGAACTTTCGCAAAAGTCCACTGCTGTAGATTGCCCCTGATGATAGAAACAGGTCATTGCTATAAAAAGTTGGCGGACAAAGACAGTGTTGGCTACAATTGCACACATATCAGTCACTGGAAAATTTTATTTTTTCAGTTACCTAGGGCAAAAAAAACTTGCAAAAAGAAAATCTGGCAACTTGCCAAAATCTCACTGACTTTCTCTGTCTATATATATTTAAATCTGTTATGAAATCAACTCTGAGAAAAATCACCCTGAAAGGAGTCTCTATCAGAACTAAAAAGCAAATTAAAGTAAACTAAAGGTATGAAATTGACTTCACTGCCTGTGTCCGCCTCGGCCCCTCAAGTGATTTAACCTCTTCCCTCTCACAGTACAACAAGCACCTGTTTGTGAACATCAGCCAGAGCAGCCCGAGCTACAGTGACCCGCTGCTGGAGTGTGTGGACATCAGGCAGATCTACGACAAATTCCCCGAGAAGAAGGGCGGCCTCAAGGAGCTGTTCACCAAGGGCCCGCATAACTCCTTCTACCTGATCAAGTTCTGGGTGAGCACACACACACACACACACGTATACCTACACGCTGTCAACATGTGAAGCAATGATGAGCAAAAATAACAATGGTAATGTCTAGGAAAAACACTTCCACTAACTTTATTTCCTTTGATGTGTTTCGTGAAATTCTCGTGGTCGCCAATAAGCAGGGAGAGCACTACCCTGTACTTAGCTTTTCTTGTATTTTTCCACCCAGTGCCGTGTGTGTGTGTGTGTGTGTGTGTGTGTGTGTGTGTGTGTGTGTGTGTGTGTGTGTGTGTGTGTGTGTGTGTGTGTGTGTGTGTGTGTGTGTGTGTGTGTGTGTGTGTGTGTGTGTGTGTGTGTGTGTGTGTGTGTGTGTGTGTGTGTGTGTGTGTGTGTGTCTTACCACCTGGGATATGGAGGTGGTGGGTTGATGAAAGCGCAGGTGCTTTGTTTGAACACCTGCTCACCTCCTGACTCACGGGTTGCTTTGTGCGAGTGTGACTATAATGTTAAAGTAACATAAAGAGCATCACACATTTAGAAAATCCTTCTCAGAGTAACGCCAACACAGTAATGCTAAAGTTTGCGGTTTATGTGGTTTAAAAAAAACACTGTTTCATCTATTCCTTGAATTTGATGATCAAAGTGCTGAACAGGTTGAATTGTAATGTAGCTGAGTGGTTGTGAGAAAGCAGGGAGGACTGAAGCCTGTAGGTGTGTAAAGTAGGTCAGTATACAGTTAATGTGGAAGTGACGAGGTGTGTTTCTGGAATAAAAACATAGACAGTGCACGTGTGTTGTAGAGAGCTTTCAGCTGTTCATATATACATATATATATATATATATGTGTGTGTGTGTGTGTGTGCGCGCTCAACCCTTAGACACACAGTCCTCCTTGGAGAACTCATTACAAACTGTACAAAACCCTTCACTTTCACTTCTCCCAGTTTCTAATCCAGGTGCAGCATGTGCTCGCTGCTCTGATTAAATATTTTAAATATTGTCCAGCCTCATCTTCAGCAACACAAGAATATTGTTTTTTTATGCCTCAGCACATGTGACAGCGGCGGCCGGCGGCGATATTATGCTCTTGAACGTGCTATCCCTGTAACGCCTGGAGGGAATTTCTTTACATTTGGCAAAGCAACGACGAGCATGACTAGATGTCGGTGGTCATAGGTCAAGGTCCTGTGACCTCACAAGACACATTTTTGGCCTTAGCTCAAGAATTCATACGCTAGTTATGACCACATCTAGTTGTATGCAGACATTAGACCTGAACGTATTAGTCCACTAATCCATTGGTTAAGGTGGGGTTAGCCTATACTTTATTGTCCTTGAAGGGAAATTTGTCTTGGGCACAGGAAACCTATGCTGCACATGAGACATTAAAACATGAGAACCGTTTGACACAAACGGATGTTTCATTCCTAAAAAAAGGAGACATAGAAGAGATATTTCACTCTACAGTCTGCAATGAGTGTTTCTGATGAGTATGTAACATAAAACTTAAGGAAGACTGAGCAGCTGGTGTTTCCAACACTACTGTAGCCACCATCTTAAGGGAGCATCTATTTAGTCGATTAGTTGATTATTGAATAATCGACTCATTGACATTGACTGAGGGATTAAATTAAGATCATATCTCTGGGAAGTAGTAGATATAAATAGGCCATTCTATGTTATTCTATGTTAGAAAACTCAAATGTGACAGATTTGTCGATGAAATCATGGTTAGTTTAAAATAGGTAGTAGTAAAGTAGTAAATAGTTGATTGTGCCATATGACCTGTAGTCTTTGTTTTTCAGATCTGAGATAAGACGACTGTCATACTTTTTCCGCTTGTTTTGACCAGGGTGATGATCTGGTGCTGCACTGATTAAACCACCAGCAGAGGGCACTGTTTGATAGCAGAGGACACTCCTCTTGTTAGCTCCTGTACTGATTTTCTGATGAATATTCTGTTCGCTGTCAGCTGACATCTATGTTGTTGATGATGTAAATGACAGCTTTTGCTCCGGTTGGCAGGCCGACCTGAATCACAACATGCAGGATGACCCCGCGGCCTTCTACGGCGTCACCAGCCAGTACGAGAGCTCCGAGAACATGACCATCACCTGCTCCACCAAGGTCTGCTCCTTTGGCAAGCAGGTCGTCGAGAAAGTGGAGGTGAGGACGTTCTCTAGCATTGAAAACGCTGTCTGTTTGATAATCATTTTCACCAAATCAGATTGCTCCTCTTTCTCAGTGAAAAATTATCAAATCTAAAGCCAGTTCAGGACAGCTTTAACAGCCAGTGTCATTTAGATAATCAGTGGTGGGTGATTTTATCCGTTTTTTAAATTAAATTCTGAAAGCTACTGTGATTAAATGAGGATGTCAGACTACAATGTTCACCCAAAGTTAAAGAGGAGCAGCAGATTGAATATGCCTTTTGTAAACTGGTTAAATGACCTGTTATGATGGTATGTTTCTAATTGGTTTACTTCCTATGACACTATATCATCTGCTGATCTCGTTCTTGAAACTGTTATAAATTGCTCTAACACTCCAGTGATTTTTTTTCCCATACTTCTGTTAAGTTAGAAGAATTGCAAGAGGCATAAAAAAGAGAATGGTTGAAACTGAAGGGCAGGGGTGGAGATATCCTGTCATTTACTCTCTTATTGTGTCAAGTGCCAAAAACACTGGAACCTATACTTCCCATAATGTAACTCGATCGTTTTTCTTTTTCTTTCCAACTTTTTTCCTCCTGCTCTGTACACAGGCCCTGTGTTATAAAAAAAAAAAACATGAAGGTATAGACATAAAAATCCCTCATGACATCATCAGACTTGACAAGGAGCAGATTGTTTTCACATGGCGATCTCCCATGACTAATAAACCACTGCTGATGTGTAGAAATGAAGTGGAGATCCCTTTTAAAGCTGTAGTGTGGGAGTTTTGTCTCCCTCTGCTGGTGGGGAGGCATAGTTACAAATAAACGCCTGCTGCTTTATGACCATATCTGGCTGTAAAAAGGATAATCTGTTCATAGTGTCGCAAAAACCCTGAAAAATGACCCGTGTCACTGTCAGAATATGATCCGAGCTGTAAGATTAAATTATTTGATTGACAACCAAACTTAACAGAAGGCTACTCGTGGTAGAAGTCTGTCAGCCGTAACTCGGTCTGCAGTGAAACACACATTTAAAAGTCCCACACGACCGCTTTAATGGTCAGTTGTTTCATTTAGTAAGTTCACCTTTCTCCTCTTTGCCTCTCCCTCTCTCTCAGACGGAATACGCACGGTTTGAAAACGGGCGTTTCGTCTACAGAATCAGTCGCTCTCCAATGTGTGAATACATGATCAACTTCATCCACAAGCTCAAACACCTTCCTGAGAAATACATGATGAACAGCGTGCTGGAGAACTTCACTATTCTGCTGGTAAGGACAAGTGTGCGTGTGTGTGCATATGTGTGTGTGCGTGCGTGCGTGAATGATTTTGGTATGCAAGCACCTACATATTTTGTTTGCAGATATATATATTTAATTTGACTTTTCCTTCCCCTCATGTTTGTGTGTGTGTTTCTATTTGTGTGTGTGTGTGTGTGTGTGTGTGTGTGTAGGTGGTGAGCAACAGAGACACTCAGGAGACCTTGCTGTGCATGGCGTGTGTGTTCGAGGTGTCCAACAATGAGCACGGAGCACAGCACCACATCTATCGTCTTATCAAGGAATAACACACACACCCACACACACACACACACACACACACACACACACACACACACACACACACACATATGGCCTTTGCTTGGTGATTAATGGTGACATTAGAGGTGAAATGTCTAAAAAAAAAAAAAATTCTACATAAGTGTCTTTCAGCCAAACAGCTCAACTTAGTGAAGAGAGGAAAAAGTGGCTGCATTTTCACTGCTGCTCACAAGGACATGACAACAATAGCGGGGTAATTTTTAATTAACACCAGATCTGACACAGTATGCCGCACAATCCTCCCCGACAGGAGCATTTCAACACATAAAAAAAAACATGTAACTCCAAAATGAAGATCAGATGCTCATTAGCTGTAACCGGCACAGTGGCAGTGCAGCCGTACAAAGACAACTTATCAGAATCGACCTGGGTGGTTTTCCCAAGAACATCCTGACTCTGATATCACCGGGAGATGTCATGTCTCCTGTTAATTGGTTTCTTCCCTTCTTTCTCCCGGGTAATTCTACATTTTGCAGTTGTCATGATGGAAATGATAGTGGTATTTGTGGCGTTTTGCTTTTGGGAAACTCAACCCAGGGGGGAATTTTTTTTTTTTTTTTTTTTTTAAACTTAAATGAAACAATATTCACCCCCCCGCGACACAAGTGTGTATGTGATCTGCCAAGATACTGACGGACACTGAAGGTCAGACCCTGTGTATCATCAATAACCAGAGAAGGACACTACTGCATTATCTTATAGCGCCATATAGAAGTGGTTTTGTACAGATAGTGACTGCAAAATTGTGTGAGCTGCATTCTTGCACATAAAAAAAGGTTTGTCCCAAAGAAAAGAAATCAATTTTTACCTTTTTGTATGTTTTCTTTAAAAAAAAAAAAGAAAAAAAAAAGAATAGCTTCTAAACTTTGGGAAAATGATTATTGATAGTAGCATATAGACTATATTTTAATTCCAGGATCACTATCTAAAATGTATGTTAATAAGAAACTATAAATTAAACAATTCAGGTACCATTTTGTGCAACAGGTGACTATTCATTTAAGTAGAAATAAATAAGTCAAAACCGTATTAAAGTTATAATCCTTAAGATCTCAGCCCTGGTTGATTTGGCATCACTTCTGTTTAAAGTGGTGAGTACAGCCTAACAGCAAAATAATTAGAGCCGCAAACACTCACTTGTGCATTATTTCCTGTGACTCTCTCATGTGCTTGAAGGCAATTTAGAATCCAACGCTTGAAATGAACGTATAGAGTATGAAGTATTGCTGCCAAACTGCATTTCTTGAGTTGTAATATGCAGTGACAACATTCTATTGATCTCTCCCTCCAGAGACATTACTGAATCTAAAAACATCACATGGCTTTTGCAGGGAAAATAACACACCATAAATAATATCAATAACAGCAATTGAAATCTTGGAAATCTTAAGGATTGTAACTTTAAATATGAAATATACCACGATAAGTACATTGGAAAGCACTGTGAACTTTAATACCTATACAACAAAGTCATTCATGGTGTACGAGGGAAGGGCACTGGTCAAATAAACCGACTCCTCCAAATTAAGCTTAGTTCAATATTCTAATACCAGCTAACTTTAGCTTTAAATATGTCCACACTAACTAATGTGTACAAGCCTGAAACCCCCATTACATCCATATTTAAAATGAAGACGGCCCTGATCGTTGGCCCTGTTATTCAGCTCGAGTGCTCACAGTCAGGACGCGCCACGCAGTGCTCTACATTTATATGGTTGAAGAGACATTTCCGTTTTTAGCTTTTGTCCAGTTCTATAGTACAGTATATGGCTGAACGGAGGGAAAAACACAGGTCATTTATGAAACAGAAACCAAAAACTGGTCGGTGAAGTGTACTGTAGCAGGTGTTGATCAGTCGTTCGTCCGTGTCATGCTCAGCAGCATGAAGTGCCTTTGGTTGGAAGCGTACGTTTCTGTTCTGTTCTGTTTTGTGCAAGTTTTAATGAATCAAAATTAACGACGTAGGCTGTGTTAAGGAATAGTAAATATAGAGGCATTTCAGTAAGGATGAAGAACTCCTACTCGGGTATCACAGGCTTCAGTGTTGAGTGTCTGCTGCTCCTTCGTGACACAAGTCAGCAGCAGCGGATTCCTCGTTGTTCCACACAGGATGTGAACGGCGTCTACAGTAGCGCAGCATTTCCCTGTAGTTTGTGTAACAGACTCCTGTTGGGACAGCTCACCCAGTGTCTGGCGCCTCATTCAGGACATCGCAGCCGTTTGGGTCTGTTGTTGGTGTTAGGACCATTTCTAAATGAAGTAAACTCCTATAAGACCACTGGATAGTCCTGTTAATTAGTGAGCTGTAGAAGTGTTTGCAGGCAGCCATTTTTTAACTATTTAGCAGAGCCAGGCTGGATGTTTGCTGCTGTTTTTTTATGCAAAGCTCAGATCTTTACAGCCTCCTATTTATCACATAAGAAAATGGTATCAATCTTGACTATACGTCAGCAAAGAAAGCAAACGAGCAAATCTCCCAAATTTCCCAAACTAATCTTTAACCGTGTCAAAAAATAGTGCGACAATATCTTACAATCAGTGTCCTACATGGACAAAAATAACCCCGATCGGCATCAGGTCTGAGGAGCGAAAGGTTTACTGAGTTATCTGCGTAATTGAAGTCACTTCTTCTTTTTTGGAAAAGAGCCTACTCACAATGTGAGTAACTTTTAAATTGTGTGTGTGTTAATTAATGAGGCCCTAAGGTTTTTAAATATATATATATACACACATACAGAATAATGGCTGTTAATTGACACAGAGTGAAAACTCACAGGTGTTATTGTACCAGTGTGACCAGCTTTGTGGTGTCCACAAGATCCAGTGAGTTGCAGGGAAATCAACGATCAGACTTCCAGTTACTGCTCTTTTTGTTAAATATTTAGTCTAGAGGCTATTGACTCAGATCTGACTGGGGTGGAAGCTCTTTCTAGGTTTGTGTTGAAGATTGTTAAGATATGTCCAAAACCGTCTATATTTTGACTTATTTGCCTTAAGGGCTGAATGGGGGGTGTGTTGAGTCATGTGGTTTACGGCCACACAATCATTTCAGTTCACCGGTGAGTCAGTCTGACTCACCCTCCAGTAAAAAGGGAACCCCCCGCCGCCGCCACTTTCCCAGAGGTTGTTTGTGACATCACAGCGGTAGTCGTTGTTGTCCTTCACACCAGAGCACCAACATGTAACATGTGAGTGATAAAAACCCCAACGCACGGCCTCAGAGAGGGGCTGCTTTTGCAATAACAGCATTCTGTCTGTCAGGACATCACCTACCAACTGCTTACCAAAGACAGTCATAGAGGGACACAGGAACATGGAGGAAGAGTGGTTAGTTTATCTGCTTCTGCCAAAAAACAAAACAAAAAAAAAAACACCTGTAGCCTGTGAGCTACTCTGTAAAACTGTACAGATAAAGAAAAAATATTGGAAATTGAGTTTTTGACAACTCTTGGCTAAATAAATGTTTTTTTGTCTTGTTTTTAAAGATTTGATTTGATTAAAAATCATTGACCTCAAATGTGGACACCTCTTAACAGCTTGGTTGGCAGACCGCAAAAGCCCAGTGTTTGGGGGAGGAAACTGTGATTCATCAAAATGGCCTAAATCTGCGATGATCATTCTACAGACATGGGTTCAGGGCTTCACTGTTGCGTACCCACCGCTCAAAATTCAACTAGACCGTTTTCTGGCACGCACGAAGCCGCGTATTCGTAACGTCTGAGAGTTGTTCTGCAGGCTTCAGAGCTCAGCGAGCCGCCGAGTTTCCAAATCACCGTCGTCTGTGTTGTCAATGTTGTCTCGTATGTGCAAGTTGGATATTTATCTCCTTTTTTTCTTTCGGAACCACATGTGGCACAGAAATCCTGTCTGTAATCAATTCCAAAATGGCCTTGAATATTTTCGCCCCGGTGCACGTGCACGACGTCTGTGTGTGAGTGTGCGTGTGTGTGCGTGTGCACCGGGGTTCTTTTTTGATAAGGTGCTTTGTATAAAGGTGACAATAACGTTTATTACAGATGTTGTGTATATCTTTGATATTCTAATGTTTATCCTATTTTGCGAAGAAGAGAGTAAATTTAGGGGAAAAAAATCCAAAAGCTAGTAATGTGTGTGTCTATTGGTGCTGCACAGGGTCTGATCTTTGCTTTGTAACTTTTTTTCCCCCTCATGGCTAAAATATATGTTAGATATTTTCTAGCTTTGTAGAGACTTTGTACGCATATGCTATTCAGTTTAAATAAATGGTCAGTTCCAAACTGTGCTCTTGAGTTGTGTCTTTACTCCTTAGTCCAGTGTCCAACATGTCAAATCTATGAAAAATATTTTACTAGACTAAATCACATTATATTCTATGTCCCTATAGATTTTTTTTCATAAGATATATCATATTCAATTATTTTTGGCAAAAACCCTTTCTTTGTTAAGTTTGAACAAGATACCTTTTACACATCTTTCTCATTTCTGTGCAATTTGTTGTTCTTCATCAGCTCATATTATTATAAACTAACAGCGTTAAATCTTTTATAAGGTAACATCATCTTATGTATAAGTCAAGCCTTTTTACTGCTTCACTCAAACATATCCAGCACCTTTAGTTCAGCTTTGCAAACAAGCCTCTTGCAGAACTTATCCTGTCGTGTAGTTTCCTCTGTGAACACCAGAGGGAGCCACACTCTAAGGATTTAACTCAAAGCTCCATATATTTTTTATTCATGGCATGAAAACATTTAATGAATACATTTGTGTCAACAGCCACATTTCATTCAAAATCCTTTACTATTGAGATAATGGAATTGATACCTCCTGTCAGTAAATGTGCAGCTTTGCAGCTTTGCAGCTCCAGCTGGTGTAACTCCACTTTGAGCCAAGATCTTTAGTTTTTATTTAAAGACTCAAAAGGTGATATAAAAATGTCTTTATTCATGGCTATGAATTTAAGTTCTTTTATCATTTCTTTTCCCCTCCATTTCAATTACACTACTGTAGAGAGTTTTTCCTCCCACTAATTATTGTTGTGACCCTTTTGTTTCCAAAGGCATTAAAACGAGGCTCGTCTGACACCTACATTTACTATTAACTATTTTTAGGCCCGTGTTGATGCTGACAGCATATGTTTGGCTGGGTTTGTGGTCACATGGCGTCTGTGAAAAAACACAGAACCCTTTGATAACCACTGACGAATCTCCAGGTCAGACAGATGTGGTGACCTCACAGGAAATGAGATCCGAGATAAGGAGGACGCTCTGTGTTATCTCACGTTCCAGATGTGCCCCGACAATCCTCTTTATCCCAATCTAGCGCGCACACACGTTTCTGCATCAAGTGTGTGTGTGCATGTGTGTGTGTTCCCAGATGGTTCTCTAAGCAGTTATTTTACCAACAAACCTGGCCTGATGCACCAGCCTGAGCTGAGGTTACAGTACACAAACGGCCTAATGGCGGCTGGCGGGGGCGGATCACTCACAGTTAATGTAACACTCACACACACCAAAACACTCACTGCAGAATAATCCTTTAATGAATTAACCCCCCATATTCTAAACTGAAAGAGTTTGAAGGAGCAGATGGGAAGGGTCGGACTTTGGGAACTCTGAAGGGTGAGTAGATGGATTTCATTCATCTGAGATCATGAAGGTGAAAATGTAGAGAACGCAGGCTGCAGCGTTTCACTGCTGAGTAAGAGCTTCACCTGTTCTTTCCTGGCCTGTAAGCTGGACTCATTAGTTGCGGTTTGTGCGGGACATCAGGATAAAAAAGCACTTCTAAAGCCAGGAAATGTGATTCTTTTTCTTTAAAGGTGCAGCTCCATGAACGCTTGCAGATAATCAAACGCTAATTAGAATCAGAAAGTGTTACCACCATTAAAAACAAATTGGGCAGAATTTGTTGTGCAGCACCTAACAATACACATGCACACATTATTCCACACAGGCTCTAAGTGCAGAGGGCGAGATCATAAATATACAGATGTTACTGTACAGCTAAATCCTCCACACAGCTTTAGTAACTAGTTTCTTTTCAGCACAAAAAAAGTCCATGTGTAGTTGTGTTGGGTTTCAGATGTCTGCGAGTTGTACATGGTTTCATTTAAACAACTCATTTGGACCTAATGAGGTAAAACTATTGAACATTTCACACAACAATTAGAGAACAGTCTGAATAATTGATTTAAAGTTGTATGTCTCTCAACTAACTTTTCTTAAACCCTTTATTTTCTCATAACCTCTTAGATTAGCTTGACCCCTATGTTTAGCACCATTGAATTCAATTATCTCAATGTATAAAAAAACTCCTCTTTTCTGCATGAACTGTCATATGGACTAGCCCTAAAAACTTGCTACTCCTTTATAAATATTCATTCAATTATCTGGAGGAATAATAAGTCTCTTGTACACAAGTAGGTCAAAATTTGTGTTTAACTGGCATAATTAAAGAACGATGGGTTTTAATTCATCTTTACGCCTAAAAAAAGACCTTAAAGGGAACTTTGCCTTAAAACGCATTGTACTTCTGTGAATTTATGATGTCACATCCGTACAGTCACCACCCATCATATTTTCACAACTCAGCCAATCAGGAGAGGCCAAGAAATATTCAATACATTTTCAATTCAATTTATTTGTATAGCCCAGAATCACAGATTTGCCTTAAAGGGCTTTACAGTTTGTACAAAAGCAACACATCCCCTGTCCTTAGACCCTCACATCTACAAAAACCCCTTTAACGGGAAAAAAAAAACGGAAGAACCCTCAGGAAGAGAAACAGAGGAGGGATCCCTCTTCCAGGACGGACAGGCTGCAGTAGATGATGTGTGCAGGTGGAAACAATACAGGGAAATATGAACGGGACACTCACAAAATCAGCATGTTCTCACTGGAGCTGGAGGGGGAAAAAAAGTCAACGATGTGACCTTTGACCTTGAGAGTACAGGCTAATATGATGATGCCACTTAAATGAAAAAAAAGTGATAAGAGTTTAAACGGTTGAGTTTAAAAGCAGCAAAAAAGGGAGAGAGAGAGAGAGGGAGACAGAGAGAGAGAGAGAGAGAGAGAGAGAGAGGGAGGGAGAGAGAGAGGGAGAGAGAGAGAGAGAGAGGGAGACAGAGAGAGAGAGAGAGAGAGAGAGAGAGAGAGGGAGAGAGAGAGAGAGAGAGAGAGAGAGAGAGGGAGAGAGAGAGAGAGAGAGAGAGAGAGGGAGAGAGAGAGAGAGAGAGAGGGAGACAGAGAGAGAGAGAGAGAGGGAGGGAGAGAGGGAGGGAGGGGCGTGTCCCTGTGGTTTCAGGCTGCTGTTCGGTCCCTCTCAGCAGAGCAGTCTGTCGGACACATGGACAGACTGGGTCTCCTCCTCCTCTGTGCGTGGAACCTGCGGGCAGAGAGGAGCGGGGTCCGGGCCGGAGAAGGAGCGCTGAGCCCGGACTGGAGCTTCACTCTTTCCGCGACAACAGGCTCACATATCGGGGACTTTCTCAAAGACACGCGTCGTTTGGATTTAGTGTGTTTTTTTTCTTCTTTTCCCTGTCTGCGCGTAAAGGTTGGCTCCGGATCGTCCCCACAAAGCGCGTAGAGGACTCACTGAGGAAACTTTGTAGTTGCTGTTGAAGGCGGAGATGGAGGCGGAGGAGGGCAAGGTGTCGGTGTGGGTCTGCCGGGAGGAGAAGCTGGTCTCCGGCCTCACCAAGCGGACCACCTGCGCCGACGTGGTCAAAGTGCTGCTGGAGGACCAGAACCTGCGGCAGGGCGCGTCCGCCGCCATGCTGTCCGGCGCCCCGCAGTCCTACTGCGTGGTGGAGAAGTGGCGCGGCTTCGAGAGGATCCTGCCCAACAAGACCAAGATCCTGCGGCTGTGGAGCGCGTGGGGCGACGAGCAGGAGAACGTGCGCTTCGTCCTGGTGAAGAACGACGCGTCGCTGCCCAACAACGGGCCCCGCAGCGCCGAAGCCCGCGTGGTCCAGAGCCGCGAGAGCGGGGGACCCGGCGCCGGCCTGAAGGGGACCGCCAAGACCTGCTGGACGGCCGCGGCCGCCGCCGCCAACCTGTCCCAGGAGAAGCAGCGGCGCATCGTGCGGAAGGCGTTCAGGAAGCTGGACAAGATGAACAAGAAGAAGGAGCAGACCGTGTGCAAGGACAAGAGCTCCGTGGAGAAGATGGAGACGCTGGTCCACCTGGTGATCTCCCAGGACCACACCATCCGCCAGCAGGTCCAGCGGATCAAGGAGCTGGACCGGGAGATCGAGCGCTACGAGGCCAAAGTGCACTTCGACCGCATCAAGCGACACGGCGTCAACTACGTGCAGGACACGTACATGGTGGACTCCGCGGACGCCGCCGGCGCGCCTTCGGACTCCAAGCGCAAGGCGGAGCGGCAGGACGCGCGCTGCGCCGCGGAGGCGCTGGCGCAGTTCGAGGAGTACGCGCGCCGCTGCGAGGAGGTGGTGCGGCTGCAGGAGGAGCTGGCGGAGCGCGAGGCGCTGGTGGAGAGCATCACCGGGGAGATCCAGGAGGAGCTGAACCGGCGCTGGATGAAGCGGCGCCGCGAGGAGCGCGCGGCGGAGGCGCCCAAGGAGGCGGACGGCGCCGCAGCCGCGGAGGAGGAGGAGACGCGCCGCGCCGCGCCCGCCGCTCCGGAGGCGGAGCAGGACGCGGAGAGTCCGTCTGAGAACGAGCTGGTGCTGGAGGAGGAGGAGAGGATCAGGACGCAGCTGGACACCAGCCTGTACATAGGCCTGCGGCTGAAGACGGACCTGGACGCCATTAGGGGGGACTTGGACCTGAGTCTGGCACTCTGGGAGACCAGGGAGAGCGAACTGCTGGACCTACTGGCCAAAGTGGAGACCATGGAGATAGAGCAGGAGACCGGCAACGGGAAGGGGGAGCCGGGTGCAGGGAGCACCGAGCCTGAGCCTGAGAAGAGCAGCGTGTGGGTGGAGCAGGCCAGGGGTCTGTCAAAGGCCTGCAACACCAACGATGAGGACTCGGACACGGGCCTGAGCTCCATGCACAGCCAGGACTCTGACAACCCGCCTGTGTGCGAGTCGCTCGTGTAGGAGCCTCGCTGTGGACGGACCTTTATGCAATTCAAAGCCACAAAAAAAAACTCAGGGGCAGAGAAATCAGTGTTTGGCAATACAGGGAGACGATTCCTCCCGACCCGAAACGCACCTCAGTACTCAGACTGTAATTCTATAGCAATAATTCCTGTATGTAGTGGTTGCACAATAAGCTAGGAGGGAGAGCATGCTTAGAGTTTCGATCGGCCACGCTGCTCCACAGCTGACCCTGACCTTTGACCTCCAACGAGGCCAGTCACCAAAAGTACCGCTTAGAACAAGAAGTTAGCCTAGAAGAGTATTAAAAATACACCACCTATTGTCTCTAGTCCTCCACAAGAAACTAACTTTGGGTGCACTGATCACAGGTTCATAAAGAGTTAACAGTGAGAGCTTTGTGCAAGGTAGAGCTAAGTGTTATTCCAGAGTCATACTAATGGCTGTGGACTGACAGGTTTCCTTTAAAAGGTCAACATCAAGTGTCCCTTAATGCACAGTAAAGTACCGTCTGCTACGCATCGCAATCCAGACAGACAGGTCAGCTGTAAACATGCTATTAAAGCTCAAACACATACATAAGACCGTAAATAAGATTGGAGTTTTGTACAAAAAGCATTTGAAACTGCAATGAAATCAGAATATTATCTGTTGTTTTGTTGTTTTTTTTTGAAAAAAAAAAAGAAGAAAAGTCGATACTTTGTGATGGAGTATAAGCATTAAACCCTGTGCTGCCTGCTAAGCAGAGTTGATATTGTCCTCGGTATAAATGTAGATGTGTCTGTCTCTGAAGCACAAACGTTCATATGTATTTGATCCAGTTTTAGAGCTGGGCAGACGATCGGCTACTGTGCTCTGTCCTGTTCTCGTTCAGTGTTCATTGGTTGGATTTTAACACAAACCACTTTTTTTGTTTTGTCATAGCGGCTCATTTGTGATGGTGTCATGGTTACTCACAGCAGCATTTTTACCAACATTTTTGGCCCTGTGGCCCTTTGCAAAATATTACAAAATTAACTCGCAACCCATCAAACTCATCAAAAGTTACCTTGAATATGTTTTAGAGTCTCTAAGGGGATAAAACGATCCAGTATATGAGGAGGAAAAAAAATCTGTGATAGGTGTCTATAAACATAATTTTATGGAGCAGCAAAACAAATCCACCTAAATTGAGAATCACTGGTTATCTCAGAAAAAGTAGTTGATTATAGGTGTTTCTATTCCTGATGTAACAGCTGTAAAATAAACCAGGCCAGAGCCAAATAGATTGTTTGGTACCCTGGTGCTGTAGTTTGACACTTGCATTAAGTTTGGGGGGAATCAAGAGACTAAAGAGAGAAACCTGATTTCCAATACCTAGTGTTGTTCAAACTTAAAAAAAACATTACATCCCACATTTCGCATACTTTCACTAACTTTGATGCACTCCTCATGAAGAATAAACTAAACTTCATTTGCAAAATTACTGTAATGCCCCTTTAGATCTTGGATTTTTTTTTTATAGTTTCTGGCTGCCAGTTTGTTTCCCTGAAAAAGCATCTTACTCAGACAAGAGGTGTTCATCTCAATTGAAGAGATCATTTCCTCCAACACTCAGATGGCACAAAACAATTAACACCAGGAGTAGAAAAATGAAACTTTAGATACCAGAGTCAATAATTCACAATATAGGTTTCTGATCAATATCTCTATACTAACATAGTACGAATAGCCGAGTAAAAAAAAAGGAAATTTATATATTAGAAGTTGTGTTTTAGCATCTGTGGCTTTCTGTACTAATTGACATGATAGTGCAATCGATGTAATTTCTAGTGTGGAATGTTTTTTTCGCACTCACTTACATATATGTCCTTCTCACAGTTCGTTACTTCTGTTTCCATCGTCAGGTACAAACAAGACATTTTATTCTAAGATGCTTTTGAGAGAAACCGCCTTCTTCATTCAACCCACAGTTCTCGCAGTGTGCCACGAACCTAAAGGGAAATATTTCCAGCCTGATCCCCGGCACACTCGTCCCAAACTTTACAGACCATAAGCAATAGGAAATAAAGCAGGAGCCAGTAGAACATAACGAGGTCACTCATTCTGTGTTTTCGTCAGAACTGGTGTGATGTGTCAAAACTGTTGACGACTTTGTCTAACTGTAAAATGGTGAGACGTCGTAACTGTGTAACACCTCGGGGAGGCCGATCAAGCTGTTTCCGTGGATGTGGCTGTTTAATCGTAACCAAATACCAAAAAATAAACGACCTGTGTGTGTAGCTAATTCACGTGGCTTGATCAGGGACAGCTCGGACTCCTCGGCCCGCGACGTCCGGCGGCTTCCTCTGGACAGCTCAGCGCCCCCGGGGCCTGATGAACTCAGATGCACCGTGGCTGTGTCATAACGCCAGTCAGCACATTATCACACATGACTGTTAGTGTTGAAATAAACAGCAAAACCTATTTGGCTCGTGGTGTGGCTTTATTCAGCGTGACTGACTCATGTCTGCCAGCGTTTAAATTTTTTTTTTTTTATTTAACGTGCGAGGAGCTGAGTGTTTCCACGCCCTGGTTCAGAGGCGGCATCCCCCTCCGGCTAAAACCTCTCCTCCTTGCACAGGTTTCGGGTTATTTGGTGTACGGCTGCTGGATGGAAACACACTTGCATACCTGCCCGCGGTATTTGACAGTGAAACACGCGTGTGTACGGGAGTGTGTTGTTGCTGCATGCGCGCAGAGAACTTCTCCTGTCACACTCGTCATGCATAGTTGTGTTTAATTGCTGCTTCCTGATCGCTCCTGCATGAACCACTGCATTAATTATGACAGGATGAAACAGAGACCTGAACCTGCACAACAAAGCCCCGTGCCTCGAGTTACCATCTAGTAACACACACTGTCGCATGGTCCTCAGGTGGAGTCTTAAAGGGTCATTTCACTCAAGTTATAAAGACGATTTTTTTTCTAACCCATCCTATTGTCTTAAATTGTGCAGGTTTTGATTTAGGTTTTGATATATATGTCTGATTTTTCTTCATCCCATGACCTACAACAGAATATTGATATTGGTGTCTATATGATATGTCTATGATCTTATAAATGTAGTAATATGTACCTGCATAGTTTCTACTGATCAAACAATGTCAAACATAAGTATATTTTGAGTCAAAATAGCCTAAGGATCCCACCAAGCATAAACGCGTTCAATAGTTGAATATTATCTGTACACAATGTTCTGAGAATATTTTGGTTTAACTCCCAACATGTACAATTCAATATCAGCACTTTTATTGCTATAATTGGCCAGTTCTTGGTGAAGACGACTGCAGGAAATAAAGGGAGAGAGATGAGTGTGAAATTGATGAAAACATGAAATAAGTAAGGTAAGTTATCTAGCTATGATACAACCTCATGATCAGTGTGAAACATAAACTGTTTTGTCTATGATGGTTCCAGACATTTCTACTAATGGAGGTTGTGATTTTTTTTCTCAGTTTTCCTTGTTCTGCATCTGCTTGTTCTGAAACACCTCTGCCATGTATAGCATCAGAGCATATGCCTATTTCAACAGAATAAGCCAGAAAACTGTGGAAATGCTTCTGAAAGTGCTGAAAGTAAGACTAAAAAAACACAGTAAATGTTTACCCAACAGGCCTTCAGCTTTGTGTGCATCAGTGGGGGAATTCCTGGAAAGTGTGAGTGTGTACGGAGAAATCGGGGATGAGTAAACTTCTGGGTCCAGGCGAATAAATGATGCCTACACACAAAGAAACATGCTTCATTTTACTATTCTTTTCATTTACAATGGATTCAACAATATTTTCACTGTCAATATATATATTTTTGTTGACCTGTAAAGACTATTTACAAGTGTTACAAACGAATCAATGATAACACATTCTAATTCTAAGCTATAGTGGCTTTTATTTAGAAAATGCCAGACTCATTCCCACTTGTCTGCTATATCAGGCTTACCATAATGGACTTTTAAATTAAAAACATTGTCTGTATGTCAGTAAAAATCCCCACAAAGACAAAAACAAAAGTTTGTGTGCCTGTATGTGCGTGTCTTAGCAACCACCTTGACAGAAACCTCAGCAACTACTTTGGCAATCTCCCCGGCAACCACCCTGGCAACCATAGTAGCATGAACCATGAATAAGTATGGAGCAAATGTGCAAATTTGGCACACATCATGGCAGAAGTACCTTCAGATGATGCATAAGTGTGAAAAAACAATGCATAGAACAATGTCATTCTTAGTTTACAGAATTCTGCACTCACCAGGTGTATGTTGGGTACCTGGTTAAGCAGTGTGACGTTGGTCAGATGGTGGCGCTATAATAACAAACTTTATGTCTCAATCTATAATTTATATAACTTTCTGCTGGTATGTATCTTACTAACCAATCATCTGATCACCTTGACACTTGGTGGCGGTTCGCTGACGACCTGATAAAGTGCAATTGGATCCATGTTTGGTGAGGTTAATACGGTTTGAATAAATGAGCCATCAGCAAAGCCACTCAGCTCTGTAGCAGCAGGGGGAACGATGGCACAGTGAATCAGAGAAAAATGTCCTTACACGATGTGCTCTAAAAACACAAAATGATGTGCCTCAAAGACAAATAGTATATCTTATACAGTATAACAGTATATCTTACATAAGCACAAAGCAGCAAATATATCTAAATAAATCAGTGATTATATTTACTTTAAGTAAGAAAAGATTCACTATTACAGCAGTGAACATCTGTGTGTAATTATTTAGCTGCTTTCTGTCATGTTGTTAGCATATAGTCACTGACACATTATATAAACAGCATTCATTTTATATGTCGTGAAGCGGCAAAACTAGAGGTCAAACAAACGCTGTTGCCAACATCCACATCATTGTGTGCATGTATGGCAGCGCTCGGCCCCCCTTAGGGTCTATCTGACATCTGAGTCGGCCGCCAGCCCGCTGATCTCTGCCGCATGTAAATGTCTGACATCAAACACCCTTCCTACACCGTGTGGATGTTAAATTCATCAGTGTCTCTTGCGTTTATCCACATTGAATTGACCTAGATACTGTATATAGATGTTTGAGTGATACACGCTGGCAGTTCACACCCACTTATGGTCAAGTTCATTATTATCAATATTATAGCATTATTAAGTCTGTCTCCAGAATGACTGCAAGAAAATTCCTTCCAACTTTAATGTAAGAGAAGGCTTGTGCGAAATGAAAATTCCTCTGCAACTTATATGAGTCTTCAACAGCAGGAATACAGTGATTAGGTGTGTATATTCTCAAAAGTTACAGCCCCACAGAGGAAGGACATGCACAACTACCAAAAAACAGTTTCAGTGTAAAAAATAGACATATGCATATGTAGAGATAGACTTGAAAAAATGTGACCCAATCCTCTCACTTTCAAGGTCTTATAATAGGCCATTTAAGTCATCCATAGCATTGATTTTCTTATTGAGTCTTGGATTTCGCATTGTGCTACAAATGGTGCTAGGCTGCACTGAAATTACTGCTGCAAACGTCAAAACACAATGCACTCTAAAAGGCTAGAAAGTAAAAATAATGTGCTTGTTTAATACCTCCTCAAATGTCTGCTCTCAAAAGTAAAAGAACAAAAGCTTGTAGTTTCATCCTTCACAGAGAACAGATTTGACGTTTGTCCCGTCATGTTGCACAATAAGCATTTTAACCCGGACAATTATGTTTGTCTTAACGCTAACAGCAGCATTTTCACATCATAAATAAAACAGTGTTTGCAAGAAAATGCACAAATAAAAGGCAATGTTTCATTTGCCTTTGTGTTTGCATGCAAATAATTTGTTCCCCCAAAGGGTAAACTGACCGCCATCAGAATCCACTTTAAGTTGACCACAGCTCCTATTGTGAAGAAGCTGAAGTTTCATGAACACATTAAACATTGTGCGACAGCCACTAACTACGTGGATTTGTGTGTGTCTGCGTGTGTGTGGCGACCTCCTGGTGCCATACCAGGAGGCAGAGTCAGTTTAAAAAACATTTATTTCTACTCATAACACTGGAATGGATGTAACTTGACAATTAGGTTACAGGGGATGTGTGTGTGTGTGTGTGTGTGTGTGTGTGTGCGTGTGTAAAAAAGAGAGATAGATAGAGAGAGAGAGAGAGAGAGAGAGAGAGAGAGAGAGAGGAACAGGGAAAAACAGAGATAAAACAACAGGATGAGAGAGTGATAGGTTTAGGTTATGCAACCACACACACACACACACACACACACACACACACACACAAGTATTTTGTGTGTGTGTGTGTGTGTGTGTGTGTATGTGTGTGTGTGTGGTGTAATAGTCCAAAGTTATAATTTGGCTAAAGAATATTGTGTTTGCTCAGTTTTAAAATTCTTAAAACAGAAAAAAACGTGACTTCCACTCTAGACGGTCTTCAACAATTTCGTGTGACATGGCTGAAAGCTGCAAACAATCATGTAAGTTGACCTTGAGTGAAGATGTATATTATAGTATGTGGCTCAACATGGGTCATACTATAAGATATTGCATAAAAAATGTCATACTATAGTAAGGTCCTCAAAAAAGGTCATACTATAGTATGTGGCTCAAAAAAGGTCATACTATAGTATGTGCCTCCAAAAAGGCCTTATTATAGTATTTGGCTCAAAAAAGGTCATACTATAGTATGTGTTTCAAAAAAGGTCAAACTATAGTATGTGTTTCAAAAAAGGTCTTACTATAGTATGCGGCTCAAAAAAGGTCAAACTATAGTATGTGGCTCAAAAAAGGTCATACTATATTATGTTGCATAAAAAAGTCATACTATAGTAATTGACTCAAAAAAGGTCATATTAAGGTATGTTGCATAAAAAAGGTCATACGACAGCAAGTGGTTCAAAAAGCTAATACTATAGTATGTGCCTTAAAAATGGTCATTCTCTAACATGTTAGGGAGGTTGTAGCTCAGAGGTAGTCCAGTCAGATGGTTGGTGGTTCAAATCCTGGCTCCAGTGTGTTGCATTTTGTTGGTTGTTGAGCAAGATACTTAAAATGGGTCATACTACAGGTCCTTCTCAAAAAATTAACATATTGTGATAACATTTATTCTTTTCCATGATGTAATGATATAAAATAAACTTCCATATGTTTTAGATTCTTTACACACCAACTGCAACGTTTCAGGTCTTTTATTGTTTTAATACTGATGATTTTGGCATAGAGCTCATGAAAACCCAAAGTTGCAAAAGTGCATCAAAAAAGGTCATACTATAGTAAGTGCTTCAAAAAACATTCTATAGTATGGCCCTCAAAAAAGGTCATACTATATTCTGTTGCATAAAAAAGTCATACTATAGTAATTGGCTCAAAAAAGGTCATATTAATGTATCTTACATAAAAAGGTCATATGATAGTAATTGGCTCAAAAAAGCTAATACTATAGTATGTGCCTTAAAAACAGTCATTCTGTAACATGTTAGGGAGGTTGTAGCCCAGTGAAAGTATGTTTGTCCACCATTCAGAAGGTTGGCAGTTCGAAACCTGGCTCCAGTGATTTGCATTTTGTTGTGTCGTTGAGCAAGATACTTAAAAAGGGTCATACTTTTCCATACTGTAATGATAAAAATTGAACTTCCATATGTTTTAGATTCATTACTCACCAACTGAAATGTTTCAGGTCTTTTATTGTTTTAATACTGATGATTATGGCATACAGCTCATGAAAACCCAAAAGTGCATCAAAAAAAGGTCATACTATAGTAGGTGTTTCAAAATAGCTCATACTATAGTATGTCGCTCAAAAAAGGTCATACTATAGTATTTGCCCCAAAAAAGGTCATACTATACTATGTCCCTCCAAAAAGGTCATACTATAGAATATGCCTCAAAAAAGGTCATACTATAGTATGTGACTCAAAAATGCTCATACTATAGTATGTGTTTCAAAATAGGTCATACTATAAAATGTGTTTCAAAAAAGGTCATACTATAGTATTTGCCCCAAAAAATGTCATACTATGGTATGTCCCTCCAAAAAGGTCATACTATAGTATTTGCCCCAAAAAATGTCATACTATGGTATGTCCCTCCAAAAAGGTCATACTATAGTATTTGCCCCAAAAAAGGTCATACTATAGTATGTGCCTCAAAAATGGTCATACTATAATATGTGTTTCAAAATAGGTCATACTATAAAATGTGGCTCAAAAAGGTCATACTATAGTATTTGCCTCAAAAAAAGGTCATACTATAGTATGTCGCTCAAAAAAGGTCATAGTATAGTATGTTTCAAAAAAGGTCATACTATAGTATGTGCCCCAAAAAAGGTCATACTATAGTATGTCGCTCAAAAAAGGTCATACTATAGTATGTGCCTCAAAAAAGGTCATACTATAGTATGTCCCTCCAAAAAGGTCATACTATAGTATGTCGCTCAAAAATAGTCATACTATAGTATGTGCCTCAAAAACGGTCATACTATAGTATGTCGCTCAAAAAGGTCATACTATAGTTTGTTTCAAAAAAGGTCATACTATAGTATGTCGCTCAAAAAAGGTCATACTATACTATGTGCCCCAAAAAAGGCCATACTATAGTATGTGGCTCAAAAAAGGTCATACTATACTATGTGCCCCAAAAAAGGCCATACTATAGTATGTGGCTCAAAAAAGGTCATACTATAGTATTTGCCTCCAAAAAGGTCACACTACAGTCTGTCGCTCCAAAAATGGTCATACTATAGTATGTGCCCCAAAAAAGGTCATACTAAAGTATTTCGCTCAAAAAAGGTCATACTATAGTATGTGGCTCAAAAAAGGTCATACTGTAGTATGTGGCTCAAAAAAGGTCATACTATAGTATGTGTTTCAAAAAAGGTCATACTATAGTATGTGGCTCAAAAAAGGTCATACTATAGTATGTGTATCAAAAAAAGGTCATACTATAGTATCTGCCTCAAAACAGGTCATACTATAGTATGTGCCTCAAAAAAGGTCATACTATAGTATGTCGCTCAAAAAAGGTCATACTAAAGTATTTCGCTCAAAAAAGGTCATACTATAGTATGTGGCTCAAAAAAGGTCATACTATAGTATGTGGCTCAAAAAAGGTCATACTATAGTATGTGTTTCAAAAAAGGTCATACTATAGTATGTGGCTCAAAACAGGTCATACTATAGTATGTGGCTCAAAAAAGGTCATACTATAGTATGTGTTTCAAAAAAGGTCTTATTATAGTATGTGGCTCAAAAAAGGTCATACTATAGTATGTGCCTAAAAAAAGGACATACTATAGTATGTGTTTCAAAAAAGGTCATACTATAGTATGTGCCTCAAAAAAGGTCATACTATAGTATGTGCCTCAAAAAAGGTCATACTATAGTATGTGCCTCAAAAATGGTCATACTATAGCATGTGTTTCAAAATAGGTCATACTATAAAATGTGGCTCAAAATGGTCATACTATAGTATGAGGCTCAAAAAAGTTATTATTAAACTATTTGGCTCAAAAAAGGTCATACTATAGTATGTGGCTCAAAAAAGGTCATACTATAGTATGTGCCTCAAACAAGGTCAGACTATAGTATGTGGCTCAAAAAAGGTCATACTATAGTATGTGGCTCAAAAAAGGTCTTATTATAGTATGTGCCTAAAAAAAGGACATACTATAGTATGTGTTTCAAAAAAAGTCATACTATAGTATGTGCCTCAAAAAAGGTCATACTAAAGTATGTCGCTCAAAAAACATCTTACTATAGTATGTGGCTCAAAAAAGGTCATACTATAGTATGTGGCTCAAAAAAGGTCATACTATAGTATGTGCCTCAAACAAGGTCAGACTATAGTATGTGGCTCAAAAAAGGTCATACTATAGTATGTGGCTCAAAAAAGGTCTTATTATAGTATGTGCCTAAAAAAAGGACATACTATAGTATGTGTTTCAAAAAAAGTCATACTATAGTATGTGCCTCAAAAAAGGTCATACTAAAGTATGTCGCTCAAAAAACATCTTACTATAGTATGTGGCTCAAAAAAGGTCATACTATAGTATGTGCCTCAAACAAGGTCAGACTATAGTATGTGGCTCAAAAAAGGTCATACTATAGTGTGTGCTTCAAAAAAGGTCATACTATAGTATGTCGCTCAAAAAAGGTCATACTATACTATGTGCCCCAAAAAAGGCCATACTATAGTATGTGTTTCAAAAAAGGTCATACTATAGTATTTGCCTACAAAAAGGTCACACTACAGTCTGTCGCTCCAAAAATGGTCATACTATAGTATGTGCCCCAAAAAAGGTCATACTATAGTATGTCGCTCAAAAAAGGTCATACTAAAGTATTTCGCTCAAAAAAGGTCATACTATAGTATGTGGCTCAAAAAAGGTCATACTATAGTATGTGGCTCAAAAAAGGTCATACTATAGTATGTGGCTCAAAAAAGGTCGTACTATAGTATGTGTTTCAAAAAAGGTCATACTATAGTATGTGGCTCAAAACAGGTCATACTATAGTATGTGGCTCAAAAAAGGTCATACTATAGTATGTGTTTCAAAAAAGGTCTTATTATAGTATGTGGCTCAAAAAAGGTCATACTATAGTATGTGCCTAAAAAAAGGACATACTATAGTATGTGTTTCAAAAAAGGTCATACTATAGTATGTGCCTCAAAAAAGGTCATACTATAGTATGTGCCTCAAAAAAGGTCATACTATAGTATGTGCCTCAAAAATGGTCATACTATAGCATGTGTTTCAAAATAGGTCATACTATAAAATGTGGCTCAAAATGGTCATACTATAGTATGAGGCTCAAAAAAGTTATTATTAAACTATTTGGCTCAAAAAAGGTCATACTATAGGATGTGGCTCAAAAAAGGTCATACTATAGTATGTGACTCAAACAAGGTCAGACTATAGTATGTGGCTCAAAAAAGGTCATACTATAGTATGTGGCTCAAAAAAGGTCTTATTATAGTATGTGCCTAAAAAAAGGACATACTATAGTATGTGTTTCAAAAAAAGTCATACTATAGTATGTGCCTCAAAAAAGGTCATACTAAAGTATGTCGCTCAAAAAACATCTTACTATAGTATGTGGCTCAAAAAAGGTCATACTATAGTATGTGGCTCAAAAAAGGTCATACTATAGTATGTGCCTCAAACAAGGTCAGACTATAGTATGTGGCTCAAAAAAGGTCATACTATAGTATGTGGCTCAAAAAAGGTCTTATTATAGTATGTGCCTAAAAAAAGGACATACTATAGTATGTGTTTCAAAAAAAGTCATACTATAGTATGTGCCTCAAAAAAGGTCATACTAAAGTATGTCGCTCAAAAAAGGTCATACTATAATATGTGCCCCAAAAAAGGCCATACTATAGTATGTGTTTCAAAAAAGGTCATACTATAGTATTTGCCTCCAAAAAGGTCACACTACAGTCTGTCGCTCCAAAAATGGTCATACTATAGTATGTGCCCCAAAAAAGGTCATACTATAGTATGTCGCTCAAAAAAGGTCATACTAAAGTATTTCGCTCAAAAAAGGTCATACTATAGTATGTGGCTCAAAAAAGGTCATACTGTAGTATGTGGCTCAAAAAAGGTCATACTATAGTATGTGTTTCAAAAAAGGTCATACTATAGTATGTAGGTCAAAAAAGGTCATACTATAGTATGTGTATCAAAAAAAGGTCATACTATAGTATGTGGCTCAAAACAGGTCATACTATAGTATGTGCCTCAAAAAAGGTCATACTATAGTATGTCGCTCAAAAAAGGTCATACTAAAGTATTTCGCTCAAAAAAGGCATACTATAGTATGTGGCTCAAAAAAGGTCATACTATAGTATGTGTTTCAAAAAAGGTCATACTATAGTATGTGGCTCAAAACAGGTCATACTATAGTATGTGGCTCAAAAAAGGTCATACTATAGTATGTGTTTCAAAAAAGGTCTTATTATAGTATGTGGCTCAAAAAAGGTCATACTATAGTATGTGCCTAAAAAAAGGACATACTATAGTATGTGCCTCAAAAAAGGTCATACTATAGTATGTGCCTCAAAAAAGGTCATACTATAGTATGTGCCTCAAAAATGGTCATACTATAGTATGTGTTTCAAAATAGGTCATACTATAAAATGTGGCTCAAAATGGTTATACTATAGTATGTGGCTCAAAAAAGGTCTTATTATACTATTTGGCTCAAAAAAGGTCATACTATAGTATGTGGCTCAAAAAAGGTCATACTATAGTATGTGCCTCAAACAAGGTCAGACTATAGTATGTGGCTCAAAAAAGGTCATACTATAGTATGTGGCTCAAAAAAGGTCTTATTATAGTATGTGCCTAAAAAAAGGACATACTATAGTATGTGTTTCAAAAAAAGTCATACTATAGTATGTGCCTCAAAAATGGTCATACTATAATATGTGTTTCAAAATAGGTCATACTATAAAATGTGGCTCAAAAAGGTCATACTATAGTATTTGCCTCAAAAAAAGGTCATACTATAGTATGTCGCTCAAAAAAGGTCATAGTATAGTATGTTTCAAAAAAGGTCATACTATAGTATGTGCCCCAAAAAAGGTCATACTATAGTATGTCGCTCAAAAAAGGTCATACTATAGTATGTGCCTCAAAAAAGGTCATACTATAGTATGTCCCTCCAAAAAGGTCATACTATAGTATGTCGCTCAAAAATGGTCATACTATAGTATGTGCCTCAAAAACGGTCATACTATAGTATGTCGCTCAAAAAGGTCATACTATAGTTTGTTTCAAAAAAGGTCATACTATAGTATGTCGCTCAAAAAAGGTCATACTATACTATGTGCCCCAAAAAAGGCCATACTATAGTATGTGGCTCAAAAAAGGTCATACTATAGTATGTGCCTAAAAAAGCGACATACTACAGTATGTGTTTCAAAAAAGGTCATACTATAGTATTTGCCTCCAAAAAGGTCACACTACAGTCTGTCGCTCCAAAAATGGTCATACTATAGTATGTGCCCCAAAAAAGGTCATACTAAAGTATTTCGCTCAAAAAAGGTCATACTATAGTATGTGGCTCAAAAAAGGTCATACTGTAGTATGTGGCTCAAAAAAGGTCATACTATAGTATGTGTTTCAAAAAAGGTCATACTATAGTATGTGGCTCAAAAAAGGTCATACTATAGTATGTGTATCAAAAAAAGGTCATACTATAGTATGTGGCTCAAAACAGGTCATACTATAGTATGTGCCTCAAAAAAGGTCATACTATAGTATGTCGCTCAAAAAAGGTCATACTAAAGTATTTCGCTCAAAAAAGGTCATACTATAGTATGTGGCTCAAAAAAGGTCATACTATAGTATGTGTTTCAAAAAAGGTCATACTATAGTATGTGGCTCAAAACAGGTCATACTATAGTATGTCGCTCAAAAAAGGTCATACTAAAGTATTTCGCTCAAAAAAGGTCATACTATAGTATGTGGCTCAAAAAAGGTCATACTATAGTATGTGGCTCAAAAAAGGTCATACTATAGTATGTGCCTCAAAAATGGTCATACTATAGTATGTGGCTCAAAACAGGTCATACTATAAAATGTGGCTCAAAATGGTCATACTATAGTATGTGCCTCAAAAAAGGTCATACTATAGTATGTGCCTCAAAAATGGTCATACTATAGTATGTGTTTCAAAATAGGTCATACTAAAAAATGTGGCTCAAAATGGTCATACTATAGTATGTGGCTCAAAAAAGGTCTTATTATACTATTTGGCTCAAAAAAGGTCATACTATAGTATGTGGCTCAAAAAAGGTCATACTATAGTATGTGCCTCAAACAAGGTCAGACTATAGTATGTGTTTCAAAAAAAGTCATACTATAGTATGTGCCTCAAAAAAGGTCATACTAAAGTATGTCGCTCAAAAAACATCTTACTATAGTATGTGGCTCAAAAAAGGTCATACTATAGTATGTGCCTCAAACAAGGTCAGACTATAGTATGTGGCTCAAAAAAGGTCATACTATAGTGTGTGCTTCAAAAAAGGTCATACTATAGTATGTCGCTCAAAAAAGGTCATACTATACTATGTGCCCCAAAAAAGGCCATACTATAGTATGTCGCTCAAAAAAGGTCATACTAAAGTATTTCGCTCAAAAAAGGTCATACTATAGTATGTGGCTCAAAAAAGGTCATACTGTAGTATGTGGCTCAAAAAAGGTCATACTATAGTATGTGTTTCAAAAAAGGTCATACTATAGTATGTGGCTCAAAAAAGGTCATACTATAGTATGTGTATCAAAAAAAGGTCATACTATAGTATGTGGCTCAAAACAGGTCATACTATAGTATGTGCCTCAAAAAAGGTCGTACTATAGTATGTCGCTCAAAAAAGGTCATACTAAAGTATTTCGCTCAAAAAAGGCATACTATAGTATGTGGCTCAAAAAAGGTCATACTATAGTATGTGTTTCAAAAAAGGTCATACTATAGTATGTGGCTCAAAAAAGGTCATACTATAGTATGTGCCTAAAAAAAGGACATACTATAGTATGTGTTTCAAAAAAGGTCATACTATAGTATGTGCCTCAAAAAAGGTCATACTATAGTATGTGCCTCAAAAAAGGTCATACTATAGTATGTGCCTCAAAAATGGTCATACTATAGTATGTGTTTCAAAATAGGTCATACTATAAAATGTGGCTCAAAATGGTCATACTATAGTATGTGGCTCAAAAAAGGTCTTATTATACTATTTGGCTCAAAAAAGGTCATACTATAGTATGTGGCTCAAAAAAGGTCATACTATAGTATGTGCCTCAAACAAGGTCTTATTATAGTATGTGACTAAAAAAAGGACATACTATAGTATGTGTTTCAAAAAAAGTCATACTATAGTATGTGCCTCAAAAATGGTCATACTATAATATGTGTTTCAAAATAGGTCATACTATAAAATGTGGCTCAAAAAGGTCATACTATAGTATTTGCCTCAAAAAAAGGTCATACTATAGTATGTCGCTCAAAAAAGGTCATAGTATAGTATGTTTCAAAAAAGGTCATACTATAGTATGTGCCCCAAAAAAGGTCATACTATAGTATGTCGCTCAAAAAAGGTCATACTATAGTATGTGCCTCAAAAAAGGTCATACTATAGTATGTCCCTCCAAAAAGGTCATACTATAGTATGTCGCTCAAAAATGGTCATACTATAGTATGTGCCTCAAAAACGGTCATACTATAGTATGTCGCTCAAAAAGGTCATACTATAGTTTGTTTCAAAAAAGGTCATACTATAGTATGTCGCTCAAAAAAGGTCATACTATACTATGTGCCCCAAAAAAGGCCATACTATAGTATGTGGCTCAAAAAAGGTCATACTATAGTATGTGCCTAAAAAAGCGACATACTACAGTATGTGTTTCAAAAAAGGTCATACTATAGTATTTGCCTCCAAAAAGGTCACACTACAGTCTGTCGCTCCAAAAATGGTCATACTATAGTATGTGCCCCAAAAAAGGTCATACTAAAGTATTTCGCTCAAAAAAGGTCATACTATAGTATGTGGCTCAAAAAAGGTCATACTGTAGTATGTGGCTCAAAAAAGGTCATACTATAGTATGTGTTTCAAAAAAGGTCATACTATACTATTTGGCTCAAAAAAGGTCATACTATAGTATGTGGCTCAAAAAAGGTCATACTAAAGTATTTCGCTCAGAAAAGGTCATACTATAGTATGTGGCTCAAAAAAGGTCATACTATAGTATGTGTTTCAAAAAAGGTCATACTATAGTATGTGGCTCAATACAGGTCATACTATAGTATGTGGCTCAAAAAAGGTCATACTATAGTATGTGTTTCAAAAAAGGTCTTATTATAGTATGTGGCTCAAAAAAGGTCATACTATAGTATGTGCCTAAAAAAAGGACATACTATAGTATGTGTTTCAAAAAAGGTCATACTATAGTATGTGCCTCAAAAAAGGTCATACTATAGTATGTGCCTCAAAAAAGGTCATACTATAGTATGTGCCTCAAAAATGGTCATACTATAGTATGTGTTTCAAAATAGGTCATACTATAAAATGTGGCTCAAAATGGTCATACTATAGTATGTGGCTCAAAAAAGGTCTTATTATACTATTTGGCTCAAAAAAGGTCATACTATAGTATGTGGCTCAAAAAAGGTCATACTATAGTATGTGCCTCAAACACGGTCAGACTATAGTATGTGGCTCAAAAAAGGTCATACTATAGTATGTGGCTCAAAAAAGGTCTTATTATAGTATGTGCCTAAAAAAAGGACATACTATAGTATGTGTTTCAAAAAAAGTCATACTATAGTATGTGCCTCAAAAAAGGTCATACTAAAGTATGTCGCTCAAAAAACATCTTACTATAGTATGTGGCTCAAAAAAGGTCATACTATAGTGTGTGCTTCAAAAAAGGTCATACTATAGTATGTCGCTCAAAAAAGGTCATACTATACTATGTGCCCCAAAAAAGGCCATACTATAGTATGTGTTTCAAAAAAGGTCATACTATAGTATTTGCCTCCAAAAAGGTCACACTACAGTCTGTCGCTCCAAAAATGGTCATACTATAGTATGTGCCCCAAAAAAGGTCATACTATAGCATGTGGCTCAAAAAAGGTCATACTGTAGTATGTGGCTCAAAAAAGGTCATACTATAGTATGTGTTTCAAAAAAGGTCATACTATAGTATGTGGCTCAAAAAAGGTCATACTATAGTATGTGTATCAAAAAAAGGTCATACTATAGTATGTGGCTCAAAACAGGTCATACTATAGTATGTGCCTCAAAAAAGGTCATACTATAGTATGTGGCTCAAAAAAGGTCATACTATAGTATGTGGCTCAAAAAAGGTCATACTATAGTATGTGGCTCAAAAAAGGTCATACTATAGTATGTGGCTCAAAAAAGGTCATACTATTGTATGTGGCTCAAAAAAGGTCTTATTATACTATTTGGCTCAAAAAAGGTCATACTATAGTATGTGCCTCAAACAAGGTCTTATTATAGTATGTGCCTAAAAAAAGGTCATACTATAGTATGTGCCTCAAAAAAGGTCATACTAAAGTATGTCGCTCAAAAAACATCTTACTATAGTATGTGGCTCAAAAAAGGTCATACTAAAGTATGTCGCTCAAAAAACATCTTACTATAGTATGTGGCTCAAAAAAGGTCATACTATAGTATGTGCCTCAAACAAGGTCAGACTATAGTATGTGGCTCAAAAAAGGTCATACTATAGTGTGTGCTTCAAAAAAGGTCATACTATAGTATGTCGCTCAAAAAAGGTCATACTATACTATGTGCCCCAAAAAAGGCCATACTATATTATGTGTTTCAAAAAAGGTCATACTATAGTATTTGCCTCCAAAAAGGTCACACTACAGTCTGTCGCTCCAAAAATGGTCATACTATAGTATGTGCCCCAAAAAAGGTCATACTATAGCATGTGGCTCAAAAAAGGTCATACTGTAGTATGTGGCTCAAAAAAGGTCATACTATAGTATGTGTTTCAAAAAAGGTCATACTATAGTATGTGGCTCAAAAAAGGTCATACTATAGTATGTGTATCAAAAAAAGGTCATACTATAGTATGTGGCTCAAAACAGGTCATACTATAGTATGTGCCTCAAAAAAGGTCATACTATAGTATGTGGCTCAAAAAAGGTCATACTATAGTATGTGGCTCAAAAAAGGTCATACTATAGTATGTGGCTCAAAAAAGGTCATACTATAGTATGTGGCTCAAAAAAGGTCATACTATTGTATGTGGCTCAAAAAAGGTCTTATTATACTATTTGGCTCAAAAAAGGTCATACTATAGTATGTGCCTCAAACAAGGTCTTATTATAGTATGTGCCTAAAAAAAGGTCATACTATAGTATGTGCCTCAAAAAAGGTCATACTAAAGTATGTCGCTCAAAAAACATCTTACTATAGTATGTGGCTCAAAAAAGGTCATACTATAGTATGTGCCTCAAACAAGGTCAGACTATAGTATGTGGCTCAAAAAAGGTCATACTATAGTGTGTGCTTCAAAAAAGGTCATACTATAGTATGTCATTTTACACTATGTCCTTCAAAAACAGCCATTTTATATTACATCCCACAAAAAGGTCATACTATATGTGGCTCTTGTCTGTATTATTAATACATGCTGTGTTTTTGTTGTTCAAATATTAGGTTATTACCAAGTACTATATGGTTTGTACATTTTTCCAGCTTGTTAACAGAAAGGGCATTCAGCAAAAATAAAAAAATAAATAATTGACTTAAATTGAATTTAGGCATGCTACAGCACCCCAAAAAACAGGCTACAAATGCCTCTGTGTGTGTGTGTGTGTGTGTGTGTGTGTGTTAGCCCCCTGGTGCTGTGTTTGGCAGAAACAGTATTTGATGGTATGAGGTCACTTAGCAGCAGCTGCTCACATCTTTCTACCAAAAACACTGCAGTTTATATAACCAGACCTGGAAACACATGCTATGGGTGTGTGTGTGTGTGTCTGCACATATCGGTTGAGTGGCAGTATAATTTTGCTAGCAGCTTATGCCCTGGTTACCCATTTACTGCATATGTGTGAGCGCATTAATGTTCAAGCACTTACGGTTCCATGTGTGCTTATGTGTTTGAGGCACAATAAAAGTCACAAGTCTTTGAAGCTGATAAGTTAAACCTACAAATATTCTCTATAGATTTACAATATTTCAAGCTGATTTGAACTGGCAGCTGTGTCTCTACAGATGAAGAGTTCTGGATTACATCAAATCCTTCCAAGCAGCATTTGGTGATGTGTGTCCTGACCTCTTCAGAGAAAACAACCTCTGTGGCCTGTAGAGTTCCTGCAGTTGACAGTAACAGTCACTGTTTGCAGCAAATTCTAAATAATGATAATAATAAATTTAATCTGTGTAGCACCTTTCCAAAGCATGGTCTACAAGGTGCTTTACATGGTCAAAACAACATCGACAGGAATCATTAGAAAGTGAGAAACCTAATAAAACAACCAGAACATTAGCAGTTAGGTGTGTAATTAGTGTAACCAGAAAATTTACTGACAATGTATCATTCCTGTAACTGGACACAGAAGGAATAAAACCCAAAGGAAAAACATGTGTGTGTGTGTGTGCGTGTGTGTGTGAGTGTGATTACAGGTGCATGGAAGCACAAGAGTGGTGCAACACTGTCACAGATGAAAGAAGCAGAGAACAATGCAGCTAACAAAGGCTTAGACCCACATGGCAAACTCCATAAACGAGTTTCCCTGAGTGCATCAGGCTAAGGAGCGAGGGAGGAGGATGGAGAAAGAGAGGGGTGGGGGGGTGGGGGGGCGTTCACAAACAGCTGTCCAGTCTGGACAAAAGAGGAGAGTGGATGAATGTGTGTGTGTGCACGTGCTGTTGTGTGTCGAGTTAATCCCTGACGAGAGCCTGTTGACAGACAGGACTATGTGTGTGCGTGTGTGTGTCTATGTGCGTGTGTGTCTATGTGTCTGTGTGTGTGTGTGTGTGTGTGTGTGTGTGTGTGTGTGTTTGTGTGTGTGGTGGTTGTGAGACAGTCTCACCAGGCTTTGTGTCTTCAAATCAAACACACAGCTGGAGTCATTGGCATTATTTCAACAATAGTAGTATGTAATCAGTGGCTGGATTAATAACATGAAAAAAGCAGGAGGTGTGTGTGTGTGTGTGTGTGTGTGTGTGTGTGTGTGTGTGTGTGTGTGTGTGTGTGTGTCTGTTGCCAATACTCAGGGAGGCATTCTGTCACACAGTTGGTGACAGATGCAGCTTAATTTCTGTTGCTGGTTATTTAAAGCACCTCATCAGCAGCTTATCACCGTTAATATTAGACCTTATAAGATAATGGAAATATCAGAACCAAGATGCTGTTTATTCTCCGCTGTGTGACTGGCGTGATGCTTTACGTGATTCAGCAGCTTTTTGCTTGATCAGATACTGTGATATGAGTGAAAAGAAAATCAGAATAATGACTGACCCTGACCCACTCAGATAAATGTATGATCCTTGGTAATAAACCAAAGTACCAAACAAACCAAATTTGTTGTGTTAGAATAAGTGACAAACTATTAAACTTCATCCTGTGGGGACACATGGATGTCTGATACAAATTCAATAGCAATCAATGTTTGTCAAAACATTTTATTTTGAAGCAAAAATATAAAAGTGCTGGCGGTGAAAAATATGAAAAATCCAATCATAAAGATCCATCCTCTTGGGACCTTGAATATCTATTCCAATTTACATGACCTTCCATCCAATTATGTCCAAAATATTTACTCTACACCAAAGTGATGAACAGTCAAGCTGCTTGAGTGTTTTCTCAAAAGAAAAGAAAAAATCAACCTCCAGACAAAAGGTTTATGAGGGACAGCCGTCACATGATCTGTCAGCGATGTGCAGCGACTAAAACATCTGACATTAACCTTTCATCTTCGCTTACATAGCGCACTGACCCCTGGGTAACGAGTCACTTAGCTCATGATTTATACAGCTTGTCAGCAACATTACTTATTCAGCGAGGTTTCGTACCCCAAAGCAGAAAGTGTCTAAATCCACATCCTCTATAAAATCTCCAAACACTGACAACTGAGTAACAGACTCGGATCATAAATAATGAAGCGGCAACAGCTTGTAGAGGCGGAGCTGCTGCGTTGGGACTGGGCCTGCTGAAGCCAGCGAGGAGAGAACACAACACTAATTGTACGTCAGGAATCACACTGTGGCGACAACAGCTATGAGCAAGTCCAAATGTGTTTGGGCTTTCCCTAAGCCCAACCTAGCCAGGCAAGGAAAACAATAAATGTACATAAATGTAAATGTAGATAAATGATTTAGAATTATCTATATATTTATGTATATTTCATGATTGAGTTTCTTTTTATTTCTTTTTTAAAAGGGGTTAATTTATTTAATTTTATTCCTATTCAATGGGTTAATAATTAAATAATATATATTTACCAATATGGGTAATTTGCCTAAAACTAAAAACATTTTCTTATTTTTAAACTGAGGGAAAAAAATCTAAATTCATGGGTTCAAATGATTTACTTAAAAAAACAGTATGAATAAATAATGAATGACACAACGGTGTATATTGTTTTTTTGGTGAGATTCTTTTGATGGATATTCACAATGTCATTATTATCATTAAAATTTCAGGGCATTACTTATGTATCAGGGCGCTATCCTGCAGCAGCACTTTAGTTACATTCAAATCTCTGTTGTCCTGTTTCTTCCTGCTCTGATTGTGCAGCCAACATAACCAAGTGTACAGGAAAAAGGACAAACTAAGAGATTTCCCTATGTCCAGTTGTACTTGGCTTATCCACACAATTTATAAAACTGATATGTAGAGTAAGAGATGCAGCTCTCGTCTGCTTTCAAGTGTATTTGTATAGGTAAGTTTTATTAAAAACAGCAGCTTTTGATATAATTTATCACATACCATTCTTCCCTACTTTATTTCATTTATTTCATTTTCACAACCTCACCCCAATCCTAACCCTAACCATATGCCTATACCACACACATTTTACTTCAGGAATCACACTGTGACTAACTTTAACTCTAACCCCAATCCTAGCCCAAAAAAGATGAGCAGTCAAAAAGAAAGGAAGATGGGAGCATGAACTATTTTTAACAGCGTACATAATTTGATCAGAGCGCTGGGGAAAGTAAAATAAAAATGTGGGATCAAAACCCATTAAAAAAGAAAGCCTCGTTTCTGCTGACTCATCTGTGAGAACGATAATGAATCCTTTGCAGCTGCTGAGCTTTGGCTCCGTAGAAGAATCACACACAGTCATAATGTTGTGTGCTTAGCACATCATGCAGGAAAAATCCTTCTGTCAAGATCCGCCTGAATATGTCCTGCAGAAGCCGGCGTTCCAACGCTCCGAGTATCAATGTGGTTTGAGGCGCCGTGCTTCAAACCAGCTCATTGGCTGATACAAAAGTACAGTTAAAAGTACATGAATGTACTATGTAACAAATTCATATTGAGTAAATATATTGCACGGCTTTCAGGTGAGTTCCAACTATATTTTCTAAAATAGAAAAAATAAATTAATACTTAGTTCTATTTCCAAGAATGCATGAACTATTCCTTTAAGTATGGATTTGCTGATTGGACAACACACTCCCACACAGGGAATACGTCACTTTCACTGCAGTCCAACAGTATAATCCAGGCTGGTAAAGTCTTTATACTGTTCACATTCTGCTTAGTGGCTTAACGGTTTAAATATGCATCATAAGCAGCCACTATGGAGGACCTACAGAGGTCATGACCTCTGTATTTTTTTACTCCCTTTTAATTTTCCTCCTCAGTCTACAATTCAGCAAGTAATAATGTGAACACTAAGATGAAAAAACCAAAACCTAAAGCACACCTAATTATCATGACATCAACGTGGTCTCACGTGACAGAGACGCTCAAATATTTGACTCATTAAAAGCAAAATCGCGATGTTACTGCTGACTGTAGGTCTCGCGCTCGCAACGTAAGAGGCTGCATCATTAATCATAGTCAGCACTACTGATCGTGAGGAAGGCAGAGGATGACCAGGCTAAGAAGAGAAAAGGTGAAAACTATAATTATCATAGAGAATGAGACAAATAGTAAAGTAGCCTATAGATGCATGCAACAGATAGAGATGCTAACCTGTATCCTACTGTTAATGTAGCCAAGGCTAAAATGTGAAAAAGGTATGCAATGAAAATTAACATTCACAATAAGAACTATCCACAAATAAAACCAACAGGCAATGATTTGGGTGCTTGGTTGTATAAAAGGTATATGTATAAAAAACATATTATGTATATGGGTTAATGACAAATCATGGTTGGCAAGATGAGGATGTCTCCAAAACATTTACGTACATTTTACGTTCATGCTGGTTTCTTGGCATATTGTAACTTTTTTTTTTGCCAGAAACTATCAAATAGTGTAACCAAAATAATTAATGTTAATTTTAAATATTCACTCCACCTCTAATATAAAACTAGCTGATAGCATAAACTCTCTGGTACCAAGTTTTTAGGGTTACACCACATAACAGCTTTGGCATTGTCCCTTGTACATCTTTAAATGGAGTAACTTGATGAAGTCTGCCAGTATATTGCATGTAATATAACGTCGACCTTGGTATTTGAACAATCCTGGCTGCGGCCCTGACGGCCGGCCTTCTCCTTCTGTGTAATTCATAGCAACGCCGGATCGTTCCAGCGCGTTACCCTCACAACACCCCGTCAGATTTAGTCTCTCATTACCCAGAAAGCAGAGCTGGACGGAGCGCGATGAAGACGAGAGCGAGAGGACTGACAGCAGACAATAAACAGGAGGGATGAGTCGGCGAGGAGGGAAGAGAAGCGAGGACGAGGAATTCAGGCCTCGGCGTTTTATGAGCTCCACGAGTTGGTTTTGTCCCTGTTCTTTCTGTTTTATTTATTCATTTCAATCATCGTTTCTGCACTCGTCTGGCGGTCAATTAAGGTAAACGGCAGCAGGAAGGGCGGAGAGATAATGAATATTTTATTAAAGCAGCTTGGCCAGACAGACAGAGCAGCGGTGGTGACGTCAGGGACCTAAAACAAAAAAATGCTCCTTTATGAGCAAAAACCTTTCCTTGGATAAGGAACACCAAGAATTACCAAGTAAATGATATTTTTTGTATTATTCCGTCATCAAGTAAACTAAACAAAAAGTTACGATTCATTAAAACAACATTCATGACACAAAATGAAACTGTAGTTTAGATGTTGGTGTCAGATGAGGACTCACTGATTCAAAATGGTCTGGATCTGTGTGTGTGTGTGTGTGTGTGTGTGTGTTTAGAGGACATGCATCATCTGCTAGAAAAACAAGAGATGAAAGAAAAAGAAATCTATTGGAAAACTGGCATCAAACATGAAAACAGTTCATTTGGCACGATCCTGCTGTAACTAGTGGATCACAGGACGGAACGTGCGCTCATCTATTTCAGTCATTAGTTTTCCAGATGGGCAGGGCCGGGTCAAGTGGAGTGGAACGGTGCATGTGTGTGTGATTATCAGCCAAACAGAAAGGAACAGATTTACTGATGCAGGAAATTTATTATGTAAAACTTTCCACTCTTACAAGTCACAGATGTATTTTATAAGAGGCCATTTCACCCAAACCGAAAACAACCGATTTATTTCTTTTCTTACCTCTACAGGGTTTTATGCAGATAGTTTCTGTTTCATGTGCCACTCCATGTCATGTTGTGGCTTCATTCATTCAGATTAATATGATTCTGATAAAATAATGTATTTTAGTTCTCCAAATTTATTAAACTTAAAGCAAAAATATTTCACCCTTATTTTGAAAGAATTATTATTATATTATATATATATGTTATAATATTATAAGTAGTTGTGAGAGAATATTAATCACCTTTCTCCTAAACTCACTAATAAACTCCCATCTGGTGTTTCTTTGTCATATTTTTGGGAACCTGTGACATTCTTCCAACTTTTGCTGATCCGTGACACAAGTTGACGCCACACCATGCCACGCCACGCCACGCCGCGCTACGCCACGCCACGCCACTCACACAGGCCTTTCTCTGCTGGGGGCAGGGCCTGCACTTTTGCAGGTTTGGGATTGTGTCTGGATAATCCACGGCTGTGAACACTTGAATAAAACCAACTCCATTATCCCGGCACGAGGATGTCAACCGGGCTGGCGACGTGGTTTCTGCAGCGGCCCGAGGTGTGACGGCGGCGTTGGGGACTGGACTCCACCCAGCGCAGTAAAGTAAACTGTGGGTTAAACATCGACCAGGAGTCAACACACAGCGCCTGGACCTGCCTTGACCTCACGTTCTTCTCTCCTGTCAAAGACAAACCTGCCAGTGTCGGCGGTGTGTTTTTTTTACACAGTAAAGGAAAAGACAGTTCCCAGATCTTTGACTGTGACTTTTCAACTTTTAAAGAAAGAGAAAGAGAAAACAGGCTGCACTATTGTGTGTGTGTGTGTGTGTGTGTGTGTGAACACTAAAAGGAGTTCCCACAGGTGGGTGGTATCAGTCTAGCGCCAACAACCTCAATCCGTCAATCATCTCGCACAGGAATTAGTGACAGGTAATGATACGCTTTCTGAAATACACACCCACATACACACAAACACATATAATGTGGTATTTCCATAATCTTTCGGCGGCTTTGTACTACTGAACTGGAAAAGGAGGGAGCAGAGGGGTCGGACATTAAGGCAGCATGTATCATACGGGAACATGAAGAACGGGCCGCCGTCGGAGGTTTAAACCACATCAGCCTCAAGCTCTGACTGGAGAACTCAGACTGTAGGAAAAACCCTTTCACTGCGCTGTGTGAATCTTTAGCGATGCTGGTGCTCAGATTCAATGCAGTCAATCAGTCACCCAGATATATATCACTATGAAAATATGTGCAGAAATTCATGGTCACCAGAGGATGAATCCTAATTACTATACTACTACTGATAATAATACAATTTATTAGTTGGTTTGGATTGGGCAGGGTTAAGGAAGGGTGTGGGGCAGCAAACTTGTGTGGTTTTGATGATTTTCACAGCAGAATTTTGAGTGATTTGGAGCCGATGGAAGAAGTTTGTGGGGGAAAACCAGAACCGGAGGTTTTTCGTTGCGCGGCGAACGTGAGACGTTACCGGACGGCCTGGATAAGAACTTAAGCGGTACGTTTAAAGGATGGGCGGAATCTGGAACTCGCTGCTCATTACTCACGAGCTTCATGCCTGCAGGAAACAATCGAGGAGAACTTTAATATCTGCCCAGAGGCCAAAACCAGTCATGTGAGCTCATTAGACAGTCCTCAATCAGGACAGGAGAGACGTCTGCCAGTTTACTGGAGGTAAAAGTGTTTACACGCTCACATCATATAAGAACCTAAACCAAGTAAAGGGTGTTACATAGTGAACCACACATATTACAACAGTATTTTATTAGTATACAGCAGCAGTCCTGCTGCTGTGAGTGTGTATGAGAGACAGAGGGAGTGCCGAGCAGGATGTACTCTGTCTCCAGCCCCAACATCATCATCATCCTCATCTTCACCCACACATGAATAGAGGGAAACAGATGCTGCCTTTCTATTTCCCGTGTGCCACTTCCTATTACTTCTACGGTGTGCGAGTGAGTAATGTATTTTAAAACTTTCCTCCCCTGTGCTCGTCAGCTGGAAATCTCAATTTCCACTTTTTCTTTTTTTTTTGGGCCGTTGTGCTCAGTGAAACCTCCAGTGTGTGAGATGATTGACGTGACCTCCTGCATGGTGACCCCCCCCCCCCGACTACTGACATCACTTTTTAATGGCCTCAGCAGACCAGAATGCAGAACAGCTGCTGCTTTTTAAGTAACTCGTCTTTCGCAAAAAAAATATATCAGAAAAAACTAAAACTGACCCTGATGTGATGTTTACATGCATCCTCTCAGAGCAGAGTGACTTTATAGAATTTTCTCTGCGTTCGCCGGAGTTGTCATTTAAATCACTTCAAAAGGATTCCTTCACTTTTCATTTCATCATCTTTTATCTTTCCTCACTCGCAGCGTTTGTCACATATTGACCTTGTGCCAACTTCATTTCTCTCTTGTCATGCCAGCACTTGAACCAATTACGGATGTGTGTTTGAAGTGATGAATTTGCCGTTATCGTTTTATCGTCGGGTATGAAGCTGCAGCCCCTGCAGACCTGAAACCGAGGCGGTGCCAGGGTTAGCGCGCCGCGCTCACAGGGACTCTCCTCCACTTTCCCCTGGAATGAAAGAATGTGATTGTAGATTAGCTCAACAGGGAGGATGCTGGGGAATCATTAACCTCAGGTTCCTATCCAGCTACGGGTTTCACTCTCTTTCTGAATCCCCCTCATTGTTTCATGGGAAATTTTCTTAAAGTGAAAGTAGTAGACATTTTTTTTCTTTTACCTATAATCATAATCATATTGTTTGTTTGGATCTTCCTTAATCTGCATTTCTCTCTCCTTAAATAGGCCCTCCAGTTTACTATAGACAGAAGCGCTTTTCCTTTGCCTTTAGGCAGAAACTGACTTATACTTATACTTACGTATCAGTCTACATTATCCTCAACGTCTCACATTAGTAACAATACCCTCCTCACAAGCCATAATAATTACTATCAATATATGCCAACTAACAGTTAGAATCTAGGATTTTATGTGCCTGCCTGTTAGTACTAATTTAACAATGGCTATGGTTAAATTAGTCATTAATATGGCATTAAGACTGTGATGAGTGAAAATAGTGCTCTGTTATCACAGCTGATTGATTGTGATATCTGTAGAATGGTAACACCATCAGCATTTAGATTTATCCCTTATCATATATTTATTTATTTTTAATCTAATCATATTTCACATTTAGGTTTTTAGCTGCCTATAGGATTAAAATCTATAATTTGTTCTTTTGCTTTTGTCAATGAAAAAAAAAAATGCATACCAAGACAAATCCTCCTTGAATGTGAATAGAATCAGAGTGAGAGGCAGTTTTTTTCACCTAAATCATACTGTACAACCAGGATTCATTACTCATGACTTATTTAAGTGGATCTATAGAGTTTTGCAGGATCAACATTTAATTGTAATTTAACAAAAAAAAAAAAAATCTATAAAAACATTCGCTAAACATGTTTATGATTGGTGAGATTAACTTAAATAAACAGCAGTAGGTAAATGCATTACTTGGCTTCCACGACTTATCAGTTCAGCAGATACTCATAATAAATTTAACCAGTAAACTCCGCTGTAACCAAAACTTTTCTTTGGGATTCAATTCAGTAAGTACTTTTGAGACCTCGAGGCAGAGCGAAACTGGAAAGTCAAACGTAACCTCAGAACTAATGATACGCTACACGCTTCAAATCATTAGGCTCCCAGAATGTCACAAAACAGCAATTTTCTGGATTCTTCCTGTGAAGCATCACAAAGGCAAAACATACGTCAGAGCAGGACAAATCCTCCTGGAAAATAAATATTATGTAGAACACTGAAAATACACTTTGTTTTTTTTGTTTTTTTAATCATTACACCTTCACAAAAATGCTACAAATCGGTGGGTGTGTTTGCCTTTTAGTGTTAAGAGCTCCTGACAATACACACAAATCCTTAAAAGCAGGATAACGATATTTTTGAAGGAAATGTGAGCGACACATGTGAGTGTTAATGTTTGACTGGGATGGAGTCTACCGGTTTTGTTTCACAGTGAGCCTCACCTTAAGATTCCTGTAATTCCTGTTACAGAACATACACTTCGCCATATATTACAGCCACCTTTAAATCTCTAAGCAGCCCGTTAAAGCTTACTGTTTCTTACACACTGGTTTTGCCGATTTCATAATCTAAACATGCTGAAAGTGTGCAGGCTAAGTGAACAGAGGTATGTGACCCCTCTGTTCACCCCCGCGTTTCTGGCCAGGTTGCGTAGTTCGTCTTTGATCCCGAACTACCGGGTCAAACCATTACAAGGTCACAGGGTCCACGCTGTACATTCCACTGCTTTTAATAGGTGACTACTCGAGTACTTCCCTCTAAAAAAAAGAGATATGGGAAGAACACAATTATTAATTGCAAAATGAAAAAAAAAACTGGCGGTGGAGGGAGAGGCAAGTGAAATGATAATGAGCTCTGTTCCCACTTCAGAGTTCAACTGCTCATTTTAACAAGCTCTGATATCGCTGACTAAAGTATCAGGCTGGGCTTGTTTCAGCCCACAATTATCTACTAAGCAAAGCCAGTTTTCTCTCGACGTGACTGATGAATAGACACTAATCAAAGTCTCCTGTCACAACGCAGTGATTGACTGCTAATGAACAGGGAAACACTTTCAATGTCATGAGGAAGAAAAAGTAACGACCTGAATGAGGATGTAGCAGACCCACCTTTAGCAACACTACACACTTACACACTCTTCATGAGGATTTGTTAAATGCTCTCAGTGCTGAGGAAAACATGCCAAGCACAGGAGAAGTAGCTATGCATTACCCAACGTGTTTGGTTTGTTACGGATAGCAATGCTGCTTCTACTTAAGGGCACCCTTCACTCTGAGTTACCGTTGCTATTCCACTGGTTAATTGTGGTGTAGCCACAGACTCCAAAACGATGGATGTAGCGAGGTGTGATGTCACCCTTTGATTTACAATGGAGCTGATTTGAAGCCCAAAGTTGCAGCTTATAGTCGTCGGTGTGTCCGTCTGCAGCAAGGCCCTTCCACATAGGTAGAGTGGAGCGATGCTTTAGGGATGTGGAAAAGAGCCCGGAGGTCACCGCACACAGGAACTTCTACTAGAGACACAGCAGCCCAAAGGACAGACACGCTCACACGTCACCATTCAAAACAATATCAAAATTTTATTAGTGGCAACAGCTTAAGACAATAAAAACAGTAATTTATGTGTCAACTGGGAAAAAAATTATTAGAAAAACACAAAGACGTATCAAAATAGGTGTGCACACACGCACACACTAAGCTTCATACTAAGAAGTCTGGTTAATCTTCGGACTAAACAAGTTAAGATCACAGTGTGGTTTCCATCATAATGTAAACTTTTAGTTTATTTTATCCCTTTTACATGCTTCATCATGTCCCCCTCAACACTGCAGTAATTAGATGAGCTTGGACTCTCTAACATTCCTGTACGGGACGCAGGTCTGATGTCTGGATGACAACTCTCTGAAAGAGAAGGACAGGAGAAGACAGATCAATAAAAATCACAGGGTAATACCAGTTATATTTGATCAGTTCTGGTTCTCAAATCAAGAACAAGACAATAGCTGCAGCCATAATAGTGGTCTGTGAGCGGTTTTGTAGAGGCAAGTTATGAGCTGAATGTTAGGTTTCAAATAGTGTCCCAGAGTGCGATGTCTGTTTTTCTTTCTCACTTCATAGTTATTTTCAAAGTTTTTATGTCTTCACTATTGTTTTGGCAATGCAGAAATGAGTGAAAATAAAATAAACTCCCTTAAATGAGTAGGTGTGTCACCAAAATCATGATTTAAACTCTTTGGATCTTGAATATTTGTAAAATGTTTTGTGTCAAATCAGACAATCTGTTTGTGATATTTTGGACAGAGCCACCACACACACCATCACTAAACACATAAAACATTTCTCACCTTGTAAATCACAAGATGATTGTTCATTAGATATTGGAACCAGATTGAGCTGCTTTGAATTTTTTTGGGGATTTTTGTTTTAGCTGCACATACGCATGTTGACAGAATAATTTTCCTTTTTTATGGTATTCAGTGACACCCACAAAAGAAAATAGCAATAAACTTTGCTTCGTATTGTATCGATATTTGTTATGATTTGTTTAGCTTAACATTTTCATCTGAAACACGCCATTGTTGCTCAGGAACAGGACAAAGATTTACATTCTACGGATCTCAAACGACGTTATGCTGATCCGCCAAAAAACAACTGATAGCAAAAATGAATCACGTGTAACACACCCTAAAGCTATGGAACCAACCCCATCAGTAGGAAAACAGCTATGTGGAATCACATGCAAAAAGATACACACACACAAACAAAAAATGGGTCTGAATGTTTATTTTGGGACCAAACAAATGGCCTCCTGTCCTTCGCTTGTTCCTTCCTTCATGTCCTAAAGGATTTAAAAGTTTTCACACCAAAAAACACCCTGACGCCTCTTAGACTGACAACAGCCACAGTTCCTACACTGGTTATTGCGAGACAAATGCCAGATTATTATCTGTGAGCTCTATTCATTTAACAAGTGTGTGGGTGTGTGTGCTCACAGATCCCAGATTATGACCGAGGGAGTCCCGTCACCGTGGAGCAAATCTATCCATAACATTACACATGTACTATATGACAGCCGTTGTTTTTTTTTTGGGCTCCATGTGACTCCATCTCTACTGCCAGAACTGCTTTACTCTGCTCTATCAGCCACTCACAGCCCAGACTGCTTCCACTCCACATGACACGAACACCTCCTCTGTTCTTTGGATTAAAACGTCTGATTTGGACTGTGTGATGCGAGGGAGCACATGTGTCTGAAAAGAGACATAGGAGTGTGTCTGCGGGGGTATGCTTCTTCTTGAGTGTGTGTTTGATTGAGTCAGATTGTGTGTGTGTGTGTGTGTGTGTGTGTGTGAGCAGCGATTACTCAGAGCAGGTTAGCTACGGTGGCTTAAGCCGCATGTGGTTGGAGACGGACCCAACCTGATGGGAAACAGCCATTCAGCGTAGCCAGCCCTCAGTCTGGCCTTTTCTACTAAATACGTCTATAGAGGTAATTCAATAGAAGAACTGACACTATGGTAATGGTGCTCCTTGACACCGACCCCACACTATACAAGCGTTTGGCCAATGTTTGCCGCTAAGCAGCACAAGCCCATGGAGAAAGCGGCGAGGTGGGCCCCATGCTATTCAGGCCACAGCCTCTAAATGAACTCCAATAATCACATTTATCCCCAACCAAAGTCCATGAGAAATCTATGGCACGGCCAACATAATGGGGAACCTCCGAGGGAGTACGACTACACAAAAATGACAACATATGGCTCCAACAGTTGGAGAATAATATCCCACACACCCCCCGCCACCCACATAGTGCAAGTGCTGTGGGAGCAGAGTTACAATTGGATATATTTAGTTCAGCATATCTGCAGTCTATTTTGTTTAAAAAGTTTATTTAAATAATTTACATAATTGATTTTGTTGAATATGTTCAACATTTCGGTAAATTCATCCATCTTCATCATTCCAATGCAACAGCAATAGGTGCTTTTGTCGATGAAAACAGTTTCCAGACCAGCAGATCAGAGCTTCAGGCTGCTCAGATACTACTACTCGGCTAAGGTTATTTTTACTCAAAGATACAATCAAGCAAAAACGAAAATGCTGTATGGATGAGTTGTGACCTGCACATTTACCATGCACCATGAAGCAAATACTCAGGACTTCTTTCTCCAGTATGCACTAAACATGCGCTTTTAAGATCACAAGTCCTCCACCACAGCATTTGGGAGTTGCTGGATTGTGTATTTGTTGAGTTTGATGAGGGAAACTGACAAACCATTAGCCGTGTAGCAGCAGTTGAGCAGCTCATGACTTTGCTGGTCTGGAAACAGTTTATATAGACAAAAAAAAAAAAAAAAAAGGTAAAGCACCTATTGCTATGACTATAGAAAATTATGAGAATGGGCTAATTTTCAAAAATGTTAAACTATCCCTATTATATATAATAATTTGTTTAGGTCTTATGTCACAGAAAATAAGATGTTGTTGCTTTTTGATTATAAGAAGGTCTAGGTGTTATATAATTACTATATAAAGAAGCTTCAGAGATGTATAACTATATAGAGAGGATCTTTAAGCACTTCAAATATATTTATTATTTATATTAATTATTTATAATGATATCACTTCAAAAAAATCTAGGAAAATAATATGGACAAGTCAGTCAAAGATATGTTAGAAATGTGAGATTAAGAGGTTTGCCACCATTGTACCTTTTGCTCATTATGAAAACTTAAGTTTGAAGGTTCCTGTAAGAAGAAAGAAAACAAAATGTGAAATAAATAATCATTTATCGTTTTGACAGAATCTTCTGGAAGTTTTTCACTCCTCAATTTATTGTATACGAGTTAAGCCAAGGCCGTTGAGTTTAAACAACCCACAAGCTACTAAAGAAGAGCTAATAATAGTAAAATAATAATAATAATAATAATAATAAATCACCTTTGTTACCACTGCACAGAAACACCAGAGCACAATCTCTGGATCTAGACCTGATGGGTAATGAATGGGTGTGAATGTTTGTGCACATGATGCAGGAGCATTTTTCTCAAGCGGAAAACTACATGTGTAAAAGCAATATTCCTTCCTCCTCACAACCATATAGCTTTTATATCTGTTCAGTCCCTTTATTCCTGCCATTACCTCTCTCAATGGCATGAAAGAAGGCACTAAATGACTAGCCTAGTTATTTAACAACCTTTATTTCCATCTTTACCATCATCTCAGTTTATGCTGCTCTGCTCCTGGTGCTTGCAACAACGTCCAAACATATCTTCCATAAACAATCAATCATAATGTGAAGCTATGAGCTTCAGGCATATGGAGGTCAGAAATGCAGTTCTTATCTGCTATGCATCTGTCAAAAACATCCCCATACCTCAAACCTCAGACCTCACAGGGGAAAGAACACACTCACAACGATATCATTCATATCTGTTTCAGCTCTGGAAGTGAACACAATGAGCTCTCTTGACATGTTGAGGCCTGGTAGACTTGTTGCATGACCCCAACAAGCCCCAAATTTGTCTCTGATGAAGAGATTACTATAGTTTACTAGCTGTCATAAACAATCGATGAGTTAGTATAGTTTGGACTCATAAGGGGCCACAATGCAACTGCTAAAACATTTAGACTGGGTGTCAAGTTGGGAAACGCGCTTTAGTAGGGTGGCAACAATTTCAACTGGAGCTGGCTGAGCAGCACAGGTGAACGTAAACTATATCGTGTGTCAGCTACAGTAATGACAATCGTTCAGGCCAACTGAGCTTGTTGCTTCAGTTAGAGACTGTATGAAAATGTGCACCCAGCTTGTGAACAGCATATGTAGAATATGCAATATATATACAAATACACCCATCTGAACAAGGTAGGCATAAGCACCTATAAATGTGTGTGGATAGATGTGGGCGGAAGTGACCCAGACAGCAAGCTTGGACAAAGAGAGTGATTATTACGTCCAGCAGGCACACATCATGCATAATTCAGATTCAATTATACTGTTAGGCAGAGGAGGAAACTGGAGAGATGCACAGGCAGCCGTGATGTGCTGCACCAGTAAAACCATTTCCTTTGCAGTGACTCAGCAAGTCACATCAGCTGGGCTCAGTTACTCAGCTCTTTCTGCTTTAACTAACTTCTTAGCGACGAGCTGCATCAGTGAAACCAGACACGCCGGAGGACCACTGTGAAGCTGCAGTACAGCGCTGTCCACTTTACACTGATTAATCAGCTGATCTGTTCTTTTGATTAGTCAATACATTTTTAGACTGTACAATTTCTGTGGATGAAAGAAAGTAGGAAAGATGTCAGAGTTGAGATGCCATCTAAGGAGTGTATGCCCTGTCTGAACAAGAGTAAATAATAATCTACATTGATATAAAACTGAAGTCTACACTCATGCTCGCAGCTCTGTGAAGCTGTAAAAGTACATTCTGGAGAGGGACAATTCTACTGTTATTTTTAACACAATTAACACAACTACAATGCATAAATCACAAGTTCATATACTGGATGCACATTGGATTTACACAGTATATTGCTTAATTAAACAAAGAACAATACATCTTAGATAGAGCAGAAAAGACATGACTTAAAATCAAGGAGTCCCTTAGTGAACTTGTATTATGATTCTTCTGTTGGTTCTAACAGATTAGGATTGACGAATCTTATCGACTTTCCATTTGGACATTTTGTAAAAGTTGCGATTATATGAAATCGGATGCTAACTTAACCTCTACTGCTGTCAAACAAGCGTTAGGACAAATGACTAAAGAGAAAATGAGTCAGTGTGAGGGCTGAACGGAAACATCCTCTGAGGTGCTAGAAAGGTAAAGTACAAGGAGGAAGACAGTATATCTAGCACTTCTACTTTGATGCTACAATAAATTACAGGGCCCATTCACTGACACTGTATGGTTTAGTGTTTTGTCAAACCCCATCCTATCTACCCTGTGTTCATCCTATTTGACCTGGATATTTTCATTTGACAACTTGGTGACGAGCTCTGCCTTTCACAATTTGAGACAAAAGACTCAGTCATTCACCACCGACCTTTATAGCCCCCCCCACGTCCCTCATCCTGTCCTCAGCAGGTGTTCGCAGTAAGACACAGGAGGTATCAGATAAAATCTATCATACGGGTTATAGGAAGTACTGGCAAGTTACTAAAGACCTCTAACATGACAGTTCATTTACAGCAAGTGAAATATAGAACAGGGGGGAAGCAAACTGCTTCTGCTGTTCCCTTTTGAGGATATCTATGATGGTAGATGGATTTCACTTGTGCCACAGCAATTGCAGCCTATAGACAAAACCCTAACAACAATGTTAGTAGGACGACACAAACACTACAAAATTTACTTTGCATTTTTCCACTACTGCAACATCTTTCCTACTTGCTTTCCTGCATAAACTGTAGCAGTTTGAGGGTTTTTTTTGCAAAGAAATGTTGCTTTTCATATACAAATCACATCTCAAGGTTCACTTACTAGCTTTTTGCAGAGCTGTGGCCTGTTTTTTTAACAACCTTTAGCAAACAGAACCTGTTCAGATGTCAACACATGACTGAAGCTTCATCTCTACTGTGCAAAAACGTGTAAGTGAACCTGGAATATTAAATATCATTTCTTAAAGAAATCGTACCTGTCCCCAAGCTCAAAAATTAATCTCTAAGCACAAAACACCCCAATTCCCTGTGCATCAGAGGACTTAGAAGCGACATTGTCCTTTTATCTGGGCTTTGTTCGCTGCAATGACTAGCAGTCAAACCAAACAACCTTTCATGAAGATTGTAGATAGGCAACAACCTGTGACATTTACTGTAATCTCAACAGCTATTTCTCTTATATTTTCAATGTCTGGTGATTATTTCCTTTGTTACACTTGAAGAAAAACAATGAGTATATCCTGACAGCACAATGTATTTTGAATCTATTCCATTTATCACTTCCCTTCACTGCAGGCATGGCGGGTGGGAGGCTTTCCATTTAGCTGGTAGACAAACAGCAAGGTGTGGTCCATTCATGGTCCAGTCACTTTCACATTTATACCTATAGCTTTTGTTCGCCTTCCTAGATAAACAGCAAGGCGTTGGCGGAAGCTGCCAGTCTCTTTCTCCATGCCGCTTCCTTGAAGCTGATCTTTTTTCAATGTAAAACTTAACCTAAAACTGTCTTCCTTCATGTAAAGGTTTTACTATAATTATATGATAAGCATTATAGGCCCTACCCAAGGTGGTCAGATATAAACTAGAGTACAGTTTCTCAGGTTTGAACTGTAGAAAGGAGCTTAACATCTCAATAGGATATTTAACGACTATATATAATAATGCGGACTTATTAGTAGATTTGCAGTATAACAAGAGGTTACCTTGGTTTTGGATAGATGGATCAAAACCAAAAAATAATTATGTTTAGACTTCAAAGAGTACCTGATAAGCGGAAATCAAAAGGGGAAATCAAGATCTGTCCTGGTTTAAACAGTTAAATCACCTCACCTATTATATTTCTCTTTCAAACCTTTCAAGTGTAGGGTTGACACTTGCTTAAAAGAAGTAAAGTGTGTGTTTCTGTGAGGCTCGAGGCTGACTGATCAAATAAGCACCACCGTTTGGGATGTTGGTGCGAGTCTTGTTTTTCTTCACTCACGTGTGACCTGAAGAATGTTATCATTCACATGGGTAAGTCACACACACCAAACAACAGCCGGGCATCGGTGGGAAATCTGGAGTGATATCATAAATGATTAAGTAAAGAAAGGAGCAGTGTGTCAAGGGAGCAGTGCTAAACCCCAAGTGGTAGCCACACACATCCAGATCTAGTTTTTTTGTCTTTCGAGTCAGGTTTCCACCGAAAAATAACACAAATTTGAACCAAATTAGATGCATGTTCCCATTCACAATTATTTTGAGTTGAATTGTAATTAAAGGAGCAAAGGTTAAACTAAAAAATTGTAGAAAGCAAGATTTCAAAGCTCTTTTCTGCAGTTCTACATGTTACATAAGCCCAAATTGAATCCATCTAGCACTTTGTATAAGACAAAATATAGTCAGGTTGCCATTTTTTTTTTTATTTGAATCAACAATATTAAAGCAGTGAAAACAGCAAACACCTTTCATTGAGTGGCTGGCTGGCTACCTCAGTGGTAGATTTGTTTGTGGTAGTCAGGAGAATTAAGGCGTCACTTGGCTGGTTTAGGCACCAAACACTGCAGTAAGGCTTCCACTGTCCCTTTGTTTCTTTAAATAGGATGAACTGTGTGTGTGTTTGATCACTCATCCGCGCTGTATCCCCACTACCCTGTTACATAACACCACTACACCTGCATTGGAACAATTCCTATAACAATACTCAAGGTAAGGTGAGCGTGTGTGTTGAGTACATCCATGCATGTGCTTGTATTTGCCTGATTGCTTTCCAAACTCCTGTGCAAATCTGCATGCCTACGTTTATTTCACACTGTTCTGTCACATGAAGCTCAAGGCACATTGAGGCATTTGAATGACCGGGATACAGTAGCACACTATGACATGTGATATGATATTATGGATGTGCAGACATATGCACACACACACTCACCTCCCCAGGGACAGGAGATTAGAGGTGAGTACAGGACACAGGAGCGGCTCCCACACTGCTGAACATACAGGCAACAACACCAGCGGATCAGATGACAAGCTTCAGCCAACACACACACCCACAGACTCGTACAGTATGCACAGACTTGAATCACTTTTTTGTCTCCTTCTACTTCCCCTCACACGCTTGTTATGCACACATACAAACACACACACACGGATGCTCTGCCACACTAACATGAGGAAAAACTACGGAATGGCGATAATAATTGTGTCAGTGACTCAATCCTTTAATACCTGAAAATCCTTTAACATTCTCTAAAGTCACTGAGCCAGGTCATGGTTAGATTAAATGAAAGGAACCTCACACACCCTTCCTCTGTGAATGGACATATACAAAACAGAGATGGTGTGTGTGTGTGTGTGTGTGTGTGTGTGTGTGTGTGTGTGTGTGTGTGTGTGTGTGTGTGTGTGTGTGTGTGTGTGTGTGTGTGCGCGCGCGCTTGTGATCCTGTATGTCAATTTTCAAACAAGTTTAACTACAAATACGCCACATAGAATATATAAAACAGTGCAACACTGCATGCAATATAGATTATTGTGTGATGCATTGATCTGATGTGTTTAAGAGTGTGAGTGAGTGCGTGTCTTTATTTGACTGATGGCAGAATTCTGGTTGAGCTGGTTACTTGGCACATTGTCAGGTACAAAATATTTTCCTGCAGGTTAAGCAGTCAATCACAACATGCACCTGTTTTTATCTTTCCGTGGCAGAGAGGAGAGGATAGACAGGAAGACTAAAATTTTTATTAATATAATACTCAGGCTCATAAATTAAACTATTAACTTTGACGTTCACATGCACAAAAATGTGTAATCGAAACAGAACGGCTGAAAGGATAAATTATGGCTTCCAGCTTGCATTCTCTTTTTGTTTTCCTCCAGATGTGAATTTTTCTTGACAGTTACGAATAAAAAAAAATGGATCTGAGGTAGAACTGCAATATCCTGCTCCGTCACCATTTCTTTTGTCCTCTGTGCTTTAAATGGACTTGAGGAAAAAAAGATCCAACACTGATTTGACCTTTTGCATAAAGAAACGGTAAGTGGAAAAGTAATTTTAGGCTGGATGTGCTGGGGCCTCTGGCAGACAGATACTGGCCATCAGTGAGGGAGTGAAGACGGGACGGCTTAGCTCATCTTCCTGTTCATGTCAGATGCATTTCCTTGTTTCCCACACACACAATGAACAACTGCAAACCACAAATTCAGTCCCAAACTAGCAATTAATATAAATGAGCCCTTATTAGCAGCAGTGATTTATGAATACACGCACACACACACACACGTGTCACACAAAGCAGTGGGAGATGTGTCCCATGAGATTCTTGGGAGGAACATATTGTACCGAAGGTGTGTAACCTACTAAACAGGAAACTACAGATCTATTTTAGGCTGGTGTGTCTCCACCCTGCCCTGCTGTGAAATGCAACTGTATGGAAAACACAGCAGGGTGGCTCATCTCTTTCTGTCTCAGTCACTCACACAACATAAACCCATTAGACAGACCATAAACACTTTCACTGAATTACTTTCATCTATTCCTACCGGTGTTTACACCCATGGAGGACATAACACAATCAGGCAGATAATCATTTGGTAACCTGGCTATGGCTCTGGGGTATGTGCATGGGGCATGACGGTCACCAGTTGGAGACAAATCTTTTTGAGTTAGCGATTTTGAGTTTTAAATATGACATTTAGCATTATCAAACACTTGTGTGAGGTGAAAAAAATATTAAGAATTTGCTGAATATGGCATCCATTATTTACTGTGTCAACCCATTAATATTTATGTGATGCCAAGTGATAAAAAAAATGGTTTTGGGCTATTTCTCAATATTAGTTCTCCATTACAGACATACCATTAAAACATATCTGTCAATCAAAAATAATTATCCCAACAAAGACAAACAATTTTTCTACATTAGTCAGATATATATTAAGGGTTTTGGCAATCGGCTTGGGCGGGTAACTATAAAAGCCAAATGAAAGAGGTCAAAGAGCCAAAAGAGAAGACAATGACAACAACTAGGGATCTAACTAATTGACATGAACTTGCTCTAATATGTACTATCATACAGTTGCAACATTGACTCCTAACCCTAGAAGCCTCTTTGCTTTGTAACAATAAATGTAAAAACAAATAATTTACATGTTAGAATGAATCAAATCTGTTTTCTGTCAGTTTTCTTTCCCTTTGATACTGGGAACTAACTACTTTAATACTGCAATAAGGAACAATGTTGATTACATATTTCAATCATCGACGGAGTCTAAAAGAACATTGTTTTAAAAGCAGCCACAACATTAGAAAAGTCAGATGAAGCATTTTGAAATACCACAGGGAGCTTACCTCAGCTTAAATATTGTAGTTTGCTAAAATCAACTGCTACAGCTTTAGCTGACATTATCATCTAGATATTAGAAGCCTCATTCGTCTTCTCTTGCCTGAAATCCTAAACCAATCATCACCATCCTAATACATCCCACCTCTTTTGATACAATGGATCCTAAAAAACTTACTTGGTGCTTCAATGTTTCATAAAAGCTGTAAGAGGAAGAAGTTCCTAGGCTCTTGGATTGATCAGTAGGATGATATTTGATGTGGGCTGTCACTGTCTATGAATTAATCACACTTCCTACAACTAGAGCCTCAAACTAGATTAACACACTTACAAGTTGCTCGTTTGATGCTTATATGTTATGTGATGTGGTTTATTGTTTTCCACACGTGCTTTAAGCTTGACCACAGCTTCTACATCCGTCATCTGTCAATAAAAGGGCTTGTTTAATCTCCCTAAATACCAGTAAGGCTCTATGAACTCACATAGCAGTAGCCGCTGTAGCAATGTAAATTACACCATAATGATGAAACACCTCACTTTTAACAATACAATTTATACAATGAAATACAGGTGGAAATGTGTAACTTGATGTTTCTGGAATGATAGAATAAATGAGATATTTGCAGAATGCATTCTCCAAGCAATAATAAACATCCATCTCAAAGTCAACATTCATTGTTGAAATTGTTCAACTTAAATCCCTCCATTCATCAAGATGACAATAACACAGTTAGTTTAAGCCATCAGCAAGTGTAAAGGTAAGAGCAAACATAGATGGGGTCAAATTACAGTCACTGGGATATGGGCTGAAATAAATCTGTCTGACATGTTTTTGTGAATGAATAAGAGTCCTTCATGGTTTTGATTAATATTATTGTATACAACATTAGGTTTTTAATAACTGCAGGCTTTACTCAGAATATTACATGTAAACATTAAGATGCACCATGTTTATTTTAAGGTGAACTCAAAAATCATGTAATATATTTGAAAATATGAAGTAGGATGAATTAATTTCATTGCCAGCAGGTGGTGATATGAATAAAAATATCAAATTAGTGTTGCTGTGTTAATGGTATACCACTGGGCTGTGTTGGTGCAGTATTGACCACTAAGCAATGTCACCACATTTGAGTAATGTCCTATTCTTACAAACTTGTGATCTCAAGTTAAAGAGGCACAGAGGGACATAATCAGCAGGTGTTTCTCCAGTATCAGTGAGGTGGTATAGGAGACACAGTGGGTAAAGGTCACAGGTTGGACACCCTCATGCTCAGTCTTCTCATAAAGTGAGAGCAGTAAACAAGTGACTCATGTGATGTTGCTCTCTGTTATAATGCTATAGGTCTAAGCATTTGACAGTGATGTGTTTCTTACTTGAGGAGAGCTGTTGTTGCTGTGTCTTTCCGTGCGTGTTGCTCCCCGCTATGAGTAGCGATGGATGAAGGAGGACTGGAGGAGGGTGGACAAAAGGTGGAAGAGCAGGGTGATGAGGGGAGGATGGGGGAGGGCGGGGAGGGAGGGGAGGTCTGTTTCTGCGGCTTCTTGCAGTTTCGTAAAAGACAGAGGGACTGAACTCTGATAGGTGGGTTGAGGCTATGGTTGCTACGATGACTGGCCACCTTGCCAACGGGTCCTGTCGCTGCCCTCCTAAAGGTTTGTTCTGATCTGAAAACAAAACATAAAAGTCATAGAACAGTGTAGATGAGGTGCTGCTCAGTGAGACACAAGCAGGCAGAAAATAGAGAACATTCAAAGACATTTTATGTATTTTGAAGGGAGAGTTCAGTATTTCTGGCATCTAGCCCCATTTCCCATGTTCCTAGCTCATATCTGAAGCATAGACACTGGTATTAAGCATTGTAGTAATTTCCCTCAGATTTCCAATATAATAATCACTGGGCAGATTTGAATCCTTGCAGAAAAAAACAATTTAACCCAAAAAGATAGGTAAGAAGCTTGATTTGTATTTGTTCTGGAGGATAAAAGGCTTAAAAATGAGTTTTGCACTACTATTTGTGACATTATGGTGGAGATTTACTCAAGCCATACTGTAGTTTTCAAACTAGTTCTGGAACAAATCTAGCTCTGGTTTTAATATATTTGGTTAGTAAATTAATTGCATGACAACATTTTGACAAGAAAGATTAAACTATGAGTTAAAGGAAGGTTTGCATTTTATCTGGTGCAGGCCCCGCTTTGGCAGCCAAGGAAACACACAGACCAACTGCATGTGTAGGAAACTATCTCATGTGATGCTACTCAGCCAATCAAGTCTGAAAAGCAATGCGACTCCTGTCAGTGACGAGGGAGAGACACGACAAAAGACTACGATCGGAGAAAGGCTCTAAAAAGAGAAAAATAGACAGCGACCACAGAGCCTTTAATCCAGAATGAACAGACTCTTAAATGTTCATTCTTCCCGCAGACAGTTCAAAACCAGCATGCCATATGTTTTGAGCCCAAGCGCCACTACAAAACATAGCACAGATCTTTTGTGCAAACATACCCACTTCAAAGGGATCAGAGTTGCACAAAAAGGTGATTTAAAGATTGGGAGTGGAAACATCACACATGATAAACATTTAGGCAATGCAATAGATTACATGGTTGAATTTGTAACCCTATACCTGGTCCTAAATCCTGAAAGAGAATGATTGTTCCTTATGCTAAAATAATGTTTATACTGGAATAAGGCATGTGATAAAGTCACAACAGATTTGGGGTTGTGACTTGAGTATCAACTTAAGGATGTACAGGCAATATAACCCTGCTGAGGCAAGCAAGCAAGAATGGGCATTTCTGAAAGAGACAAATACAACAAAAGAAGGTGCAGCATTCCTACTATTGTTCGAGTGCTCCGCTCCTCTAGCTCACTTCTTGTTTTGTCTACCAGTTTCTTAACAAATTCAACATGTCTGACAATAATTCTGACAAAATTCCTCAGAGGCTAAAAAAAAAAAAACTGAAAGTCAGCATGTGTGGACAACACTGTACAACCAGAGAGATGTCACATGGTCATGGTATAATGTCAAGTGACCGTGGTATTCAAGCAGTGTGACCCTCAGGGTTAATTAAGGCCACAAACTTCTGAACTTTGACCTCTCTAAAGTAGGATCCACTTAGCCAAGTCTGATATGATCTGAATCCTCAGCAGACAAGGTTTCTCTTTGATGTCTGCAACCACGTTCACTCTAAAGTCCTGCTCCAATTTATGAATGCTAGGCAATGCTGATATGAAAAGCAAATACTTAGCACTTAGTAACCACAATTAATATGACAATGACAACAAATCTGAAAATAATTATTTATAATTTAGTTGACTTAAATAAATATGATTGGTACCTAAACCTTATTCTGCATATCGACTGGAAAAGCCACATGTAAATGAGTAATAAGAGATAGAAGTTTTAAATGTTTAAAGACAGGATTTTCCAAAGACAGGTGACACAGCCACATGACTTGGATGACCATGAGAACTACACTCTATACCTGCCGCTCTTAGTGGCTGCATGTCGATAAATGGGATAATAATAAAGCTGTAATATGGTGTAACCAAAAAAAAACAAAAAACAAACTACCAGATAGCTCACCTCTCTTATTGCTGTCAACGAGTTTAATATTCTAGGTAAAATAATATTTATCATTCTCTTTCGGTTACACCATTTGACGTTTTGTGCCAAAAACAAAAAACACGACAAGAAATTATGTTTAAAAAAAAATAAAGAAAAAAGGATGCTTCTTAAAACATTATTTTGAAAGGTTTTTGACTTTCTCATCTTTCCAACCACAATTTTTCACTGACCCATATATTATTCTGTGCTAGCAAACACTAATCCCAGTACATGCTTGTTTGCCTTGAACAGAATAGTGTACAGCAGTGCTTAGGATCTCAGTAACTGAAGTAACTTTAAAAAACAACAAAATAAAACCTGCATTTCCAATAACTGCAGAACAGTATTGAATATTAGAACCAAAACACCTGGATGAGGCTAAATTTTAGCTATAATATACAGTAAATGGGACCTGAAGGTCTTCTTTTCCCTCTTTTTTTATTTTTTTTATTTCTGTCATGTTGATGTGAAACAACTTCAAGTTCACTATATTAACCCCCTGACCTGAAATTGCATATAACCCATATAACTATAATCTGAAGTAAACATAGCTTTATCATTAAAAATATCTGTAATGTTGGTATACTGGGGATTAAGGTTTAATCTGGGGGGAAATGGATTCACAGACTATCCATCCAGCTGCTGCTGCTGCTGGCAGATCCCTGTGCTGGACACAGAAGATCAGAACACTGGGCGACACGGAGGCAGCCAGCAGTGAGGAGGAGGTGGCATCTACACCGTGACTCGCTCATGTCTCCCTCTCCTCACTCCTGTCTAATTGCAGGAGGAAATTTTATTTTATGACATTTCTTGGATATCACAGAAGGGTGTAGGCCTCTCAACTATATATGAATATGGAACTAGGGTTGAGCAATGTCTACAGAATTGGCAATTGATGGTATGACCATATATAAGACAAAAAGCACAATGAGGTACATTAAACAAGTGCAGATGAATTATTTTAATAATGCATGAACAGTCTCTTCTCACACCTCTTCTTTATAGTGTAAGTGTGTATGCATGTCTGTGTACACATGTATGAGGTGAGCTACAGCTACACTCGGCACTGTACAGAAAGATGAAGTAGACTGGAGTTGAGAACTAACTTGTTACACAAGTGTAATGAAAGCTGATTTAATCCAAATTAAAAATGTAGTTTTACAATGTTACTGTGGTAGTGGATGATGATGGCATCCTTCTTCGGCCCAACCCTATATAGAATCTGTCTAGACTTGACAGAATGACTTTGAATATGCCAAATTATTGGCTTTAACAAATTTCAGTTTGTTTACACGATGTAGCATTGCCAAATATTACCTTCATGAGGCTGCTCCCAGCAGACAGATCAAATGCAATGAACTTTGCATCTCAAATTCCTTGTAGCTATGATGGAGATCAAGCTGCTTACTAAGATTTTATTATGGTAATTCTAATGTGGATAAAAAGGAATTGCATTTGTTTGCCTTAGTAATTAGCCTATCCATACTCCCAAATAGGTTTATGCATTTTGACTGCAGCTGAAGTTATATCTCAAAAACAAGTCCATTTCCTGAGATTCTTGGGATAGCCTGCTTCGGTTCCCAAATTAGACAATGTTGAAATGTCTGTAAAAATATTAATCCCTACTATTGATTAATCAAGGAAAACTTTCTCTGTCTCCGTCTGTATGGTGTTCCACTCTCATTTTGCTGATGCCAATCTTGTTTGGCTTTACTCTAGCTAGGATGACGTGTGTTTTCCTGACAGACAGCATTGTCCAGTTCCTACTTTTACCAGTAATTTGCCACCTAATTACAATAATCCTTTTGGTGACCCCGGATGACCTCTGGTGACCCACAGCACTGGTTAAAACAACCTAAACCACTTGACATGGAAGATTAAAGCTGTGAGGAATGACAAGTATGCTTGAAACATGCACGCATACACATGCATGCATATACATGGAGGAGAGTGTGCACACACAAACCAGTAACAGGACATTGACAGCCCTTTGTTTTAGGCAGGTGCGCCCATCAGAGGAAAAAACAACATCAGGATGAGAGGATTAGAAGACTATTGTGAAATTCTAAATGTTGTTGGAAAACCAGCAGGTTTTATTACACGAAAACAATACCTGCAGATATTTTGGTATATATTTAAATTTTTAAATGGTAAGAAAAAAAATTAAGCCCTGCGACTGATGTAAAAAAAACAAAAACACAGCTCTCAGTTTGTAACTACTTGCTAGTAAACAGACATGCAGCCATAGGCACATGCAAGGTGAATGGGGTGCACAAATATATTGTGACAAACAGGTAGAGCAACAGTAAAATAGTTCATCATGCTATTTATCAAGTACGATACAACTATTAGGTACTTGTACTTTACTTAAATATTTTTAAGTAATGCAACTTTATACTTCCACTTCAATGTTTTCAGAGATATATAAATTAGTATAGTAAAATAGAACCTTATATTCCTCTACATTAATAACTTATACTATACTACAGCTTTAGTTACTTTTTAGATAAAGATTTGACACAATGGGTAATACAACAAGATTCAGATATGATTTTGAGCCATAGCAAGAAAAGGAAATGTAGAGAAAAACTATACAAATTAAATATGTATAATGTCACCATAAAAAGTTAATAAATGACTTCAAGAAGGCTACATTAGGGCTGTTATTCATCTAATTTTTCCATCCTCTGCCTGCAACATTTAGAGGACATGCATGTGCAGGCACTTTGCTAACACACCGTCAAATCAAAAACAAACACTTCAGGAAAGGGCTGAGTGCAGGCACGTCATATTTAGTTTGCTAAGGTGACGTTTAACCTTTATCCCCACCTGTCACTTCTGCAACTTCCAGATATACTTGTCACAGTGGACGGGTCAACTGTGACATCACCACTGCTCCCCTGTGCAATCGGCTGGTGTGGTCCACATTTCTGCTGGCTACGCCACCTGGATCTGACCTAAAAGAGGAGACATGGAAGGGGTGGAGGAACTGGAGTAAGAGTGAAGATGGATATCTGTCTGACCATAAACCAGATGATTGGCTGCTTCATCAGAGAAGCGTTGTGTCTCGTCTTGGCTACTGAGCCACATTCCCCATCTCCATCAAGGATGTGTGGTTAACCAGCATCAACAAAGTGCTGCTGAAAAGATGTTTTTTGTTGTTTTGAATTCAGTTTCTGGACTCAGTCCATTTTGTATGTGTGTGTGTGTGTATGTACTCCTCCCCCTCCCCTTACTATTATTTCAATTACTTTTAGCTAAATGCATTATTGCTGTCTGTATGCTTCTCTATTCAAGAGAAGCTGGTAAATTGAAACCGAAACAAATAGATACTGCTAATGTGTATCAATGTTTTTGTTCTTTTTATTTTATGTAGCCTCTCTGCTATATTATTCATAATGTACAACACTTTGTGATTCACTTTGAATGAAAACATGCGGTATAACTGAATTTGACTTAATTATTAGCAAATAAATAATCATTATTATTATTATTGTTGCGATGCATTGTCTGTTTAAACATAAAAAAATATTTTAAATGTAAAGATTCAGACAAGCAGTGATATAAAATCCGGAGCTGATTAAGAGAAAAATCTGCATACGAAGACAGTTGGAAAAATTCCAAGAAAAACCCCTGTGGGCAATGTTTCAATAGCATCTTCCTGTCATTATTAAATGTCAAGTCTATGAACAGATGGCAAGTTGGAAGAAATATTAGAAAGACTAGTGATACTATATAAACAGAAATGTTCTGGGGTTCACAAAGATGCTTTATAAAAGAGCAGCCTCCCAGAAGTAATTACAGGAATGAACATTTGACATAAACTGTTCTTAATATATTTCACTAATATACTGAAGATGGTCTCTAAATATATACATAAGATGTGTCTCATCAGTTGTTTAAATTCCTCTCTTTTACTTTCTCTCAGCCCTAGGAACTACTTCTATTATTTGTAACAACATATGAGGGAAGAGGGAAAGTGTGTGGGAGAGGGGTGGAGGAGAGAAATGAAACACACTTATCCTTGTTGACTTTTAGCTCAAACTATCAGGGATTGACTGCTAAATGTAGGTTTATCGCTTTTCTGCTTTGTACAAATCATCAGAAATATCTGCCGACTCATTTCAATGAAGTTCTGCAGATAAGTGCATTACGTTGGCACTATTTTCTTATACCAAATGCATTGTGGGTGATATGCATTGCTGGCGTGACCATCCTTGCTCACCCGCTCAGTCAGCTCTCTGAGGGTCGATACCTCAAATTCACTTTAGTTTTTCAGACAACTGGAACGACCCTTATGAGGACTTCCTGAGGGCGAATGGGGCAAATTAAACACCTTTTGAAACGCAGCAAGTCTACTTTTCCCTGAATTTACAATAGTCCTGAGTGACAGAGAGAGACGAATGCTTCACTAAACCAACCAACTCCCCTGAGAGTGGTCCAACAGAAGTAGCTAAATAAATAGATTTTTTAAAAAACAAATTGTGTCATTTTCTACTCACTCTGATTCAAAACTGTGAATCTCCCTCCATAGTCAGTTATTTTGCCGGCACATACACTTGAGGTTCAATGTTCAGGACAACCTTGGTCCTAAATATCTTGACACATTAGGAATATAGACAAGTGCTGTTTTCTCAATTCTGTTTTCTCTCAGATGCCAACTTACTGCGCCTTGCTACTCAGTTTGGTTTTAGCAGTAGGATTTGGCATCGAGATGGAGATATTGGCCGCAGCTTGTCAGACACTGAGTCTTTTGTTAGAGGCTTTCTGACTGCTGGCTCTCTGTGGATCCTGACTTGTTGAATATTAAAGAAGCCACACTGTTTAGAGGATAGAGTTTCATGCAGCAGAGATTAATGTTCCTGAACCTGATGGTGGAGGTGAAAAGCCACAGCACACAGAGATTTAGAAACACCTACCTGTAAATGCATTAGACTGTACATTATCATTGCTTAGCAATAAAGTAACAATAGGTGCTCGATTTTAACAGCACGAATCACCAACAGGCACTGTGAGACTTCCCTAGCCCTATGTGAACAAGTGTTTGTTTATTATTGTTAAATTTAATAGAGAGGATGTTGATCATTATCCTGTCAGCCAGTATGTGCACAGTGGAAAAGACAAGTTACAGTATAAGCAATATACAGTATATGCCTGATACTCTCCATAAAATGTATGGCTGAGTTCATTCCGAAGGTCAAACTAAAACCTTATTAAGACTATCTTCCTTTTTTGACTTCAGGTACTGATCAAGCATTGCACCCACAGTTTCCTCTATTACAATAAGGATTTAGTCAGGAATTAGCACATGCAATAGTTAATTGGGTTATAGTATTCAGTTTTACTCTTCAAAAAACACAGCATGCAGAGGAGGTGTTTTTAAAATAGATACATAGTAACGGTTTCATCCAATGATTGCCACTGCACTGTACTACCAAATCAAGCTTAACTGTACCTGAGCTTGTGTTAGTGAAGGTGAGGTCCGACTCCTGAAAACTCGTCCAAGTGCAGGACTCTGCTCTCTGGGCCTCGCTTGTGTTTGTGAACTCTTCACTTCGACCCTCTGTCGACCCAATGGGTTCAGAACGTAGCGCTGGGCAAGATGCAATACTCGTGTCAGCACACTTTTAGCCCTGGTAACAGAGTCTGTGGATAAGGAAAGATATTATAAATCCTGCATGGACTTCATTCTCTGATCATTGGCAACCAGAAATCATTCAAGGAGTTGTGAAGGTAGAAAATCGGATATTACATCTGGAAATGCTCCCCCTTGTTGTAGTCATAATCCCATTCTGCTGATGTGCAAGGCTGGAGCAACACTCAATTACAAAATCCTGGGGACAACCCGAGGATGATACTGTATGTGATACATGTCGAGTCACAAAATAAGTTATCATTCTTTTACAGGCATACCCCAACTGGATTGCCTTTATGCACGCATGTGTGTTTTGGTGTGTGAATGTGTCCTTGTTACACACAAATGAATGTTATCAGTGGCTCACCATATTTACTCAGGGGGCAGAATCTGTCTGCTTAGGCAAGCTGTGAACACAAAGACCCACTTATACAGTGTACTGTCCGTGTTTGTGTGCAAGCACACACATGCATCCAACACATACCCAGATAGTGAAGCTGTATCTTATGTTTAATAACAAGCAGAGAAAGAGATTCACACAGTTTGTCATCTACAAAAGTGCTATGTATTGAAAGGAAACCCTGATTTGCTTAAAATAACATGAATGCAGATTCTGCAATGTAACTTTCTTATAACTGTACTACAGCAAATCTGCATTGATTACTGGATTATTTGAAAAGTAACACATTCAGTGGTTCCAGGTTGTCAAATTTGAGAATTTGTTGTTTTTTCTTGTCTTCAGACAAATTCTTGGGAATAACTATGCCTTGGGTTTCAAAAATGGCAGTGTATGGAATTTACTGTAGTTTGCTAATAACACAGCAAGAAATAAAGGATAACAGTTATCTGGAGTTTAGAAATCTTCCCTTTCAGAACACAGAGGATACAATCTAAAAGCATACAAACATCTGATCAAAGAGGGACTATCACTTTACTGCCTTAAATGGTTTAAGAATTTTAGAAAAATAATGCAGGCATGGGCCAACACAAACAATTCTTTGACTTAACATTGCAGAAAGTAAACAGTAATACGTGCTTTAGTGGAAAAACTGTGTTTTTTGGGAAAAAGAGCAGCACTTGCCTCTAGTTAACATATTGTTTAAAGTCTTTAAAAAGGTACAGTTTGTAGCTTCTGGTGGTCCTTAGTGGTGGGGGGATTGCAAGTAACTTAATACAAATGCAAATAGCATTTGGTTATTTTCAGAAAAAGTGTTTTTTCTGTTCTGGACTACCGTAGATAAGAACAGTTCAGAAGGCTCATATCTCCACTAAGACCATTCTTTCTGACATGCCAATGTGCAAGCACAACCATTTTTCTGTAAGTTTCCAAAGTGCCATCTACCACAAAATATAAATTTCCTCGTTCTACATCCTACTATTAAATTCACAATGAACTGTCCATATTTCTGCTCACAGATAAACTGCACCAAAAACAACACCTCTCGAAGTTAACAATTCACATTTGGGTTATTATATACTAATTAAAACATACCTATGAGTATTGTATTCCATTTTTGCCAACTCTATTCTGCTGAATGCCAGTAAATCTTACAGACTGTACCTTGGAGTTTTTTTGATGACAAGCAGTTCATTAAGGATTGTTCTTGTAATAGAATTATGATTTATTAGCATCATTAGACAAGCCTGTTCGTGTAGGAGAGTTCAGCTTTTAATGATGTTAACTTTTGCATAGGCCTCCCTTTTCTGTTGAAATTATAATGATTTATTGATTTAGTGCCACCGGCATCCTTTTTTATGTATAAGCTGGGACTTTTTAGCAGTCAAACTAAGATATATTGATGTGAATTTCAGGACAGCGAACAGCCAAAACATTTGTTGAAAATGGCGAACAGCCAAAACAGCTGTTGAAAATGCATACACACAAATAATAGTAGGCAATACACACCCACCTTTCTCCGTTGTCTTTTCTCCTTCTGACATTGAGGATACGGTTTCTTTTTCTTTCCTTCCTTGGTTGAATTGGCTGGGCAGATTGACCTCCTGCTTTTCACACTGTTCTGAAAGAGATCACCCAAATTTATTACGCAGTCCACTGTCCCCATGAGGGACCAGATTAATGGCTTCATACCAGTGCTAGTGTAGTTACTATATCACCTGAACAAAGTACTTTGAACAATTGTCTTTATGGTACCCTGGTGATTTTCTTGTAAACAAACAAACGTGATTTTTCTGTTCAGTCAGTCATCAAAATGTTTGGTGGATATACTGGATACCCAAATAAATGCATTAAATACATTTTTTTAAATCATGAAAGCTTCACAAAGCAGTTTCTTAAACATTTTGAAACTGAACCTGTTTACAATGTTTAAAACTTTCTTGCTGAGCGTCAGATAAAAAGACTGATACTTCTTTTGTACCATATACAGTATGGTGAATATCCATACAAAACAACAAGGAGCATGTGTAATTTCATGCACAACTTAGGATACTGACTAGTTCCATAGTCACACACACAATGACTTTCCTTGGTTTTAGCTAGATGTCTGACAACCTCATGATATGAGAAATGCTAGGAAGTTATTGGATCAATCCAATTGGATGATTATTAAAATAATGGACATTCACTGAGGTTGTTTCCAATTTAGATTTTAGAATAAGTAAAACATATATGTAACACATAGAACTGTTTATGCCAATAAATCTTGAGTCAGCAAAATCAAAGACTTTGCCATTTGTGTTCGTCAAGTCAGATTTATCTGATAAGTTGCTAAATTAAGATTTAGTTTATTGTTAGGAAGATTATTCATCATTTCACTCTACCAAAGTAAGGCTGAGATGTAAGTTGTTGTGTGTTTGTGTCATATGGGAGGGTAAGGGTGATATTGTATAACAGATGAACACAAGTTTCAAGGATGAGGCTTTTGCCAGACAGGAAGAGCCAATGATAAAGTGGAGTGTCTCCCGGCCTAATGCAAGGTCTTTGCAGGGTCCTGGGTAGAGTTATCTTTGATGTTAAAACAACTCCATTTCCCACACACACCCTCCACACCTCTTATAGCCCATGGCTCTGTCCCTCTGCCCCATGGTTCTCTCTCCTTCCTTCTCTCCCTCCGATCTGTCTCAATCACTGTCAGACATTGGTTAAAGAGAGGTTCCCTTCCGCAGACAAATGCCAACTTCAAAACACAGACGTGTTGCAGCATGTCTCCTGTTAGCCACCCAAAGACAAACGGGATGAGAACATATGGCATTAGCTCATACACTCTTTTAAAGAAATTAGGTCAGGGAATTTATCAAGTATTGTATGTCTGGCATATGTTGACTCTGCACACTTCAGTGCTCAAGCCTCTTTGAGAGACTTTGCCCCCTATCCTGAATAACCAAATAAAAAGGAAACAGATGATTACCTTATAATATTACTTTCAGTAACCATTAGTTTAGCTGGTTGACACGCAACAGATGTAAACAGTGGTGAGCTCACCTGCACAGTTTCTGTATGACTCAGGGTTGTAATAAGAAGGTCTGAATGACTGAATGTGTGAGTGTGTGATTTATTGGTGGAATGCAGCCCTGTGGAGGTTGTACTTCCCCTTCTGTAACTGCCACACAGCAGCCTGAGTCCTATTCTAACATACTACCTGCTCTCTGGGAAAAAGAGAACACATTAAGCATGAAACCAGTAAACCCCGGAGACTGTGGATTTGGTAGCAAATCCAGAGATTTAGGTTCCATATTTACACTTACACCTAGCAATGACAGTAAAATCATGTTTTTAGATGACATGGGAAAATTGTCGTCTTCACTTTGTAAAGTCTAACATAGCTTCAACAAACAAGTTATTTAAAGTGACTATGAACCTAAAAATATGCTCCGGATCAAAGGAATTACCCCAATCCTACACATTTCTTAATCTTGGATCCTGTTCAGTCTTAATTGGTGCCATTGTAATATAATCAGCCTTCTACCTTTTATGTGGTCTTTCTAAACAAACAGCAGCTTGTCTAGCACAGATTGTTCTATCATGCTGAAGCTCTGTAAAGCTAGGTGACCGTACATAATGTGTCGCTGGTGTAATAAGATAAGATAAGAGATAAGATAAAACTTTATTGATCCCACAACGGGGGAATTTGTGGGTTACTGCAGCGTTACAGATAAAGAGAAGAAAATAAAGCTGAAGATAAAGATAATAGTGTTAAGAAGTAGCAACCTTTGCATGTTTTCACCGCCCCAATGTAAAGGCCCAACCTATAGACTTTGGATTTGTTCTAGAAAGGCAGGGTTTTTCCAACGGTAGCGTTTTTTCACAGTAATTGTTTCCACCCAGTTTTAAGAGAGATTGTCTTCAGTCTCTTGTTTAGCGAAACGCGACTTGTGAATCTTAGCCAAGTAGAGTTGCAAGGTCAGGTGACAACTTATTGTTGCAAGGAGATCATTTTACTCAGAATCTGGGCCAAGTTTACCTTCAAGGTAGATTTATGAGTGTAGTTGATAAGCTATCATGGAGCACCATTACATTACAAATTACGGGGATTGACTATATATGAGTAAATGCACACAGGTCACCACAAGCACATGGTCTGCCATGTGCTCTCACTCACAAGGTACATGCAGTTACTGCACACACACACTTTAGCTGTAAAAGTAGAGAGGTCAGGGTCGACACTCTAAGCTGTAATTGTAGATACAAGGTCTGTTTTAAGGCACACCCAGCATGCATACCAGTGTGTACACACAAAAACAAAACAATACTGCATAACGCAAACAGTACCTTGGGGTACCTTGAAGCTATTAAAGTAAAACATACGGTCGAAATCATAACTACCACACATAAACAGATGACAACGTCAGCATCAGTGAGCTCAGCTCCAGGGTTTCTCTATGACTCAGGGATATAATGAGAAGGTATGAATGACAGTGTGTGTTTTACTGCCCACTCTCTCCCTTTTCGTCTGTCTCTTCCTTTCTGTCTCTCTCAAAGTCAGTTTCAGATGACAGAGTACATTGCTGATTCCTCAGTGTCCAGGAATTAATGCTGATGACATGCAGCCTCTTGAAGGTTGTTTTTTGTGTGTTAGACGCGTCTGCCGTCCTCTGGGAGTTGGCTGAGCAACGCACCTGTAGCTGGGACTGAACACGCTCTAATATAAAGCTGGACTCAGCAGATCCTTTAGCCTGGGAGCTCACTGATGCTGTTGGCAATTTGAAAGTGCTGATTATTGATGTAGCAGGGGAAAAGTACACAGAAAAGAAAGAATAATGGACACAGAAATTATCTTGAAGGGAGAAATTCAGAAGAGGACAACAGAGACAAATTGTCTCCTACTTTACTTATATTGTATCTGTGCTGAACGTAAGACATGAGAAAGCACATTATCTAGCAGCTCACAAGGGAGAAAAGTATCTCAAACTGACCTGAGGGAAAAATCACAGTTTGAACTGATGTCTGGATTAAGCCATTTTATGACGAGAAGAGTTCAGGAGTTCATCATGCTGAATTTAAGAGAAATCGACCAGAATGGGATTTGTTTTCTTAGGATTGCTGCCAGCCTGACCTAATAAAGATGCTTAAATAATCTCAAACAAATTAGACACCTCTGCCAGGCAAAACAAGAGCCATAGTTTGAGTGAATGAAAGTCAGCTCACAATTTAAAAGAATTCAATAAAACATTCATTGTAAGAAGCTGCCCAGTTGCTTAATTTCCAAAATGAGAACAAGAAGGATTTCTGATATTCCCTTAATCTTAATCCTTTTTTCCCCTTTTAATAATTAAAAATCTATTACACAAAATATACATGTTTTATCATATACCATTACATGACTTCAGTTGCACTTACGGTATTGCCATTTCAATTTACTGGATGATATGGTTATGACTAAACACCTGCATAACTAACATTGTTCCCATCAGCCATATTTGTAATCTATAATTAATGTTCAAAGCTAATGGGCAAATGTTATGCTGATAATAAGATAAACTAATATGCGGCACCAGGTAAATATTACCAAGCAGCATGTTAGCACTATCAATAAGAATAAATCATGATGGAGGGAAATAAAAACAATTACTAAATCTATTGTAGCAGCCAAAGTCTTATTCATGCTAGCCTGCTACAAATAAATTAATACAATGAATGGAAAACCCTGCAATTTAACTTTTTCGCGGCACAACGCACTATTCCTTTTGCCAGAGCCCTGTGCGTCAGCAGTCCTCTATGTCACAGTCAAATCAACATGTTGGCTGGGTTTTACATACTGCTGAGAGATTATCAGACAAGTGCGTCAGTTCACAGCTAACAAAGTGAAGGCAATAATCTCTTATCCTGGCAGGTCCATATCTCATTAAAAAGGACAATAAAAAGAAGTTGTCAAGACATTTGTTATTTTAGTCTACTGGACTATGATGAAGCCCCAGTCATTTCATATCCTTCCTCTGCACACCCTTGGTCACACAACACAAAAGACAGTTTAACCTTTTGCTACTGGAACTCTATGTAGAAGGATAAAGAGGTGAGGGGAGACATAGGGGAAAAAGAAAGAAATATATGAAATACAGAAGTGGAGGGAAAAGAGAGTAAGGGGATAGGGGGACGGGAAGGACAAGCAAATGGTAAGTAAGTAAAGAGGAAAAGAGAAAAATGGTGCAATAATACCCAGATGTCTGGTGCAGTTTGAGATAAGCCGATAACTCAACAAAAACAAAACAAAGATTAGTGGGACTGCCCTCAGCTAGATAATAACATTAACAACACACTTTCACACAGAAGCGCTTTCGCTGTATGGGAAGATCACCAAAGAAGCAATATAGAAAAACTTGTATCTAAATCAATAATCATATGTAAAAATAAATCTAGAAAAAAGGGTCAATGTATATATATATATCTATATATATATAAAAGCATAAAGGATGAATACTGTAAACTACTGTAAATACAGAGCTATTTTAAGAGCAGGTTTGTTATGAACAGGCTCTGACTGAGGATGGATTCAGGCAGTCAGTGTTTCATGACGAATGTCTACATTTGAACAGGCTGTATAATCTATTTTGACAGAGTAAATCATGTTAACCTTGAAACTTGAACTATCATGGTTACTGGTGTACTATTGTTCAGAACAGTGAAGTTGGTGTATTTTGTTACAGGGATCCCTTCTACAGACAGATCATTTGGCAACAAGAACATCTGACTTTATTACCTTATACAATATTATAATATACACTTGATGTAGAATATTCATTTGTCCAAGAGTGTCCCTTTTACCTCATCTTGTTATTGATGATTCAGTTTTAATAAAAGATCCAACTTCGTCCATTGACTTTTTTTATTTTTTATTTCTGTCATAGTTCAGCGCTTCTCTGATGACACATTGTTGGCAGCTATATTACATTTTCTATTTGTTTCAGCACCTCTAACACATAACTGCTGACATGACTGAATATATTATGGTTTTGTCTGCTGATCTCTGAAAGCAGAACTTGAAGCTCTTTACTTCTGAAAAGTAAGAGATTTAGGATAAGAACAGGAAAATGTTCTTGCATGAGGCCCATTAAGTCAAAGATGGTCTCAACATGTTCAATCCCCGTCATGAGTTTAGCTCTAAGTCGCCTGGTGACAGGTGTTTACAGAAATTAATCCAGACGCTCAAACAAAATCAATCATCTCGCATTATTATATTAAAGAATTCCACACAATCTGTTTTTGAAATATGCAGTAGCCATGTCTTGAAGCAGTCCTTCAGAGCAAACACATGGTCAAAAGCCCACACACTTGTAATACTTTAGTATCCAAAGGGATCAATATCTCATCTCAGACACGGTATATCCTCATTAATCAGAAAGACAGTGGTAAAATTATTTGTGCTCTTTGGTTTTGTGCATTTTCCTGTTTGAATAAGTATATGAAATTGATAAGAAAAGCTCCCTAAGGATTTGTGGCATTAATTGCTGCTTGGAAATACAAAGCAGTCAATATGTGTGATGACAACCAGAGTGAAACAGAAGGACTGCACATGCACAGAGTCACACACACACACACACGGCAAAACAAAATGAAAAGTCCCTTCAGTGTTGTTGGTAAATGAATGGCTTAAAGAGTGTATGGCCACGATAGAGCATGGGCAGGAGAATAGAAGGAGATGGGAGGGAGTGTGGGAAGAAGAATGGAAGAAGTGGAGAAAAAAAAAGTCACAGCAAAGAAAAGATGTAGGCGAGGCTGTAGAAGGGGAAGGGGGAGAGGGAGAACAAAGATTGTATGTTAGCAAAGCAAATTTAAGTCAGCAATGGGTCCTAATTGGTTTGATCAGGTTCCAACTGTTTTACTACGAACATTACCTAAGAACAAGGCTGGAAAGAAACTGGCAGTAAATCTATCTGTCATTTGTGAAATACAATACTGCAGTAAATGTATTTTCATGAAATATAAACAATTACTTTTTGATGCTTATGTTAAGTTTGGTTTGCATTTTTTGAGCAAAACAGCAAGGCAACTTTAATGTGTCCTGTGGTCATGTGGAAAACTACTGCTGTGTGCTGCTTGAAATTAGATCATATTTGTTCATAGTATGATAGAAAAAGGCTAGAGTCTTTTCTGAGTTCAAACCATATCATGACTGAAATCCTTGGAATCTCAACTTTAGTGCCTTTTTAAATAGAGGCATTCAAAAGTGAGGTAAGAGAAATGCAAAGAAGACAAAAAACATCACAGAGACAAAGGGAAAGCAGGTGAATAGAGTCGCCTGGTGCAATAGAGAAAAGGAAAAGGAGAGAAAATAGGATGGTGATGAACAGGGGATGTGAGAGAAAAAAAAACGGCCCAGAGGAGGAGGGAATAATGGCAGGGAGTGAGCCTGTCTGCCGCTGATCCGCAGTGACCTGTGAGTTTTGACCCCTTTCCCCTGTCATTCAGAGCCTGCGCCTTGAGGCCTGCTGCAAGGTCAAAGTTCATTTCCAGAGTGCAAAGGTCCAACAAGGACTCCAGAGGCTGGGGTAACACAGGGTAGGATAGGGTGGTTGTTGGTGTAGTTGTAGTAGTAATAGCCTTAAGACAGCAAAAGTGAGAAAGTAAGAATAGGAGCGTTGTATATGAAAACTAAAAAAGTAACAGAATGGATAAATAGAGGGTAATGAGAGTGGGAGGACAAGAAAGAACCAAAGAAGCCAGATCTGTACTTTCCAAGCTGTAATTACAGCTGCCAGAACTAGAATGATAAGTAATTTAAACAGAGACTGGGGCCTCTAATTTAAAACTACATAGGTTTAATATTTTATTGTGTCAGTTAGGGCGATGGCTAAACACAGCTGAATGAAGTGAACCTTTGTCGCTATGCTCACCTGTCAGATCAGCCCTCTAATTTCTCTGTCGATCAATGTGTGTTAATATGTATGAGATTCTAGAGGTTGCCTGCTGTATATGCGAGCACTTGAGTTTGTGCTTTTTCCTACTACAGCTTGTAGATGATACACAGAGTGCCCCCATGGTTCAGTTAAATTAAAGAGTAAAAAGGATATAAGAAGAACAGTATGGATTTAAGCCTCAGTAAACAATTTAAAATTCAGCAAGTACTTGTATTTAATAAAACATTTTAACATTATACTCATATGCATATTTAATACACAATAGCATAGCAAGGTGCCTGTGTACTGTAATAATATATTAATATAAAATGAAAAAGATGTTTTGGTTTTACTTTATTGTGCAATTATTAAAAAGACTGCAGGGAAAGAAAAATAAACAAAATGACCTCTCTATGTATTTTACCAAGATAAAAAATACAAACTTTCCTATTTTTCCTATCCAAATTTCTTGGACATTAAGATATTAGATGTCAGCTACAAGTTGCACATGAATGCATTATTAAGTCTCACACCCTTTGCTGTAGGTAGTGTCATTTTAGAGTTTATGAGGGGAACCTGAATGGGTTATGAAGTCCCTTTTGAAGTCGTCACTTTACAACAGTGATGTAGCAGCACAATCTATCTAAGTATTTAAAATTGGACATGGTACAAATGTACCTATAAGTTTAGGTGGACATAAATGTGCCGATACTGGTACTTTAAACAAATCAATCTTGTTAGGGATATCACAACTTCAAATACCACCCAGGAAAAGTGTATCATGTGGTCATCAGGTACCCTCATAGAATGGAATATGATCCAAACTGATCTATAGGTCAAAAACTCACAATGGCTGGTCTTCCTTATTGTTTTTTATCTAATTTTCTTCAATTATGCTTTATATTTTATTTCAATTTAAATTTAAATACTTGTTTTTTTTATAGGTATTAAAGGAATGATAAATTAAAACAATGAATATTCCTTCACTCATGCCTTTTTATTTCTTCAGTAATCTAGTTGAAAGTATAGGAAAGAAAAGCGCTTCTTGTATCAAGTCAATTTGGACGACCCAAATTTAAGTGTATGCAAATCACTGTAACCTCCTTAACAAATTATGCCCCAGATTTTAACGGAAGTAAACATAATTAAGAAAATCTTTTAATTATTGAAATCAGACCTCCCCTGCTTGAGATGTGAGAGCTGAGTTCTGGTTTAGAATGCACACATAAAACAAACAAAGCAGCTTCATTCAAATGCACAAATACAAAACAACGAATGTTTGCCTCTCTCTCTACAGCTTATACACAGACACACACGCAACATTTCTCCTTTTACCACAACCATATAGTCACATGCACACAAACCAGGATAGCCAGAGGGGCTTCACAGGGTGTAATAGCAGAATAGGCTGAGAAGAAGAGAGGGTGGTGCTGAAAAACAACAGGCGCACGCATATGAACCTTCACATGATCACTAGCAAGCGAGCGGACAGGAAAACCTTCGGGGTCCAACCCTGGAGGAAGTATTCAGGGGCTCAGCGGGATCTAAGACAACACGCTTTCCATTCTTTTCATTTAAAAAACATTTTTTTTCTCTTCTTACTCTCTCATCTCCTCTCCTACCTGCGGCTTCTAATCCCATCATCTAACACGTTTATACACAAATCACAAATAATTCATTCCAGTCATAATTTTATCCAATTAAGGACCCTGTGTAAACAAGCACGGAATATTACCAGTTGCCTTGTTCTATTTTAAGGAGGAGAGATGAAGACATGCAAAACATTGTTCTCTTTTACTAAAGAAATCCACCTGTTCTTGACAACTTGTAATCTACACACTAAATATAATCCAATGGCAACAAAAAACCAAACATTAAATTACAAGACAAAGGTCAAATAATGCCTAATGTTATTAATCCCTAAAAGACATAAGCCTAACCCTAACCCTAAAAAAAAATACGAATTCTATTACTCACATTAATATAACATTAGAAACATTCCATTGACAAAGTAAATTGGAGAGACAACTAGAATCAATTATTACTCCTTGTTTGTCAACATAAGCAGAGAGACAAGCCCCCAGGATATAGGTCCACTTCCTGCAAGCTGCTAGTCAACTTGGAGTTGAACAAAGAAGTATCTAGGTCATAGTTGGTGGATAGCAGACATAAACAAGCAGTTATGACCTCTCAGTCTCATGAGTTACAGATAGAAGGGAGTGAACAACTATATTTACCATCACAGATCTACACAAGCAAGCACCCTGAACCTCTCTTTCTGCTGGCTGTGTCATTCCAGCTGACACAGAGTGAGACAGAGACCTCCGTTTGTTGTAAATGTGTCCTTGTGCTTAAGTACATGGCCCAATTAGATGGTTAAAGGTCCTGTTCACAGGAGAGGTGTCAAATGAGGGGAGTCGGTCACTCGGCCTCGGGCCGATCAAGCAGGTGGCATTCCACTTCAAGCAGCAGAAACAATTGGCAACGAAGAGGGAAGGCAGATTACAACAAATTCTACAAAAAGCAAAGCTTACTGAAAAGCAGGCCCAACTAAGGGGGTGTAGGTAGGGTAAGTGCCCACAGCTAAGAAGCCTTATCCAGGTTGACATTCTTGTGGGACTATAGATGCAATCCAGCATATTGTATATGTTGGACTACAATATTTCTTTACCACCTCTAATCTCTATTTCTCTCATGAAAGAATACATTTTTACAACTACTGGTAACTTATACTTTGTAATCACATAAATCACTAATATTTCACATTTGCAAAGTCTGCAAACAGCCTTGTTAAAATAAAAAGGTGTTATTCAAACACAGGACAATCCAACACAACTTTTCATATAAGTTTGAAAGAAAAACAGAAAAAAAAAACGTAAATGAATATTCATCCAATACTATGATGATAAATGACATGGGCTTAGCAAGAAAAAACACTGTGGAAGAAGATGGCAAAATGACATGACTACAAGATTAAATGACTATTTGTTTCATTTGAGTTAGTTAGTCTATTTCCATTGTCACATATACACTTTATTGATACACCTTTTCTAACTTAGTCAAGCATTAATATTTTAAGATTATTTTGATCATTTTTGAGTTTCCAGTTTTCACTCTGTTCTTTTCACTTGCAAATTTGAAATGACCAAAAACAGGTGAATGCAAATGCGCCTGCTGTTTGTTTATTACTTTGGATATTCTGTAACAAAGTTAAGTAAGCTATTAAATTAATCAAATCAGAAGCACATCTCAAAATACTACTGTGAACTCAGAGCTGTTTTTTTATTCTAAATATAAAAATATATGAAGGCTGAATGAGTCCCAAAAAATACCTGGACTGCATTCCTTCAGTCATCGGTCTTCCAAAACACACTTTGATGTTGAAGAAATCTATTAAGAGGCTTTAGAAAGACCAAAAGGTAAGCCGAATTTAAAGGAGCCTCTTATTTTGGGTGTTCTATTTTTTTCAGTCACCTGTGACCTGTGTGTTTGTGACCCCTTGAACAAACCCTTAGGGTCCCAATGGTTGTCTTAACAATCCGTGTTACTATAGGTCATAAACTCCACATTCTGACCCTTCAAACACCCCTCATTACCTCTCTTGTAATCTATGTGCATGTATGTGTGGTTACTCTAGATCCAAGGTTTGGCTAGCTTATTTTGACCTGAGATTTTAACCTGACCTTGCTTGTTCCAACATGGTCTATCTGCTTAATCTTTAAATCCCTCGACCGTCAGTCCATGTTCTCCCCCCTCTTTGGCCAAGTTTTGGTTGAACCTATTCTGATAAAATCTGCTTGTGTTGTTACTCTTATCTGCAAGAGTAAGAGCATAAAAGCATGAAAGATGCAACCTACCACGTTGGTATGCTGAGCCTGATGTCCTTATCATACAGAAAGCCAAGGCAGCCAAAGAAAGAGACAGGGGGGGGTAGTGTTGCCTTGGTCATTGTTTTGACAAAGTATTGAACAGATTCTGATGCAGTCCTGACACACACACACACATTAATAAACATAACCTACTGCAGTGAGTCTGTTGAAGCCAAATAACAGATGGACAGTGAGGTCGAACAGTGGGATAAAATAGACAAAGATGGGCACAGAGTTCATGGATTACAAGAATAAATCATCCAAAAAGGACAAGCAAGAAATAAATATTTTATATATATATATTTCAAAAAACAAATGGAACTGACTTTACTTTTATTTAAAATTGTCTATTTTTCCCTCTTGAAGATATTGAAAAGACACTATTTATTTACTGTAATAGACAAACCATTATTTTTAACAAAATGTGTTTATTACCCTGTTTTTCAATGTGTACTTTTACAGGGACTGCACCTGGATTTGATGGATGACCTAACTAACTACTTGTCATCCTGCCAGTTCAATACCAAAATTAATTACTCTGAACAAATTCTACAAAGCCTGGACTGTCATAGATAGCACACTCATGCACGCGCGCACCCAGGTATACACACTTACACAAACAATATACATCATAAAAGGTAAAATGTGTGAGCAGCACTGCCTGCAGGAGGTTGTTTAGGGCCACTGAATAAAATTAATGCTGAGTCACTGCACTAGAGCTCGAGCAGCAGGCGGACAGGAAGAAAACACTAAGGTACGTATCATAGGAACCTGCTGAGGAGAACAGGACTCTGGCATCTGCTAATATACCAGAGACATCACAGAAAACAAGAGGCAAGAGAGGAGAGAAGAGAAGTGGGGGCAAAAGAGAGCGAAATAAAGAGAAGAACATAGGTATGAGAGTACAGGAAAGGTGAAATGTATAGAAATGTACAGAAAGGAAAATACAATACAGAAGTAGCCTGGAAAGGACAGGACATCTCTACTCGTTCTCAGTGCTTCTCAGCCTGACTCAGCATGAGAGAAATCACTTCAACACTATCCTTTATTGCTGAGTCAGCTTGCAGTTGGACAGGCCCCAGAGACCATACTCTCATTGCTCAAACACTCAACAACAATATCATTCACACAACCTATTCTTACAGGACAACACACCACATGAACCTTTGCCAGTGAAACACTTGGTGTACCACCATGTGTAAAATATATGCACTATATCCAACATATGTTTTGGGTGGTTTAAAAGGATTTCCCTGTTTATATTAAATCAGGACACCAAAAAACTAGATGTGCAAAAAACTTAACAATTCTAAGAATCATCTAACTCATCAACTACCAATAGCCACAGACACAAAGACAAACACACATTTGGAGAGAATTTGTACAAAATTGGCAAAAAAATGAAGGAATGTTGTCAAGAAAAACAGCTGGAGGCACAATTTTTCAGGACCATTTAAAGCATTATCACAGAAGAGCATGGCTCAACAAATTTCTAATTAAAAGGCTGCCAGTCACACAACATAGAAAACTGCACAGAACAGTAGCATTTTTATCGTAACATCATGTGTCAACTTCCAATTACCCATGGTGAAAGAAAAAAAATAATTATATTGTTCCAGGCTTTGTAATTATGCCATCATGTGAACCTTTGTAAGTCCCTGAAATTGTTGTCTACCTGATGCTTGAATATGTGGCAATGAAATTAGACATTTTCTGTGTAACCAGTCACTGCAATTATACTGTAGATAACATTGCAACTCAATGAGCAGGACGACTTGATGATTTATATCTGAAGTATTTGTCCCATTGTCAAGAAATACCTTAATTTGTTCTATGTTTTTTATAACTAAAATAATGTTTTGAAATGTAGTCATTTTTCACTATCCCAAAAATCTTCCATATATCATTTCCATTAGCCAAACCTGTGCACATTTAATACATCATTAAATATATCTTCCAGTCCAAATCTGTCTAAAGAGTTTGTGATTTTTTGAATCTCACAAGATGAAAGGTTTAACTTTAAATAATGTCAATTTCTTACTCCTTATGATAGAAATTATTTACCAAATTAAAGAATCTTTGAAAAAAATACACACAATATATAGTAACCGTAATCTCTGAGCCTCTAAAAGTGCCACACAAACAGAAATATTTTCCAACAACACCAGGTGTCAGTAGTATCTGGAGTAAACGGTTAATAGGAATATAGAATATACATGACAGTAGTGGGTGTCAGTGATACAGTGAGTGAGAGTGAGAAAGAGAATACAGGAATGTTGGATTGTGTCGAAGCGGCACCGGATGAATCAGCTCGTTTCTCCCTGTTGCCCTGAGGCTGACAGGCCAGCAAATAAGGATGACTCATCCTGACTCACAGACACACACAGGTGGGCACACACACAAATAGCGTGATGGATTATCCCAATGGTAAAACCAGTTTTTGTGGCTTCCAATTGCCCTGAAAGGAAACCTCTGATACTCTGTTAGATACTTCTGTCCTTTTGGCAAATACTCCCTCAATTGCAAAACTCACATCTTTTTTTTTCTCCTTTCCCCCCTGTATTACTAAAAACAGCCTTATAGCTACCAGCCTGTGACTCATCCTTGAAGTAGAGGTATGTCAGGATGCAAGCACAGACACAAGTGTACGTACACACTTAGGCCATGAACACACAGACACACACGTGCGTGTGCATCAGGTTTGCATTCCAATCCGTCTCTCTTTTGTGAAGAGGAGACTCTGGTGTAGAGCAGGGTTTACAGATCTCTTCAAGCTGATACCTGAACAACCTTCAAAAGGTCCTTTGATCAGTCGAATTATAGTAGGCACACATGCGCACACACATAAGCAGCCTGTTACATGAACTTTGTCATCAAGTCTTTTGGACACTGTCAACTGATGCCGCACGCAGAGAAAAAGAAGATTCTTCTGTTGTTGAGCCAAACTTAGACTCAACATGAAGCACATGTAAGTTTCCCTACTCCTTCTTATTCCCCTTGGCAAAAATACCTGAAAAGCTCATGCTTCCTTTCTCTTCTATTCAAGTAATAGCAAAAAGTAGAATAAATTAAAAAGCTTACACGAAAATATTCAAAACTAATAAAAGACCCGCAGTAGTTTAACTTTTAGTGAGTCAACAGTAAAAAAGAGAACAAGGAGCGACTGTTTCATTCTTTCGTAACAGTATTCTCAGGTTCAAGTTAGAGATGTCCTCCCCATGGTCCAACTGCACATCGATATTAAGACCTGAGAACAAAAGCGTGTGTGTGTAACAGGATCAGCATGTATGCCACAGCAGGTTAAGTGATGTAGGCTTGAATGACCTAGCAGAGCTTGAGCGACTGTGTGCTGAGTGGTCCCTAGTGTCCCTCTGCATTATTAGCTTCTGCTTGAGATGAACTACATTGTTTACCTGCTTTGGGTCCATGGTGGACCTCATCTAGCACCAGACCATTCATACATTTAAGCTCCCAGTCTTGAACCTCGGTATTCCACAGGGCAGGCACCAACACAGTATACTGGGCCCTGTAGATAGGAGTAGGGTAGGAAGACAGAGGGAAAGGAAAAAAAAAAAAAACAGTTAAACAAAGAAGGGCACACTTATACAGACATGAGCCTGACATTCCTCGTCTTATTCCACTCTGGGAGAGCAACAAAAAAAAGTGTTTTTCATAACATGTCAAAAACTATTGCATTTACTACATACGGTCAATGATGGAGGATCAGAGGGAAGTGACAGGAGTGTTACAGCTGCTATATTCATACAATTTTTTAAAGATAAAAATAGGTTCATAATCGATTTTTATCACAGAAAATGGACATGTAAAAAATATGTGGTTATGTTCTCAATCATGTTTGCTAACCTGTTGCTCTTTGAATTATTCCAACATGCCTCATGCTTTGCCATATTTGACATGTTGACTGTGTGGGTTTAAAACATCCTTTACACATGGTCTTATCCTGTCCTTCAGCTATATAAGCTAGATCAATTTTACTGTGTGCGACTGCTTCGTCAACAAGCAGACAGCTGGCAAGAGCACTGGACTTGCAGCCATGGCTCTTGTTCTCCCACCACAAAAGTTGCAGTGTGAATGTGAGAGGCGGCGGCTGGTCCGCCCTCTGTGCCTGCAGGGAGCAAAAGTGAAGAGCTGCACAGAGTAATTCTTAAACTACCAAATGCTAATAAAGTTACATACAGTACCATCGGTAACAACATGGCATTACTTGGCACTACTTACTACAATACTTTTCTAGTGTGGTATACCATGCAAAATATTTACATAGTGCTTAACGATTTCCAACTCTTTACCGGTGTTTTCAAATTTATAGTTTGTTACTCTGTTCTGAATGACCATTTTCGCAAGCCATTTGAATTTTTTCTCTCCGCTCATTGGTCAGATGTATCTAGGGCAAGAGCAAGAATGTAAACACAGGAGGGAGTCTTGAAAAAATTCCTATCTGTTAACTTGCAGATCACTGTCATATCACATTCCCAATGCAAATGATCTGTCAGTATTCTAAACTAGTGTATGACTGCTGTGTTAAAATGTGTCCAAAAGCCATGAATTGTGAAAAGTGGAGGTTTCTGAAAAGCTACCGTTACAGTTAGGGAAAGCTGGCTTTTGGAGGCCAAGCATTCATCCATTCACCCACTAACATTAGCTAGGATTTAGCTTAGTTTTACCCCATTGATGATGTGTTGTTGCAACAGTAATCCTGACACCTCCAATTCAACAGTGAATGTTTGAAAAGGCCCTGAGTGTGCTAAAATCACATATACATTAGTTTGATCATCTCACGTTAGCAAATTGCTGAAAGCTAATCAGAATGACCTAGTTTTAAGTTTTGTAACAGAAAATGCATCTCATTTTCTTTGACTGTAGAAAGAATTAGGAACTTTATTTTTATAAATCTTTTTTTCTGAAATTTAATTCTCCTGTCTACCGTTTTATAATATTTCTACTAAAGTAAAAAGCCCCCCTATTTTCTGAGTTGTACCAATCTGGTCCACCATTGAGGTCATTTTATTACATGATAGCACCCTTGTCACCACCTAGTGGCAAAACAAAACTGCTATTGTTTAAATATATTGATAAGGGGGTTAGTTGTCCTACTGAAGAGAAACAAACCAAAAATCCTAAATGAAGAGGCCATCATCATCATCAGTACAACATGATAAAAAGGTATTGTGTAGTTGGCTTTGTACAGCTTAGATATAGGTTTACTTGACAAGATGCTTAAAGAGATATGGCACCCAACTTTGACCATCCCAAACCAATTTTCTGTATCACATTGCACAGGGGGGGGGGGGTTTGTGAATAAAGACATAGGGTTGTATTTCAAACACCTGAATGGGAAGTAAAAACTAAAATGCATATTATGGCAAATGGGTGAAAAATAAGTAAGTGTAACTCTAATGAGTGATCTTCAGCCTAAATGCATATCGGAAATTGGAAATGGTTGAAAGGAAAGTGTGAAAAACAAAGCAGAGACTTCATATAAGCCAGCCTTGTGAGTGTGAAATAAACAAATGATGTGTCAACCCCTGTGAGGATAAATGAATGAATGAAAGGAGGCATAGAGGAAGAGAGGGGGCATGGGGAAGAAAATGAGAATGCAAGGGGAGGAGGGACAGCCCAGAGAGGTTTATGGGAATTGACTATTGCAAAGGAGCGTGTAAACAAAAGAGAAAGACAGGGAGATAGGACTGGTGGAGGGCATTAAGCAATATATGTGTGCGGGGAGTGAGTAGGAGGGGGTAAAAAGCACAGACAGAGAGGGGACTGGGCACAGGAGACACAGACATTGAAGAAGAGTAGCTGCAGAAAAAAATGGGTAAAAGAGTCAGAGGGGTGGTGGAGAAAATAATATGTTCTTTTTGTGTTTCTGATATACATTAAAATTGTATATGGATAGCAAAAGGTGGATGATAATTCAGCAATAAATAAGGCTTCAGGGGTGCACAAGAACTGTGGGGCAGAGAAAAAAATGGGAGACATAGGAAGGAAGGCATCCAGTTATGATGTACATGCAGACATTGACAGTAGAAGGCTGTTTTCAAAGTAATTTAATGAAAGCTCTCTACTGACCTTCAATCTAAATTTAAGATGTGTACCTACCAACAAGATTTATGACATTGCAACTAGTTCAGAGCTGGACTAGTATTGAAGTTACACAGGGGCATCTTTTATTTGGCAGCTAAGCTGTTGAAATGAAAAATGATTTTGCTCAGATTTCTAACTGGAAAAAAAAAAACAATGTATCACTTTAATGAGATTATTTTTATGCATGTGAAAAACATTTACAAGATGACTAAAGGGAATGTTTGAAACCTAATATTTGCAAATAAGAAATAATTTGCATTAAACACAAAATACTGTATAGATCACAAATAAATCAATCCACATATCTGCGAATAAGTGACCTTTATGACAAACAATTGTAAACAATTTAAATTTGAATAAAAATGGGGTCATCAGTACTGTAAGTGAAACCTACAATTCAATGAAGTATAGAGTAATATCTACGATATGTAGCCATTTAGTGAAGAGGGAGGATAACCTATGTAAAATTGAAATGGGAAAGAGAACTTCGGTGTGAATATTCCTAAAGATGACTGGTGAGAACTTGGAAGAAATGGACAGCTTATCAACAACAGCACAAGGACTTTCACACTGACAAAATACAAGAACATACTCCAGAGACATGCCAGTCAAGCATGTTCTTCTTATCATTTTTGTTTCGTCAATTTTTATATGTTGCAAAAACAATATAAGAGAAATTTACAAGAAAGTTTCAAAAAGCAAGGAAACAAAATACTGCTTAAGTTAATGCAATAAGTTTTGTGGTTATTTTTCATAGACCAAAGTATTAGACTTAATAACAGCACCAGATGGAAAGTTTGAGAAGTTTGACATCCTAGAGTTGCTGAAATATTTCAATTTGGACAAAAGAGGTAGACAGAACAAGATACAGCAGCCAAATATCAGTCAGAGCATGAAGCTCTTTTGACTACCGACATTTTGGGAGTTATTGTTACAACAACGTATGACAGATGTGACGGCTGATTGACAGCCCAGTGCAGACAGACTGTCACATGAGATGGATGAACCTTCTCAATCAATCATTAATCAGAATGGCCTATATTATTTATACTACTCACACAGAAAGACGAGAGCCTTAAAAACAAGAAGAGAGATGACGATTATCTCTCTGCCCCCCCTTATTCATCCGTCTTTCTCTCTTGTACCCCACTTGCTCCCGTTCCTCTTTCTTCAACAGAATCTTCCCAGTGTAAGAGGATCCTGCCTCTGGGAGACAGTCGGACCACTTAGTATTGACTTCTGACCAGGCTTTCATAATGATGCCAAGCAGGCAACAAGGACTTCTCAATGTGATGTGATGGCAGGCTGCCCAATGAACACCAGAGCGAGAACAAAATGGGAATGTCAGTGCTGCCCTTGATGCATGCATACAGTATATACAAACAGGATCTGAAGTTCACACATGGGCCAAAATGTGTTTTTTTCTCATTTGTTTCCAGCACAGAAAGCAGGACTTGATGCAATAATATATTGTGCTATTGAGTAGTCATTTAAATATTTTAAAGATAGCCGTGGTATAGTGCAAATAAATCAAATGGTCAGCAAACAGATGTTTAGCTGTTGCATACAGTAATCCTCAAGATTTGTCCTTCATAACCCATTTGCATGTGATTTGCTGCATATCTAGCACGCCTTCTCCCCCGTCTGGCTCATGATAAAGTGCTTTATCACGGCCTGAGACAACTACGTTTATGGAAACTATTTGAGCTGTGTAGCCTTATCCAGAGTCTACTGCACAGATCCATTTCCAAGGTAAACCAACTTAAGTCCAAACAGTGGGACCTTTTCTACAATGAGAAGCACAGGAGTGTGAAATGTGGCAGTTGAAGGGAGCTTATCTATTAAAGCCAATATGATAAAGTGGATTTTAATAATCATCACACACCAGTCCGTCACACACACTAGCTGTATACACAAACCCAGTGACCCTGCTGAGTTGCCATAACAACAGCTCCATGTCAACAAAACATGTCCACCGCCAAGTGACATTTATATTCAACATAGTGAGACATAGACAGAGGGGTCCGGCTGAAAACAGCATGGGCTGTCATTGAAGAAACTAATTTAGCATAAAGGATGTTTAATCCAAACATGTACAAAAACATCCAGACAAAACAATGACACTTTACTTTTCTCGGAATGCTTAGTGTCAAAACTTGTCCTGTTCTGATGAGCTGATTTATATTCATGAGCCGCCTGGGGTTTTATTTAGGGCCAAGTCTAAAAACTGCATTCTGGGCTCTGAGAACAGCGCTGCACATTCTTTAGTAGGACCCAATGCTTTCAATACACTCATGCGGGTGGTCTGGCAATATTCATTGTTGTGGGTCTCAGCAACATATCTCAGCTTATTTTGTGTTGAACAAAAGCTACACAGCTACACCTACACAAGTATATGGGAATGGAAATCATAAAGATTAGAGACGGGTCATCCTTTACAAAATATCAAGGATGAGAACACAGCATGGGACCAGAGAAAACACTGCCACAATGTTCTGAAGCATATATTTTGAGGTTTTCAGCATTTAGAAATTATGCTATCTGCTGGAAACTAGTAAAACTACTTTTACAGGACAGGAGTTGATGCAGACATCTGTACTTCAGTGTATACACATGAGACTGGATAATGCTGTCCCATGTACAACTTTTACTTACACTTCAGCAGGTACTCTCAGCAGCAGGGGTAACACGGCTCCCTCATCATTCAGGTCCATCAGTCGAGGCGCCAGAAGTTCAATGATGGTCAGAGCAGTACGAAACACAGCGGACAGGCCTGAGAAAAGACAGGAGTGTATCCAAAAAGATACATGTAACAGTAATGATTTATTACATATCAAGGGGACAAGACACAAGAGAGGCAGAGAGGCATGACATGCAACTAGCACAGTCAGTTATTAACCAATTAAACCAGTCACTTTAGCCCCAACAATGGACCTTCTCTGATTGTTATGTTGATGTCCATGTGATAAATTATAAAAGAAAAAGACAGAAGAAATAACCTTTGCATCAGACACTAAAACAATTCATTAAAAACTATAAAACACATTGCCTCTTCCCGTTCAGCAGATAATGATGTGTGATGTGACACAAGTTTCAAGTTTGGTGTCAGCGGTGAGCATCATGTATGTTTGTTTGTGTGTGTACACACCGTGTAATATGATGAGATCCCAAACAGCCAGGACAGAGTCCCAGCAGGGCAGGGAAGTGAAGAGAGTAAGAAACCATGGCATCACAAAATGGACAGACATTACCCCCACTGACTCCTGCAGGGAAAGTAAGGACACAAAGAAGGTTGACTTGAAAAAAAAAAAAAACAATGTAGTTGAATGAATTTCTTAACAGTCTTGCACAGTGTTTCATTGGGTTTGGACTACATATCAATATTATATCAATATAGCTATATTATCTTATATAATATTTAAATGGAATAGGTTTTGGCAGAAGTTTCCTGATTCTAAAGGCTGCATTACATAAAGTAATATAATTTTATTACCAGACCAGTTCCAGATCATAAACCTTAAGACTATACTTCTACAAGATAGCCTCAGTGTTAAATTGTTAAATTTGTTAATGAAAATTCTAACAATAACTAGACTAAAATGTGGCTTTAAAAGGGGCCAAATTTTTCTATATTTCTAGATAATTATTAAAATTGTTCTCATCTCCTCATAAAAATGTTGCATGTTTATTGTACAAAAGCACCCAAGTACATTTGTAGCAGCAATGTAGTCATTTTCACACACACATTCTGAAAATCTGTTTCTCCCCTCCCCGTCCCAATGACACGCCTACTCTCTTGTGATTGGCCTAGCGCTGTCAGACATGTCAAAGCCCACAGCAAAACAGAAGTCAAGTACAACACTGGAAAAGGGGTGGCTACATGAATCCAGGAGTGTTTACAATTTTCACTCCTGTTGTGACATCATAACCAGAGCTGTTGCCAAATCAGTGTTCAGCCAGGTTTCAGCAACACTACAGAGGAGGCCAGGCCACAACAGAATAAGTGGGTGGTCTTAATTCAACATTTGTGTTCCAGCAGGAAAACCGAAGACCTAAATATGTATATACACACAGTGGAAAAAGTGTTTGTTTTTTTCCACAATAGGGCCCATTTAACTGAATACTATTCTCATGTTACCGTAGCTGCTACGACCAAGACTAAATTAAAAAATTTTGCCAAAATTAACACTGACCAGCTTTAGGCTTCTTGCTGTCTATTATTGTTGATATGGACTAATATTCAGCCAACAGCTTTGGAGGATCTAAGTAACAAAATGCATGTAATATTCTGTTTTATATTGTTTATAGTTTGCAGAGTGGACAAAGATATCATGTGTCATTCACATTTAAGCCTGGAATCCAAAATGCAGTCACCCTCTGTTCCTGGTCTGCTAGGGACAGCACAAGTACAAAAATGTGTTTCGGCTCACTTGCTTTAACTCTGCTGAACAGCTCTATTACAAAGAAAATGCTGAACTCTGATCTCTAATAGGCTTTTTTTCCTATAAGGAGGGTTACTATTGTGCCTACAATAAGTGTGTGTGGCTTCCAAAAGGGCAGCTTTTCATCCGGACCTGCTGAGTCGCTGTTAAGTAGAACAATCCCTTCAAAGACACTTGAGCAGCACAAAAGTGCATTGCACTGGACTTTTGTATTTATCTAGGAAGATGTTTTGCCTTTACTTGGACCTAAGCAGAGGAACATAAACATCTAATGCGCTTACAATTTTTGGCTATTTGACATGGATGTTTGTCAAAACATAGACACACTTTGGAAAGAATACAGAACACAGAGGATGCTGATAAAAAAGAAAAATATTGTGATTCCATTTTTGTCTGTTGTCTCAAAGAAACCTGGGAGGGTTTTTAAAACGAACATCAAATCCCTGTATGTTTTAGTAATAGTAACACTCTCAGGCAAAAACATGTACACCCAAAGCACAGATACCACACAATAAAAAAGCAACCTGGTGTATGTTGTCTCCGATGCATTGAGGAAGCAAGGACTTGCATTGAGGAAAATAAACAACCATTAAACAAAGGCATGGATCAACAATGAAGGTCAAACTCCTCAGGTCCAGCCTCTCAGCTGTCTATTCCCATCTAAAAGAAAAAGGCACACTGCTTTGGAGACAGCTATGTCAAAATTCTGGACAGAGAGGACAGGTGGTTCAAAAGAGGAGCAAAAGAAGCAATCTATTGGGATTGGAAAACCCTCCCCTTAATAGGGAAAGGGGTCTGTGACACCACCCATCTCATTTATAATATCGCACTTTCATCTGTACCCAATAAATTTGAGAGAGAGAGAGAGAGCGCGTGGTTGAGAAATATTCTCAATTAGGTTTCCTCCACTTTTTTCTTGTCAATCAACCAGAAACATTTTCTGGGTAATCCTCATTACAGTACCTTGTGTTTTGTAGAATGATACAAAGGGCCATAAAAGATAGGTAGAAATCTGTTTAACTTGCTCTGCTGCCCAGTATAATTCATGAGAATCCAAAAAACAAAAATGAGTCTTACTAAAAATAACCTTATAAATAATTCTAAGATCTTTGTAAAGTTTTCCAGAATATAAACTACTTGCTGGTAGATAAACGGCTTCAGCTACAATAAGAAGTCAAGGATACATAGAATTGTTTAGTTATTGTGTAGTAATCCTAACCCTACTTTACTCGAGACAAGACAAAAATAATAATAATACTGCAGTTAAATATTTGAGGCTAGACACCATATGTAAAAGCAACAAAGTTAAATGAAAGAAATTAGGCAAAATTCTTAGATACAGTGGACATAAACAGAGAAGCTGGCTTGACACTGAAAATAAGAAAAAAAAGACTGGCATATTTGGATATCTTGCGGCAAATACATTTAGTTATGGTGACACTTCTCTTTAAATTTCACTCCTTATTTGCAGCTGTAGTGTTGCATGTTTGAGACAAAGCTCATTAAATGCTCTTGAGTTTTCAGAAAATATTTTTCAACATGTAAAACAACAGTAGAGACAGAGGGAGAAAATTACACAGCTGCAGGTTTGTGCCCCCGAGTGAAAGCAGTAATACTGCCCACCATGACAAGCCTAGAGCCTAACAGAGTGAATGACAAGAGGCCCAGTTGATGATAGATACATAACAGTGCCTCTCCCTCTCACATGAAGCACTCATCACTTGACCATATCTGGTACACACACATTTTCAAGACCTTTCTCGTCATTGTGGTTTTGAGGAGCATTTACTCCTCTGAGGCAATCTTAATGATTCCATTGCAAAGTGAAGCACACTCATTTCTTCATAGTTTGATTTATGATTAGTGCCATGTCTAAATTCATTTCTGTTTTTTGTATTAGTGTCATATTGCAGGTGCCTCATACAGAGAGACTCAAAGCACTCACCAAGTGCTGAGAGAGCTGTGGCCTCCTGTGTTTCAGGAACTGGTCAAACACCTTCACCTGATGCTGGACCCTGAATGGACAAGAAAAATTGTATTGTTTAATGTAGTGAATCTGATCCACAGAGCAACAGTTGATAAAAACAGCACAAGAAATAATGCTTGTATTTGTTTTGGGCACAGGAAGTTAATATTGTGATTGTAAAAAGTCAGTATATGTGAAATCCTGAACATGAATATAAACCATGGGCATATGCCAGACATCAGTCAGAGATTTATGAGAAACCATACCATTGTGACACAAAAGCTATGCTGGTACATGCTGTAATACCGTTCTCGATAAGTTTTGAATAAAGCTGAAATAGTGTTATTCTGCATCCATTTTCATAATTGATTAATCATTCGAAAATGGCAAAAAACACTTTTTCTAGCTTTACACATTTATGGTTTTCATATATTTCTAGGAAAGTATGGATGGATATAACAAGACCTTTAAGGTGTCACCATGAGCTCTGTGAAATTCTGATTTCTTTATACGTCAGCATTGCGCAAACCGAAAAAAAAAATGTAGTTATTTTTCAGTTCAGTTTGCCCTTCTCAACATCCTCTTTGATTTTTTTGGACAAAAACTTGCACTACAAAGTTAAAAAAAAAAGCTGCCGACTTCTTTGCATCGGTCCTCCGTTTGTAAGGCAAATAGATGTAAGGATTTTACCATAAACTGCACCACAAATAAGAAAAAAAATCTTAAATTTGTTGAATCAGAGGCAGCTAAACAAATCAGATAATGTTGTATTTAAAGGTAAATTCTTTCAATATTTTAAGAATTTATTAAAACCCTAAAGTACAATCTATAATTATTTGTGAACATACTTTTGTTTGATATTAGAGGTGGATTCTTACTTGGTGAGGCTGAGGTCAAAAAGTTCGGCCAGATATTTGGGTTTATCCAACAAGGCTGTTAGAGCCCAAAATGCTTCCTCCTCTCCCAACTGCATCAGCAAAACCGCAGCTATGTAGGACATCCCTGGGAGAGACACAAACAGAACACAATGTAGCATCAATACAGCATTACGAAGTAAACACTACAGAATGACATTATAGTGTTTATATACTATATCAAAAACGGGGAAAAAAACAGACAAACACCAGACGCTCAGACTCGTACAACACTATGAACATTTCTAAATAGAATGTGCTGCAGGGTAACTACACAGAGAAGGATGTCAAAGAGTATTCTTAATATGCTTTATGTATCACTGCTAAAACAACAAACAAACAATATACAGGAAGAAATCACAACAAACTGTAAAGCATGAAACGGGATTTTAACATCTTTTCAAAAAACAAAAAGAACTATTACAAGTACAAGTGCTACATACACTTGTGTATGGAAACATATCGGAACATATTGAATTAGGCGAGTATTCTCAAAATATGCATCACAAGAAAACATTAAAATATATAAAAACAATACTATAAAATATTATACATACAAACTTGTAATTAATAATGTAAAGACAATTGTGTTTCCTTTAAGTGTGCATGGAATACAGCTCCCTGTAGTAACTCCTAGATATGGTCATCTGCTTCCATCAAGTGGTCATATTAGGTAGTGCAGGTATCTGCAGCAAATTACTAAGTGGGTCCTAAACTACACTACCGGTATATTGCCAAGAGGATTTACTCACCCATCCAACCAATCAGAATCAGATGTTCCCATAATTTCCCAAATATTCCATAGTTAACTGTCAGCTGTATTACAAGAAAATGTTTCAGAATGACAGGGGGTGGTAGGCCATGTAATATAATGGAGCGAGGTCAGTGGATGTTGAGCCACAAAATGCGAAGTGGTCACCAACCTTCTGCAGAGTCATGTGACCTTCAGATTAGCTCAAGAACAAAGACTTTCATGGAATGGGTTTTGCACGGCTCAGCAGCTGCATCTAAGCCATACATCACCAAGTGTAATGCAAAGCATCGGATGCAGAGGCGTAAAGCTTGCCACCACTGGACTAGAGCAGTGGAGGCTGGCGTTCTCTAGAGGGATGAATCATGTTTCTCCATCTGGCAAACTGAAGAACAGGTCTGAGTTTGGCAGTTGCCAGGAGACCGATACTTGTGGACTGCCAAGTGCAAAGTTTAGTGGAGGGGTTATGGTGTGGGGATGTTTTTCGGGAGCTGTGCTTGGCCCTTTTAATTCCAATGAAAGGAGTGTGAATGCTGCAGTAAACCAAAACATATGTACTATTGAACTCTATAGACTAGGAATGGGATGTCACTTATATTTATATGCAAGTCAAGACAGGTGAGTGTTGGTAAAAAAGTGTTTCTGTGATGAGACCCCTTGATGCTACAATTGATTGAATTTTCATCAAACAGTAACAATTCTCCAGAAACTAGCAACAAAAAGAAGAGATGTATAATATATTTTATATATATATATATAATATTTAAATAACATTAACTGCATGTTAAATTTGAGGGAGTTGCTTCTACACCATAATTTTCCTCTTAATTTTTTGGGGATTTGAGTAACATATTTGCTTAAGGAGCATTACACATTTTCCTTTTCTCTCCTGTGTGTCATGTACTTCACATGTTTTTAGATGTTTGAGTTCATGTAAAAAATAGCAATTGGATGCTGTTTAAAGCAGGATATTGTTCAAACCGTTAAAACCATTCAGTAAATTACCTTGGCTGTATCCAACCTGCGGGTTGTATTTGGCATAGGCGATGAGGACCCTGAAGAGTTTAGCCTGCCCCTCAATGGCTTCTGGGCTCTCACCCATCAGAGACCGGTGGGTCGGGAAGGACCGTTCTGTAGGACAAGACATATGAAGCACTTTATATTTCTTCTAACTAAAGTTAGCTTCCATGTTATGTACCTATGTTTTAAGCTACCCCGGTTCCTCCAGTACTTTAACCTTGACCCTACACATGTAATAATAAACGTTTGTAGTACCCAATATTCAATTTAAAATTCAGTCCTGATAGGTAGCCAAAATAACGTAATTTGTAAAAAGTAATTTAGCATCACACATGCAGCCTGCCCTGTTTGAACTCACGCAGGTCGAGGGCGATTTGTCGGAATAGTGTGATGTCATCTACAGAGTAGCGGGATTCAGCACAGCTGGAGGGCTGCTGATGGTTCAAACCAAGATCGTTCTGAGTTTCGCTCAGCGTGGCGATTGCTGAAAGGATACCGTACTCACTGACACCCAAGTCCACCAGAGGCCCCCTTACTTCAGACAAGCACTTCTGTTGGAAAAAACACAACAAATTCTCTTGTTGAAAATAATATACTTTTACGCATCTCCAGTACGATTAACTAATAGCGAGGTACTGTCAGTGATAACCACGTTCCATCAGCTTCTTGGAATAATGACCACTTTTAAATGCAGTTTAAAGCTATACAAGTTATACAATGCGAGAGCGACCAGCACTTCCTGTTTGAAAACTGGCACTACACTTCTGGTACACAAGATGACATAAGGATTCACTACTAGTCACATCATCATGAATTAAGGGAATTTTCTCTTAGTTCATTAGTTTGCACTTGAGAATATAAACTGGGTCCACTGGAAACAGTTACTTTTTCATTTTTTAAAAATTTTTTAACTGATTGATAATATCAGTATATATAGGTGCTTTAAAAAAATGATTTTAAAGATTTTTGGAAATGTTTGATTTTTGAGATGATACAGAGGAAGTTATTGAAATTTACAATTGCATTTTATTCTGAAAATCTGGGTGGCAAGTGGCGCAATGGGTAGAGTGGCTGCCCCATCAATCCTTGCCACAACCGGTAATGACATTTTTAAAACATCTGGTCACACCATTCAAATTCTCAAGCATTGACAATATTTCACATACTCTACCTGGTAGTTGAAGTCACTGGTTTCTCTAAGGCTGTCAATGGTGAGAAGACACCTCCAAACTCTTCCACGCAGACTTGGAGGAACACCCATTCTGATGAACCGCTCGATCTGAAAACATGGCAAACTTGTGAATAAAACAAGCATTTAAAAAAAATAATTGGCATAAGTCATTACCATTGCCCACTGTTCTTTGCAGGCAACAGAAGTCTCACCTGGCTCCGGCAGATGAAGCTGGCTCCATTCCAGTAGCTGAGCAGCTCACACAGCTCTTTGACTCTGACTGAGCTCAGCTGGGGGTAGCTGACAGAGACAAGACATCATGGTGAGCTTTGACTGATTCATCGCCATTAAGGAATCAGGAGGTTTTCTGTAAAAACAACTCATGATACAAAGAGGGAGGTTCCTCAATGACCACAACCAGTCTCGGTTGATGCATTTGAGTGATGTGTGTTGACATGGAGCACAGGCAAGTACCCATGTATCTCTTTTTACCACCAGCGGTTTTTAGTTCAACAATTCCACGCAATAGCATATATAAAGGTATGTGGTGTATAATGTACAAAAAAAAACAGAACAGCGGTCTAAATTTTGAGATTGAAGTTTATTCCCAGTGGTTGTACATCACTGGAGGCTTTAGGTTTTCATACCACCTGATATTGTGTAGTAGAAGTTAAATAAATGGAGTAAAAGTTGATAAAAAAAAAAAAAAAAAAAACATAACAAAATACGGATGCTCACTCAACAATACTTGTTTGTATACTTACTGTAGCAAATATTAGTACTTAGTTAAATTACACCACTGCATTAAACCTATTAAACCTCCAAAGAAGTTCTTGATGTGATTTTAAATGTAGAAATTATATCCTTGATGTACTGAATCCAGTTTCAGAGGTTTTTCCTAGAGGAAATAAGTTATTGTTCTTATGTTTCTAAAATCCCCAGAACCGAACCCATAGAAGTTCTGTCAAAACATGACCTCAAAACATCAACATATGCGTCAAACGATGGAAATAAAAGTTGTTCCAACACTATCTTGAACCTGCATAATGTAAAGAATGAAACATCATGTTATTAGTGCAACATTATCAGACTGAAAACGGGAACTGGAACATGAGTCCAGCCCGTACTAAGCCGTTCTCTGGTCCTTTAAACGTGAACAGCTAAGCTAACGCACCTGTAGTCGTGACACCGGTGATGAAGTTTTTGGTCCTTTCTTTTAATGCGAGCGAATCCGAATTCGTCAAAACGCAAGTTTTCGCTGCGCCTTCTAATTGTTGAGCTCCTCCTGCCGGAGCTGCCGCTGCTTCTCCTCCTCATAGTTGGGAACTTAGTGGGACACACGCAGTTGTGGGAACGTGTGCTCCGTCCGTTTTCAAACAGCGCAGCGGTCAGCGGCACATCCGGGGCCCGGCGGCCGCCGCTGTCAAACTCAACGGCCACTCTGGCCCCGCCCCTCCCTGACGTCACCGCCAACCGAAAATGGGCGGGATGAATCAGAGGCTCTGAGACAAAGGAAGACTGCAGGGATGCATGCACAGCAGGCACTGCATAGGTTGCTACTGTTTATGTATGCAGCAAGAATATTAGGCGATATATGATTTGTTAATAGTAAAAAAAATAAATATTGGAAATTTTAGTATCCATTAAACTTCATGACTTTGAAAAATTAAATTGCTTGACTTTAAAGCTACTGTATTGGGAGGCTCTTTTATGTTTTGCATTACAGATTGCATTTTAATACACCAAATTTGAAACATCTACCATTAGATTAATAGTAGTAGTTAGCACTTTTGATTTTTGGGAAGGACTTCAGAGAAAAGTGTATGAAAGTCACTTCCTTTAAATACATTACATAATTTACATATTTGAAGCAGGCTGAATCTCATACATATAATTTTATTTCAGAAAAAAAATAAAAGACAAAGTAGTCCCTTTAAATAATTTGTCTTTAGTATGAATATAAAAATGTGTAAAGAAGCATCAGTTGGAAATACTAAAGTACAAGTACCTACCAATTGTACTTAGTACAGTATATATATATTGAATAAATACAGTTAATTTTCACCACAGTGCACATGCATATGCTGCAAGTAATTTATCTAAAAAATTCTCAGTTACATCTGGTTCATCTGCCTGAAGTTTGTTTCATAACAGAACTTATTTATGGGTAATTGATTTTCATGAAAATAAACTTGACACTTAAACACTCTGTTTACCATTCAGTTTAAGTTATGTAAGATATTGATAACTGAAGACAGCATCCAATGCCAGCAAAGGACAATGAATGACAGTACAATATAAGATACTCGGCAGTAACTTTACTAAAAGTACACTTTTACGGGTGATGTGTAACTACTGCATAACGTGGGATTAATTTTGAAATGATAAGACATGTTTAAAACTCTTTAGATAACATCGTCATCATTATTGAGCAGTGACTTGGCCGCTCCTGCGTGTCTCCACTTTGTATATTGTCTGGTAGCCGTCGTCCCAGGCGTACAGCTGTTTGTCTTGGGGGTGGTACTGGATGCTGCTGTGGCTTGTGTAGCGCTTTGGGAAGAACATCACAGGATTCTCATCGCTGCAGATGGAACGCAGAGAGAGAACATGTTTAATTTGTTGGAAAAGCGCTCAGATGGGGGGAAAAATAATTAGTGAAATCTACAATTAGTGAAGCCATGTTGGTCATGAGGTTGTGGTGTGTATTCGTGAATCTGCAGTGCCTGCTCAACTCTAAAATCATTAAAATCTTTTTTAGCTGCAGGGTATGTGCACCTACCTAATATTGAGTGTAATCTAACCTGTGGATGGTGTCGTGGATGTCATAGAGACACTGTATGGTGGAGCGTCCTCCATAATGTGTGTTGTAGACCACATAGAGGGTTCCACATATTAGGAAAGCTCCTTCAGCATCCTGGCTTTTACACTGCGTATCCCAGATATACTCTACAGCCAAGGTTCCTGTGACAGAGATAGATATGATACAATTATGTATGAGGTTATATTATGTTTGTGCTCATGCATGTGGGGATAATGCACATTCACCTTTATCTAGTTTAGAAATGACCAGGTTGCCGCCGTACTCAGGATCAGCATGGATGACCCAGAGGCCGAGCTCATCCACAGCCATGTCCAGGTAAGTGTTTTGGTTCAGGCTATAAACTGGGAGACGACCTGCTCCTTGAAGAATTGTGCTGTCCATCACTGTACCATTCAACAGGTTCACCTTTATGAAATGGAGAAAAAAACATCAGAAATGCTCAACATTTGATTGCTTTGTTCAGTATCTTTGTTGTGTATTAGATGTGTACTTGGCATCTAATAAATCCAGATATCCAGATAAAAAGTATTGTATAATAGTTTGGCTTTCTAGATTGTTTGTTCCTTTAAAATGCAAAGATGTCTGTTTTGCAATAACATCTGTTCCAAAAACCTCAAAGTGGGGAAGGTCAGCTGAGCTGACTTGAACAAAATAGTTTTTGTTGGCATTGTTAGTGCCTTGACCTCAGCTAACACATTCCAACAATTCCCTAAGCTCCTTTGAAAGGATCAGCTTGTAGCCAAAAGCTGGACTGCAACTAATTGTTATAGTATGAAGTCTAAAGTCAGTGCCAAATCTCAGAAATTCAATCAGTGCCCAATAAATTACCTCTAAGTTAACTCTAAGCCAACCCAGCAGTCCCTGAGCAATGTGAAACTTTAACCTGACCACTGTTGCAAAACAACGTGGAAAAGACTTAACAGGAACACATATTAGCATTTTATTATTTGTATTGAGTCACACACCTTAAGTATGTGGTTGGGTGTATCTGCCTTGTGGTAGTAGAGGAACCCATTGTAGACCACATGACCTGTCCCCTGCCAGGGGAATGGCAGGTGCAGCACCTTAGGTGGTGGTGTGGAGATCCTCTCTGTGAAGGTTTGCAGAGATGCATACTCCAGCAGAGTGTTGTTACGAATTCCACTCAGCAGGTAGACCTGAAAGATTTACAGGTTTGATCAGCTGATGGATGAAAAGTATATTGAATTATTTAATATGTAGTCTAAATACATTTTCTTGTTTTATGTTGGTAAATTGTGTTTTGTTACACCTGAGCTGCTGTTCCAGGTAAAGAAAAAAAAATAGAACAAAGACATGAATGAGCAAGGCTTCAATTAGTGTGTAAAAAATTTAGTTTCATCTAAAGAAACAATCTATATACATCATTATATATATATATATATATATATATATATATATATATATATATATATATATATATATATATATATATATATATATATATATATAAACTTTTTTTTTTACTCAAAAATGATTTGCATGAGCTTGAGTCAATGATGCCTATAGAAGCTACACTATAGCGTATGAATTTATCAGAGCATTTTTACTGAAAACAGCTAGTGGCTGCAAAGATCTGAAAGAAACTCCACAGAGGTGTAGGGGACCACAGAGATAAATCTGTGGCTTTGTCACAAGTATTTCCTGTCAGAATGCTCACAGGGACATTGTATTAGAAAAGTAGTGATTAGTGCAGTACAAATAAAGAATGGATGGATGTGTTGTTTCTGGATGAATTAGCCCTGTTTGAATGTTTAGTGATCTTCCATCAGCAAACCCCATGCTAAGATAAAATAAGCATAAGCTGCACAGAAAGGAAAACATGTGTCTCTCTATAAACATTACAGCTTTACTGAAATTTCGTAATCGAAGAAAGAAAAAAAAAACAGACCTTCGCTGATCCTTCGGTAGGGTCCTTGAACCAGGAACCATAGGAGTCCCCAGCCTTTTTCACGATCTTGAGGGACTTGATTAGACTCAGAGCTGTGCTGCAGTCTGGTTATGTTTAAAGAGAAGGGGTGTATTGAAACATAGTATGAAATGTTAATACATTTTACTTCTTGTTTTGTGTTGGTCTGGCTGTCATCATCTGTGACTAATACAATTATTTACTTGTCTTGTCCAGCATTCACACCCTTCATTATTTAATCTGGATCTAAGTACTTATGTCAATGTGATATGTTTAATACATTTGAAAAAAAAATCTGAAGTCCTGTTTTTGCTTTTTCCATCATGGGGTATTGATTGTAGGTTGAAGAATTGAATAAAACAATTTTAGCCTAAGGTTGCAAAAAATGAAACAAAAGTGAAGGGTTTTGGGTGTTCATATGTATGTATACTTCCTACCATTCTCCACTTTGATTTTGGCTTTCTTCTGCATCTGGTCCATTTCTGCTGCCTTTATCTGTTGTTCGAGCAGTGCCTCCTCCATCTCGATGTTGGACTGGCTGGGGATCTTGTTTTCGAGATACTCCAGCTCCCTCTCCACCCGTTCCATACGCACAGACACACTGTCCACCTGGGTCTTCACCTCCAGTCTGTGCAATAAAACTCTTCTCATTTCATGTGCTGTATCTTTCAGTACAGTTTCCGCATTCATTCACATATTCGCTACCTGCTACTTGTGTATTTAGGATGACTGTGTTCAGACAGGCCTACCTCAGGGCACTGACGGTGGCCAGGTAACCCCGCATATCGGAGGAGAGGTCATAGGTCTTCTGGGTGGCGCTCGCTGTGTTTTGCTCACATTGGCTCATACGCTCCTGATGCCATTAAAACAGAGGAGTATTTTTTATACATAAGGCAATGCAGACAATGAGAAAATGCAACTTTTAATAGAAAAAAAAGATATGTATTTTTTTTACAAATGAAAAATGTATCATAACACACACACTTGTGTATGACCAGCACTTTAGCTCATGTTAGCTAATTGTTCAACTACTACTATTTAATCAACACAATTTCATCCCAGGGCATTAACCCCTTGTAACGCCCATTGGCATCCATTAACATCATTATGATCATTATCATTATGATATGATTATGGCTTTCAAATTAATCAAACCAGCTGCAGCTTTTATGGTGTGGTTATATGATGTCACAACGCCGTGGTTAATGTCTGGTCAGCTATAGGAGAAAGTTAATTGTTTGGTTTAAAAATCATCAGTGAAATTCCTGATGTGCTGGGAAAAATGGTTGGGTAAAATGTCAAAAGCGGTATCCAACGGTGCTCTGCGTTTTTAGTGGAAAAAAAAGGGGACAGGCAGGACAGGACAGGTACATGATATTTAAAGTCACATTTTCAGTGCTAGTGCGTAAATATTTAGATCTCTGATGTTATGGGAAATAAGTCAAACCACTCATTCTGTTGTAGTTTGGCCTCACTGTGGTGTTGCTGTATGAACACAAACCATTTAGAAATTGGCTCTGGTTCTGAGGAGTGGGGGATAATCGCCCCTGGATTGATATAGCCTTCCCTTGTTTTTATGACCCACCCCACTTCTCTGAGTGGCGTGACATTTCCAACCGTGGTTGACCAATCACAACAGAGCAGGAATGGGGGGGGGGGTGTTACAGGTGTAACTGGTGCTTTTAGACAATAAAAGCATGTTCTTTCAATAAATAGACCACAAGTTTGAAATACTAAACTTAGAAAATTGCAAAACATAGCTTCTTTAAAATGTATCTAAAGCCAATACTCCAAATGAATCAAGTAGATATCTTGTTGTCTTTTTAGCGCCAAGGAATCTCTTTTATTACTGTACTTCCACTGCAGCTCAAAAGTGAAACACTGTCTAAGGAATCCTAAAGAGGAATTCTGGTGAATAAAGGAATAAATGTGTCAGTTATCCATTTTATATTGTTAAATCAGACTACTGAAGCCTCACACAGACCCTTTACATCAACTACTACTATTTAATCAACACAATTTCATCCCAGGGCATTAACCCCTTGTAACGCCCATTGGCATCCATTAACATCATTATGATCATTATCATTATGATATGATTATGGCTTTCAAATTAATCAAACCAGCTGCAGCTTTTATGGTGTGGTTATATGATGTCACAACGCCGTGGTTAATGTCTGGTCAGCTATAGGAGAAAGTTAATTGTTTGGTTTAAAAATCATCAGTGAAATTCCTGATGTGCTGGGAAAAAAACCTCCATCACTTATGTGAAAAGGATCTTTCTATAGCCAGTATTAACAGAAGGAATGACCACAGCCAGGAAAACTTCTTCAAGTCTTTATATCAGCACCTGACTGTTGTTTTAAGGCAGACTTGCACAATCATGAACCTTTCTTCCATGCAGAATAATTGAACTATTAAACTAATAACTTTTGAAAGATGAAATTACAAAAACTTCCTCTTAGAAATGAAAAGTTCAACACAATAAGACACATTGTTGCTTTATTTACTACACTTAGGGATTTTGCTTCTATAGCCTTAACTTGTTTAGTATGGTCAGTAGCTTATGGGAGCTAATGTGATCAATTATTAATTATTATTACTGTATATTAGCTCTTTCTTCAGAATTTTGCATCTTTTGCATCCTGATGTGCAGCCACCTACCTCTATCTGAGCCAGTCTCCTCTCCATGTACTGGATTATAAAGGCATCCTGGGAGGAACCCTGGCTCCAGACGGAAGTCACAGTCACACACAAACTTGAGAGAAGGGCAAAAAGCACTCTGCTTGACATGACTGGCACTTCTTTAAAAAAAAAAAAAAAAAAAAAAACAGTGATAATGAAACCTTTTCCTGTATTTCTGATGCACTCCTGCAGCATGCAGCCCACCACAATAAGTCAAAATGAAAAAAAAAAATAATCCATGTGGCTTCTGCGTTGAAAAGGAGTTCTTGATGGTCCTCTAATAGCCGAATAATGCTAATTCCTCCTCCTACGTTTTGTAAGTGTAAGCTCCAGAACTTTTCTGCCTTGGTTCTCTAATCAGTTGTTGCTCCAGTGGGTTTTGGATCCAAGTGAAACACACCCACGCCCTCCTTCCTCTCAGTCTGTTTCTCCTCTCTCCCTGTCCCTCCCACCCTTCCCTGCTCTGGATTTTAGAGTTTGGGTAGGAACCCAAGAGAGCGGGATGAGAGACAAAAAAAAAAAGTTAGAATCAACCAAGACAAATTCAGAACCTATTGGTCAATCCTGCTGTCTTTTATTCTAATACTCTCCAGATGGTTCATGGACACGTCCTCAGTTCTCAGTCAGAGCAGAAGCCGTTTTTTTTTTTTTAAAATAAGAGTTGTTAGTAAGGTTGGGTTAGTAACAGGAACAGGATCAGTTTTACATCATCCTATATCAAAGCTACACAGTTGATGATATTAAAATAATAGCATACAAAAACGCACTCAGTCCATACAAGTATGTAGTTATCTTGAAAGAAACAAAGGGTGTTCCCACCGCCAGGATTACAGGATTCATTTTGATATTATATAATACACTCACGAAGCAAATAATTATGTAGTTGCCTTGTAATTTCTTTGACCTAATACTACACCACAGCGTTAAAGACATGTTATTATCTAATACTATTATCATCTTAACTTCCCAAAGTAATGGTTGTCCTGAGTGAAGGATGAGACAGACAGTTAGAAACAGTTTACATGAAGTATAAACAGATCTCTATCTCTGTCAATCTGTTCAAATAAAGTTTCAACATATTTGGCCATGTGGCGTTCTGGCTGGACATAATTATTCTTGGAATTATTCTAACTTATTTAAGTCCAACAGTTGTCGCTGCCATTAAACAGCTCTCTGTTCTTTTGTTATATCTAGATATGGTGCTTTTTAGAGCCTGTTTCCTGGCCTTTTATTCTTGTTGTGACAGGCAACATCTGGCCATCAGCTTTAAGCACTGTGCTACATCCACTGCATAATAAACACACAGAGCTTGGCTCAGAGCAGCGGCTGGATTGTGAAAAAGACAGCAACAGAGTATATCTTCTATAGTATATAGTATCCTATGCGCCAGGCCTCTGCTGTTATTGTTACTACCAGCCTTCTGTCAGGAGGTGGCACCCCATCATCATATGAACACTACATCACACTATTCTTGTACAACAGGCCTTACCATGTCATCCTCACTGCCCTCCCCCGCCACCACCACCGCCACCACCACTTTACCCGTGGTCTGTAATTATATATCCGCTGTGGGCTGCAATAGTAATAGGCAGCAGGAAAGCAAGAAGGAACCAAGTTCATGATCACCGATGTTCTGTGGCTGTAACATTTTTTGACTTGCATCCACTGACAAGAAAACATTGTTTTCTTCATGTGGGATTCTGTGTGAGTAGGTCAGCCAAGGTGTTGTTGTTTTTTTCAAACAAATAGTAAATAGAAATAGTTTTTCGAAGCCTGAAAAATTACAAATATCAGATATCTGGCTGAAGAATAGGAATGATGAGAAAAGTTATTTTAAGTGGAGGAAATACGTTAATGATTGTCCCTCATCCTAGTGTTTCGTTAGGATCCACACCCTGGGTACAGTACCGCCGCTCTGCTGCAGGGTTTCCCATATATTGACCCCCGTGTGGCACTGTGCTACACAATGAAATCATAGCGCCACAAATCGAATCCGCCTCATGATGTCATTCTCGCTCATATGCAGGGAGAGCAAGTGAGTAAGTGAGTAAGTGAGGCACAGTTCTCCAACAACCCTCCCCCCCCCAGACGGCGTCAGGGCTTCATAGCCCCCAGCGCAACACAACTACTTTGTCTGTGGGAAACACTGTACTAGATCACTCCAGATGATGCAGTTTCTTCCTCTCACAGCTGGTAGACTATGCTTAGTAAATTAAATTAAAATAAAAATATTCTCTATTAAAGCCTTGTTTTGCAAAAATATAGTACGTAAAATACCAATTGTCATTATGCAGCATGAGCATTAATATGGTGCATTAAAGTGGCATGCTTAAATGAGGGCATCACACCAGAACTCCTGCCTGTTTTGTTACACGCGTCTAGATGCACATTTGTTGACTTTCCCTCATGACAGTCGGTTATTAGTTTGGAGGTTTGTTTGTTGGCATGTGTTTGGCTCATTTAGGGAACTTGGTGACATTGTGGAATTGATGTTCTTCAGTCGGAACTAGGAGGAACTGTGGAAAAATGGAAAATGTCCTGTGTAAAGAAAGAGGCTTCACCTCACATGCCATTTTTTTGTCATAACTGGGCACACACTTCTTAACATTTTATTTTCGATGGGCATAAGCAAAGTCAAACTGAATGTTGAAAAATAGGGCATAGATAGAATTATTTTCCCTGGACATTATGACTAGTGAAATCATAATATGTTTGACTTTAACAAATATAAGTAAATAAATAAATAAATAAATAAATAAATAAATAAATAAATAAATAAATAAATAAATAAATAAATAAATAAATAAATAAATAAATAAATAAATAAATAAATAAATAAATAAAGCTGCACCTACATAAATGAATGAAAGACAGAAAAGAAAATGGAAAAAAAAAAGCTAAATACTAGATCATGGCGATCCTGAAAATAATGTAGCCTGAACAAACATACAAAAATAGCGTTGTGTTGTTGCTATGGGAAACAGTGATATGTGTCTGGGTGCCTTGGTTTGATGTGAACGGCCCAGTTTTGGAAGGTTTATGATCAGATGTCTTGGGATTCTTTGGCAAATCACATCCTGTCTCGTTTTGAGTCATTTGATGTGAAATGGACTTCAAAGACTAAATTGTCAAAATTGTTTCGCCTTATTTTGCTTAATTTGGCAAGTTCTGCAATATATTCCTTGACCTTGCCTTCCATAATTGTAATCACTGAGCACCTCCCCCCACACCATTAGAATCATAGAGAACCAACAGGGGAAGTACATGACATTTCTATTCACTACTGGACTGTAACTATTGGACCACCGCTACCGGGTCAGAAGCTCTTTACTAATAGGATCTTGTCAGTGGATGCAATTTTTTTTTTTTTTTTTAATGAGGAATGTAACTGACGCAAGGCAAGGTAAGGGTTTTTAGTTGTTTCAGATTATCAGATAATCACCTCCTCAAATGCTCCAGCTGCGTACCACGCACACACGCACACACGCACACACATACACACACATACACACACACACACACAATGAAATGTATGCTCATAAAAGATTTAATACAATATCTGGTGGAGACCTATAAAATATCCATAAAGTCGCAGCAAGACATCTAACTGTGTTCACATCTAGGAATGACAGAAGTAATCCCAAGAGTTTTTTTTTTTTTTAAAGTGTGTGTGTGTGTGTGTGTGTGTGTGTGTGTGTGCTGAGTGATTGAGTGAGTGATGCCAGCTTCCCACCACCCTCTGTCACTTGACCTTTCCTGTCAGTCTTTGTGTTTGGCAGATAATGAGGTTTTAATGCCAACCAGTGCAGACAGGTTCCATCTAGAGACCGACTCTACAGAGGCTAAACATGTGAGGGACAAGTGAAAAAAAAAATCCATCCACTGTATCATGCATGTAATTTGCAGCATACTATAGTCCCTGTGACAAATTAATATGTGCGGTGTGCTGTGTATGACTTTCAAACGTTAATGTTGTTTTAAAAGGTAAATTGCAGCAGCCTTGAGTGATTAAAATCTAACAGGAAACCAAGCAAGTTTAATAAAGGAATGCACACAGGTTTATCTCAGTTAAAGCACTGCTGTGCCTTAGTAACCCATAGTAATTTCACAATGATTTCCCCGAGCACCAGAATTATTGGTGGTGGACAATATTAGCTTCCTCCTTACTGAGGTTAATACTTAAAGTGGACATGAAAGATGTAGATGTAGTTAGAATAATTTAAGGTGGGATTCCTACCCTAAAAACAAATCAGGTTCAACAATATAGGATCAATATAGGTTCAACTCTGTTGGTGAATCTGGGTCAGTAAGTCTGTTACTTTCTATCATCTTGTTTTACCATCTGTTGTCAAGATATATCTGCATCTGCTCTGTTTTTTTGTATGATTGCCTTCTTGTATGAACAGAAGAAGCCAGAACAGGTATGTACATGAATGTTTTAACATATCCATCCAGTAATACTTTTTCTATACCCATTTATTCCCCACCAGGGTCACAGGGATCTGCTGGAGTCAATCTCAAAATATTTTTGGTAAGAGGCAGAGATACACTCCAGAAAGCTCACCAGTTTACCATGGGGCACACACCATTCACTCTGACACATACCTATGGGCTTTGTAGAGTCTTCAATTGACCTAAGCATGTCTTTTGGCTGTGGAAGGAAGCCAGCGAAAAACCCACACAGACACATGCAAGCTCCACACAGAAAGGTGCCAGCCCAAGTCCTTGAACCCATGATCTTCTCGCTGTGAGGCGCTACCCACTACTCCATCAGGCTGCCTGGTCCAATACAAAAACATGATTTATTTTTCTTTTAATCCCTCCCCCAGGGAAGCCAACTTCCCGCTGTCCCACTCTTTTAACATTTCATTACAGTCCTGGGATGCTCCCTGGTGCAGGAGGCCAAGGTGAATGCCAAGCCAACCCTGGATATAGAAATTAATTAGGTTTTATTCAAGCCAATTCATTGTTAGTCCACTGAAGTGTTTCAATAGTTAGGAAACTCATTCTTTTCTGTTTTGTATATTTCAAAGCAAATTACTCCCATCTAGATTTGCAATTGCTCGTCAGAAGATGTGTTTCGCATACATATACATGAAAATGTGGAACCTTGTGAAGATAAATTTAGAACAAACATAATAGGATCACAACTAGGTTAATCCTTCAAAGAGACAACATTTCTATGCACTTGCATGCAACAATATCCAGTCCACATAAGGTTTAAGATATGCAAGATATACAACCAATTCCTTATCCATCTTTTTTGAAAATTAAAAAAAAATCATCCAACATGTAAAGTAATGCTGTCCCTTACACATACTCCTGTGTTTGCATAGGTTTTCTCTGTTAGCTGTGTGAATTGTATAAAATTCTTCAGTTTTCCAGTCAAAACAATGAGCTGAAAATGATTAAAATCACTTTGACACACTAGATTAAATATGTGGCCTGCACCAAGCCATAACATTTTTACTATATAGACTCCGGCATGGTCTGCTTTCACACCTGCAAATTAACCAAAATGACAAACTTTGGTATGATTCTTCTAACAAACCAAGACCACTTCTTATTGGAGGTCTCAGTCCGCTTTATTTAGGGCACCCGAGTGCGACTGATGCTTTAACACCAACGAAAATGAACTGAACTAAGTATGTTTGGTTTGAATGGACCATTTGGTGCGCAACAACTGCTGTGAAAGCACCATAAGATGCTCTAAGGAATGTTTTAGCCTCTTTCAGATCATTGGTTTTATGGCCCACAGCTTTAAAGTTTTGGTTCCTTCTCTGCTTCCTTTCCAGCAGAAGTAGGCATTTATTCAAAGTAAAAAAGCTGTCATAAATCGAGCTGACAGACCACCAACATGTGTTTTTTTTCAGCTTGTTGTGCTGCCGTGAGCTGCCAAAAAAATTATTATGTAAATAAAATGAATGTAGATATAAAGAAAACTCTAAAAGCCTGACATTATGAGATACTATTACCTTCAAGTAATAAGGTACCAAATGCTAAAAATAGGACTAATATACATCCTGTCTCCAAAACTGTCCATGTTGCTGAAAAAAGTGGCCAATACTGCAGATTCAAAAGTCATTAATCACAACAGTATTGTAGTGACCTATACAGTAATTAGCATAGAGTGTGTATCACACACCTCATGTGCACTTTACCATTCCCTGAGTCAACAAGACATTTTCCCCCTCCTCTTTGCCACCGGATGGCCCTCTCTTGTTGAGTTGAAAACTTTTAACATGGACAGATTGCTTTTAAAAGTTGTATATTTCTTTTATTGAGTCAACTACAACATTTGTAATTTGCGATGATCCGCTGGAAAACTTAGTGAGGCTAATAAACACAGGCTGGCCATTGGCACTGACATGAAAGATCTCGGTCAGGTTTATCAAGTTAGAGCCACTCAGAGTTTATCCTGGCAGCCCCTCATCATCTCAACACTTTCTCCATGCAGAGTTTGAGTCCTGCCATTAGGCACGGCAACAGATCAACCAACTACCTGAGCTCTTTCATCCTATCAGCAGCGAGAATTTTAATCAAGACAAGACCGGATAAAATATAAAATTGCAGTTATGGTGATTTACCATGAAGGGAATGGAAAATAATATACAATTTACAAATTTAAATATGAAAACAAGTTTAAAAAAAAGTCAGCAATATAATTTATATATCTACAAAACAAGACAGACCACTATTTGCCTTCCAGTGAACGGGAAGTTTTTAGCTGTACTGAACCTTTATTGCTGTATGTTCCATTGTTTTCATATGATTATAATGACATCTCTTATATGTATATATGTCTAGTTATTATATTATCCTATGATGTTGATTGTGTGGATGACTGCTGCAACCAAACTGCTCATCAGGGACAATTATTCTAATCAATCTTGTAAACTCTTATCATATGCCGCAACCTCAAGGTATTGGGATAACAAGCCTCATCTGGCACAAATAGTCACAACATCTTCAGCGTTGCTTATATCTCACGTTATGTCCATTTCAATTGTTTTACCACACTATGAGTGAGTGAATGTTAAAGAACACGCTATGCCTTTTAACATTTTACCCTAGAGAAGCATGTAGAGCTTTGAACATGATTAGCTGTATCTTAAAAAAAGATTATTTGTTAAAACAGGAAATTCCCATAATGCTGTTTACTTTCTACTGTGTCTGTTCTAAGCAATGCTCCCCCCTCCCTTGTCTTCTTGATGCATGCACTCTATTTCCCCAAATGTGAGATTATTTGAGGCAACACCTCCAGTCGGAGATCAGCCTCTAAAAGCACAGGATACATCAGACATGCATTAGGGGTGGATAGAATTATGTCATAAAGCTATTAATATTGGAAAGCAGAGCAATGTGCTGTGTGCTAAGAACATGTAGTGCTGGACAAAGTGATCCTGCATCACCAAGTGGAAGCTCAAAAATACTGCTTCTCTAATCAGTCAATAAACACAAAAAAGATGGTACACAGAGTAACTGCTAAATGATTGCAGGGCTCTTAGGGGACCACACAGCACATCTTTTTGGGTGATGAGTGGTATATATGTCTTCTGAGGGCTTTGATGAAGAAAGAGGTCCACTGTCCAGGCCATGAAAGACATTAGTTGCTATAGAAACAAGTGTAGTGAGGTGTATAGGTGTATAGTTGAAGAAACATGGTGGTAAGGTCACATTATAATACACGTCTCCATGCATACACACACACACACACAAAGACACACCTAAAGGCAGGCTTGGACAGTACCACAGGACCAGGAACATTATTGAGTGACCTTTCTAGCCCTTTAACAAAAAACACTGAAAGAGATAAAACAGAGAAAGAAAGGTTCCTTGTAGGCTCTGACATCCAATTGGGGAGAGGAAGCTTTTTTATTCTCACAGAACAGAACACAGACTTGCATTCTTTTCCTCTAAATGTGTAATGCGCAAAGCAGTGAATTGTTTCAAGGCTTATTTTGTTTTGTCTTATCTTAGGTTGACTGCATGTAACTTGAGGCACACAAGACACAAATAAGTACTCAAAGTTGAGTTCTGGATTTCTAGAGGGGATCTTTAGGCTAAGTAAAATGGCAATCTACCCGGGAATTTTTCTTTTACATACTTTTACTTTCATGTTACATTATGTTACCTCAGTCATGCATACAGTGAACCTGGCCTTCTGCAGTTGCAATACCTTTTGGTGCAGAGAAGCTATAGAGCTCCAGTATAGGCTCCCTGCTGTCTGCTATCTTAATTAGCGGGCTACTATATAAATAGCAACACAGAAGCAAACAGAGCCACAGTGCTGTTTATTGAATGCATACTGCTGCTCAACGAGGGTTGTTATCGCAGCCATTACAGCACTCCCAGTAAAGTGCTACTGTTAGGAGCTCATTTCCACTGTGGATTTGTAGGCAGCACATATGCAGGAAACCACATCCTGCTAATGAGCAAATGCTCTTATTCATTCAAGGACAAACAAACAATCATTCAGAAGGGATTGTGGATCACTGAAGTGTGCCGCGCATCCAGGTGGATCAAATGATTCCTGTTGAGAGTTTCAGTGGGAGAACATCTCATAACAGATGCTCTTTTAGTGTGCAGAACTGAATTAAAAAAAAAAAAAACAGTTTTGTGCTCTTCAATGTTGCTGGAAAGTTTTATCTGAAGTCAGCTGGTGAAAAATGAGAATGAATATTATGGAACATTCCCTGGAACATTAGGATCCATGGGATTTCTTAGAGCATCACTCAATTTTAGGTGAGCTGCCTACTGTTCAACTATTCTGTCAGCTGTTATATCACCTAGTCTCTCTAATATGGCCTCAAATGGAAAATCTCCTTTGTATCCAAATCTTGCATTATTCTTTTCACTTCACAATTACAGTATACAACCCTCCCCTCTAACCTGAATCTTACCTGGTATTTATCACAGTGAAAAAGTGGGCTTTCATTATCTATTTCAGACTCACATCTGATGTTACTTTGCCTGCTCAACATTACTGAGAACTATATGAGAACTGACTGTGTTGGCAGAGAAAAAGATCGTTTTCTAACTTCACTTTCTCATATGATGCTCAACTCCTAATGAAATATCTAATATTTGAATATTTCCCGTCCTTATTCAGTACCAAATAAACGATTTTGACTATTCTCTTTTATTAGATAGAACAACTGTTGCAGATGACAATCAGATGATAATAGGCTTGGGCAGGTCACTGAAAATTATAATTCCAAACATAAAAGAAAGACAACTCAAATTGGCTTATGTTTCATCACCAGCTGAATACAATGACGTGGATTTTACAACGTGAGCTGAAGATGGGATTAAATCCTGTCTCTGCTCCAATGACAACACAACACTTGTGTGTAAAAGACATGAACAATGAATAATGATTTGAAAAGTAATGACTCACATTGTTAACATTATTGGGTGGTGTAAGTACCCATACTTTATACTAGAGTATAAAGTTTGGGTACTTACACCACCCAATAATGGGTAGTGTAAGTACCCAAGTGTTTTCTTAACTGTAGCAACTTAAGAAAACAAAAATACCAGTAAAAGTATAAATTACCCTATTCAAATACAACTTGAGTATAATGAAAAAACGTATCCGATTTTGTATTTTTTTTAAGTAGTTAATTAAACTATTAACTAATTAACTACTAAAACCAGAGGTCAATTTCTGCTCCCTTGTGCCTAAAGCTCAACAGGCCTACTCAAATATGGAGATATCTAAAAACCTCTCTCACTTATCTCCTCACAATTTGTTTGCCAAGATTTTTACTTCGGGTTAGCCAGTTGCATGGCAACTGGAAGTGCTGCAAACAGGGAGCTGACATCTTTGTTAGCGCCGATGCTAAAGAAGCTTTCAAATGAAACGAGTCAACCACAGTGACACAGGAGAAGGGCTGATATGTCACATTCTTTCAAAATGTAGGCCGAAATTTCTCAACTCAACTATAATCGTTGTGGCTCCAGATAGGTTTCAGTTCCTTGCAAGAGAGTTGTTTCCATTCTGACAGCCAGCATCTCTCTGCTTCCAAAAAATATAAATAATAAATGAAAGCTTTGTGTTGTTAAGAATGAGGTTGTTCCTCCTTTTCTTTACTGTCATCAAATTTCAGACAAAACCAAAGCCATACAATTATCCTACTGACACGTGTTATCTCTATAGCTAGCACCCAATATAGCTAAATCCTCCAAGTCATAGAACTTCATTGTCAAATAAAACCAATTAAACACGTGTAGTCAGAGTTGTGCTTGTGTGACAGGTTCCTTCACTGCAGAGCGTAGATTGCACATAACGAACATCTCTATGGCAGCATTGTAAGTCTCCAGAGGCTAAATGTGTGTCTGACAATGGGCTGATGCGAACTTCCTAACAAGCTCAGAGGAATAAACTATGCTACATGGTGAAGGAATGTCAAGAGTTCAAAAGGATTGACTCTTTATTCCCTTTAATTGGTTTGGGATGACAGCCGAGTCTTCATCATGGAATAAAACACTATATCTGGCTATGGAAACAATATGTGATAAATTCATGAATGGTTTCAGTCTCTTATGGGATTTGTTGATTATACTAAATTGATAAAATTAACCTTATTATATATAGGCACCTTATATAGGTGCTATTAATCAGATCATGTAAAAGCAGCTTGAAAGCGGTTCACACTTAAAAGTGTGTTCACACCTAAGATTTCATTTAGGTAAAGATTAATTCTGCAACTTATGCCCCTTAAACAGGTTTGCTATACCCATTTGACAATGTAATTCTGTACTTTTTCCCCAGGCTTCCCTTTAAAAAGTCAAATATTTGTGAGGTTTAAGATGTGTGAATTGAGATGCATTACAAAGGAAAACCAAGCAGAGATAACAAGTAAGCAAATTAGCTTGCAAGCGAACTTCATCCCACTGTAAATAATATAAAAACTTGGTGATAAGTTCCCCGGCTTTTCACATTCTATATATTTTATACATTTCATATATGAGTAGAACATATTATTTTTTAATAATATAGGATCCAACACAAGCACTAAGTGTTTGTTTATGAACCTTACTGAGCTGTGGCCTGAGCCTCAAATTTGACCATGATAACTTGAGGTGGTTGCCAATGACGAAAGCTGCACTGCAGGTAGAGGCAGACAGAAATGTGAAGAAAAACAGCATTTTTATCCCTCTGCGCTGGTCTCCCATTTGAACTGACAAAAACTGACTGACTGACAAAATGGTAACTCCTATTGAAAATTACATGGCCCATCATCGCTGTAAGGTCTTCACAAAGATTTTGGTGTGATTTGGGGTTTCTAGACTAAATATTTCCTGTCTGCTTCTTTCTGAAAACCTTATATAGGAGTCAATGAGGAGCAGAGACAGGTTGCCCATTCAAATTCACTCTTAGACATTTTGAGAACATTGCAGCTCCCATTATCAACTCAAAATTTCTGCAAAAATGATTATGATCATTGATCAGTGATTAATCCAAAATGTATGTTATTTATCAAGACGTGGATTAATACATTATTACACAAGATGCATCTTCAGTTTAAAGTTCAAATGGAGTCTCTAGGTAAAAGTATGCCCAAGCAAGAGTTGCCAGTGCAAAAACGTGTTCACTTTTGACTTTGTCCCATTCATTCCCTATGTGAAATCTCTTGTTTGCAACTTATGTAGCGAAAATGTGTATTTTGGAGATAAAAGTAATATCACACCATTCATGATCAAGACACATGTTTTGCTACATTATTTGCTTGACTCCTCTGAGTTAAGCGCATCTTCAAGATAAAAAAGAAAAAAATCTATGGAATAACAATAGTGTTCAGAGCAAAGCTGTAGGGAGTAGGCTTGATGCAATTGTCCCAGGGCCGTAATAAATACCACGTTGCACTTTAGTATTTAATGGCCACAACATATTTATGTGTGACCACAAGGTAATTATGCATGGTCACGAGATATTAATGACACATTAATTATCTTGTGACCATGTATTATTGTCTTATGGCCACGGAATACTGATGCATGGCCATGAGCCAGAGAGTGTGTTTTTTTTTTTTTATCACGATGATGTCACTTACATAGAATGTCATGTGACCTGCCGCAGATGGGTGTCGTGTAGTAATCATTAATCATTAGTCACCCAGTGACCTGTCTGTGTGTATTTTGTGAATGAGAGAGGCTGAGAGGGGGGGAGTCTCACTTTGCTAAAGTTTTGGTACTGTTTGTCTTTTGATTATGTGTCTACTTTTGACACAGTTCATCAGTTAGTTGTAGATGGATTACTGCCATAGTGTACTAATCACATCTATCTCCATGGAAAAACAATAACTAGCTTGTGGCTACACATTTATTTCTTTTTTTTATTTATTTTTTTTGTATCAAATGTCACCAGAGGGGCTCTGAGTATTAAGATACAAGGACAAAGGACATGGCCAAAGAAACTAGCATTAATCAGTCCATCAGCGCAGCACACACACAACAAGAGCAATCTCCATACACACATAAATACTCTCTTTACTAGAGTCAATCGGCTTTTCTCAGAGAGTAAATGTGCCCACCCATTGCTTTAACCACACCCTTGACCTCGTCCTGACATACGGCATTGAGGTTGAACACTTATCTGTCTTCCCACAGAATCCCCTCCTGTCAGATCATTATCTAATAACTTTTGAATTCCTGTTATTAAACTACTCACCACCTGAAAAAAGCATACTCACTCGATACCTAACTGACAGTTCTATATCTAAATACAAGAAGGTGATTCCCTCAGTATTTAATTCGCTGCCTTGCCTCACCACAGCTATGGATTTATATGCTGTTGCAGGTCCATCTAAAATAGATCAACTTGTTGAGAGCGCTGCAAGTTCACTGCGAACAACCCTTGACTCCATTGCTCCCCAAAAAAAGAAGTTAATTAAACAAAAAAGAGTCGCACCCTGGTATAACTCTCTCACCCGTACACTAAAGTTAACCTCTCGGAGGCATGAACGAATATGGCGCTCCAGCAAACTGGAAGAGGCTTTACACGCATGGAAAGAGAGTCTCAGAATGTACAGGAAGGCCCTACGCAATGCCAGAGCTGCTTATTACTCCTCACTGATAGAAAATAACAAAAACAATCCAAGGTTCCTCTTCAGCACGTTAGCTTCACTGACTAAATGTAACTACACTATTGATCCACGTATTCCTACAACCCTCAGCAGTGATGACTTCATGGACTTCTTTAACGACAAAATTCTGACAATTAGAGACAGAATTTATCACCTTGTTCCATCCACTGGCTCTAATCTGCCCTCAGATAGCTAATATTCACCTCGACACATTTACTTCAATCAACTTCGCTGAACTAGCTTCACTGATGTCGTCATCTAAAACTTCAACCTGTCTTCTGGACCCTATTCCATCTGGATTGCTAAAAGACATTTTCCCTTTGATTAGCCCTTCCTTACTAGAAATACTCAATATGTCTTTATTATCTGGCTATGTACCACAGTCCTTTAAAGTAGCTGTAATTAAACCTCTCCTTAAAAAACCTGCCCTCGACTCAAGTATTTTAGCCAACTATAGACCCATTTCTAATCTTCCCTTCCTCTCTAAGATTCTGGAAAAAGCAGTTGCTAAACAGCTGTGTGACTTTTTACACAACAATAACTTATATGAGGATTTCCAGTCAGGTTTTAGAATGCGTCACAGCACAGAGACAGCTTTAGTTAAGGTTTCAAATGATATTCTCAATGCGTCTGATAAAGGATTCATTTCCATCCTTGTTCTGTTAGATCTTAGCGCTGCATTTGACACAGTCGACCATCAAATCTTGTTACAGAGACTAGAGCATCTTATTGGTCTAAAAGGGACTGCACTAAATTGGTTTAAGTCCTATCTTTCAGATCGTTCCCAATTTGTCCATATCAATAATGTTTCTTCTACCCATACCAAAGTTAATCATGGGGTTCCACAAGGTTCTGTGCTTGGACCAATACTTTTCACCATCTATATGCTCCCATTGGGTAAAATCATTAGAAAACACTGTATTAATTTCCACTGTTATGCTGACGATACACAACTCTATCTATCAATTAAGCCAAATGAAACCAATCAGCTAGCTAAACTTCAAGCCTGTCTTAAGGATATAAAATGCTGGATGACCTGCAATTTCCTTCTACTGAATTCAGAAAAAACAGAAATTATTGTATTCGGGTCTGAAATCCTGAGGAACTCAATATCCAGTGATATAGCTATCCTGGATGACATCTCCCTGGCCTCTAGCTCCACGGTGAAAAACCTGGGAGTCATCTTCGACCAAGACTTGTCATTCTCTGCCCACATTAAACATAATTCTAGGACTGCCTTTATTCACCTACGCAACATAGCAAAGGTCAGACACTTTCTGTCTCTGAAAGATGCAGAAAAACTCATCCATGCATTTATTACTTCCAGGCTTGACTACTGCAACTCTTTACTGTCGGGTTGCATCAAAAAGTCTCTAAGGACTCTCCAGCTGATCCAGAATGCAGCTGCTCGTTTATTAACTGGCACTAGAAGAAGAGAGCATATCTCACCTGTATTAGCCGCTCTACACTGGCTTCCTGTAAAATCTCGTATAGAATTCAAAATCCTGCTCCTCACCTATAAAGCACTCAACGATCAGGCGCCATCCTACCTTAGGGATCTCTTAGTCCCATATCGCCCATCAAGAACAATACGCTCCCAATATGCAGGCTTATTGGAGGTTCCCAGAATTTCTAAAATTAAAACAGGAGGCAGAGCCTTCAACTTCCAGGCTCCTCTCCTGTGGAACCGTCTTCCAATCTCAGTCCGGGGGGCAGACACCCTTCCTATATTTAAGAGTAGGTAAAAAACTTTCCTGTTCGATGAAGCGTATAGTTAGGGCCGGCCCTGGCTGGCCTAGTTAGAGTTATGCTGCGATAGGATAGTCTGCCGGGTCCTCATGAGATGCCCTGGGCTTCTTTTTCTTCTTCTATCTGTGATACTGTTGTACCACTACTGTACTTTTAAATCTGCTGTGGTTCCGGAGTCCTGCCCTGTGTTTTCTCTTTCACAGAGCATGCTGCAGTACAGCCACTCAGGGATCTACGGATGTTGGAGGGTCTGAGGCTGCCTTGGTGAAACCTGAAAGCTATGATGGATCCTGCTCCTCATCCTCCACTTCTACCAACATTCATTACATTTCTGTTTGTTTGTAATATTCAAATTTCTCTGTAATGTTCTCCACCTGCACACATCATCTACTGCACGCCTGTCCGTCCTGGAAGAGGGATTCCTCCTCTGTTACTCTTCCTGAGGGTTCTTCCGTTTTTTCTCCCTGTTAAAGGGGTTTTTTAGGGAGTTTTACCTTGTACGATGTGAGGGTCTAAGGACAGGGGATGTTGTGTTGCTTTTGTACACAATGTAAAGCCCTTTGGGGCAAATCTGATTTGTGATTCTGGGCTATACAAATAAATTGAATTGAATAAATACACATGCATTGTGTTAGTGATTGTACATCTAATATATGTGCTACAGTCAGAAAAAACACTTTAGGAATTAGCACAATTAGGTTAGACTGTTAGGGAAAAGAAGCATTAACATGTCACATACTTGAAATATTGATATTTGTTGATTATTCCTTTTTACTTAGGAAGCTGTCCTGGTATTTAAAATCTCTTTCACGCTTATATTTATGATTGAGTCCAGCAAGGAATGAGTATATGGTTGATTAGAATATTCCTTTTTCAAAAGAAACACATTACATAGCCTACAAGTTTGTACATGTCTGAGGCCATATTTGCTGCTAATACGCATTAGGCAGAAACTGTGTGAAGACCATAGTCTTCCTTTATGGTAATGCTGACATGCTCCTAAAATAGCAGGAGCGTAAATGAATCTTCTGATTTTATTTGCATAAATACACACCTCACCTCCTCCACCTCACACTTTACATGTTGGGAAGCATTAAAGGTTGTGCAAAACAGACATAGGTGACACAGCTGCCAACTGACAGATACAGAAAGCAACATTTGCCCCATTTCTATGTGGATATTACATTAGAAAGAGTGTGTTGACAGGTATACTGTGAAGAAGTAAATCCTATGTAATATTTAATAAGCCATTTCATGTATCAGTAATGGAGACTACAAATGGTGGCCATTGGCGAAATATATCTAAGTACCTTTATTGTTTTATTTATTTTTATTTCTTTATTGTGCTGCACTTAAGTGTAGTTTTAAAGTACTTTTACTTTACTTGATTATTTTTATTTTGGTTTTTGCCCAGGTCTTGTCTGCTGTATTGAGCCTCACGTTCAAATCAATAATCAACAAGGGGTGATTGCCTCCTGCTTCTTTAGAGAGAGGCAGTTGGAGGATGTCCCGTCGTTTATGCATGGGAAATGCCACCTCCATCACAGGTAGGAGGACAGTAAAGTTATAGTCAAAGTGACTGAATGGGAATTACTATGTAATTTCCCAAACAAATACTAAAGTGCCCTAGTGCAAGGCGTCCTTTTATTACTATTGATTTTGAAATCAGAAAATGCTTTTCAAATAACGGCAGGAAGTCTATCCTACTGAATGTTTATGTTGTGTTTAAAAAGCCTATAAATTCTTGTGTAAATGTGCACTCTGTCAATGGTTAAACATTTAAATGGTTTAAAAGCCTTTGACTTGCGGTTTCACAGTTTTTATACAGGAGGAATATAAATAGTGGCACAAAAAATCTACTGAAGCCATAATTCAACAATGAAATACATGTTAAGAGGGAGAGGGGACAAGGTGTTCCCTTGTATAGAATTTGCTAAAGTAAATATGATTTAAATTATGACCCCTTAATTAAGTACATGCCAATTTGAATATAAGGTAAGTGAGATATAATAAGATATATTGTACATGCAGGAGAAGGAAACTGAAAGCATGGAAGGGGAAGAGTGCTTGAGAGAAAGATGGGACAGGAAGACATCCACTGGGCAGACTCAGAGATAATTCTATTGTATTAGGAGAGATTCAAAGCAGATGTCTTGCTTCAGTCTGAGAATGGCTAATAGGGAAATCTAATTCAAATCCTCCCCAGATTACATTATGATTTCACTCCAGGCCATAAAAATGAAGCTTTCAATTCACAGGGTGTGTCATACTGCACAAAAAAAATAAGATAATTTCCTGAACTGAAGCTTTCCCAGAAATAAAAGTTTAAAAGTCCACCAGCTTCTCCGCACTAGTGGATGATGTAATATTTTTAAGTGACTAAAAAAAGTGAAATGATTACACAAGGGTAAAACACTTGGTTTGTGAGCGTGACCAGTCGATGTTCTCCCACACAAAAATGGCTAGTGAAGAGCAATGGTTCAATAGCTATTAAACTGGCATATTGTGGCCATTGTCCAATAGACTAAAGGCTGTGGGGATAAAAGGAGATATTGATGGCTCGTGATCACACTCAAGGTCATCTCAAACATATAGGATTGCTATTCACCTCTTGGAGAGCAAGTCCAAAAGATCTCTATAAAAGGAAAAGGTAACAGTTACTGAGTGAAAATCTGAAAATCAAAAAATAGGAGCATTTTTCCTCTTCAACAGTGATACAACAAGTCCTGAACCTGTCAGCGAGAGAACCCCACAGTTACACCAAGACAATGACTTTAAGCTGCTTTTTTGTTTAGGAGTTAAACATAAATAAGGAATCTCTTTTATTAACATTTACTCAAGGCTTTTATTGTGCTTGATTAAGCCGAATCACTTCAACTCACTCTGACCTTAATTTTACATGAGCTAATATTTAGCTCCAGTATTTCATATTTTTATATGGCTATGGTAAAGAGGTTTGAGAGACTGGTGCAGAATAAAAATTAGCACTCATCCCTGCAGACCACAGCAGCTTTGTAAAGAGTTTTAGATATTTTGTTTGAGTTATCCAGCCTAGATCTTTGCTGTTTGGTTCGTTCCCAACACTTTCATCAACCACACGTGTTGCAACAAACAAAGAAAACAAGAAGCTGGGGGAACACTGAGAAGTTGGTGTTTGGGATAATGCCAAAAGTGTTATGTGGTTTAACCCTAAAATCTTGTTACCAGATAGTTTAACTCTCCTAAAAATCTTTAAACCAACATGAGCACAAAAAGTACATTTAGAGATCCTTGATGAATGGTTCTTAACCCTGTATTTTTAAGTTTTTTACTTTGGTTATCACTATGAACATCTGAGTCATTTTGTATTAATTACTTAGGTCATTGTATCAAATACATTTTATTGTAACACTGACACAACTTTATGCAGATGGGGTATTCACAGTGATGGATTACAAAACTCTGATATGTTGGTGACGTGTTGCTGACACATTGCGATCCTCACATATAGAAACATGGTAAAAAAAAACTGCTGTATTGGTCTGCAGCAAGAAAAAACTTTTTTCGACCAGGGCGACATCAGTGATGTGACTGCAGGTGTTTGGCCTTTGACACACAGTAGAAATCACCGGCATGGGCAGAAACAGTGCGACACAACATACTTAAAAGTCTCATACAGAACAATAGCAACTGTTTGTCATTCGCTGTTGATTTACCCTTTAATAATTTAATGCACTATTGCTGACCAAGAGCATTAATGTGGTGTAAAGCACTTTACTGTAACATGAACTCGGGAACTAGAGGGTGGAGCATAATAATCTGACTGGACTATGTGCTCAGTAATTACTTTCTTTGGAAATGTGTGTTGCTTCTGTAGAGCTGATATGAGTATAGGACAGAGCTGATGGGTCAGCCTGTAGGTAATCTTAAATCTACTGTAGTGATAGAAACAATAGCTTCACAAAGCTAAAACAGGCCTCAACTCTTTATAGTTCAAGGACCATCTTCTAACAAAAGAAACCACAATTACACTGGATTACTAAATGATCCCTGGACATTTAGATGAGTGTCCAGAAAAATCCGTCATTTTTTAATGAATATGAGAGGAAACTCTGCACTGAACAACACTGCATTTTTTTGCATGCAAGAATATGATTTATGTAAAATAATTAATACCATGAAAAAAAAATCTATCAAATAATAAATGAGTTCTTGTCTTGTAAATACCCCTTTAAAGGATGTTGTGCTGAGTGAAAGGTACACCCAGGTGTCAAACCCTTGATTACGTCCGTGTCAATCACTTACTGCCTCATCAATCAAATCCTTTTTTTTTTTTTTAATCTGATTGTGTATCTTTTATATTTGAGCAACACATCTGCTAACTTGCCACACACACACACACACACACATCTTAAATGCTGATTTTATATTCAATGACCCTTGGCGAATTAGAACCTCCCTGGCAGCTGCCCAGATGCGGTGGCAGCGGCGAACCATGGCATGGGCGGAGGGAACAGACACCTCCTGCTCATTGTCTGGGAACACAGGAGGTTGGTAACCAAATACGCATTTAAACGGTGATATACCTGTGGCTGAGGTGGGCAGTAGGTTGTGGGCATACTCGACCCAGACCAGGTGTTGGCTCCATGTCGAGGGATTCTGAGAGACCAGACACCGGAGGCCGGTTTCCAGTTGTTTGTTGAGGCGTTCGGTCTGGCCGTTGGCCTCCGGGTGATAACCTGAGGTCAGGCTGGTTTTCGCTCCGACGAGTCGACAGAACTCCCTCCAGAACCTGGAAACGAACTGGGGGCCCCGGTCTGACACAATGTCCTTGGGAAATCCGTGAACCTTGAAAACATTGTTCATCATGATCTCCGCCGTTTCTTTGGCGGAGGGCAGTTTAGGCAAAGCAAGGAATCTAGCCATCTTGGAGAATCTATCCACCACGGTGAGGACCGTGGTGTTACCTTGGGAGACCGGAAGCCCCGTGACGAAGTCCACCGAGATGTCGGACCATGGTCTGGAGGGAGTGGGGAGTGGCTGCAGCAGGCCCATGCGTGACCCGGAGGACGTCTTGTTCAGGGCGCAGACCGAACATGCCTCTACGTACTCCCGGACCTCCGGCTCCATGGAGGGCCACCAGAACCATCGTCCTTCTAACTCCTGGATGGCCGGAAAGCAGTGAGGTGTGGGCCCAATGGATCACCTGTGGGCGCATATAAGCCGGGACAAACAAACGGTTCTCTGGGCACCCACTAGGTGACGGAGCCTCACCATTAGCCTGCTTAACCTCCTTCTCTATTTGCCAGGTCAGAGCTCCAACCACACAAGTACGTGGGAGAATCGTTTCTGGATCCTTGGCAACAGGCTCAGGGTCATTGGGGTCTGTGACGGAGTTAGCAGAAATCTGTCTATTGCCTGTGACCTCTTTTCCTTGCCGTGGGAGTTTCATACAGACCCTCACACAGTCCGCTCCCCACCTCAGGATCTCCCCTGATCTCCAATCTATGTGGGGATTGTGGCGGTGTAACCATGGCTGTCCTAAAATGAGAGTCTGAGAGGGTGACTTGACTACATACAGACGAATGCTCTCCTGGTGGTTGTTGATGATCAATCTGAGAGGTGCTGTGATGTGCGTGACGGTGAAAAGGTCCTGTCCGTTAAGAGCTTTAGCGCGGATGGGCTTAGCTAACAGTTCTATTTCGAGGCCCAGTTGTTCCGCAAAGCGCCCGTCTATCAGGCTCTCGTCCGCCCCCGAGTCTATGAGTGCGTTAAGCTCAATGGTGGTGTGGTGTTTTACCTGGACGGTAGTGAGAGTACGTGGTGGGGTGCTTGCACCCTTGACGTTTCTCACCACCAGGTTCTTCTTGGCAGGGCAGGTGGCGACGAGATGGCCGGGTTCCCCGCAGTAGAAACAGCGACCCTCCTGTAGCCGTCTCCGTCGTTCCTTCGGCGATAGTCGGGCTCTCCCCAGCTGCATGGGTTCTCCGTCCTCTTCTGGATGATGACAGTGACGTGGCTCTGGTGATGATCGACGGGTTACCGGCCAACCTGGTGTTTGTGGGTGTACGGACCCTTCCATCGGCGGGGTTCTCGCAGTGCGTAGCTGCCTGAGCTGGCGGGCTCGGTTATCCGTCCGGATAGCGAGGGCGATGAGCGAGTCGAGGTCCGTGGGTAAATCCAGAGGAACCAGGAGGTCCTGGATCGGAGCTGCCAATCCCTTTAAAAAGACGTCATATAGGGCTGTCATATTCCAACCAATCCCCGCCGATAAGGTGCGAAACTGGATGGCATAGTCACAGACGGAGTTATTGCCCTGTTTCAGCCCGCTCAGCTCCTGAGCCTTCTCCCGGTTAGTCGTGACAGGGTCAAAAATCTTCTCTAGAGTCTGTTCAAATTCCGAAAAAGAACTGCAAACCGGGGAGTCTCGGGCCCACTCTGCCGAAGCCCAAGCCTTGGCTCTCCCCGCCAGGTGGGAAATCATAAAGGCAATCTTAGATCGGTCAGTGGGAAAAGCCTGGGGGTTTAGCTCATAATGTAATGAACAGTCAATGAGGAAGGTCTTGCATAAGCCCGGTTCGCCAGAGAATCGGGCTGGTGGAGCTAACTCACATGCTGCTCCCACACCAGTCATTGATGGAACGGGATTCACTGGGTTGGTGGGCGCCACTACTGGAGGCTCAGGTGCAGCCTTCGTCTGCACTAGGTGATCGTGCAGATCCTGGAGTCGTGAAGATAGGAGCGCCATCTGGGAGGCCAGGGCGGTCTGGAATTCCTCCTGACGGGAGAGCCGGGCCTCCTGGGCTCGCAAGGCTGCCGTGAGCTGTTCTCTCTCCGCTGAGTCCATACTGGCCGAAGTGTACTGTCAGGCCGGGACTCAAAAAGAGGACTCAGATGCGGAGTGGAACAGCAGGTTTTATTAATAAATAGGCAACCTCTTCCACAGGGAGCAAAAGAGGGCTATGACTAAATACAAAGAAAATATCTATGGCTATAAATCACTATACTATAAGGGACTAGACTATGACTATGACTAGGGGGAGAAATATCTATGGCTATAAATCACTATACTAAAAAGGACTATGACTATGACTATGACTAGGGGGAAACTAAACTATCTGCGAAAACGCTGAAAATCTACAATTAGCTATCTAGACTAAGGCTATGAAAACTATAACAAAAAATCGCTCCGAAGAGGACAGCACAACAGGCAAGGCAACAAGAACTATGACTAACGAAAACTATAACAAAAATTCGCTCCGAAGAGGACAGCACAAAATCCCATGGACTTACATATCACATTGTGTCCTGCAGCAGCAGATTCGTTACAGTGTAACTCATGTTCTCCTCATGTTGCTTTCCAGCTTTCCCATTTTTTTCCTGCCCCAATCACCGTATTCGAAGCTGCATTAAAGGCACACTGTTGAGTTTTTGACTGTTTTCGACCTTCAATCGATCAACTCTATGTCCAGATGCTATAGCTGAAGTAGAGAAAGAAATAAACAGATTACCTGTACAGCTGCATTATAAATCTCCAGTCAAAAGTGTCATGATTTCTTTGCATTTCACAGTTGTCTGTGCATAAATAATGAATCTTTTATCTACTGGAGAATATTTGAACTCATCACATGTCAGAGTTTTGTTTATATGGTGTCCCTATCAGTCAGATAATGACAGAACAGTAGTGTTTCTTTTGAAGTCAGGCTGCTAAAACTACCTTGGTAACGTGGTTAATTTAGCAGTTTTTATTTCTTCTGTGGATGAAACTACAAAGTATACAAATGACATAAAATATCATTTTTGTTCTTTTCAAATCCTACATATTTCCAGTTTTATAATGCTTTGTCCTAAAGTTACTATGGTTCCAATTCCGTTCAGAGCAAACTACTTTAAAATTTAAGCTTGCATTTGCACTGTATGTCCTTCTAATGATTTTAAAGCATATCATTACTTTATGCTGCAAACTTTTTTATGCTCTTTTTATACTGCTATTTTTGCCTCACCTTGCCTTACTTTTTTTTTTTTAAAAGCCTAACAGCGTTTTGTGTCTTAGAAAAAGATAAACAGTAAGTAAGAGTAGTACGAAGATCATTAAGAGCTTTATTCTGCTCTATTTCTGTTCTCCTGTTTCCATGCTTACGTCAAGGTGCGCAGCAACGCGACTGACGCTGGAACTTATTTAGGCCGTTAAGTTGTTACAGTGGATGAGCTCGCTCTCCCACGTAGACACGATGAGAAACCAACAAGCAGCTCCCGTGTCTCCATAATTCATCTGAGTTTTCGTGAGAAGTTGCCCTGTCAGGTTATGTTAGACAGACACAAAAAACAGCCCGCGGAGGCTTTTATTCCTGTCCTGAAATATTTAAAGCACCATGAGAACAAAATGTATTTAGACGACTGTTTTTAAAGGGATAAAACTGAAACATCTGTTTTCATTTGTATTTATTTTTGTTGCTTGTCTATGTCAGAATGCCTCTCAGGAAAAAAGAACACACACACACATCCCAGAAATGACATATAGTTATATTTCATTTTATCCCCCAATGTCATTATTTTTTAAGAGCATGCTGTCACTGTTAAAAAAAAAACAGACAAACAATGTTGTCCTGCTGGTTCCTGCTGATAGGAGCAGGCTAGGTTAAAAAAACACTCTGAAAAAACACTCCACCCTGTTGGCTGTAGTCAATCATCACCTCCAAATCTGAGGCCATGGTTCTTAGCTGGTAAAGGGTGGATTGTAGCCTCTGGGTTGGGGAGCGTTGAAATCCTGCCTCAGGTGGAGGAGTTCAAGTTCCTCAGGTGTCAAAAGGTGAAGCTCCCGATTTACCAATCAATATACTTTAAACCAAGGGTGTCAAACTCAGGTCCTGGAGGGCCGAGTGGGAGCAGGTTTTTCTTCCAACCAGGCAGTAAAACAACTAATTCTACTAATGAAGGTCCTCAGCAAGAGCTCTATTGGTTGATTAGTAGAATCAGGTGTGTTACTGCCTGGTTGGAACAAAAACCTGCACCCACTCGGCCCTCCAGGACCTGAGTTTGACACATGTGCTTTAAACCCTTACATATGGTCACAAGCTTTGGGTAGTGTCCAAAAGGATAAATACAAGTAGGTGAAATTAATTTCATCTGCAGGGAGTGGCTGGCTCTCCCAGAGACAGGACGAGGACCTAGTTTATCTGGGAGGAGAGCAGAGTAGGGATGAATGATACCACTCTTTTAGGATACTGACACTTGCATTTTCATCGAAACCAATACCTATACGGATAATTTCTTATTGGCAACATTTCTTCCTCTTGCTCTTTTGGACTCGTCTGTAAAGGAAAAATCACAATAGGAAAGATAAAATGTGTTTTCTCTGATGATGATATTAATGATTTTAGATATTAGGGCTTTCACATTAAATGTCCGACTATCCAAATTACAATATAGCTAAGTGCAAAATCTGAATTGCAACAAGCTGTGTTTTTTTATTTTTTTAATTTATGATATCCATCCACCCATCCATCCATTGTCTATCCCGCTTATTCCCTTTCGGGGTCGCAGGGGTCTGCTGGAGCCTATCCCAGCGCATTTATGGCGAGAGGCAGGGGGATACACCCCAGATGGTCGCCAGCCAATCGTGGGGCTAATTTATGATATAATTAAATATATTATCATTCATATATAATATATCTTCCAAATTAAAACAGATTAAAACTAATATAACAACATCACAGTTGTAATATTTTCTTTTAAATGGAAAAATAAAACTTTTAAAATAGTTATATATATATATATATATATATATATATATATATATATATATATATATATATATATATATATATATATATATATATATACATACATTTTCAACTTTTTTAACAGTTACTTCTTTTTTAAAAATATATCTTTATGGTGTGTAAATTACTTAAATCCTCTCTAGACATTTTTGCCTCTTACTTATCCACATAATTAAATAAGGATATACCTGGGTTAATAAACTATTCAAATATATGCATAGTCACACACAATGAAATACTTGCTGATAAACAAACTCTGGTTTTTGGCAGTTACTTAATTAAACTTCACACCGAATAAGAGTATGAATACAACTAGAGAGCGAAATGTAGACTTTTACAGATTAGATCTGTGTTAATACACAATCTGATATCAGATTATAATATTGACTTGAAACCTGGCAGCATCATGAGGAATATGCTAGCCTGAATGAATCCACTCCTCCCACCCGTACTAATACTCATATTCCTTGAGACACCGGCCACAGTTGTGGAGTTGCATCCATTTTCAAGTGGAGTTTATTGATCAGCCCTGAGCCGAGGTGTAACTACACATCCTTTGAAAGCCTTGCTCTTAGTTTTTCTCACCCAACTTGGAAAACACAACAACGTGTCTTATATGTCACAGTGTACCGCCCCCCAGGCCATATTCTGAATTTTTATCTGCTTTCAAGTCCAGTTCTTAGGATAACAGACTGATAAAATAATCATTGCAGATGATTTTAATATTCACATTGATGTTGACAATGATAGCATTGGCTCACTTCGTTTTAATTGGCAATTTGGCTTTTCTCAGAGAGTAGATGTGCCCAGCTGTGGGCACATCTACCAATGTACGGCATAGAAGTTAAATACTTATTTGTCATTCTACAGATCCCCCTCCTATCACACCATTTTTCCAAATAACTTTTGAATTCCTCCGCGTTCGCAGCAGCCTGCCAAACTCAGTGATATTTCCCAGGATGTGTCTTTAAATGTTTAAATAAAATTGCTGCTGCGTGGAACCATTTTCATCACATTATCGGCACCTTGCTGTGACTTTGTCGAGTGGTGAAAAATAACACCACACCACACCTCCTTTTCTCTCTGCCATTGACGCTTCATACTGAGCTGGTTGGCGAGTGTTTGACGCTCAATCACGGTACACCACTTATCTCTCAGGTTTTCTTGAACACGGGCCAGCTCAATATGCCACCAGACACAAAGGTGTCTCAGCACCCCTCAGTAGTTGCAGAATGCTATCTAAAACAGCTAAATTCATATTTATTAGTATCGATATTTGAAGGAAATCAATGCCTAATGAGTAGTGTGAGAGGATCGATCCAGACTAGGAGCCAGATAAGCTGGCTCACCCTTCTAGTGAGGATGCCTCCTGGTCGCCTCCCTGGTGAGTTGTTCCGGGCACCTCCCCCTCTCTGAGACACTTTGTCTCTGGGCCAGCCTGGGAATGCCTTGGGATTCCCCTGAAAGAGGTAAACGACAAGGGAGAGTGAAATCTGAGCTTCTCTGCTGAAGCTACCGCCCCCGCAAACCAACCCGGATACGAGAAGATGGATAGATGGATTTCTTGTCTCTTTGTCAAGTCATGAAAAATAATCTTGACAATATTAGGGGTTATCAATCATTTTTTTTCATTCGATCCTCGTCCTCACTAGGGTCACGGGGGTCTGCTGGAGTCAATCCCAGCATCCTGCGGGCCAAGAGGCAGGGACACACCCCACACAGGTTGCCAGCCTATTGTCAGACACACACCGCCCACCCACACCTATGGTGAGTCTCTAATTAACATAAGCATGCTCTTGGGCTATGGAAGTAAAACCGCACACACTGGGAGGACATGCAAACTCCACACAGGAAGGTCCCAGCTGAAGGCCTTAACCTTGTGACCTTCTTGCTATGAGGCAACATGAGAAAAACTGCCATTCTGAAGCCAGGAATTCAGTTTGAGAGCCTTTTAAAATATGAATACGTGGCCATGGGATCGGAAATTTAAGTTGTTATGGGTTGTTATTAGTTTAGATAGAGACATTTTTCCCCATGAGGATTTGAGTGTCTGTATTTTGGCTACACACACACACACAAACACACATTAATACAACATCAATGATTGATCCAGCCTGACAGGACCTTGGAACCCTGCCACAACAGCACTGCTCTCACCTTATTGAAAGAAATATTGTGTTTACATGACTTTGGCCAAAAGACAGATCTATCCTTTGTTATTTGAAAGGCTTCTCTAAGCTTTTCGTTTCACATGTCTGGAAGTATGAGTCATTCTAAACTGGAATTTGACTCTGAAAAAGGTTTCAGAATGATGGATGGTTAGAAAAGAGGTCCAGAGGTCCTCTCAGTCTATTCTATCACTATTGTAAAAAAAAAATGATGTCTGACTTTTTCCATTCACATGATCTGCTCTGCCATCTCACATCCTGCTATCAAAAACCAAGGCACTTGTTCATGGCGCGCCTCGTCTGCTTCGCTCCTCTTAACACCGCCTCGCTGTCCTCTTTATTCTGTTCGCCTTGCTCCTCTTCCTTCCTGTCCTCTCCTCTCTTTTCAACCTGTACTTTTCCTTGCTAAAGACAATCTGAACATTTTAAATCAATAAAAATAAATGAAAAAATAGTACTGCACATACAAAATCATAATATATATTCATATTTTTGTTTTCCCTCTACCACATACAGTAAGCTCATGGAATCATTTTTTCAAAACATCCCCAATGTCATTAAATTGATCCAAGAGGTTTTGTGTAAGGGATCAGAGACCAGGATGCTTTGAGACAACATAAAGAAATGTCTACTACAATCAGTATGCAGATTGAGCACAATGTTGTATCATTGGTTTTCTTTATAGGAGGTGATTAAGCAAACACACACACACACACACACACGCGCACACATAGAGGACAGATGACATGGTTTATTTTCTATTCTGTGTGCTTTTTTGGAGTTAATTAGGTATCTGGGTGAAGAACTGCTGTTCTGGGACCAGTTTAGTTTATACAATGGTAACATATCAATGACCAGTGAGCTTCACATATCATTAAATGGTCCCTGATGAAAACTGTTCATATGCTTGGCTGTGTCCATACACTGAAGTGTTAGAGTGATCTATTTTTAAACTATAAATTGTACTAGTAGGGATTTTCTATCAACTTGGTTTGTGTAATGTCATTGGGATGGATCCACAGAGAATCATCACCAGCCTATTTTAGGACAGATAGATGAATACTTTATTGATCCCAAGGGAAATTAAGGCATCCGGTAGGTTTCACAAAATGCAGATTATTCTTATTATTATAATACATGAAAAAGATCATCAACAGAAAGAGAAAGGATAAAATGATAAAAAGTATAAAATATAAGAACGGGAATATTACAAGTAAGTATTCAAGCATTTTTTAGGCATGTGCCCTAAAAAATGTCAGTGTAAAATTACAATAACATTGTTTATCGTGAATATTTCTGGGAAATTCAAATCTAATAAAAATAGTAAATTGTTAGCAGCAACGTTTCTTCTTATTGTATTATATACAATAATGACTGAAACCCAGCTTTTCACCATCTCCTGTCATATACACAGTAAAATATCTCTATGGGTCTAATGACATTTTTATAAAATAATTATTGAACTTAAATTAATGCAAGGAAACCCAGATATTGCCAGAGTATATGTTTGTTTTCAGGTGAATCTTGAGTCACATGACCACACCCTCAAACACTAGGGGCGGCCTAGTCACGTGCCTCCAGCTGGGTTTGAGCGTCCAGGACAGCAGCGAATGTGGCAGATCGTGTCTCAGGCCACCACCTCTGTTTGGAGAAGGTTTCTCTAAGTGGACATAAATGGCTTCTTTTACTCTTCTCTCCAACCACCTGTCTTCCCTGTCCAAACTAAGCAAAGCTAAGATTTGTTCTTTTACGGTGGAGTTGAAGCAGCACTTTTTAAGACTAAAACTAAATTACTGTTTCTTGGTGTCAAACATACACTGTTATTAACATATATTGTTAAATATTTGTGTGAGGAGAATAAAGTACAATAGGTCAGTGGTCCTTTTTCACCTTATTTTGCTGTCTCTAAGTGAAAAAAATAATAATAAAAAATGAATTAAGCTCCAAAGAGCAAATGGCCAGTGTTCTTTTTTCCTGTGTTTGGTGGCACATCAATGCATTTCTGCAATGAAATTTAAAAGGTACAAAATCAAATATTATTACTCCCGTTCCAACACATCCCAAAGATGCTCTATTGGATTGAGATCTGGTGAATGTGGAGGCCCTTTGAGTACAGTGAACTCATTGTCATGTTCAAGAAACCAGTCTGAGATGATTCCAGCTTTATGACATGGCGCACTATCCTGCTGAAAGTAGCCATCAGAAGTTTGGTACATTGTGGTCATAAAGGTATAGACATGGTCAGCAACAATACTCAGGTAGGCTGTGGCGTAACAACAATGCTCAATTATTACCAAGGGGCCCAAAGAGTGGCAAGAAAATATTCCCCACACCATTACACCACCACCACCACCCTGAACCGTTGATACAAGGCAGGATGGATCCATGCTTTAATGTTGTTGACGCCAAAATTCTGACCCTACCATCCGAATGTCGCAGCAGAAATCGAGACTCATCAGACCAGGCAACGTTTTTCCAATCTTCTATTGTCCAATTTCGATGAGCTTGTGCAAATTGTAGCTGAAAGGAGTGGCACCCAGCGTGTTCTTTTGCTGCTGTAGCCCATCTGCCTCAATGTTCAACGTACTGTGCGTTCAGAGATGCTCTACTGCATACCTTGGTTGTAACAGGTGGTTATTTGAGTCACTGTTGCCTTTCTATCAGCTCGAACCAGTCTGGCCATTCTCCTCTGACCTCTGGCATCAACAAGGCCTTTCCGCCCACAGAACTGCCGCTCACTGGATATTTTTTTCTTTTTCGGACCATTCTCTGTAAACCCTAGAGATGGTTGTACGTGAAAATCCCAGTAGATCAGCAGTTTCTGAAATACTCAGACCAGCCCTTCTGGCACCAACAACCATGCCACGTTCAAAGTCACTCAAACTTTCTTCCCCATACCGATGCTCTGTTTGAACTGCAGGAGATTGTCTTGACCATGTCTACATGCCTAAATGCACTGAGTTGCCGCCATGTGATTGGCTGATTAGAAATTAAGTGTTAACGAGCAGTTGGACAGGTGTACCTAATAAAGTGGCCGGTGAGTGTGTATATCTGCTGGAGCAATGTTTTCTGGGGTAAATGAAAATTTAATTTTCAAAGTGTGAAAGGTTTTCAGCACTGAACACTACACACAACAATAAACCTCACTTTAACCCCAGCAGATATATTACAGTTTGAGTCACAGGACCCCAGTTTAACCCCAGTTAGGAATTCATATGCAATGCCGCTCCCTCAGAAGTGTCTTACGAACAGAACACCTCCAGTGTGGAGGCTGAAAAGATGCCCTCTGTTCCTCCAGGGGCAGCTGGGCTGGCTCCGAGCCCGGCCCAGGCCTCCCAGATAACAGTAAATCACAACTCACCCACATGTGAAAGACAAAGACCGCCAATTAGTTGGAAATAGGAGAACTAAACTTGTGTATAGAGATGTGAACCGGCACAAGGGTGCCCACACACACACACACACACACACACACACACACACACACAAACTCCCCCACACACACTTACAAATCAAACTGCCGGAAAAAAGCATCATCATTCACAGCAGTCACTTTTACTGATGTATTGATATACTTCAACCACTAAAGACAACATCTTGAGTGACTAGAAGCGTTTTTTTATTGTAAATTACATCTGGCCATATCATAACAGCGGGGGCGTGATTGGCTGGCGGCAGGATCATAAAAACAAAAAAAAGCTCCACATGACCCCAACCTGCCGGCAGAAAAACCCAAGGATGGGTGGTGTCACATGGGATCAGCCGCCTCTTCACGACGTCATGTCAGCACCGACGCCGTTTGTAGGCTGAATAACGACATACCGCTCAACATCATCCGCCAATTGACCTTTGAATATAAAACGTTTTCTTTCAGGCAGCGAGGAGATGCATTAATTGGGTTTCATTATACAGTGCAGTCACCTCTGGCGCCGTTCAGAACGGCAGCTGAGTCACTGATGGATCCTTTGAGGATCCGCGGAAGAGAAGCGGCAAAAGGCTGATGTCATATTTCAGCAATGCCATTATTACCAGACAACTGGATCAAGTTGGGGTCGGACTTGATATGCAGTGCTGCTGACACATTGGTGTAGTTTTTTACTTTCTTTTTTCTGCTGGTCACAGTCTCCCCACTGACAGCTCAGTTATTTGAAACATTATTAGATTTTCACCCAGGTTGAAATGTCCATTTGCTCCACTGGTCGTCATGGGTATTTGGAGTGAAACAAAGCTCACCTCTGACCCTCGTCTGACCTGCACAAGCCTGAGATGTGAATTACATCAGAGAATTTAGTGGGCAATGTCAGCTATATCATGGAGAAGCGCTCCGTGCACGGCAGCATTTGACCCTCATAGTCTTGCAATTACACCAGCAGCACGAGCCAGTAAACGCCATGAACCTTACGATGAGGTAGGCTGTAAAGGTTTCATCTCTTCAATCATTGGAATCAAAGAGCAGCTCACACAGAGCATTGTGGAGATATTCTAATGAAGTCTCTGAGGGGTTTGGACAGGATGTTCTTTCCACTATATGCATGTTTATATTGAGTAGGTAACTAAGAATGAAGCCAGATTGATTATTTTTAAAGAAACGAATGATTGGTTTTAAAGGGCTATTCAAGATTCAAAACCCCAAAAGTCAAAAATTCTAAGTGATCCAAAAAAATGTGATTTCTTTCCAATGATTGTGTGAGAAGGTGATGGCCCCTCCCCTTCTCACCTGATTATAAGGGGGAACTGAATAGCGGAGAGGGAGTTCCCCCCCGGACGGGTTTGCGTGCGGGACAGGTGACGCGACGCATGGGACTGCCTGTTTGGTCCACCTGGTGCGAGGTGGACTTTCACTGCTGGCGTGAGCGTTGTTTTCTTTTTTGTGCCGCCGTCAATAAATGTTTTTTATGTGAGTTCCTTTGCCTCCTGTCTCCGCTTCTTTTCTGGTTGCCCTGATCCCTTTTGTGGGGAGACCACGTCGGTCGCTCACAGATTGCCAACAGTTAATCATCTGTTCAGGGTACAGATGTGTGTAAATGTGCATATTTCATGGTTATAATGTAAACTAAATAAAATGCTGTATGGCTATAGTGCAGTGTTGTGTGTTGGGCTGCAGCTGCAACAACAAAAGATTCGAAAGTGATTCAGGAACAAGGATTTCTTACGGATCATTACCAAAATATAATCATGTGTTCATGTACCATTCTCAAAACTAACTGAACATTTTGAGATAACATTTTGAGATATTTAGCTAATAAACAGACAGACAGACAAACACAGATGAAAACATGATCTCCTTGGTGGAGGAGCAGTGTTCGTGCTGTGGTGGGGTCAAAATCCTGATTAGAACTCATCAATACAAGTGTCTAGTACCAAGGACTTGTATAGTTGTTGAAAAACAACTTTTTCAAAGCTTAAACTTAAAAAACAATTACTTTGATATGAGCCGATAATTATGTATTAGTGATGCATTTGCCTGCTTGTCTATTTTTCTAAACCCTGTCATTGAACTAGGAGACAAATTAATTGTAGGCCCTGGTGAATAGAAACTTAGAGGCTACTGACACAGGAGGTTTGTCTGCCTGTCAACAAGGCACCTGCATTATTCTTGTTTTTTGGTGACGATGGAAGAGAAGAAGGCAGAGGAAACCAGATGGTGACGCAGGAAGTATAATAGGGCAGGCGTGATTAGAATAGAATACAAGCAGTTATTGTCATTGCATGAAACAACAAGACAGCCGAGCATCTGCGTGAGCACATAGTAGATAATGTGAGATGAAATGAACAATCTTATTTCTGAACGCCGTGTTTGCAGTGAATCTCAATCCCCGTCTCACTGGTGGGACTAGAGGGACATGTGATAAGCTACATTATTTGTCCCTACATTAGCAGAACAATGCAGGCGAGCAGCACCACGCTCGTCCCCCACTATAAGAAAGCAGGAAGCAGAGGGAACCCACGCAGACACAGGAAAAGTCCATGAACCCACAACCTCTTCTGTGAAGCAACAATGCTTCACACCATTTAAACGTGCCACTGTGCCACTATTATTGTTTGGTAAAATAAAAGACATTTTCAAAGCTTTGGCTAGGACATAAAATACATGAATATGCTTACACACAATAAAATTTTACTCTGTTTCTTGTCTGCATTCCATACTCCTATTTATCTGTCTATTTATCTCTCTATATCAGCAGATATATTTTAATCCCTTGTCATCAGGTGTAACGCAGGGGTACGGTGTATTCTGTATTTTATTCTGTCAAATAGAAGCATCAGTCGTTGACTAAACACTCCATCAATGCATGACAGCATCACAGCTTAGTCTCGGCCCCTATTGTTTGGCTGCATATTCACAGCGTAAAATCACTGTTTCTGTTCAAGCAGCGTGTCATCGCTGAGAGCTGCGTTGACAGTGTTGAAAAAGGGATTCCAGTGTAGAGAAAGGAACTCGCAAGCAACTTTCTCAACTGCACTTGACCCAGCAAGAAAGAAAATAGGTTACTTTTAGTGTTTTAACGTTGACTGGAAGCCGGCTAATGTGCTGTTGCATAAGTCCATATGCTACTGAAAAAATGGCACCATTACCCTCATTCTGAGCTTTGAGGAAAAGTCAGTCAGTCATTTTCTATACACACTTATTTCACACTAGGGTCACGGGGGGGTGCTGGAGCCAAATCCAGTGTACAAGAGGCTAGAGGCAGGGACACATCCTAGAATGGGTCACCAGCCTTTTGTCTGACACACCGTTTACTCACACACTCATAACTATGGGTAATTTAGAGTCTTCAATTAAATTAAGCATGATTTTGGACTGTAGGAGGAACAATTCAAGCTTCTTAAATATAAAAAAACAAAAATAAAGGGATAAAAGCATTTTGAAAAGCCAATGTATTGTACCATAAATAAAGAAAAATCGACTATATCCAAAATTAAAATTAAATTAAATTAAAGTGAAGAATTTGTACTTCCAGCAAATGAATGTGAAAACACTGAAACTGCAACATTCAAGTGAATAAAACACCTATTTATGAGTAGTGGGGAACCTTTAATAAGTCTAAGGCCTGTGGTTCCTTACTGCCACACCAAAGTACTGCTGACCTCCCTTTATCCCCATAGACTCGCCATGGCGCGCCCTCAGAACACAGCCGTCACACCTGTTACGACACACCTGGCCTCGCCTGAACCACAGCACAGAGCATAAATTGCCTCCAAGCTCTGTCATTGTCTTCTTCCTGTTGACACAGGACGCCATCCCTGCCACAATTCCTGATCTGCCTCTTGCTACCATGCTTTTCATGAAGAGCTTTACAGGGGACCCTGCAGGGACTGGTGCTTACAGGTTTAATCAGAGAGTACACAGGTGTAGACAGTCTGTAAATAACGGAGGGCACAGTCAGATAATGCCACGTAAATACATACAAGGACATTACATGCAAGACATTACATGTCTGCTGTATGACAACATCATAAGCTGAGAAGGATATTTTTTAGTCCTGGACTAATATTAGTGTAAGGTAATAAGGCAGACTTAACCACCTCCTGCAATGCACCTTACTTCAAACTGAAGCCATTTATTTAATCAGCCAATTTAGCTGAGTAGTTCTTTCAAAACTAACATAATTTTGCTTCAATATCTTTGACAACTTTCATTTAGAGCCGTTCTGGCCAGCTGAGACCATGCAATTTGGCTCATGTACTTTCCGGATGTATTTCTAACCATGCTTGTTCATTTGTTTCAAAGAGTTTTAAAGTATCACCATATTTTTAGTGTGTGTCGAGTATGTCCGACAGTTTTCCCTGCCGCCTTGTACTGAGGTTTGCATCTTTTTCATAGAATCAGATGACTGATGCCAAATGAGGCCTCACTTTAGACATTTAGCCTTTCACGGGTGTAAGTGGCAATGGTTGGAATAACAGCGTTAAAAATCAATGTTACTAACACTGTTATTTTTTTCAGTAATGTAATAATTGAAGTAATTAAAGTTAAAAGTAATCGGAATAATTACTTTTTCTATTGTTACAATTCTATTACCACTACACACATGCCATTACTACGTGTTACTGACCTGCTGCCCATGGTTGATTGTTAAGTTATGACTCTGCCAGTTTAGCTGCTGATTTATTCCTCACACTAACACAGCCAACGCCAAAACAACAAATTTTGTAAGAAAAGTTCACGAGTGCTGCGTCTTTTCTTTTTCACTCACTGTAGCCTATTACTCCAAGATGCATTCACAGACCCTCAGGGTAGTACATTTTTAAACTTAAAAAAAGTAACACATTAGTTATGTTCCCTGGTAACTAGTCACGTTTATAATGGTGTAATTCAGTTACCAATTTAGATACTTTTAGGGGAAGTCACTTGTAATTATAACTAATTACCTTTTCAGAGCCACATGTCCAACACTGGTGATTGGTTGGTGAGTTTGTGGGAAAAAATGGATGTGGTTATTTGAGAATTTAAATGGTTTTGATTATGCTGAGAGTACCTCTTGCATAAATGGAGCCTGAAAGAGAGAGAAACGGTTCATTATTATTTATCATTATCATATAGCTGTTTCTCACCTACTATTTTATTTGAAGGTGAAGCTTGTGCTGTGCTGTGCCTTAAAGAGCTCACAGTGTTTGGCCTAGTTTCCAGAAAGCAGAACAGATAAAGCCATAATGAATAAGGTCATTAAAGACTCACAACCATTAACAAGTGAACAATGAAGCTGGACCTAACTGAAAGTCTCCCTCCAAGGCAGGTGTGTACTGTCACAGTACGTAACGTATCTGTATATGTGTGCAAATGCATGTACATGTATGTATGAAGCAGATGAAAACTTAAGAAGTTACATTGGACCCATAAGCACTTCTCACGTGTTCAAGCTTTAAAGGCCATAGTTGATTCATGGTATCAGGCGGCAAGGACAAGGACACGGAGAAGAAGAAGGGCCAAATGCAGAAGGCCATAACAATTAGTCTGACATCTAATATGTGGACAAATATAAATATGGAGGCCTATCTGACTGTGGGCTGTCACTATATTGATGAAGGTGAAAAGGTCTGAGCTGTTGTGTTGGCAAAGGAAAACAGCAGAAAACATGGCTCAACAGCAAAAAAAGAGAAAAAAAAACAACAAGCTTGAGACGAGCCAAGCTGTCATCTAAAATAAAGGCAGATATACAAAGTAATAGAGTATATAAGTATAAAATAAAGATAAGAAGAAGATATAAGTATAAAAAGAATGACTGAGAATGAGACTTTAAATCTACTGAAACACAGTGAATTATAATTTATCTGGATTGTGTGGAGGTGGAACAGTGGGTAACGCTGTTTTCTCACAACACGAAAGTGGCAGGTTCAAGGACTTGGTCTGGGACTATTCTGTGTATAGTTTACATGTTCTTCCTGTGTGTGTAGGTTTTCTCTTGTTTCCTCACACAGGTAATTGGACCCTTACTTATAAGTGTGTGTGTGTGTGTGTGAGTGACTGGTGACTCCAGTCTGGGGTGTATCTCTGCCTCTGGCCCAAAGTGGGATTGACTCCAGCAGACCTCTGTGACCCAAGTGAGGAATAAACAAGTGTAAAACGAAAGGATGCAGGTAATATACAGATAACTATAAAATAAAATATATTTTATATAAAAGTGTTTTATTTTATAGTGCTATCTAATTTGTTTTTCTTCAGATTGTCCATATAGATGCTCACACTTTTTTATGCTTGTTGATCTATATGTGACCTAATGTGTTAGGACAATTCTCGTGGCTCATGTTCACACTCCACTACAACAGCTCAGAGTTTTTACTGTCAATCATCTGCGACGTTTCCTACTGTTTGCTGATCGCCATGGAATCTTCAAGAAAAGCAGCGGAGTTAGTTATTTCTTTCGTTGGTTATTTCTTTACAAAAACAGCCCTTCTCAAGCCTTCACTTGAGTAACAAGAGAGAATAAAGGAGCGCGGCCCAATTTACAGATTCAGCAGCAGTCGATTATTTGTAAATGAGTGTAAACCCGCTGCTTCACCTGGTTAATCCACTAAATACCTCAATCCTAGTCTTGATAATGTTGCATGCATAAACATGATGTGAGAGACATCTCAAAGCACATGCATCATTGGAAGTGATGAGGACACTGAGTTCAAATGTTTTCCTCCAAGTTTTATAGTAACAGATCCATCGAAACTAGTGATCAAGACTATATATACAATCCTCAAAGGCTACAATACATTTTGACCGTTTTTCCAAGTCATATATAATATAATTGTATTAAATAGACAGGATTTGTAATTTTAGTGATACTGCACAGGGGTGGGCTCAGTTTCATTATACGTCATGTGAAGTAAAATCACTGCCAATCAATTGTTTTAAACTTTTCTGGTGGCTTCTGCTGGGTCAGAACAGAAGGACAAAACAACCCAGCTGAGGCTACTGGTGAAGAGCAAAACAGACATAGAGAGTCTTCTAAAGGCAGAGGGCCTCAATATAAAAGAGAAATCTCCTTAGCCCAAAAGGGTGAAGAACCCGCTGCTTCTAAATAAAAAATCAATAAATGCCTCCCATCTCTGGTTACACATGCAATCTCAGTCCCCAGTCATATAAGCACTTTCCCAAATCATCCCCTCTTTATTAAACGCTCCTGTTTTTTTCCCAAACCTACAATATAATCGCTTAAAATGATGTATTTAGGAAATGTGAAGCTAACAGCAGCAAACAGATCAGTAATACAAAGTAAAGAGATGTAAGAATCCATATTGGATAGAGCTGTAGCACAAAGTGCACCAACATGTCAATAATACAGTATTTGCATTATGGCAGTATCACATAATCATTTATAATTTATTTGTGCGTTTCTCAGTTTTCTTACCAGATGGTGAGGAATATTTAACATATTGTTTGTATGGCTTATGTTTACTTCTATATAGAAAGTCTTAATATCCCTTACAAGATACACTATATTGCCAAAAGTATTTGGCTTGATTTTACTTATTAAACTTATTACACCTGTAGTCGGGTCAAGTGGGACAATAAGGAAGGACACCTGATACTATATATATATATATATATATTTATATATATATATATATATATATTGGGTTTTAGAATGAGCAGGTACTTTTATGCCCGTCTCTGACTGAAAAAAGCAATTATAATCTTATTTTGCAGGTAGGAGTTCATCTCTCGGATGAAGGAGGCCTGAGGCCTGTGTAGATTCAGGTTAATAATAATCTGTACCTTAAGGAACAATGTGTAAGAAATATGAGTTTTTCTGTTTAAATCTTTTTTTTGGTCACATTTTGTGTGCTATACCTACTCACTTAATTATTTATTTACTTGATTTAACATTATTAAGCCCCCAGAGCAATTGCACCAAGGCTTCTGCCTACAGCTATGAAATATTGTTATACAGTGTATTTTGTCTTAATCCTCTTCTGGGTGGATTTTTCAATGTAAATTGTTAAAAACTACACAAGATTTCTCATAGAGAATGAATAGGACAAGGTAAAAAAAAATTCTGAGACACATACATCTTGTGTATTATTATATTATTCCAGGTTTTGATAGACAACATGGTTTTAGATCAATCACATATTATTTTTGAGTTCATAATGGGAGCCTATGGGATGCAGTGTTTGTGCTTCAGTGGTTGACATCACTTTTCAGTAGATATCTCTGCAACACAATTCATTTAACCATTGTTATAAGATGTCTAAATATTAGTGCAGCTTTAAATAAAGTCATCAGGAGAGAAGCGTCACCTGTCTTCCCATTGATTCTTGGTTTCACAAATGTGAGGTCTGCAATCGTACCCTCTGACAGTGATTTTACAGTTAAGTTTTTAGCCTTATATGAAACGCATAATATGATAACAGCTTCATAGTCAAGTCATTTCTATGTTGCCTGCAGCTATGTGTTGTTGCTTGAATGTCCTCCCTCCACACTTCACAAACACACAAAGAAAGACACGGATCGATCCGAGGAGAGAGGCCTTTATTTAGCTCCTTCATCAGGGCTTTAATGTGACATTTATCTCCCTTCATTACTCCCATCAGTAAAGGTCAGGTTCGTGCACGTGGGCCCTCTCAGGTGTTTGGACCCCACACCCTGTTTGAACATCTGCTTCCCAGGAGCACCAGGGATATTAGTGTCTTCATTTCTCACGCGTTTTCATCGCAGGAACGAATCCGATCCCAGACTTTACTCGTAAATCCGAAGAGAAACAGAGGGATTCGTGTTCAGATACTGAGCAAAGACGCATAAATCTCTTCTGGATTTTCCTCAGTCGGCTTGCTTGCGTGGTGGGAAGGCTGCTGCTTGGATGGCAGGGTGATGCTGCTGCTGCTGGTGTGATGATGCAGGGAGGTGGAGGGGGATGGGAGGGGGGCTGGTGATGGAGGCAGAACTTCCTGTCTGTCTCTCTGCGTCCCATTGCATTGAGAAATAATAGCGCGCAGTGAAAGCCGAGCATTCGTTCATTCATTCAAGGACCTTGACTGACGCTGCCGAAGCCTGGAGGCTCACAAGTGAACCGGCAGCAGCGGAGGACAGGAGAGAGGAAGACAGGGAACACGGAGAAGAACCGAAAAAGAAGAAGAAGAAGAAGAAGAAGAGGAGGAGGAGAAGGAGGAGGCGGAGGAGAAGAGCGAAACCCGCGCGCTGGGTTTGGAGCGGTTATTTTAACTCATCACGGCGATGAAAATCTTTTTAAACCAATGAAAAGTTCTTCCATCTCGGCCAAGTCCTTTTTGCTTTCACCTCAGCAATCAATTCAACTTGGATTTTATCTGATGCGTCGAGCGCGCCGGACTCTTCCAGGGGTGTAGCCGCGCCGCTTCTGGTGCGTCTTTGCGCTGGCACAGCGCTGCGTGTGTGTGTGTGTGGCGTGTGTTGTGTGTGTGTGGTGTGTGCGCGCGCGCCCGTGTGCGTGTGAGAGGTGGAAGATCACTCGGAGTGGCCGAGCAGTCAGAAGGATGCTGGAGGGCAATGCCTGCAGAAAGAGAGGATGAGATCTGTCGAAAGGCGCTGGAACTGCTGTCGGACCTGTGCTCCAGGGGAGAGGTGCAGGATGACAACTGCCTGGATTTCATTTACTACTTCAGGGACCTGGCCAGACCCCGTTACGCCGACTCAGGTCAGGCTCCACACACACACACACTGCTATCCTGAGATTCTTAAACTGGAGTTTCATCATAGGCTGCGCTAATGTGATAAGTTCGATTTCACTGTGAGCGTCAGGGAATGACCAAAATGAGATGTTTAGAAGAGAAGAGACAAAGTAGTATATCTTTTAGAACTTTTCAAACTGGGATTAAAGATAAATAGTGATTTAAATATTAACCATTTTACTATGAACTTGAATATGTATGATTTAAATGAGTTATTTCATAGATTTACCGCATCATTAATTACTATACAGGATGATTTAAAACAAATTATGATAAAAAGGGTTGTTTTTTTTAACAAATAAAGAGTCCCATTCACACAGAGCACACTGTGTGTCCGTGTGTTCCCCACAGATGCCAGCAGAGTGTGAACTTGTTGCTCACATCTATTAGCACCAGCAGAATCCACAAAGCCACTCAGACCTACACACTATAATGTGTGTGTTTGTCAGCTCCACCAGAGCATCTGGCATCTCCTCACACAGCTGAGGATAGTGAGGGGGGGGCATGGTTTGGTTTCGCTTTTATGCTCTGGTGGCACAGAGAGAGAGAGAGAGAGAGAGAGAGAGAGAGAGAGAGAGGAGAGGGCCCCACCCAACAGATATTCCCCATATATAATAGTTCCCAGCACTTTGTAGACATGGTTCCTGTAACACAAAGACCATGTTGGTTCTTAAGACTCAGTCACTGTAAAATAACAGCAGGACATTTCTAGGCAGTGTGGGAATTTCACTGCAGAAATCCAGAGGAAAATGTAGGAATATTACAGCAAGAACACCTAGTGATGGCCCTTATGTATAGAAAGATTCATGATGATTTACTATAATTTAAATCATATATATTTGTGTGCGTGTGTGTGTGTGCGCACTCATTGAGTTTATTCCTGTGAATTCAAATCTCAGAGCATGTATGCTACATTATATACATATCCTATACATATGATGTGCAATGTGCATACCCTGTTTGCATGTGCCTGTGTTGGGTGTGTGTGTGTGTGTGTTTACATGTATGTTGTATTTCGTTAGCTAGCGTGGCTAGGCCGCTGCTTTTAAACATGTTACAATCCATCATTAAACATGTATGATGGAGAGGAAGTTCAAGCTACCAGATTGGGTCCCCTGAGGAGCTGTGACCCACTTCCTCTCGTACTAGACTGCTCTAAATGCGCGCTCGCACACACACACACGCACACACACACACACACACACACACACACACACACACACAAGGCTTTATTCACAATAACTATCCCTGGGAGCTGAGAGGGAACAGACTGGAGACTGGAAGTGCTCTATGATGATCAAACTTTTGGGAGTTTTACAATATTCTTTCCTACAGTTCCAAGAAGGCCTTTTCTAGCCGAAACACCCAAAACAAATGGTTTCACACTCAAAACTAGAGTCACAGGAGGGACAGATTTATAACTCTTAATAGGAACATAACAGGCCTCACAGGAGATAATGATGCGACTGCGCTATTCTATATATGTAAATATAGAAAAGAGTGTTTGATTCATAAGGTGCCGAAAGGTACCAGCGTATCCTGAATAAAAGATAGAGTAGCATTCTTTCAGGGTGCAGTGGGTATAGTAAGAGGCTGTTAACAATTAGTTAAATTCTAACCATAACACTGATTTACTACATGAACAAATGTTTAATTCTGTCCGCAGCCAAAGTAAATGTAAAAACAAAAGGCAACAAACAGCTTTCTATTCTACACAGGCAGCGTGACACTGCTCAAGTAATTCCCAAGCTTGGTGGGATCCAAGAAAAACTGGTAAACGTAACGTAACGTTTTTGTTACTGATAGCTCTCGCTGTTGTTTCCTCAGGAAAGTGCAGACACAGGAGACACAAAGAGCAGCTCCAGAAATGGATAACAGACAGAGAGTTTGTTGAAGACGTTCCATCTCCCATCCAGGATGCTTCCTCAGATTAACATGACCGAACCCTCGAAACTGTGAATAGATGTCATAAACTCCCACAATTAGGGAGTTAGACGACACTCTGTTTAGTGAATGTTTCTCCAAGTAGACTTTTTTTTAGTTTTTGTTGGATGAAGGCCTACACTTCTTGATTTTAACCCACGTGTCATCCACATATCTAAACTAGTAACTGGGTATTGTTCCTCAGCACCTGATTCTCAACCTCCTGTAACTTGTAACTTTGGATCAAATGAACCATGTGCTCTCATAGGCCTGTTTTGGTGCATCTTTTCTTCTGTTTGCTACAAGGCCACAAAATCACAACCAGTCACATTTACACATGTCACACGACTACCAGCTAACCAAAAATGCAAGAAAAAACACAAATAGCAAAATCAACCGGCTTCTGAATAGATTTTGTTGGCTAGTCAGCACCACACACATCTGAAGGCACAGCCATGCCTCTGAATCCTAAAACACTAGGAGCATGAATCCAAAGCAAGAAATAATCAATCAGCTCCATCACATTCATCAATCTGCTCATCATTTGAAGACAAAGTCCATTCTCTTTCTTCATGAACAGTTCATTGACATGGATGAATCCTTCATTAGTAACCATACTGCAGCAACTTAGTGGAAACCAGCAGACAAATATCAGCTTGCACAAATAAAAACTAAAGTTTATCTGCCACAGAGTGGAACATGACGGCTTCACCAACGTTCCACTGATAAGTTTTAATGCAGAAAACACTTTAATTTCTTGGTCTCGAAGATGAGGGATTGATTAAATGTTGGGGAAAATAGGTTAGGTTTCATTACACCCTTGATTGCATTTTCGAGGTATTGTTGCCAGGCAACATAACATTATTGGATATTTGGTTTAGAGATCTTTCTGCCTCTGGTGATATTCTTGAATGTCCAATAAAGTTAATGGCTCTCCTCTCTCTTCTCTTCATTTTAATTTGAAACACATCTTTCCACAGCATTCTCTTAAATTATCTATTTCTCAGTCGTATCCATTTTTCTTTCCCAGTCTGCAATACAAAAGTCCTCACACTCACATGCCCATTAATTACAGTTTTGAAGGAGGTAGATGCTAGATTAAAATCGATGGATCACCAGAATTTTCACAATTCATCCAGAGGGGAGTGGCAAGGTTTCACCACATTGGATGACAATATATTGCCATGAATGTCACCTCATTGTGACCCTATCAAAGTCAATATTAAATTACTTGATTACTAAATTCAGCAAAATATATTTTGGGAACCATTAGATGTATACATGCACAATTTAGTTTATATATATATATAAAAGAGAATTAAGCGAATCGCTGTCCCTTTTAATCATCCATTCAGCTGTGGTGTTTACACTAGTACAGTTGTCTAATTGCAGGGTATTATCTGTGTAAGTGTTCTGGATAGTAATCACGGATGAGCTGGCATCATTGCATGTATCTTCTGGTGTCTCTAATCGGTAATTGTCCTGCTCCGTGGTTAGATGGAGCATGCTATGAACCTGCCTCCGTAGCACAGGGTCCTTCTACACTAATGCCTGCTGCCACAGGGATGATACTGCCCCAAAATTACTCAAATAAATCCAACAATGAAACAGGCCTGACGGATATGTCCCCTCCACGGCCTGAAGTGTACATGTTTAATGTTAGGACTTATGGAGTTAATAAAAATAAGAAAGGGGGGGGCACAGAGAGGCTCCGTGAACATATATTGATGTAATATATTTCATATCAGTAGATAATGATCCTTATCGATTTATTACTGATGATCATTTTAGTATATGTAGTATTTACTATTTATTTTGATTTTAGTGATGAGGAGAAAAAAGGCTGAATATATTGGGAACCTTGAATGAAACTAATAATTTTATATTGAACTATTAGCTTATTATATTGATTATGCACATACTGATGATCCATCCATCCATCCATTGTCTATCCCGCTTATTCCCTTTCGGGGTCGCAGGGGTCTGCTGGAGCCTATCCCAGCGCGTTAAGGCGAGAGGCAGGGATACACCCCAGATGGTCGCCAGCCAATCGTGGGGCACACACACCATTCACACACCATTCACTCTCACACTCACACCTATGGGCAATTTAGAGTTTACCAATTACCTGAGCATGTTTTTTGTATTGTGGGAGGAAACCGGAGTACCCGGGGAAAACCCACGCAGACACGGGGAGAACATGCAAACTCCACACAGAAAGGCCCCAGACCCAGGCCCAAAGCGGTCTTGAACCTGCGACCTTCTTGCTGTGAGGCAACAGTGCTACCCACCGCACCACCGTGTCGCCCATACTGATGATATATATTTTTAATTACACAGGCCTACTCTGCAGTGCAGTCTGATTACACAGCCTTTGTGAGAAGTAGTGTAACTTTGTTATGTTGCAGGCTGACAGTCAGGGTCTGCTGCTGCTGCTGGATAGGTTTGATAACTGCATCAATTTCACCCTCATTTGTCACACTTTTTTTTTTTTTACATGTAGCTAGAAAGCTATGCACTGTATGAACATTACCCTGTTATTATTTATTCATTCTTTATTGATTAAGTGAATCTATGCCAATAATATCATGTTGCATTTCCATTAATGTTTAATGTAGGCTGAGCTTAAGTCTATCCCTCTTCCAGCTTCTATGAGTTCAAGGTTTGCATCAAACTGGTATGTACGGCACTGCGTGTGTGTGTTTGTGTGTGTGTGTGTGTGTGTGTGTTCAGAGATGCATTATTTATCTCCTGTTTCATGCTGAGTGCAGTGGGTCAACCCTTTAACCTTACTGTACGTACACATACACACATATAGTGTGAATTCTGTGGGTTATTTTACTTACTTATTTTTTGACATTTTTTCAAGTAAGTTTATTCAAATATAATATTTTAAATGATATTTACTTCATTAATATAAATATCCTGTCTAATAGCGTTCTCTGCCTGTGTTTGTGACGTGCCCTTTCTATAAAGAATGGCTGTTGTCCTGATGAGCCACTGGTAATATTTAGAGAAATCACATGGTACGCTCTCATAGTTACTCTAATGTTTCTATCTGGTTGCGGGTGGATTGCACTTTCATGCATTCCATGCTTAACACATGGAGACTGAACACTGTCTGTGGGACTTTTTCAGTGTCACATCTTTTAACCTATGTAAGTCACCGCATGAAATCCGAAGCATGAGCCAAGACCCGATTTAGATTTACTAGGGACATGCTGCATTGTTTGGGTGGTGCCGACACTTAATAAATTCACTTCAAAATTCACTTCAAAACTGGTTACAAGGCAGTTTCACTGTGCACTCTTGATCACATCCTGTACTGGAAATGACCCGACTGCACCTGAACCTCTCCACATGCATTTAGGCAGATGAGAGCTTTATGGAGATGTTTATTGCACTTCAGTTGGCTTCATTTCCTCTGAATCGCTTCCTAATATGGACATGCAGCATTTTAAAAACGTTAATTATTCATGATTCATGAGAGCAACAGGGAATGGAAAAACACGGGACATAAAATAATTCAGTCATCTGACATGTACTGCCTCCTTGTCAAAACACGCAGTGACATGACAGAAGCGGGCGACCAGCGCAGCAGTTACAAGACGGTTTTTAAACAATTTATTAAGATAACGGGCTCATCTAAATCGGGGGTGGGTGCTGTGTTTGTTAGGGAAAACTGCTGTGAAACAATCAGGAACTGCTCCGTTCTCGACACTCATTCACTAACTCACTCACCCGACCAACGGGCTCTCTCCCTTTTCATCTTGTCTTCTTTAGAATGATTCGACGGCTACTAACTTTATTTTAATGTTGGAAAAGTGAGAGAGCCTCCCCTCTTTGTCCTTTTATTATAGCAGAGTTGCACAGCTCTGATCAGGCTTATGTTTTACCGCTCGGCACCACATGTGGTTGTAAACTCTGCAGCAATACCCGCTTTTAAATTGTTGATTCATTAGAGTCTATCTGTGACAGCTTTTGGTTTGTCAGGACTGTAGCGGAGATCAGATATGTGGCCGGTGAAAAATACTTATTTATAAATGAAAAAACATTTAAATAAAAAAAAAGAATCGTTCTCTGGAAACAGTGTTAACAGAGCGATTCATAGCATCCCATACATCTTTTTGTTATTTTAGAATACTGATGCTAATATGATGTGTTTTTTATGTTTGGTGGTTCTTGACTTCTCTCATCTTCTCTTTTCAATTATTGAGTCAATTTACAGATACAATGGGACGTCAAAACAATTCTGGGATTTAAAATCGCTTCATAAATCTGATTTCCAATATCTAATTTAGGAAGATATTGGTGAATGTTGATGGATCAGTGTTGGCCTGTCACAAAATGTATTGCATAAAAATTAAAATGCATTACACATTGGTGAATCTATTATTGACATTTAATGCTCCGGTTATAAGTAGTGTACATCTACTTAATTTCTGAACTGATTCATGGATGTTTATTGGCAACGTTCAGATTTTACACTTTCACTTGAGCTTCCACCGATACCAGACGCATATATGCATATGATATGTGAGCTTCAATCTGAGAAGACATTTTTTTCTAATTGTTGCTGAGGGTTAAACAGTCATAACCTGCAGAGAAAACCCACAAGTACACACACACACACACACACACACACACACACACACACACACACACACACACACACACACACACACACATACATACATACACACACACACACACACACACACACACACACACACACACACACACAAAGGATGATGAATAAATCCTTATTCCTGTTTGGAGACTTTTTTTTTTCTGTATTTCTGCAAATACATTAATACGCGTGCTAAATGAAACACAAGGAACTGGCAGGCACATTTTAGCTTAACAGTCACCTCTGTTGACTCTCTTTCTGCTTCATTCAATGCCTAATCTGACGTTCAATACAAATAAGCCTTTCTGCAGTATAGCTGGATAACCTGGAGCATGTTGTTGATTTTACACCTCATCAAAGCCAGATTTAGTCCAAATCAATAGAAGCAGCCATCTGTGTGTCTGCTCACTTTGGGATTTTAAGCTTTATTCACTTCAGAAGCAGGAGAACGCCTCTGCCAGGGCTTCTATCAGGAAAATCCATTCGCATTGTTTGACACAAACCTGGCTCTGATCTGCCCCACTGAGGTGATTCCTGGCGGTGTGACACTCTCGCATTAGCAGTTGGTTGATAGCAATCGTGAATCTTTTTTTTTTTTTAATTGATCATTAAAAAAAGATGCCCTGTAATGCTTTGGTCTTGCGAACATAATGCAATCAAACATGGATGTAGCCGCCCTCCTGACATTACCAATTAGTTTGCAGACTACACTACAGACATTTTGAAGCCTAAAGTTTTGCATTTCATGATTTTTGGAGACAGAATGACCATATTGAAAAAGAGTGTGCAGCTAGGGAGGAGCAACGCCCTTTAACTCCACTTATTACTCAGTTTGACACTTCCTAAATTATATGTAATGTATGTTTTCCACCTGATTTGAACAGTTTCCAGGCTGTAAACATAGTGATTTCTGCTGTAAAGTTGGGCATTTTAACATGAGAATCAATAGGGATTTACTCGCCTTTGTAACCAACCTCAAGTGGCTATTCTCGTATCTGCAGATTGTTTAGCACTCCTGCATTTGGTTCATTTTTCCAGCCCCAGAGGTTACTCACTATGTGGCAGATTGGCCGATTAAAATTTGCAGTCCATTTTGAAACAATGAGGTTTGTCATTTTACTTGTCAGCACCAATTTTGAATGTTGCTGACAGGTTTAATCCATCTGGCCTCATCAGCTGACTTCAGCTCCACGAGTTGATTAAAACACTCCCCAATCGACAGTTTTAAAAAATAAGGTGCTGATTTTAAAATGAAAAACTTGAAAAAAAATGCTTCAACCTGCATTTGCAAACTCCATCCTTGCAGCTGCTTTTATACAGTTTGCAGCTCAAACACGTGCCCAAGCCCTTCACATCTAAATTATTCCACAAATGTCACACATAGACCATTTAACAAGATCACGTACATGGAGATTTGTTAGAATCAGGTCTACAAAAGAAGATAGTTGTTCAGCAGATCAGTTAAAAACACTGCCAGGGGGAATCCTGCAAACAGAAACAGACACGGTGAGATTTTACATGAAGTTTTCCTTTTGCATTTTCAACATTTTCACCTGACTGGTAAATAACTTCTTTTACCTGGCTTTCTCTCTTTTTTGTGGAGCGTTTTAGCAAACAGTTAATTTAGTTGGTCACTATTTCAAAGTTGCAAAGATTGCAGTCTAAGTCTACTTTTTCAAAGAATAATTACATATTGACACATGTTTTAATGTGTCATGGTTTTTCAATGATGGCAACAATAGAAATTTATCTTTCTTAATGTGAAAATAAGAAATCAGTGAGGGATTTTTCAGACTTATTGACCACTTAAGCTTTGATGTAAGAGCCTTGGAAAGTCATGGATACTTAAGTTTTTCCATCCTGCGTCACATTAACTCCAGTAACCCTACCACAGACAATTACACTAATCAAAACCTCTCTAACCTTTTTAATTATAATTGTCGACTTCCTTTAGTGTGGAGTGAGCTTACTGATTATTGGAGCTCCTGAATCCAATTAACTGCCACCAGCCGTACAGGGCTTAAGCCTTGGTGCCTTGATTCCACCCTGCAAGGAGACTTGAAAAGGGGAGACACCCTGTGGCTTTAGAAAAGTCTCTTGCAAAGGTAATTGAATGAAGCCGTAGGGTTGTCTGGGCTGTTTTACTCATTTTAAAGGCCAACGTTACCAGAGGAGCAACAGGGGGGACTAACACATTTAAAAAGAAAGGTGGTTTCAAAGGAATGTGGCCACGAGCAAGGTAAAATATGAGGAGAAAACGCATATATTCTAAGCTTCGATTTCACAGAACAGCATTGTTTTGGGTCTGAAATATTCCTCTTTTACACGAAACCAAAGCATCCTCTATTTGGCACATGGGTGGAGCAAGCTGCATCCTCTCCGTCCGTGCCAGCTGAGAACACAAGCCCTGCACTGTCAGGACACACACTGCGTGTCGTCTCTGCGCTGCTTTCTATTCATCGCAGCTGGTGCCCAGCGCAGAGCTGCACACGGAGGACTGACTGCGTTCTACCTGCCTCATTTCACTAATTATCCCACACTGACTGGGCTTTAAATCTAATGAGAACAACACGGTACTTTATGAAGTCATCCTCCCTCTGTTTTTGCCTTTATTACTGTATTATACATCTATGAATTCATCTTACTCTGGAATTAATTAGCAAAAGTAAAAAAAAAAAGTGTGAATTTAATTTTTTTTAATTTAAATGAAAACTCCTGCTTTGCAGGGCATTTGCATGAATTTATGAAACATAAAAGAAAAATATATCTTTTCTGGCGGTATAGATTTAAGTCATTAACCAGATTTAAACTTATAGTAGTATATTATTGACTGGACTTAAAATTCACTAGGTGACCAAAATCATATAATCTGATCAATAAACCTTTAAAGGATGATGCCTTTCTATTGTTAAGAACTTGTTCTACTTCCCCCATATGGCTCAAAAAGCTCATCAACATGTCACACTGGATTGTGGGATTGTGACAGACTCTTCCCACCCACCCCCTAATTCCACGCTCATATATTTTAAACAAAACATCTTAGTGAAATAAAGGCACAACATTCCTGCCTTAAACAGTGTGTTGAAAACTTAATCAGAGATCCATTCACATATTTGCATTTCCAGGTGTAGGACCACAGAAAACTGAGCAGATAAACCAAGAGTTAATCAGAGATGACTTGGTCTCGTTGGCCACTTGCTGCAGACTGATTGGCAGCTGATGGAGGCTGTTTGATGATACCACTGATTGAAGTGCAACATGCATATAATAATAATAATAATAATAATAATAATTTTAAAAAAAAATCCACACACATCCTGAGCACCTTCTGATCATGTTCAGAGCCACCCGCTCAGCAGGAGATGCCAATGATAGCCTAGCTGTTGCTATGGATACCATTCAGCGTTGTAAGCTCCACATCTTGTACCATTTAATTACACGTTCTATACCAACGAGTTGTTGTAGGTGGCATCTCTAAAGCATATCTTTACATAAGATTAGGAGCATAGAAATGATATGTAACCTTCCCCCATAATGAACATTTCACTGTCTGCAGCATTAGCCAGGGCAGCATATTAAGATGTTCTGTATGTTCAGTTGTCGAGAGGCTAAACAAGAAGGAGAAACGGGAAAAAAGGGAGGGGGGGGGGGTCCACAGTGGAAATAAAGATCAACTAAATTCAGTATAATATACCCTTTAATTACAGTATGAGCTACATCTGCAAATGGGGTGCAAAGAAATCAAGATGGTTTAGGGGAAATAATAGTAAAAAACAAAAACTTGAAATAAACGGTTACAGTTCAGAAAACTCCTTGTTTAACACACACAGATCCTCAGATGTGAAACTGCTTGCTTTAGCATTAACGTCTCCCCTCTCCATGAGCCATTAAACAAAACTGTAGTTTGTAAAAGTAGGATTCCACTGCTTTTCTTTACTCTACATGTGAACGTCTCAAAGACATCCGTACATGCTAGTTGGGCACAACTCAAACCACAGTAGAAAAATATTTGCAACAACCTTAGGAACCAAGGACCCATGATAGGCATCAGGTGGGTGTTTACAGACATGTCCAACAAACTGGCGCTAATATGTCGCAAGGTGGGGAAAAAAAAAAAAAAAAAAAAAAAATCGGGGAAGCATTCCTACATAGACCAATCTCAAGTTTTGAAGCTTTGATGATGTTTTACATTGATTTCTGACATAACAGACAGAACATTCTCCCTACTCAAATTGTAGCTGTATTATAAACTGAGCAACTGGAGATTGAATTTTCACACAACAGGCTGTGCCTCACAGTCTCCTCACAGTCAGTTTCACCTCTGACCAAACAGGACAGCGGTGGTGGTTGGGTGTGGTAGAAGTGTGTATCAGCTGCCCCCAGCAGTGGGCTTGTGGTGTTCTGACACACCTCTGAGTTCACTTATGTACTTTTCCCATTATGCATCTTCAATAATATGTATTTTTTGAACAAAAGGGTGTTTTATCTCTGCGTGTGCCTCTAAGTTCTCTCAAAAAACCTCCTTCGGAGTAGGCAATGAACCAGATGCGTGGCACAGAGGAGCAGAAATTAGACGGCCTCATATTTCTGACAGTCTCATGACGCGCTCTGTTGTTCATCCCACAGCTGTATTTTCCCATGTTATGTTTTCCTTTTATGAATAGTGTATTGTTTAGTCCAGTGTGTCAAATCTGTCTTGTTAATATTGTTTCCTCTCTCCTGTTCCCATGTCTCCCACTGTCCTTCAATCTCTGTCCAGTAAAGCTCTCGTTCCCTGTTACTTGTACTAACTGTTCTAGGCTGGTACAAGTATCCCTGTTCCACCTGATCTGCCATTTCAATCCCTTTTATGCCAATATGTGCTGAAACACAAAAGTCACTGAATTCTATTTAACGTTTATGTTACTGTCAAAATATCTGGTCTGCATTTGGGATGATTGTATGTAAACCGTAATGCTACTCCTGCTTTATTTTGGAAGTTGTAAGTTGTAGTCAGTCATTTGTTTTTTAGTTTTATTCAAGCTTATATCAACCATTTATAAAAAACACAGACCAGCTGGTTTTCTTGGTAAAGGTCCAGCCTGCAGAGGAAATGTTGACAGTTTTTTTCTGCAAATCACAGATGCATCCAATGTTAACATTTATGACCTATATCCTATTGGCATAGTTTAAGTGACATTTCTCTCAGGTTACACTTCTTTTAGCACAAGGAGGATCTTGGAAAAATAGCAGGAGACGCCTGCAAAGTGGACAAGTTTTACCATCCATCATGCATTTTACTTGTGGTCAACTAGACATTTTTCTGGATATTTGTCCTGTTATGTCATGCATTGAGCATATTAAACCAAACTATGACTTTTCCTAACCCTAACCATGTGTTATTGTGCCTTAATCCAACCACATCTTAACCAAAGCATTATCACCATAAGTTGTCCCACCATAAATTAGTATTTGTGAAAATATGCATGTATCAAAAGGAACAATGATATAATACCTATGAGAAAATTAACATATCCACAGAAACATATAATATCAAATAAACATTTCAAAAAATAATTCTGGATGCAAAAAAATGTATGTGACATCCTCTCAGTAAGAATGAATATATATTCAGCCAAAATAACTCTTTATTTTATATGAATAATTTTTGCTTTAACTGGTGTAACTTGATTCATCTAGTTAATGTGCTTTTGCTACTAATTTCTGATATACATATATTTGAATAATCCAGGCATAATCATTTTTTTTCTCTTCAACTCTGGCCTACAGTGGGGATATGCAATACTTTTTCCTTCTCATTTAACATTTGGAATAAACACAATCTGTCTTCCCCTAGGACCAAAGTTTGTCTATGCCAGCGTATTTTTTTACGACTGGAAAAGCTGCATTCACCTCCCTTTCTCTCTCTCTCCCTCCCATCTCTAGATGTGTCGGTGAGTCTGTTGTCCCTGCTGGTGACCACCTGTGGTCTGGCTCTATTCAGCGTCTCCCTCTTTGTTTCATGGAAGTTGTGCTGGGTGCCGCTCAGTGGCCGTTTCCTCCCAGATGTCCTCAAGGGGGCGCACTTCCTGGGAGGGGACCAGCAGCCCGTCCTCACAGAGGTGAGTAGGAAAGCGTGGTACAGGGATCTATTTACAGTTTACATAGTAGAGCTGCAAAAAGATGTAGATGCATATTGTGACAACCAGCTCAACAGATACATGAGATATTGACCTTTCATTCAGCGTTAAATGCAAAATCAATATCTGTCACTGACAATTAGACATGTTGATTTTTCACAGATCAATTGCAGATCTAATAATTGCACAATCGAAGATGATGACCAAATATTAGACAGTTCTACCCATCAAATGTCAAAATAAATTATGATGTATATCATTTAGTTAAGTCGGATTCCCTTATATAGAGATAGTGCTAAATCATAACTAAAGATATCACATGCCACTTTTCAAATGGTGCAGACCATGGTCTTTGTAATATTTACGAATGGAGACCCAACATTCCTCCATGAGTATGACCTGGCTGTAGCTGGGCGGCCAAGAGGCACCGATAGAAACTTGCATCTTCATCACCTCTCCCTTTATCGCCCTTCACTGCTCGCTTCTATTGGAACACTATGGGCGGAAGGGATATTATAATTGGTGGGATATGAATATTTGACTACGGATTTTGCCCTTTGATTACCATGGCAACCGATGAAGCCTCAGCGCATTTTGTGCAGCTATATTATCAACACATACTCACACTCTCCTATCAGGTGGCTCAAATAATTATTTAGATAACGCTTTTGTCTCATTGTCAGACAGGAATTGATTTCTTGGGTGACAGAAAAACACATCAGTTGAGCCAACTCCTGAGTGCCTGAAAATTCAGGGATGACTTGCTCCAAAAGACAAATGATAAATGGACTTTTGCTAACCTAGAAACCTCTTCTTTTAAAAAAAAATAAATAAAAGTATTTCCAGGATAAAATATCATCTTATATTTGGGCTGTTACCATTAATCCCTGCTTCTTCCTGATGTCCAAAATTCAGATTTATTCTTTCTTCTAGTATCAGGAAACACAGTGAAAACTAGAAGACAAACAAAACAAAGAAACAAATATTTTGTTACTCTCATACCCTTATAAAACAAAGTATAACAGTACCTAACTTAATCAATTATTACTGTGTTTTTCTGGTAGACCAGCTGTAGAAACAGAGGGTAGTGTAAAATATATATTAGCTGTTTTCTCCTTCCATTTCCCTCATCTTTCTCAACGTTGCTTACATAACATCCAGGTCATATGGTCATGTGACTTAAAATAGTTAATCTTCATGGGTGAAAACAACAATATATTACATTAAAAATACCTGAGATTACTGTAAACCTCACAACGTAAGTCTAATAAAGACCAACTTATCATGTCATGTTCATTTTCTATTACTCTTTTCCAACTTCTTAAACAACATCTTGTAACGAGAAATGTCTGGCCCACAGGTGGACGGGGAGGACAGGGAGTACAGCGAGGATGGCTGCATGAAGGAGCCCTCAGGGCCCCCCTCAGCAGTGGCGGTCCAGGGGTCAGGTCTTAAAATAAGCCACACATCGCCTGACATCCCCCTGGAAACCCAGACCAAGGTGGAGAAAAACCAGATCCAGACTCTGGCCAGGGACAGGGTCCAGAGACAAATTACTGAGCCTACGTCATCTGTACGGTCAGTCGGTACACATCTAGAGCCCAAGCCTTTGTCCAACATTTGGTGTTGCAGGGCAGGTTAAGCACATTCAGCAAACAAGAAGATAAAGAGGGAATGAAAACTTGATCATACAACCTCATTTTACTTTTTGTTACAGTCACAACTCTATCCGTCGTCAGATGAACCTGTCCAATCCAGACTTCAACCCCGCTCAGTTCCAGCGCCAGGAGTCTCTTTCGGGTTTGGGCAGAATCAAACCAGAACTCTACAAGCAGCGCTCGGTTGATGCAGAAGACGGGCGTCGGACCGACAGCTGCGGCCGTCTCCACTTCATCCTGAAGTTTGACTTTGACCTTGAGCAGCTGATTGTAAAGATCCACAAGGCCCACGACCTTCCCGCCAAGGACTTCTCAGGGACCTCCGACCCTTATGTCAAGATCTATCTGCTGCCTGACCGCAAAACCAAGCACCAGACCAAGGTGCACCGCAAGACTCTCAACCCAGTGTTTGATGAGGTGTTTCTCTTTCCGGTGGCGTACGCTGAGCTGTCGAGCCGTAAGCTTCACTTCAGTGTCTACGACTTTGACAGGTTCTCCCGCCATGATTTGATTGGCCAAGTGGTGGTGGACAACTTCCTGGACCTTGCGGATTTTCCACGGGAGACAAAACTGTGCCGGGACATACAATATGTAACGTCGGTGAGATACCAGTTTTCATTATTGTTCTTCACACTCGCGCAAGCACATCACTCATTGCAGTGTGCTTTCAATCATGTTTCTCAGTACAGACTTCTGTATTTACTGACAACATCATCGTAGGCTTTTAGCAATTGACCAAATATGTGGCAGCACATTTACTTGGTGGATTCTTTGCTAGTTTTACTAGGCCTGAAATATCCAGACCAACTGGAACCACATGACCCCTCTTAGTCAGAATCTGCTTGAGCATTCACAAAGGGCCCGAAACCTTGTAAAACCTTGTTACAACAGCCGAGGGAAGAAGATATATCAACAATCTTGTATCTTTTTTTCCCTCCAATTGGAACTCATCTGTGGTTCCAGGAGGCAGAGACATAGAAATATACTTAGACACAGTTAATGTTTAATGAAAGCAGTAGGAAACACTTGGGGGTAGTGACCCAGATCTACACTGACATTAGACTGACAGAGATACAGCAACACTGTCTATACATTATTCACCAGGATAAACCTACAGCTCTGGTACATTGTGGAACTTAGTAAGGAAGTTAGATCCTTTTAATAGGGAATATCTCGTGGTTCTCCTGTCTTATTGAGTAAGGATGGCAGTCTGGTGTGGTTATAATTAGGATAGATGACTTTTCTTTCTCCTGTTAGTAACCCACACTGTATGGGGTATGGAAGTGACTAAATCAACTTTGCGTTGATGACTAAATATACAAAAAATGCCATGGACTAAGGTGAAAAAAAGCATTGATGTGACAGATTCATTCCAAAAGGTACATGAGTTAGACATATTTGCTTCTGGTCAGAATTTGAAATCAGCTCTCTGCCTTTGCACAATAAAGGACTTTAATTGGATTGAATTTGATGTTAAAAAGCAGCTTTTGTTAGACCACTCTATGTGTAAATTTATACTAATAATGTAAAAGATTGAACAATTTTCTCTCCTGTGTTTATTATTCAACCTTGGAAAAAACTTGTTAGACCTTGTGTCTACTCCTTTTATTATAAAATGTCCCTCTGAACATAATAAGACCCTGTGAAAGAACAGTTGCTCAATTCAATAAGACAATTGTGCAAAGGTGCAGGCCAAAAGGTTCAGTAAAAGTTTGCAGCTGTAAAACCATTTAGACAAAGAAATTAGAAGCGCTTTGTTCACTGCTAATTTAATACATTTTCTTCTTGTTCTTTTCATTGTCATGTTTGGACGGGGAATGAATATCTTTGCGAATGGCATGGTTTTCTAAAAGCAACTGAATTGTTTTAGGTCATTGCAATATTAGTGACCAATGATCTGTCATATGGAAACCGAGGAAATTTATTTATGCACTTTGATGCAAACAGTATAATACGGATAGATGCAATTGTACTGTATGACCATTTCAGCCAATATGGAATTATACAGCAGGTTTAAATAAGTTAAATTACATTCTAGATATTTAAGAAACTTTACATATTGTTTATTTCATAATTTATATGGGGTCATGAAACACATGGCCCCAGGTTCCAGGGCTTCTCAGGGTTTCTGAGTGTTGACAGTACAAACACTTTGGAATGGCAACCCAACACGGCTGCTCTTCACCATGTATGTTCAAAGCAAGAAAATGATCATTAGCTGGGTCAGCACGAATCCAGCTCCGACCTGTTTGTGCATCATTAACTACAGCAATGCAAAGACCCAACGGAATATCACCCCCAACCCTTATCGCACACACTAATCAAGCTGGTTCACAAATATTTGAACACCTTCCAGACTCTGACAGCATTCCCAGCTAAACAAGGTCAGTAGAAATAGGTTAGACTGTCCTCTGAGGCAACTTGTGAACTATAGCTGTCGTGTCTCCTGTGTCCAAGTCTGAGGAGACCACTATCTGAATTTAATCTTTTATTACCATTTACCCAAAGCAATCATTGTTAATTACTGGACTTTTTCCACTCCAGATTTGTAACATATTTTCTTTAAAGAGGATATAACGTAAAAGTAAAAGTCTACTTCCTATTTATTTATACTGACCTGAAACAGATCTTTGTAGCTCCTGTTCAGTAAAATTACAGTTGACATAACGTGCATTTAATAGGGTTGTCAATGTTCCTCTATGATCCGATTCTAATTTTCATTTCCTATTCTTTATTTTTAAAAGTAGAGTCCACTATTCTTATGAAAGTCTAATTGATATTTTGAACAAAAACACACTGGTGATCGCTTCTACAATGCGTAGATCTATGAATACGCTTCCTGGATGCATCTCAATGCACAAAAGCTTTCACTAAGTTGGGCTATGCTCTCAGAATTTTTCTAAATTAAATCCAATATTTCACCTTTAAGTTGTTCTGACAACACTTTATGAAGAAAATAAACCATGTGAATCTGTCTTTAAATTCAGATCTACTGTGTCTAGAAATAGTTGCTAGAAGAGGATGCTTTTATATTTAATGTTTAAATGCATAATTAATTTTTCCAATGTACCTATACACCATGTAGGCAGGCGTATTGCATTGCCGATGCCATAATCAGCATGTGGTTCTGTCCAACATTATCGTCATCATCCATGATTCAGTCAGATTAATCATGGCTCCAGGCACAGAACAAGCCTCTAGTCATCCCCAGCCATATGCAATGGACTGTACTGTACATATATTTCAGAGCTGCATGCTAAAAAATAAATTAGATTCATGCTGTGCTGCTTAAAATTGACCTATCCCTTTCATGAGTGTTAATTTTAATGAACTCCAACCTCAACCTTGCCATGACATGACTCCTCTTCTGTGTGGATTCACGGTGAACACCTCACTGTTAATCCACACACCATTAATTACTCCATCAGTAATTAAAATTCCATCTCTTGAAACCACATGCACCTCATTAATAAATCCTGCATTGCATTGCCCTGCATATTGTCCTTCACTTGACAGTCCCATAATGCCTCTGCAGCATTGATAAATATGCCTAAATCATTTTAATATGACATAGGATTTATTGTAGACCCCTAGGCTCCCCATAGGAATTGCGAAGTTGACGTCACACTGTGTTGACATTTAACCCAGTAATTTGTGTCTTTGACTAATACTATGGTGTTTTTGGAGGACGCAGAGAAGTGAAGAGTCCAAAAAAAGTGGACGCTATCATACCGAATTATGTGTGTTGGAGAATGAAAACGCTCCCCAAACGCAGAATCAATGGGACAGGAATCAACGGCGCAAATATGTCTTATGATGAATAATCGGTGTGAATTTATGAACGCGCATTTAGGGGATAATTCCGATTCAGTGAACGTTATATGAGCCTATAACTCATATTCACATTTTCGGAGTATAATAAAACCCAGTAGTGAAATGAAGGACCATTAGGCTATAGCATCATTTTCTCTAAATAAAAGACCTTTACTCCTTCCATGTTTTTTTTTTATTGGGGGAGACAAATGCACATGTTATAATTATAGATCTATGCCCCCCTGAAATCTCTGCCTATGACATACAGCTCTTGCAGGCCCAGTCAATACTATTGACTGCAGTCTGGTTGGTCTATAATTAGGGTCTTGATAAATGGGGTCAGTCTGTGCATACGCGTATGTGTGTGTATGTGTGTGTGTGTGTGTGTTCAATTCAATAACAGAGAACCCCATTTCCCAACCATGACAAAGGGTGGCATTTAACAAGTACTTGTCATCCCATTTGCCCTAATTGACAGAACAAGAAATATGATTCTCTAAATACTTGTGGTCAATCAGAGTGAGTTGGGGATCCTGAACATATTAGATCAGGGGCAAACATTCATGACATGGAAACTTATACACAGATTTTCTATCTGCTTAGCACTTTTTAATGGGCTACTATGTACAAAAGTCTACAAAAAAAAGAAAAGCAAACAACAGACAAATGTTGAGAGGTCCATGAATGAGACTCTCAAAAAAGACTGGAGTCTGCAAATAGTTTCTTTGAAAGATGCAACAAAATCAGTACCACGCAGTGTACATAACTGTCCGAACCTTTACTGAGTTATGGAGAAGCTAGCCTGATTCTGCCAGTGCATATTCATCTGTACAGCAAGAGCTCAGCCTAGACAGAGATTTATTTACTTCCACCATGTTCAGCCAGGCAGATACATATAGATGTACTGCTGATTGGCTGCCAACTGAATCAAATCATTTTTGTTCTTTTGTTATAAGTATGAAAGTACTGAGTTCATGTTAATTGGATTTCATTACAATAATGACGTCGCCGTTAGTTAAATTTTTATGAATAGCAATTTTATTTAAAAAGAATATTTAAATAAACAGAAACACATGCAAGGCACATGTGCATGCATGTAAAAAGTGAATATTTTACAGTATCTGTATTAGATGTACAAGCGGCGTAGTTCAGTGATTATTTAAGGTAATAGTTCCAGAAACTGTGGCACTGTGAGTTTGTGTATCCTTTGAGGAAATGTCTGCAGCGCCCTCTCGCTGTCTTCATTGGGAAATGTCTAATGAGATCCATGCGTGCACATAGTGGTGGGTTTGCACAATTTCTTTAGTGGGACACTGTTTGGACTCTCACAACTTGAGGAGGAGCTCTTACTGTTGAGAAAGTTCACTTTCTAAATAAACTATTTTTGTAAGTTCAAAGGTCAGTTCACAAAGAGGCAGGAGAATTTGGAATGACACAGAGGCAAAGGCAGACGTTCTCACACAGGAAAAGGTGACAAAGAATTCCACCACTCAGCACAGACACCAACATGGGGAGCATGGACAGGGTCAGCGTGCCATCATACCCAGTTGCTGTGTCTGGAAAATTCACCATCATTATCCAGATCCACTTGGGCAATATAAAGGGTAAAGGGTCCCAAATAGGCTATAGAAAATCAGTAATCAATTTAAAGAACTTTGCCAGTAGTAAAGTAGTATGTCCTTGTTTCACTTCCGTAATGTTATGAACCCTGTTCTGATATTTTAAAACCATTTTTTTATGTAAATAATGGTCAATCATGCATATGCAATAAATCTCTGTTCATTTCAAATAATGAACAGAGATTGAGTGTCGTCTTCTGCATATATAGTTTGTCATACCATCCACTTTCAATCAAGATAAATAACAACAAAGAAACAAGTATCAGCACAAATGATTACAGATATATTTTGGGAATATAGATAACAGAAAAGCAAATATAAATGATACACATAACAATTACAAGAACATATGAATACAGCTATATATATATATATATATATATATATATATATATATATATATATATATATATATATATATATATATATATTTGGGGAATATATATTATATCCTGGTCAGATTATTTGCCACAGAGACAAGGTCATCTGAGGAGCAGCAAATCTTTCTCTCGGACAGCCACAACCTCTCCTCTGTATCAGAGGCTGATCCTGTGTGTGACAGAGAGTAGTGTATAGAAGCATCAACTTGAATCAGTCGTGCAGTAAATTCCTGCTTGCTTCCCACAACATTTAAACTACTTTCTGAGAGTTGAAACCTGGCAATTCGATTGAGGAAATCTGACCAATAGCAATAGAGAATCCCTGTTAGTGTTTACAAGAAAATTATGTGACATCTTTAATTAAAATAACAACATAAGGCCAGAAAACAAAGAAAGACATAGTGTTATGGTACCTACCAAGGAGAAATATGGACACCATTGCGTTGCTTTGCAGCCCTGTCTGCTGCACCATAAGACACAACCATTAATATGTTGCTGCACCAATGTATCCAGGGTATTTAATGACATTTTTTCATTCATGCATGACTACATGTTAACTCCATTTTCTAATAATTCAGAGAATAGTTACTGCAGTAAATTGGCTTACAATGACCAGACTAGTATTGGTACAGGTTCGAATGACAACAAAATGCTGCTCACAGGGAAGTCGTAGCAGCACCACTTAGAAAATACTTCTTCGTGTGACATCTGACTTGTGTTTTTGTGTTGCAGTGCAGTTTAGGACATGTTAATGGCTGGCCGACAACATTTACATATAATGGTTGTTTGTGAAGTACTCCACACAACCGATACGGCTCTTTTTGGTATAAGTTAACACGTATCTGTGACATTTTCAAACACACACACACTCACACAGGCTGTGCTCTCACAAGCAGCCATATGCAGCTTGTTTGGTACAACCACAAAACAGTCCCCCTCCCAGTATTCCCCAATGTTCTGTATGCTACAAACTACAGTATTGGGGTATATGAAAAATTCATAATTTAAAATATTGATAATAGAAATAATGGTATTCAGTGTGAAACAGTAGACCACCCAGTGTGTGTATTATCATACTAAATAATTATGAAATAATTATAATAAATGTATTTGTGTAAATGTAATGTTAATGCAACTAAAATACAGCCATAAATGCTTGATCCATGCCCTTTATAGCTGGAAGTGAAAGTAGAAAATAGCAAAAATAACCACATTTAAATGTGTATATAATATGTAGCCTACAGTAGTTCCTCATGGTTGATGCACAAAAAACAAGAAAATTGACAAAATCAACAAAAAACAAGTGGCTGAGAACACTACATGTTATACATATGCACATCAAGACTACTATTAGTGAAATTTATTAGTGTAAACTTCACTTTCGATTTGTAATTCTACGTATATTTTCACAACTTGTGCTTCTCTACCGCTGAAAAGGGATTTTGCTTTCTGGCAAAAGACAGGAGGCGTGTGCTGACCTTCGAGAGGAGAAAAGAACACAATGATCCTTTTCTGTCACAATGAAGGACGGAGGGTGTGGGGTGGATCAGGGTTCATGGGAAAAGCGAAATAAGACCTTGAAAGAAGTGTCACACACACTTGCATGGGCACACGCACAGAGGAAGTTACCGATAATAAGGAGAAAGGAGGAGAAGTATAATGATTAAGAGAGGAGAATGATTGAGTTAGACTGAGTCTGTGTTTTTTGAAGAGAGCTGCTCCTGAGGGAGAGAAGGTGCTAGCATTAGAATAGAAGAAGATGGACTTTCCACACTCTCTCTGCTTTATTGGGGCGCTTGAGAGCACCGCTCTAATTTCATTGGCCGAGCACAAGTGACCATAATCCTGACCGCAGTCTTGATTTGAGTGCTCATAAAAGTAGTGACCAGCACTCTATTGTCTAAAACCTCTGTGAGTGTGTGTTTGCGTGCGTGTTTGAGTGAGTGAGAAAGATATTACATCATGTGTGGAGAGCCAACGGGCTTTATGATCCATTCTGTGTTTATGTGTCTGTGCCTGTACTAACATTCTAATGTGTGTTAAACCTTGTAAACATCATAAGAAGCTCATCATTATCCCCCGAGTCTCAAAGCAACAACGATGCAGTGTCGGAGGTGGAATCTGCTTCAGCAACATGTGCGACGCTGTGTATGTGTGTGTGTGTGTGTGTGTGTGTCTGCTTACAGGCATGTAGATGGTCCATGCTGACGTCTGTGATGAATCATCTCATTTTGTTTAATTTGATTTTCAGCGATTTTGTGCAGAAGACTCACAACAGCATCCTAACCTATGTGTGTGTGTGTGTGTGTGAGCACATCTGCTGCCTTTATTGACCGCCTCTAATCTATCTTAATCCACAAGAAAAGGGGCACCTATTGATGTGAGTGGAACAATGATTTTTCTAGGGGAACCACTACATCTGACCTTTAACTACACTACGCTTCTGACAAAAAATCACTAGCATCATGTGTATTAATCACTGATAGGACAGAATGCAAATGGATGCATCAGAGAGTTGTGTTAAAATCTATGGTCATTGAAACATAATGTGATCTCTGAATTGAGCTGTATTTATACAAGGTGCTTGAGGTGTCAGTTTTATCACTCAGAAACAAAAGTATTGGAATATTTTAAAAATCGTGACATGTTTTGACATGGTTCTTAAAAAATACAGGAATGAATTATCTCAAGAAAACAAAAAAAAAGTCTATCTTAAAATAATAAGATAATTTATTCATTTCCATAAACATACATGTTAGCTGCAGGGGACCACTGTTTGTTCCCCATTTCCATCCATATGTTTTTGGAGTTGGTGGTTTTCACAAACTAAAATTTATTCACATTTCATTTTCTCACCAGTTCTCAACCCTCACCAAGTAGGCATTGTGTCGAAACCAAACCAGACCCTAACGACAGCAACAATTATTTTTCAATGTTCTTCTGGTCAAAATCCAGATGGAGAAGTACTATACAAAACCTTTCAGGCATTTTCATGTCAATAGACTGAAAGAACAGTGGATTGCTTTTACTGCCGTCATCAACGCTATAATCATGTTTAATCTATGCAGCATTTATGAAATTGCATATTTTTACTGTAATCATGGTTGTCCTAGAATAATATTTTTCTATAAGTATCCAAAACCGAGGAAAATGTTTGCTATAAAGCAGACTTTCCCTGCACACCACTCACGCTCTCACCATTTATGTTATTTTCAGATGTGTTGATTGGGGAAAGTGCGTGGCATGTGCAGGAATGTGGAGAAGTGACGTGAGCAGGGGTATTCTCATTGGGAAACACGAGTAGTCAAACATCATGGCAGGATTCCACAAGTTGCAGATTGGGGATCTGACAAACGGCAATAGCCGTGCTGCATATCATTTTAAGAGGAAACATGCTGATTTATGATCCATCATTTCATTGCTGCAGATATGATTCTGCAGGAGGTGCCAAGCATGATCCGTGTCTGCCTGAGGTGTAAAGACATATTATAATGTGCCTTCTGTTGAATTTGCACATTGGTTTTCTTGCTCGTTTCATTTAAATTAAACCATGACCTACTTTGTTTGGCTATGGCATATAACCAGTATTATCTCGAAACAATAAAATCCAAAAGGCGCTTATGGGTTTCTAATGAGACTCACAAATCTGTTGTTATTTGGGTTGTATTCTTCCTATTGAAGAATATGGCCCCGATGAAAATAAGAGGTTAATGTCTGTAATTATCTTTTAACCCATGCAGTCACTGACTTTCATAGCAAAGCAAAAAATGAATGGGATTATAAGGCGAGCTAAGGAATATGTTAATTTGTGAATAAACTGAAGTGAATTTAGCCCATGGCTGAAACCAATACTTCTAATCAGGTTTTACACTTCTATGTGAAACTCCACCAATCAACCCCTTTCCAATCACATTTGATTGTGCGTAATCTTTGATATGTGATGTTACCATTGCACCTTTAACACATTTGGTGAAGGTAGTGCAGGTCGTCCTTTACGCTGTCGACATGTAAGTACCACAGTGGGTGAGGAGGACATTCTGTCTTCAGAGGAAGAGGAGGAAGACGGGGTGAAGGCTTTTCCTGCTGTGTCCAATCAAACCAGCATAGTCAGTTTTTCATGTTGATAGTACTATAATTTCCATATCGGTAGAATAAAGTGGTCTTTAAATACATGTTCTCCTTTAAAGACAGAGAGTGTAATCAATTAGTGTCTAAAGCTAAGTTAAATTAAGACTGACCTTAGATATTCTGCCGTGCAGCAGGTGGAGGCATCGCAACAACTACGACTGAAAACAATAAAGTTCACAATAGTCATATATATTGTTGCCAAGAACATAGATATGCTCACTGTGAGAATTATACCATTAAAATAAAGTTAGTAAAGCTATTAAGCTTCCAAGCTGAGATGCCAATTGCAGGTTTCATATTTTTTTTCGATTATTATAACAATAAATATTGAATAGGCACAAAGCTGCAATTATAATAAAGGTTATGAAAGTGATTAACAATATCAACATGACATGTATTGTAAGAACACTGTTCACACAATGTTAACATAAAGTGACATCACAATAACAGCTTGTAATGTTAAATAAAGTTACGTACACATAAAGTCAGCTTCATTTTTTCATATTAAACTACAACATGTAATGTTAACGTTATCAAGTAAATGTTATGCTGACATTAGATATATTTATGCAGGTCTTCATAAAATGTGCAAACAATTGCTGTTTAACATTGTGTGATGTTAGTAAATTCTGAATATCAAATAATTATTACAAGCTGCTGCAGGTTTAAAGACTGAATTATGACTTAGAAGGGATCAACAAGACAAGTCAGATGTAGCTTAGCTTGTTAGCTTAGCTTCTTAGCATAGCTTGTTAGCTTAGCCTCTCAGCATAGCCTCTTAGATAAGCTCGCGTGGCAGCTTGGAGATGTTTGTGAGTGATTCTGTCAGGTTGGCCCACTCCTCTTCCTCCAATTCCCTCAAAACCAAGACGGCAGAGCCCTCATTTACACATCAATGTCTATGTTTAAACACTGCCGGTTATATATACGCTTTATGTATATACAGCATACACATTGCGCTTTTTCTGACACCGGTTTCACACTAATCTGCAGTCAATGTCAGTAACGCTTCAGAAAGGACGTGTGTGTTCATCAAACCTGTGATCCTAAATTGTTATAGTTTGGTAAGTTAAGATGAGTATGTATGAATATAGAAGTTTCTGTATATGCCATTTGCACAGGTTTTGATACAATGCTCTGCACGAGGGATCACTTTGAACGTTCAGGTTTTTATCTCCGAAAAACAGAAGACAACTAAAAATACTGATATAATAAAAATGCGTGTTGATTTACAGGACAACGTGGACCTGGGAGAGCTGATGTTCTCATTGTGTTATCTTCCCACGGCTGGCAGGCTCACCATCACCATGATCAAAGCCAGAAATCTCAAAGCCATGGACATCACCGGAGCGTCAGGTGGGTGCTGACTGACACCGCGGACGTGGTGCGGCCAGATGCATGAGCACAAGCTGCTCAAGCACTCATGATTCTTCATTAATAGAGTATTGTGTCAAACGGCTGTAAAATTGATTTTGGCGTCCTCGATGATCAAGTGATGTCTCCCTAGATCCATACGTCAAAGTGTCCCTGATGTGTGAAGGCCGGAGGCTGAAGAAGCGGAAGACGTCGACCAAGCGCAACACACTGAACCCGGTGTATAACGAAGCCATTGTGTTCGATGTTCCTCCTGAGAACATCGACCAGATCAGCCTGCTCATCGCTGTCATGGACTATGATAGGTTAGTTAGCTACATGCTGTGTAACGTCTAATAGTGTGGTGCAGGCATTTCTGTTTTAAAAAGGCTCCATTTATTTGCTGTTTGCTGTCCATGCAGGGTGGGGCATAACGAGGTGATCGGGGTGTGCAGGGTGGGCAACGAGGCTGAGAGTCTGGGTCGAGACCACTGGAACGAGATGCTGTCCTACCCACGCAAACCCATCGCACACTGGCACCCACTCATAGAGGTACAGTGAGGCCTTCTCCTGCAGTTTTCGACTGAGACTTTGTCATTCAGAGTGACAGGACAAATTGAGAGTAGTGAAACTGGAACAATTGAGGAAACAACACAAAGACAGATTATTTTGCTCTGTTGAATGACTAAACTATTAATGAGTAGATGCATTACAGATAAAGACTAAAGAAGTTTTCTCTGTTATGGGTTTGATTTCAAATGTTGAAAGCAGTGGGTGGTTCCAGGTTATCAGATTAAGAAAGACGAATAAGCAAAATAGGCATGTGTAGGGAGACTTATAAAATAAAAGCAAGAATATCATCATCATCATGTAGTCATGTGTGCACAGGCATATCTAAAATAAAAACTCTTAATTCAGAAAATAAATAACTTCAGAAATACACATTAAGCACATTTGTCTGAGTTTTCCTGTTCACCGTATTGTGTGTTCCGCTTCGAGGTGCAGCTTAAAAGAAAGAAAAATAACCATTACGTAAGGAAAATACTGCATATAACCCTCACGTAGACGTGACTTGTGTTGCTGGCACCTAGAGAGACAGAGGGAGGTGGCTACATTCACAGAGCCGGTTCTATTTTTGAATTCCCAGCCCGTGCTCATTAAAAAAACAGAGCACACTAAAACAGATGCTGGACTGATTCATGTAAATACATGTTGACTTGTCAAAGCTATTAGCTGTAGAGGTCAGGAGATAGAACGCCTCAAAATGGACCTCTGTCTGGATAAATGTAATGCACATAACAATGTATTCGCAACTGCCAGTTCTTGCGTGTCTTTTTTTTTCTCTCTCTTGGCGGTTTATTGATTTAAAGCGCCTATAGCAAGAAGCTATTGTCAGGTATAGCATTCCTTTCTTAATGGCAGGTGGGAAATAGCTTGTTAGCTATTACCATTAGTTGGCACGAGGAACATTGGCAACAATCTCCAACAGCCTTCTGTGGTCATTATTTCTTGTAGCGATGCTCATTATGAGAGAACACTGCAATCCCTAAAATATCTATCCTTAATGAACATTGTAGGATACAAAGGAGCAAGGTCTGCATGTTCCACTGAGGTCAGAGTTCACGAAGACCTTGCTCACCATACTTGTATTCTGCAGTAACAATCATTCTGTCTTCCACCTTTGTATTTTGCCTAGATGTGTGTGAATGTGCATATACCTGTTGAACCCAACAGTACATACAGTATATATGTAATACACTCCTGCTTTATAGTAAGTTCGGTGTAGTGGAATAAGTCCAATTTTCATTTTGCTTTTAGTTATATTTTAGGTTTGATCAACTCTAAATGCGGAATATTCTACAATGCTAACTGGGTCTGTCTGCAGGTTCTCATGCATTACATCATATGTATGAGACACATAGACAACATGGATGATACAGGCGTATCTATCTATGTCATATCATTGCACCGAAGGAGCAGGGAGAAAATTCTCTAAATTAGCAGTTATATATATATATATATATTTTTTTTTTTGGTCCATCGTGACAATGCCTCCCACTTCTGCCAGTTAAACAGTTAGTGTTTTAAACTGTGAGCTTTTAGCTTTTTCAAGCTCTACGAAAAAACCGAAGCACTGGCTGTCACTCTGTGTTTACCGGAGGACTTGCAGCATTGGTGGGAGGTCAGTGACCCGGGTATCGCCCACGGCGCTGAAGCTAGAAGAGCTCTCTTGCAGTCTCCAGGGCTAATTGTATAGCACTAAAACACGCACATGCACTTTCCAGTAGCAGCATCTTATCTGAGGCCATTAGCAGCATCCCTGGACTACAGAAGCAGTGGCCAAGATCCCCACTAATGGCTTATTTGTGTTTCCTCAAAAGATCCGCACACATAACTCCTGAGGGGACCTGGTACACTGGACATGACACACACACACACACACACACACACACACACACACACACACACACACAAACAGTAAATATACTGGTATACATGCATACAATCGTGTTAGTACTTCTACTCCCACAGAAAAATATATAAATAATTACTCTAACACTTGCTGTAATTTGTGTACATGAACATACACATATGTACGCACAAAAACATGATAAAAACCTACAACAACAACAAATTGCTCTTCAATTCCCCCCCGAGTCATTCCCAAATGCTATTGAGCGGAAAGCATGGGATGTGAAGAGGGCAGAAAGCTCTCCGTTGCCTCCACTTTGTCACATAATTGAGTGGGTGAACAATAGAAAGGCGGAGTGCAGGGGCTTACAGGGCTGGCTCAGGTTAAAGATCGCCATGGTAACCTGGGCAGTCAACCTGCAGCCGTGAAGGTCAGACGAGAGGATCAGATCAAACTCTTCACGCAATTCTCAAAAGACCTCTGGCTATTTTGATTTAATCTTGGTATAATAGCAGATAATCATTCTATTCATAATTATAACAAATAAATATTGCTGTAGTGTTTTTGTCAGGAAGTTGGTCAGTGTAGTTTATATTTTTCATAGTATAGATTTTAACTTGACTCAAGGCCAGGTCAAACCATGATTTAAAGCAGCAAAGATATCCCTAAAAAATGTATTCATCAAATTTGTTAGTGGATCTTAATGTTGTTAAAATGCAAACTGCCCTGCAATTCATTCATTAGCAGAAAATCATCTTTACCGTCTGTGATGTTGGCCTAGTTTTAAGTGTCCCAGGAAGCCGCCTTAGCATGTAAAAAAGTAGGACCCTAGAAATTCCTCATCTAAATTGAAAATCATCATGACTGTCATTACTAATCAACAGTATCAACTCAGTTGTTTTTCTGTTATGTCAGGTAAAAAAAATCCTTAATATATTATTATCGATCAACTATGAAGATCAGTGAGTGAACAGAAAATCACTTAAAATTAAACAAAAATCCTGTACATATGTGTATGTATGTTTATTGCATGTCAAAAGGGCCAGATAATCAGCTTTCACCAGGATGTAGCTAAATACAAAAGGTTTTAGACAGATGTTTTTTCTAAATCTGAGGTCATCTGGTGACTTCTCACCTTACCTTTCAGTGAATTATACAGTGTGCTGCAAGCTGCCATTATTGTTACTTTGATAGTGATCTATTTCGAGAAACTGCTGCTCATGTCATCTGGATGACACCTGGATTGTGTGTCTAATTGCTCTGACAGGTTCAGCCACCTTTCACAGCGGCACGCTCCTCATACATATTCACTCTGGGTTTCAAAATACTTCTAGTTCTGAGTCAGCTTAAAGGATCACCTTACAGGTTGGTTAGAACAGCAATTTCATTAAGATGAAGATTAAGTTTAGAAATATTCTGGTCACTAGTTTAGTGCTGCGATATATCCAAACCTAAACTCCACATTTCTGTTTTAATTGGTATTTATTTTTAAGATATCCATTTATCCCTATGTCATGTGGATTTACTGTGGTAGTGAATGGTTACAGTTCATGCCACATCTGCAATGTCATGGTGGACTCCGCCTAGGGACCTTTTTGAAATGCCATGCCATACCTACCTCTCTTGCCCTTGTTTTTTCTGTCTGCTTTTTCACTATCGACAGCCAATTAAAGGCAAAAAAATGCCCAAAAAATATATCTGGAAGGTATGTTATAATATATACATTAATATTCCACAGACGGTCATATTAGTTGGAAGGAGAAGCCCGGGGAAAAAAATTTGTTGGGCACCTGTTGAAACACAAATCTCAAGAGGTCTTTACATCGTACAATTCCTTCAAAAGTTCCAAAATAATGCAAGACTACAAATGGCATCATCTACATTTGCACAAAACTAACCAACCAGTCTTCAATGCTAGCATACTTAATAACTCCTGAGCAATGGCCGTTTTGAAATGATGATGTGATTCTTCAGAAACATTTCACATATGTTGAGTTAGGCTTGATTGATTGATTCATGGAAAGAAAATCCAAGTAATAACATGTTAATGTTAACATATAAATCAACCCTGTATATTCTGCTATATTAAACAATAAGAAGGACAGCTAAAGTAAAACTGGCCCTGCAGCTCTTGTAAATCAGTGTTCCAGATTGACAGGAATTACATTTACACTTTCAAATGAATTGACCCTTATGGTTCAAATAATACCATGACTTTCATGTAGTCTTACCCACGATCAACCACCTTGTAATTAATGAAGCTGTAAGACTCCATAAATATTAAAAAAAATGTCATCCAATCACACACTTTGGTAGACTCCAGACTTTTGTTTCACTTCTGCCTGTAACTAACTGGATGACCGTCTCTTTCTCTTTGTGTTTTGGCCCAGTGGGTCGGACAGGCAGCGACAGGAAGTGGAAGCCAAGGAGGATCCACCAATTCCCTGAAGGCCCCACCATCACCGTGATCACACACACACACACACACACACACACACACACACACACACACACGCAATGAGCCTCAGGGTGGAGGAATGATGAATGGTGGACCTGCTACTGACCTGTTAATGCATACAGCACAAGGAGTGACTAACAGATGACTACAGTAGGAACATCAGCTATAAGCCATTACTCAAACTGTTGTGTCTTTAGATTGAACTAGGCTTTACTGTGCTAAGACTGCAGCAAACGGTTAATCCACACTTCTTACTTCTACTTGTGTCTTCACAACCAAAAAACACTTAACTACATTCCAGGAGAGCTACGATAGTACTTTCATTCATTATTTTGACTTGTAACTGAAAGTATTAACAGATTGAGATTATCTAACAGATCAAGCTTCTTTTTTTTGTTTAATATTTTTTTTTTGGTAAAAGTGGACCAAAAGCATTCCATTTTAGGCAAACATATGAAGCTGTAACTGTTGATATGTGTGAGTGATCAGCTACCATAGTGCAGTATTTGATCTACAGTATGAGTAAAAGAGGTGAGGTTACATTTGAAGGTTTGCATTGTTTTTTGCAGGCATGAACGAATGACATTTCTTAGTGGAAACCTTAGTTTTACTTCATGGGTGACTTTCTTATAGAATGCTTCCTGTAAAGATGTAAACTGAGAAAGATTTGCTCCATGAATGTGTAAAGCAACTGATGGATGGAACATGTGAGTGTTTTATTTACTGCATGTCTAATTGTCATACTTTGTTAACAGGGTGTGGTCAAAATAAAGCAATGCAAGCATACTATTATAGATGCCATTAGTGGAGAAATTGGCATCTTTTTTCTGACAAAAGGTCAGACCACTGAGAACTGGAAGTTACCATTGCATTGCTTTTGGGTTAAAGGACAATTCTGGTTTATTAAAATATGGATATTGTGCTGTAGTTCTGTCCATCATTAATACTTGTAATAGTATGATTCCTCTCCCAGAGTTATAAGAGCCAATGATCAACCACTGCTACTTTGCAGGAAGTCTAGTGGGGTTTAGTTTGCTTGACGCAATTTGATTAAACACAATATGATTTAGGAATGTTCACCCATGTGAGGGGAGTTCAACATAAGCTAAACAAGTCAAGATGTTGAAGTAGGCCAACAAAAAAATGCAGGAATCACCTGTATTGATATTCTACATTTTGACGAATTTTGTCCTCCTCATCTCCTTAGGGTTGTGTTTTATGCTCCAGTATTGTAGTTTACTCTGGTTGTTTTAAAGCTTTGTTCAGGGAATTAAGTTGGTGAGAGCTGCAAGACTAAACCAAAACTTCATAATCATGGATTTAAAAAGCAAATCTGAGTTTTAAGACACTAATGTCTGTGTAGAATTAAGGAGGGACTGCAGAGTCAGGTGGCAATTTTCAGTGGCCTTTTTTACTAAGAATGACACCTTTTGCATTACATTTAGTTATTTGAGTGTGAATATAAAATTCATTTCATTTTTTGGTATTCACATTTCCAAACAATAAAAATATGTACAGGACTTCTCCACTGGTCAGTGTCGTTGCCATGAATAACAAAAGGAATGATTACCATAATGGAAAAGTATGATTAAGAATTATCCTTTAATTAGATTGTTTTAGATCCATTTCAGAAGGATGCATAGTCTTCAGAAAGCTTTGTCACAAGCCAGTGGGGAATTCCTTGTGCCTTTTTGCTTACAGCTTTGTTACTCCAGAAGCTCCTATTTGGAAAGAATACTAACAAAAAAATGCAGGTGATGCCTCAGAATCATGTCATTAGTAATTGGTCAATCTTTGACATTAGTATATAGATAAAAAAAAAAAAAAAACACTGCAAGGGGACCATGCTTTTTGTCTTAATTGAGACCACACCCTGTAGTTGTTTTGATAAGCCAGTGTTTTTAGAAATTCAAATTAATGCCAGTATTCTTTATGTCTTTGTATTTGTCACAAATAACAATGACATCTTTTTCCTGTGTTTGTAGGTACAATGCATGCATCATTTTTTTGAGAGTCATTTTTAAATTCCTCTTTTGTTGTGAGATACTAATCATATTGTAAACACAAGATGTATTACGAAACTAAGGCAGACTGTGTAAATGTCCATTCAGATGTTATTAATAAATATTTCTATATATAGTACGGATTGGTTTATGGGGCAGTGTGCGGGAAAAAAACGAATAAAAAAAAAAACAGGAGAAAAGAAACATGTTTGAGAAAGAGTGAGAAAGACAGACAACGCACACATATCTCTCGGGCTTTTTTCCCCTTCACCTCACACCTGTGCTGTGAGTCCTCCCAACAGACCGCTGTGATTGAAAGACCCACGTAGAGCTTCTGACAACACACACTCGCACTGAGACACACATACACACACCTTCAGAACAGGAGCTCACAGTGGCTGAGATGCAATATTCGCATTTCTGAATGTGAACGATCTTCTTCTCCCCTGTAACCCAAAACCCAAATATCTTTTACATTTATTTTTTTATTTATAGCCCCCACGAGCCCCGGGAGTCGGCCAGCGATGCAGCAGCCACATGCATCTGTTCCCCAGCGCTCTACATCAATCACTCATCTTCACTTGTCACATGTGACACTTTCGAGCCGCCGCCTCTCGGTGTCTGCCTGGCTCGATCCCTGCTACAGCACCTCTGCAGGGAGGAGTGGTATTACAGCTGCAACACAACAGATAGACGTCTGTGGCATAATGGCTTATGTTTCTCTATAAACCTTTGATACCGTGATTACTGTGAGTCGGACCCTCATTACACTGCTTCTCTGACTATAAAACGTGTACCCTGGTGTGTGGTAATTTTTACACATAAGTGATTTGTTATTGGTTATGTTTTCCTGCAAAGGAAGAAGTAAAAGCAACCACAGGAAGTGAACAGCATATCAACCTCTTAGCCTTTTTTTTTTTTTTTAACTCATATTACAGCAGAAATATCAGTGTTTACCACATTTTGACCATTGTGTGGCGCTGTGTCACACAATGAAATCGTAGTGCCACAAATTCAATGCACCTCATGGTGCCATTGTCGCTCATACGCACTGTCAGCGAGCAGCGAGGTAGAACGTTGTCAATCAACCCCTCCAGATTAACCACACAGGCCTAGAAAAGACACAGACACACATTTCCCTCTTCTCTGCCTTTATAGACAAGCCTCTACTGTGTCTGACAAACTCTCAACATTGTGATACAAAAATTGTTGATGAAACAAATTTACAGTCTACAATTATTCATCCTCACAGCAGAAAACAAAGCTTGCAGGAGACCTGCTGAGGAGGCACTTTGCCGTGTGACCTATAATAACACCGTTGCCGGCTTTTATTTTTGCTATTGTGGAACATTCTTATTAACCCGAAAAAAATATAAGATGTCCCTTATTGTCTTATAGTTGCGAGTATGACAACGCAGGGAAGACAGGAACAAGACTCAACAGCGAGGCTACAAAGCCACGGTGATGTTTCTGATAATATTCTGTCTGAGGCCTCCTGTGTTACTAGTATAATGGGGGTGAGACTGTAATTTCACCAAGTACAAGGGCTCCACTGAAACCACTTCCATGACGAGACATCTTCAATTACAACTGATTTAACAGAATGCGAATACAGTATTTATGATTCTATTTATGACTATGACAACATTATTAGGGGTTTTAGCTGCAGTTCCAGGACACTGGTCACACAGATCACTGAAAAAATCGGCCTTCTTTAAAAATTAAGAAGAATTAGTGAGGACAAAGTGCATCTTGTATCTAATTCAATTTACCAAGAAGCACTAAAGCTGATCCAACCATGAAACACCTCCAGCGTGCATGAGAGACAATTTGTCCAGCATTTATCCCTCTTGAGCTCTCAAAGGCTATTTGCAGGAATATGCTACGAAGCACTTTTGGTAAGATGTGTGTTGCTCTGTGGATATTTTGCACTTCTCTCGCCATGGCTGCTGTGGGCGTTCAGAGCGAGATGAGACTCATGAAAACATCTATAACCACAAAATGTCTCATGATAGTTGAGCTTGCTTTGCCATGAGCTAAACTCTAATTTGTATAAATTCTCAAGCAGCTACCCAGGTACAACTGCAATGAAAAAGAGTGCTAGTCAAGAGTTGTTGTTTTTTTAAATTGGTGTTTAAAAGCACTCAGACAAGTCCAATGCTCAGAAGGTTTAACCTAGATCAGAGTTCCTCAATCTTCCAAAATTTGCTCAAAACAATCAATCCACTTCAAGAGGACATTATACATCACAGATGAATTCATTTTTACAACTAGCATAGACTACTCACTCATCATAGACTGTTTCTAACTTCCTGGTGCTGATGAGACATCAGGACAACAATGTCTGGCTCCAAACTGGACAGTTTTAGTGGCATATCAGGATCCACATTTTTCCTCAAATGCAACAAGTATGAAAAATCGATCTTCTTCACAGTTAGAGGTGGTTGGAATCAGCAGAGTGGCCAGCTCATGTTGCGGTTGTCTGTCAAACATTTCTACGTCTGCAGTGCCCCATCTGACTGTCTACAAGGCTGTCACCTTCTTCTAGTGGAAGCTTTGCATTGATGTCTTGATTTTTTGTTCTGTGGATTTCTGGCCCACTGCCTGTGTTTAAATCTGGAAAATATTTTTTCAATTGCAAACAAAAGCCCCAGCAAATGATGACTGATGGCTGCAGCTGCGTCGCCATCCAGCTCCTCTTTGGCAGCGAGGAGAAAATTCACAAGCGTTGGGAAAGAATCAAATTCTGGCGCAGCACAACCCTGTCTTTATGTGCATATATTTTGTTTTGTCCTCAACATTGAAGATGATTTTCTATGCACCGTTACATTGACAGATTTGAATCCTGTAAACATCAGCCAGGTGTGACGATTTTGTGAACCACTGGAAGACATGCCTTCTGTCATGCATTCCTTCCTATTAAGCTGGAATAACTGGAAAACAAGTCAGGTGAGAACTTTGCACTAAATACCCAAGATGCACTTTAAATTAACTACAAATTTACCTCAAATCCTAATTTACAGTATCAGAAGGATACATGTCGAGAGGGGCCAGTTGAGGTGGCCTGGGCATCACCCTGATGGGGTCTTCTGACCATGCCCCAACAGGAGGACAGGCATGTCCCTCAGCATGCTTGGGACCATTTTGGTGTTCTCAAGGAAATAGGTGGTCGTGGACATGGAAGACTAGGTCAGTTTATGCTTCAACCTGACTCAAACCAGAGCAGGCATGGATAGATGGATAGATGGCTGGATGGATAGAAGCTGGGCTGAGTGTAGCGGAGACAGGGGGCTGTAGAGGAGTATTTGGACGCTCCTCACAGTGAATGCTGTTGTCAGTTACCGGTTAAGCCTGTTGTTAATTCTGCTTATGCAGACGCGTAGGTGTTTAGCTACAGATTAATTTGAATACACTCCCACACACACACCGTTGCTTCGCGCTGTTTATTTCCCATTTCCCATTCTCATTTTAACAGATCATAAAGGATACATCCAACCAGCGAGAGACCGATTTACTTCACTCAGCCAAACATTTACGAAGTCAGCAAAGTCAGTATACAGTTATTGTCAGGGTTAGGTTGGTTAAAGTGGATTTAGTCAAACTTTGAATATAGGGAAAATGGAGAATGGTTTTCAATTAATTGTTTTATCATTTTTAAGTTTGTATGTGTAACCATGTCTTGTTTGTCTTAAATACATGTTCAAATAAACCTCAGGTAGCAGTGTATACATATTTGTTTTTCCTGTTGGATGCTGGAGAGGACACGCTCCATTTTCACCATCTCATCTAAATGGTGAATGGCCTGCATTTGTATGGCGCCTTTCCACTCTTCTCACAACTCAAAGTGCTTCACTAAAAGTGCTCATTCACCCATTCACCCATTCACCCCCCCCCCCCCCCCCCCCCCAATGGCGAAGTCTGTAATACAAGGTGCCAACCATTCATCAGGATGTAATCTAATCATTCACACAGCCATGCGCAGCCAACAGGAGCGATTGGGGGTTAAGTATCTCGCCCAAGGATACATCGACACGCAGACCAGCGGAGCCGGGAATCATTGGCTCTACCTCTGAGCCACGGTTGCCCCTAAGTGGAGACACTATTCCCTCAGCGTTTCTGTCTGTGTGTTTGATCTCAGGAAGAACAAGGGTAAACGAGAGAGGGCAGCGAGGGTGGGGATAGTCCTGAGACCATCCCACGGGTAAGAAGCACTTAGTTGAAAGAGCTGCAACTGTGATATACACGAAGATCTACACACACACACACACTACCACAGATGAAATTGCTCAGGCATGCTGCTAATGGTACCACTATGGAGGTCTGTTCTTTCCCTCCTGTCACTGAGCAGCGAGTTAATAACTTAATGACGAAAAAATGCATAAACATGAGCTGCTAAATACACTGATAGCATGACAACAAAAGTATGAAGGTAGCATTAATTCATTTTCACATTTCACTTTTATAAGCCCATTCGGGTTTCAGACTTCCTCAGCACCTGCTTTCTGTTTGTATTGGATTTGCTTTATATATATATTTAAATAAATAAATAATTCAAAATAGTTTGCTTGCAAAGGATGATTGTGAAGTTTAAAAGAGATATGCAACGGTTAGTCAATTAATCAATCAATTACTATTACTATTACAGTCATCACCAACTATTTTGATAATCAATCAATGATGAGAAACTTTTAAGAAGTAAATGTGATAAAGTGATGATCTTTGTATTGTGGACTGTTGGTCTGGACAAAACCAGGCCAGTTTTGGGAAACGCTGATTAACAGTTTTATGAAACATGCAACTAATTGATTAACCATTTCAATAATCAATAGATTGATTAACTCTCTAAATAGTTGCAGTCCTAGCCGACAAACGTGTTTTTATAACACAAGTTACCTCCAACAGGCATAAAGCAACATGATCATTCATTTGGAGTCATCATCATCATGTTTGTTACTCCTGACAAACTATATTTAGCTCTGTTTTAGTCTTTTCACAGAAAACAGCATCCTGCTGCTGCCTGGAAACAGGGTTGATAAAACTGATGTGAGTGAACCTAAAGAGTAAGATTTTGATTTTTTTCCAGCACCACTTTGAATAATAAGTGGTGTGTTAAAATAAATGTGTAATATTATGAGAAGTCTAATATCCTGTATTTAAGTACAGTTTTTGTCTAGTGGTTGTTTATTTCATGTTGCACAAATGATAGGTTTCATTGGAATATTTTGTGTTTCACAATGTTAGATTTGCTGAAAGGCTTCAGTCCTGTTATTATTACTATTACCTACACTAAGTGGTCAATGGTGTATTTAAAACCACATACTATACTAGCAGTATAGTCCTACCTGTTAAGGGAAACAGCTCTGCTGACGGATACTGATCCTGCTCAGTATCCATCATCATGGACAGATAAGCAGACAATGACATAGACAAAGCAAATGCACTTATAAGAAAAAGTGCATACAAAAGATACTAGAGAGAAGTAGACACACCAACAGTAAAAGCACGTACCATACACAGGAAAATGGACAGTGGTTTGTCCTGTACAAGATACACATATAAATGAGGCAGCTGACAAGTTTTGTTTCTATTGTTATTCTACCCAAATCCCAATCTCTGTTTTACCTGCATCAAGTCCTGATCTCAACCAAATCAATGTCAGATTTGATAATGGTCCTACTGTAGTATTATGCAATGGTTTTTGGTTGGCTGGAACTGACAAATGATGTCCTTGTGATAAGGCCATCAGATCAGAAAACACTGAATCGATATGAAGGGCAATGACAAACTGTCTTCTGAGGAATAATATAGCACTGAGCAGAGTTTGAAAGGGAATCAATGAGGGAAAATGTCCTTGACCTGGATTTACCTCGTCCCTGAATTTCATCTACAGTAACTTTGAGAAATACTTCATTGTGCAAAACTGTGAATAGAAACAACAATGCGACAATAGCTTGTCTTTTGAAATCTCATTTGACTATTCAGCATCTCATAAAACAAAGTCCTTACTCCATTCATCCTGTGTTTAACCTCCTACTAACTGGACGTCTTGGACATTCCTGTCTTCACCAGGCATGGAGTTCTTTCCACTCTAGACACAAGTAAGAGAGAGAAAACTCTGAAATATTTACACATCCATCACTGTACATTGATGTTCAACAAATAAATCCGTTGTGGTTAGGGTTACAGAGCTGCGTGTCTATTTTTAGAGTGTGCCATGAAAAGTCTTGAAAATATATTCATTTATGTAGATGAAACCATGAATATTTTACATTCGATGGCAAATCAAATCTAGACTTTAAGCTTTGCAGCCAGAGCTGGCTAACGTTACTAGATAAAGCTAAATTCATAGGGATTGGGTGGCTGGCAACAGAAAGCATGATGGGAAGGAACCTGTATAAAAAAAAAACAAGAAAATCTTTGCCGAAACAAAGGTTCAGGGAGCTGCAAACATGACTGTGATGCATGTGCATATAGAGATGTTGTTTGAGCACAATCTCTGGTGATTACGGCTCAGTTCAACTATTATACTTAGTCTGCATCCTATAATAAGTTAATAATTGCTCAAAAGCTGTGCGCGATTACAAATGCCCCAAACAGCTGGAACAGTTATATCCCAATGTTGATAGGAGGGTGCTGAGGGGCAAAATAATCCAACACAGCTTTAAATAATTATTCCAAAACCCTGGTGTTTTAATAGAATATACAAGAAATCACTCTTTGGTTCTGCAGAATAATGATGGATGATAGAGAGAACTTAAGTAGTCTCATTATTATTCCTTAAACCCAATTTTCTGCAATAGCCTTTCTATGTGCCATTTATATGCCAGTATTATACTTCTCTATTTTTTTTACATTGTTTGAGTCCACCATTCCTGCACTGGATTCAAATTGCCTTCACAGACACAAGGGAGGAAACAAGTAAACTTATCTCATTGATAACATCATTCACTAACAGTGTTATCAGAGCTGTATTATGTTAGTGCTAATACAGAATATCCAGATGGCCATTAATGAAGCCTCTCACCTCTCTCTGACATTGCTATGTTTCGCAATGGTGCCAAAGTGGGAGGAGAGGGTCAAAGAGAGTGGAGTTTCCATTGGTGTAAACTAACTCTTTGATGTTGCACTGACATTTAGTACCAGTAAGAAGAGAAGTGAATATATCAGCAAGCTGCAGCCACAATACAAAAATAAGTTTCAATTTATATACATTTTTACTGTTAAAAACAAACATGTTAGTCCTCTCTGGTGGACTACCATAAGTAATAACTCCAGTGCCTTAAAATATTTTAGGCATAAAAAATTTGATCAGAAAACTGCTGTGCTGTGATACCGGCATCAAATCAGGAAAAGTTGCTTTGTGTTGTTCTGTGGTGCATGGAGTAATTTATATCAATTTATGTGCCCCCAAAAAATTAACTGGGAACTAGTTCATTTTTGGAACTATGAACAAACTATTAATTATGAACAAATATACACTATGAACATCCCGACAGCAATAAGACTTTATAACATAACATAACATAAACATGAATCTACTGTAGTCACTTTTCCGTCACTCATCACTTTACTCTACACACACATCCTGCACCTTAAGTATGCATTAGCTATGTATGTGTAAATGTGTGTATGTGCGTGGGTATGTATGTCCATATATATATATGCAAATATGTGTATATGTATGTAGGTATGTACGTGGATGTATGTATGTGTATATGCTTACTTATGCAGTATTTTATTCTCCATTCTATGTCCATAATGCATACTGTGTATGCGGATCATCAACAAATTCTACGAATTTTGTACACAGCGTTGTGTATTTTTATAGCTGTTATCTTCTTTAGTTTCTTTAGTATTTTCTTGTCTTTACTATGTACGCTGCAGTAACAGACAAATTTCCCCGTTGTGGGATCAATAAAGTCTTATCTATCTATCTATCTATCTATCTATCTAACAAACTCGTTGTGTGAACTAAACTTTGAACTAGTTGATGTAAAAAAAGCACTTTCCCAACACTGCTCCCAGTAGAAACAGCATGGCAGCAGTAATCAGGCAATATCACGTGGTCTCGTGAGGTTGTTTGATCCCCTGATAGAATGTGGCATATGGAAAAAACTACAATGAGAGTTTACCATCCACTCCACTAACTCCTGCAATCAAATGCCAGGCTTTGTCTTTCCAGCCATTGTCCTTAGAAAAAGGATCTTTGGTGTCTTAAATAATCTTTTTTTCCACTTCCACAACGATCTGTTATCATCCATGGTGGCTCTATTATGATCTGCCCACATGACTTCTGAACTGTTGCCACCAGATATGACATTTATTTTAAAAGGTGATGGAAGTTTTAAGCTGAAATCTATCTGACTCCCATATGGTACCGTCCGATGAGCTGAAATTTACATGATTAAGAAACAGGCTCCATGAAAATAGACTTGCTATGGATTCACAGTAGAAATTAGGCTCTCGTTTACATCCCCCACATGATGACATTGAGGCTGTTATCTTCAATTCATCTGCATTCACAAAGATAGATGAGTGTCAACATGTTTTAATCATTTGAAAATGTTCTTCACAAGGTCAAAAAGTGCCTTTGTACATCCCTACTCTTTGCTGCCACTGAGTAGAGAGGAAGAATCCCTACTGACTCTTGGCCTCAACTGACTACCAAGAGGAAACCAACAGGTTCTGTCATTTCAAAATACCGGAATTCCCTTTGAATCTGTCTTGTTGAATCTGCTAACAGAGCTATATACATGATCTTTGGCTGCAGTGTTTGACTCTTCCTTTCTCCTTCACACATGCTCACATAAAGCATACTGATAATGCACTTACATGTGTAATTTTAGCTCCTCCTGTCCTCACCTCTAAGGAGGGTGGCTCATCCCAAGGGACATTTCCTTTGTGTATCCTGGAAAAACCCCAGTGATGTAGTTTAGTATGCAAAGCCAGCAATGCATTAGCCCCACAGGAATGTGAGGGAGTTATGGAAATAGAGGACATATTTAGAGGAGCTATACGTACACTGGAGGAAAAAAAGACAAGCGAGGGAGAGCTGTAGCCTACAGTGCATCTCCTTTTTACCATGACATGTTATGCAACACTTACATCATTATGGGCCTTTTTTTCTTTTTAATGGAGCATCAGAATCATGTATACCAGCTAGTGATAAACAGATATTGAATAACAGATGTTGTAGACTTCCCCCAAAGGACAATTCATGTTCTGGATAATCTCCAGAGCTTTAGTCTAGCACCACCATGAGGCCAAAGTTTCCTCTGAATCAATAAATCGCTCCATGATAAGGTATCTCAAATATCAACGGCTGGATCAACATCACATCTTTGTAAACAACATACAGAACACTGCCTGAACATTAAATGGATTGTCTAGATACTATAAGATCATTATGTTATAAAGGCCATTAATCCTTTAGATTATGACACCATGACCCCCTCATGCATCATTAGGTAATGGTATTAATTTATAGATGTTTTCTGTGGCTTTAGCTGTCTTCCACTAAGCTTAACAACAACTTTATGTCAACTAAAAAAAACTTTAGCACTGGCACATTACCTCACAAAAACATGTTAGCAGAGGTGCTCGTAGGCATATCCTGCAGACAGACAGATACAAGTACAAATAAGTACAAATAGTCCAATAAGTCAAAATTCACTCTTGTTGCTTTCATTTTACTGTCTCTTCAGCTCTTAAAGGGTCATTAAAACAGAACTGGTTGTGAACCATAAAGATTGCTTAATAATAGCCTGACTCATTATCCTAACATAGCCATAGCAACACATAGTCTGTTTTAATAACTTATTTCACTTCACTTAGTTTATTCATCAAGGACAATAGACAATTCAGTTCTTACCTCAATAGTTCTTACCTAATTTATGATTTTTACAGTTTGCTCTGAAATTCTCTGAACCCACTCTTCCGGTCACTGCTGTTATCTATGGCCCTGTAATTAAACTCTGGGACTGTTACGCTGCCTCAACATATCAACTTCCTCACCCCACAGCTGTGGTCTCACCCTGGATCTGGTCTGCTCTACTGGCCTTCCAGTAAAACTCCACCTGTGTTCTGAAACCTCTTATCCTCACATCTGATGAAGGACAGTCTCCCAGCTATTTCCTCACTCATCTCAGGAATCATCAACTCATCCTTCAGTTCTGGTTCAGCTGCCCAATCCTTCACAACTATCCCGACAAAAAAGAAATGGCCTCAACCCCCAAAAATATGAGCTACTTTCAGACCAATTCTCCTTTTTCTGTCAAAAATCTGGAACGTGTCGAATCACATCTCATCTCCAATGATACTTTTGAACCACCATAATCTGGTTTCCACACGTCACAGCATAGAAACAGCCCTCCTCATAGTCACAGGCCTCCTCTGCTCAGACTCCTGTCACCCCGGAATGCTTGTCCTCAATCTCCCTGCAGCTTTGAACACCGTCAACCACAATATTTTCTCCTGAATCCTTCCTCAACATCAAGGATACTGCCCCTTCCTGGTTAAAGTTATATCTCAGAGAGACAATAGTTTATTAATATCAACAACTGCACTTTTTCCACAGCTCCTCTTTCCCAGGAGGTCCCTAAAGAGCTATTCCTCTTTGAGGAATACATTAAAAAGAGTGAAGGTAATTGTTTTATTTTTAAAAACATTTTTTCGAGTGTAATATTAGACATGAGTTGATGAGTCATTCCTGCACATCAGGAAAATCATAATAAAACATAACAGTATGGGCCTTGTGACGGGACAATAAAGAAATACATACCGCCTTTTTTGACAGCAATGAATTCCAGAGTAGTCACTGTAGAGGCCTTTATTTCCATTCATTAGACTTTTAAAACGCACATTTCGGATGGAGTGAGTTAAAGTTGTGGTTCAAAAATAACAACTACAAGGCAGGTGCATAGTAGAATATAAAGTGTACGACGCGCACACACGCGCGCGCGCGCACGAACTCACTCAAACGCACGCGCGCATGCGCACGCACAGCCTAATTGACAGCCATACTTTAACGTTTACCAGCATCTGAACAGGATTTACAGCACAGTCGTCATTCTGAACACCTAAATACCAATGACACAAACATTAAATTGAGTTAAGCTGCGTCCAACATGTAATTTACAGCGGGTAACAACAACTTAACATTCATCAATTTAGTTCAAAATCACGGACGGTGAGAGTATGAGGCTCCGTCAGAAACAGCGAATATAAACATCAGGGATCGTGCTGCTGGGTTAGCAGTTAGCATTAGCATTAGCTCGGCAGACGCCTTTTTTCAAATATGTAAATAGACATTTTTCACCACTTATCTTTATATGAGCTGCTCCACTTTGTTCTTGACGCTCCATTTCCAATTCTGCACGGTATTTTTTCCTTTTCTTATCCATGTTTCTTCATGTTCTGCTTCATGGATGCAGTCTGCTCAGATTGACCTGTGACCCCAGATGACCCTTACCCTCTAACAGTGTCAGTTGTAGGAAATGTTGATGTTCATTATTGTACAAAAGCTGTAAGTCAATGATGTCAAAGACCCATATTATACACTTTCCCATTTTTATATGATATTTTGATGTCCCTAATGAACTTGATCATCTCAATATACCTCCTTTCTCAAGCTTTTTTCTGACTCTCATCTAATTGGCTGCTTTTAATGGCTGTAAATGGGGGCTGTATATATATATATATATATATATTTATATATATATATATATATATATATTTATATATATATATATATATATATATATATAGAGAGAGAGAGAGAGAGGGAGAGAGAGAGACAGAGAGGGTGATACATTTAAGCTCTTCTATCTTCTATGTATATCTTCTATGTATACAGTACTTTGGTTAACCACCATTGGTTTTTTAGTGTGCATTATAAATAAAACTTAACTTCAGTTTGACAACTCAGTTGTCTCTTTAAAAAAGCAGGAGCCTCATCCATGTTGCAGCAGTACTTCACCATCCAAAGGTAGAGCAAGACAATATATCTTTGTGTTCTATTGGCATGTGATTGTTCTGCCTGAGGCACCAGTGCATTTGGTAATAGCAAATGAATTCTTCTTCACACTGGTCACTCACTCTCTCAGAGAGCAGATTAATGAACAAAGAAGTATCTGACTTGTGTCTGAACTACGTAATTGGATAGATTTTTATAGTGGAAAAACATTTATTTAATGGATCATTAATGTTCTTTGAACTGCACATTAGCTCATTACAGATGTGATGTGAGTGATCACAGTGTTGGTTCCTGCAGGCATACATACAAACATCTTTCAGATCAACTCATATAACTAAAATATTTCCTCATTTAAAATGCATTAGGTCATAATTTGGATTATGGACATTGATGCAAATGAATGGACAAAGAAAATTGTGAATGTATGGGAAATGAAAGAGATGTTGACCTTTGAAGTTTCTAATGTCCATTGATGTATTTATCTACCAAAATCCATTTGAATGGAATTCCTAAATGCTTTTCAACGGAAATATTGATACATTAAATACCAATAACAATCGCACAAAAAATGCAATGAATTACACACTCACTCAACGCTACTTTAAACATAAAATCAACACCTCTTTAGCTTTTAGCACCTCTTTGATTGGTCATTCACATGCCCCACAACTAGGAGTGCCCTTTAAAAAAAAGTTAATGTCTCATTGATTCATCCTGTATCAACTAATAAATAATGTACAGTATTTTTATAATTATGGTTAATCTGATGGGAAATTAACACATTTTCTATAATTACTCAGCAAAGAAATGGTATACTATATGATGCCAAATCAACCTTTGTCTCGTATTGTCATGATTATTAAACTACTCAAAGTTTACACTATTTATTATGATTCTAGGATCATCTTTCTCATGAGTTACATCATGTTCCATTCTTCTGTTTCCATCTAGTGGAGCAAAATGGTAAGTACAACACTGTGGTCTGAGAGGCCAGGTTCAATAAAAAGTAATTAGTAATAAAAAATAAATAAATCAATAATTACCTTAATTTTGTTGACATAGGTTTAAACCCCAAACAATGTGGTAAAATGCAGAAAGGAACAAGCTTTCTTGTTAAATAATGACTTATATGTTTTTTTTTAGGTTATATGTGCTATGTTTTTAAGGCATGTATTAAGATATACAAGTATACACAAATCCTTGTATCCTTGCTTGGAGTAATAATGCGTTTCTGGTAGTCTATGGTTTTTCCACAGAAGTGTATAACTACCATGTCAAAATGACATCCTTTAATCCTTAAAATGAGATCTTCAAATATGTCAATGCCATCAATTCCTTATAATTCATAATCATCATCTATATATATATATAGATATCTATATCTATAGATATCTATATCTATATCTATATCTATATATATCTATATATATATATATATGAAAGATTTCAGCTGAACCCAACAATACATGTTCTGAGGCATCATTTTTCAACATTTACATTTTTTTATTGTAAAGGTGGTTTCTTACAAAATAGTCACGTTATACAGAGGCGAAGAAAGAGATCTGAAAAAAAAAACCAGTAAGGACAGGAAAGTCAGAGAAAACAAAAATAGAACTTTGGTGGTGACAAGAAAAAAAACAGCAATGTAATCTGTCCAATAATAACCCCAAAAACTTTACAGATATTTTTTTTAACCATGGAAACACAACAGAACACAATAATAAAAAACAAAGCAAAGAAACATGGGAGTAAAGGGTAACCAACAGCCCGGTTACAACTGTGTGTTGAGCTGACCTACACTTTGTAACACTGTAGGAACGGTTTCCAAACCCACTCATTTGCAGCCAGAACACTGCGACAGTGCGACACAGCACGTGTACAGAACGACATGACACTTCTAAGGCTCCATCCGTCTCTATGAGTTTTTAGGAGGTGACGAAGGCAGATACAGTCATTTAGCTATCTATTTTAAGACAACAACTACAGCTGATAAAGCGTAATGTCCAACCAAAAAATAATCATCTTTGCACATGCTAAAATAATGAAGTCTTCTGACAGTGAGAGCTATCGCAGGTTTAATGCTACATCAGCTGAAACGACAGATAAACAGCAGTACAGTATATAAAGACTAATTTTAACAGTATAAAACATCTCCATTTAAATGTATCTGTTTATTAGGGAAAGTGTTTTTTAGTAATTACATAGCAGTGTCTTAAGTGTTGGTTAGATAGTAGATATACAGTACATCCATGAGTCTTGACAGACTTCCTGTGTTAGCATCTATGTCTTGCAAAAAAAAAAAAAAAAAAAAAAAACGTCACCTTCAGTTTAGCTTGTTTATGACTTTTTTTTCCTCAAATGAAGCAACAATATTCATTCATTCAATGGTTGATGCTTTCCATGTGATTTTGATATTAAGATTAACTGGGAAATGTATCATTCTCTTCACAGGATGAAGTTTGGCTTGAAATACAGACGCTGGTATAATGAATCATGAAATGCTCTTTATTTTTTAAATGTTATTCTTCAGTTTATGTTGTAGTACAGCAACACTTACTCTAAGAAGAAAGATAAGATTGATATATCATAAACCGAGCCATATGTTTTTCAGCAGACCCAGAAGTATAGTTTGACTATTTAGAAAACACACATATTCACTTTAAAGACAGGTGCATGGTAGTTTTGATGAGATTTTGCTTGCCCTTTGTCCCCCCTTAAGAATGGGAATAGATTTGATTGGAAAATTCGAAAAGTTTTTTCCGGAATGCCAAATTCCAGTACTCTCCCTTTCATGCCCCGTGGGTCAAAAATACTAAAAATGCACATAATGAGATGATACGCTGATGGTATAAAGATACTAGAATATAATAGTTTTTCCTCAAATTCTTGAAAAAGCATTTTTTTGCAGGACACAGACGTCACGCTCTAATACTTCCATAGTGGTCTAAAGTAAAAGTCAGCCCTGTCAGCTAAGTGTCTACAATGGCTTCACTAAAAAACTCATCATCTTCCCCTCTATTCTTCTTCTCAAGTCTTCCTCATTTCCTTTGTCTCTCTTCTCACACCTTTATCCAGTTCCTTTTTCCTCCATGACAAACTATCCCAGCATCCAACCCTCATCCCTGTACACATAAAAAGTGAATCCCCCCCCCCTCCTCATGTTTATCAAATAAACCCAGATTACACGCTGCTCCTCTGTAGCTCAGTAGTGCCCCCTAGCAGGGATGAACATTACAGGCACGGATCTCTTTCCGGTCTTTACAGCTGGCCGACAGCGGGCCCTTAGCTCTTTTCTTCACCAACATGGAGCGCTCCTGGATCCCCCCTCCGCATGGTTTGGTACAGTCCGTCCATCTGTTCCACGGATACATCCTGCAACCTGTTGGGAAAAAATGCCGAGACATCTCACCTGCAGTTACATGTAGCAGCTTTAATACTGAATGTTTATTATCACCACCAACCTGCCTGTTCTTCCACTGCAGAGTCTCTCAGCTGTTTGCCCCTTCTTCTTCTCTTGCCGCCTCCTCCTCCTCCTCCTCCTCCTCCCCTCTCCTCCTTAGTTTTCGTCCGGCACTTCCTAATCTTGCACTTCTTCCTCTGGATGGTCTCGGGACACGCAGCGCCCCCCAGCTGCGGCTCCAGCTTGACCATGCGGGTTCGGATGGTGTGTCCTTTACCACAGGACTTGTTGCACTCTGACCACTCCGACCACTCGGACACCATGCAGTCCACGGCTGGATGGAAGGACACAAATGTAGAGGTAAAAAAAAAACTAAAAAAACAAGGGGACATGACAGAAGCAAAAGAATAAAAGGTGGTGGACAATACAAATAAATCAGAATAATACACTACTGTTCAAAAGGTTGGGTTCACCCAGAAATTTGTGTGTTTTCACACTTTCTTTTATCAAATGAGTTGCAAAATGAATAGAAAATATAGTCAAGTCATTGACAAGGTTAGAAATAATGATTTTTATTTGAAATTATATTTCGCTTTCCTCAAAAAATGCTTGATCTAACCAGCTAAACTGTTTTCAGCTGTGCTCACATAATACATAATTGCACAAGGGTTTTGTAATCATCCATTAGCTTCTAATGCAATTAGCAAACATAATGTACCATTAGAACACCGGAGTGATGCCTGCTGGTAATGGGTCTCTATACACCTATGTAGATACTGAATTAAAAAACATTTGTAGCTAGAATAGTCTTTTACCACATTAACATGTGAGTGTATTTGCGATTAGTTTCCGATTAGTTTGTTATCTCTGTTGAAAAAACAGTGCTGTGTTTTAAAAATTAAGGACATTTTAAGTGACCCCACATTTTTGAATGGTAGTGTAAAAATAAAAAATAAAAAATAAAAAACTAAATAGACACAGAGGAAAAAGCCTTGGACATGTAGTTGTGGCTGCTATTACAGATACAAAGGCATCTTTCTCACCAGTATATTATCTGAATGAAGAACAGTCTACCATGGCAAACAGGTTATTAGTGCAAAAATCTAAGGTGAATGTGCCATGTACAACTTTGATGAACTAGTACTAGAAAATAAAATTGATATTTACAAAAAAGTTTGAATGACAATGCTATGCTGTTATTGCTGCATCTCCCCCCAGGACATCATCTGATACACCTCTACCTCTGATTCGGTGGCTCTCTGACCTGTGTGTGTGTGTGTGTGTTTCTTGCAGGTGTGCAGGAGTCAGAGCAGAGCCAAACCAGGTGTATCTCAACTGTGTAATCAAGCCTTTTCAAACACTCAGCTCTGCCATTTCCACCCTGCCAGATTGTAGCCTCTGCCTCAGTAGGTGTCTGTGCGCTTAAAGCCGCTTCACCTGCATTTATCCAGATTTCTTGTTGTTGCCCATTTCCCCCATGCCTCACCCTGTCTCCTGCAATTCCGTCTCCTCTGGTTGAAATAATATGGTGAAATCATGGTATGCCTGGAGGCTTGTATTAATCTTTACTTAAGGTTTAGCACACACACACAGGCACACCCACGTACATATGCATCAGTGATTCTTTTTGCTCAGGTTACAGACAGATGGTGTTATACTGGGAATAATACCATGACCAAAGGCCATATATATTGTACATATAAGTATAATAAAAGGGCCATTTTCCTGCCATGACAGGTGCAACAACACAAAGAGAACAGTCAGGAGGATGTCAGTGAACCCTAACTCACTGTCTGCACCTGTGGGAAGGGGGGTTTAAAGATGTGCCCTGCTTTACTACCTCACTATTGAGGTAAAGGAATCAAACTTCACTTCTATCACTTACGACATTCGGGCAGCATGCACTTCTCGGTCTGCTCCAGCTCCTCCGTGCACTCTGCTGGATCAGACTTCAGCATCCTCTGACGTGTTCGGACGCCGCGGCCGCACATCACGCTACACTCACTCCAGTCCGACCAGGGGGACAGCATGCACGGGATAGTATCTGCAAGCAATATCATCAATAATCAGTGTCTCACTTATGCGTTACATTAGAACCAAGTTGCAAGCTAATATTCGTGTAGCAAACTCATTGCATATAATCACATGATTAGTAAAATTGTGAAGTAAATTAGCCGTTAACTCACGGCATTCTGGCATCATGCATTTCTCCACTTCGGCCACCTCCGTCTTGCACATCGATCCGTCTATAGGGGGCATCTTCACCATGCGCTCACGTCTTCTCATGCCCAGCCCGCATGTGACGCTGCAGGGATCCCACTCTGCCCATTCAGTTACCACGCAGCTGCTGGGTGCTGCAGGGAGATATCACAGTTAACAAGTTGTTAGGTAATGTGTTCACTAACATTGTCTTTATTTTTATATCAGGTTTTATCTTGTTCTTATATGGCTTAAATTTAATAAACAGTGCATATATGCCTGTCTTTCCACTATATAACCTAATAAGTTGCAATGAAAGGGGCTCTGCTGAACCCGACTGCTGACGCCTGCAGTAATGCATATGGGCAGTTCCTCACTTCAGACTTTATTCTAAGGAGACTGAGCCTCTGAGTTTCTCTGTTATGAACTCAGTGGTCACCTTCAAAAAGCAGCTACGCTTGAGCTGTCTAGACTTGGCTTTGTTTAGTTTTGTAAAGTCAGCTCTGAGCAGCTCCTTAAAACTTTATTTCTTGCTTGAAATATTTTTTTCTGAATACACAGTACAAAGGTGCACATTTAGAATACAGGAAAATTCTCCTTGAATGTTTGGAATAGTAGATTTTTATATGGCACATTTAACCCTTTTGCCTCATTTAAAAGACTGTAAAAACTATTACCTATATATGTATTTATATATGTATATATCTGTATCCATATATATAAATATATACATATTTGAAACCTTGAAATGACGGTTTTTGTGATGATACCACTAAGAGTAATGTGCAGCTTGCTCCTATATTAATCATATTGCATGTCTACATGCACGCACAAGACACATTTTTTTATACACATACATACACAACACATACACATTTAGTCATCCATACATATGATCCATACCTACAGATGCAATCTATTGAAGTTCTAACTACATTGGCTGCAGTATCTAAAAGATAATTGAACCCCCCAGAAAAAACTGGAAAATAACCATGCATTTGGCCTGAAAGGTTATAAATGAGAAAAAAAAACATAATTTAAATGCCTTATTAAATAAATACATGATTCTATGCTTTCTCAGTCTTGGGATCAAAATTTGTTTTTAAATTTAAATGGACATGATGAAATTATGATATGTCATATTTGATTCATGTTTCAAAAGTGTGCATAAGCACTCACACTCACACACACACACACACACACACAGACAAAGCATTAGGAAGGACTCACAGCATTCGTCGTTGACCACACACTTCTCGGTCTCCTCTGTGTGGAGCTGGCACAGCGAGCCGTCTTCAGGATACTGTTTGACATATCGCTCCCTGGACCTCATCCCCATCCCACAGGACACGCTGCAGGCCGACCAGCTGATCCACTCCGACATCATACACGTCGACGGCTCTAGAATAGATAGCATGTTTCTCTTTATCATATATCATTAGTTAATATTGGGGAACCCTCTACAGACTTTATGCTTGAGATAGAAAATATGTGTTTGTACTTGTATTCAAAGGTGAATTTGCCTTATTGTCTAGTTGTCATCAAAATAGTATTTTATTGTTCAACCACTCAGTTAATTGGTTTTAGTAATTCAACTATAGTACATAGAGAGGACAAAATATAAAATGTGATTAAGAGGGTTTATAACCGATCTCTTGAATTATTTACAAGTTAAGGACCAGTGTGTCTTTGGTTCCTACAGCTTTGGATACTGCATATTTTATGAAAAAAAGGAGAAAAAAAACTAGCAACCCAGAGTTCTCCATCCCAGAAATGCTTAAAAGATTATTATACGATTGTTCTTCACACAGGGTGACACGGTGGTGTAGTGGGTAACACTGTTGCCTCACAGCAAGGTTTCAGGTTCAAGTCCTTGGACCTTTCTGTGTGGAGTTGGAATGTTCTCCCTGTGTCTGCGTAGGTTCTCTGAGTTCCTCACCCAGTCCAAAAACACGCTCTGCTGAATTGCTCGTAGGTGTGAGTGAATGGCATGAGAATTCCATACATACAGTACTGTTTTTAATTCTTTTTATTTCTGTGTGTTACTGAAGTAGGTGAAGTTCACTTCTCTATAAAGTCAAATTTTCTTACTTTTCCATGCTAGTGGTGTATTAAGCTGAGCTGACTGCTACACCTGCTATAGGTGTTACCTTGCTGAAAAGATTGATCACCCTATAGGGAGGTTATTTATAAGTTTGGAGTTGCTATAAAAAAAAAAAGAAACTCTCGAAGTAGTTTGAGATAGTCAGTATGGGCCTGAAGGAGAAGAAGTCAATATGTACTCCGTGGCTTGTGGCTTGTATCAGATGAAAAGTGAACAGCAGCTTCAAGTTCAAGGTTGAACGAGGCCTCACTCTGATGTATTTTATCACCATTATAGCCAATGTGGCGTTCAAGATCTCCATATTCTTCACTTACAGAGCCGCTGTACAAGTCTACCTGCCCTTCTGCTGTCAACTTTTCTTACTTGGAGGGGAGCTTTGGTGCAGAAAGTATATTATAAATGGAACTTTTAAAACTGTCAAAAAGCGACAATTATGCCAGCACAGACCTTGTAAATAGAATTTTTCTTTTTTTTTTTCTTCCGGAAATGATGGATGGACTTGCCAGGTGAGCAACTTAACATGAGTTTTCTTCAACACTTCACTCTCTTATATTCTTCACCTTCCAACACACATGAGAGCAGTGTTGCTTACCGATCGTGGCCTAATAAAGCAGAACTAAGTGAATCATTAATAACAGATTATAGTATGCAGCTCGGATGAGGCCTCCGGAGAGCCAAAAGTGCTCTCCAGGAATATTAATCACCCATCGGCGCTGGACTCCGTGCTGACCCGCCATGAACCCCGCAATTATCAATCTCCCGGCGCATGCTAACGGATCGCTAAATAAAAACAAAAGAGAGGTAGTCGGGAACAAAAAGCTATCCGTGTTGCTGTCTCGCAATCGATACGAGGAGCAGCGAAAAGGTCGGACTGTGTCTGCGTGCGGGAGGAGCTCTTTCAACCTTGAACAGCCTGATGACTGATGACATCCTGGGAGTGAGGGAGGATGGAGTAAAGGGGGGGTGGACGGATGCTGACTACACTGCCTCTCAGCATTTATTCCAACGGACAACTTCACTGGAAATTGGACAGAAAGCAAACCCCCGGGGATTCGTGCTCATGTGAGTTTGCAAGTTTAGGGTTGTTACTCACATGGAATGATGGAAATCAGCGGGAAAAGTTTCTCCTTCGACAACGAGAGAAAGAGGAGGACATAATAGCGTCGGGAGTTGACACTAATTTGAGTATTTCTAAATCTTAATTAGATTCGTGAATATGTATCCGCTATTATCTTTAACATAGCAATGAAAGCGTGGCGGGGTGATTTCTTTTTAGTTGAAGATTACCGTGATCAAATCCCGGTTTAAGCATCCTAGAGGCCACTCAGCATTAACAGATAATCCACATAATCTTTTATGTGTCACTGAAGTAATTAGGGTATCCAAACACCGGGGTTTACTCGGTGTAATCAGGGATTTGCCGTACTTTGTGACATCTCCCGTTGTTGTTACTGAATCATCTTCAGGGATCTGTCCCGTCGTTCTCCTTTTAATCACAGAGTTGCCACCTGTTTCCTCCCGTTTCACCCGCTTCTTCACATCGTGAGCCATCTCTCACAATAATAACCCCAGTTGAGTTTTAATGGCTGCACAATTAAATTTCAGGATGAAATAATTCCACCAGGTCATGAAATATAAATGAGGCGGTGGCGGATTTGTATTTTCACTACAGGTTCCACTGGTTTAGGCTAAAACAAAGCATCTTGATATAAAGAAAGATATATAAATAAGTCTTTTTTTTTCATGATGAGATAAAAGTTTTGTAGCTTTGTAAGCTCTGAAATAAATTGGTAGGTGTGTGTTTGTGTGTATAAAACACTGGATGTTTTGTGTATACTATGTATATCCTGTTTAAAATACCATTGGGGCCTAACATTTAGCATAACTGTATGTTTTATTTAAGCAATTTATTTACTATAAGGAATTGTTTTCTGCTAAATTCAGTAAATCTGTCAAAGAGAAGGCGGTGGAAGTGCAATTGGGCATATATATCCTGCAGCTGTCAGCTCAACAAAAAGATTGATGATTGAATGAGTCATGTGGGCCATTAAAAGTCAGAAAATACATATTCAAGCAGGGGTCACTGACGGATACAGCGGTCAAACTGTCACAGTGCTGCTCTTTCTGGGCCGTGATGTGCTGAACAGAAGGCAACTGTAAAACTACTTTATGCGCCATCTTTAACTCATGCCCTCCTTAAATTGTGCACCCTTTGGATGCCTCTATGTAAAAATGTCCCTGTTTCCTCCTCAAAACTAAACCAAACATTCAGTCAATTGTGCATTCTGTAATTTTTTTTTTTAAGTTGTGATATTTGAAATTTGGACTGCATTTAACCAGCTTTATCCATTAATCCATTCTGTTATTATTATTATCTAATTCCTGTTTTGATGCAATATGACTACTGGAGGTGTGTCCATTTGTGCATGTGTGTGCAACAAATAATCAAAAAATAATCAAATCGATAACCTGGCATTTAAAATCCTAAAAATTCCACAGACAGAGGTGTTTCCCAGTAGCTCCTAGCAGCTCATTTGAAGAAAATCAACCCAGGTTAAATACAGGTTTAAGTAAATGGATTCAATGTCAAAAAACATCAGGATCGACAAGTTATTACATTCCAATCATATATTTCAATTTAAAACGAAAAAACAAACTAATTTTCTACCTGTTTAACTAGATGTTTCTGGGGTAAGCAACTTGGGATTTACTTGTAAGAAATAACATGGCTTTTTAGAGTTCAAGTTGTGTGTTGAGGGTTAAATTTTCAATGAGCTTTCAATGGAAAATACAGAAATAAAGAATGATCTTCTTTCCCGCTTTGGCTAATACAATTGTTTCCACGCCCCAAAGGAAACCCCAATGTTATTTATTGAAGAAGAAACTGAGCTGAGAATGTTTGTGTTGCACTTGTGTATGTGTGTGTGTGTGTGTGTGTGTTTGTGTGTGTGTGCGCTCACCCTCGATGCTGCATCCCGGGCCCATGCAGGGCTGGAAATCTTGCGTGTGGGGACAGGGCACGCTGAGGTCCAGCTGGGCTTTGAGCATCCTCTGCCTCATCCTGCGGCCTTTCTCGCAGGTGGCGCTGCTGCAGGCCGACCAGGGAGACCAGCCCGAGTAGATGCACGTCTCCGGCGTGTCGTCTGCGAGGGGAAGAGCGCGGGGACGGTGGAGAGGAAGAGGAATTTAAAGCAAAGCTTAAATCTGCTCTCATTTATCAGGCCAGGGGAGGAGGGGCTGAGCCAACGCTGATTATTTAACACCGCATGCAGTGGTGATTACTGCAGGTGGAGCACGACAAGGGGCAACAGAATGACGTTTGAGGGGGGGAGGAAGGAGCTGAGGGACAGCGTCAGGGACAAAGGGAAGAGTGTGATTTGTGAATGTCTTGTCCAATTATCAGCGGCAGCGGCACCACGAGAAATATCTAGGGTACCGGCTTCAATTAATAAGACTCTCTTGGGGGTTCAGAGAGGCAGCGAAAATGAGAGAGGGGCAGGAGAGAATACGCGCTTAAGCCTTAGGGATGATTCTAAATGGGTCTTTGGGATAAGGTGTAATGACAGAGAGGGAGAAAGAGGGAAGTGAGCGGATGGAAATGCGAGAGAGGACGTTAAGAAGAGAGCCGGGTTGATGTGTGAGTAACAGCAGCAACGCTCCAGACACGTGCCCCCGCAGACTGTTTTAAGAGGAGAGGAGGATACGTCAGGCTGTAACACAGCTCTGCAAACACCAGAGAACTGTGCGTTTTTGTAATAAAAGAGCTCCAACAGAGCTGTGCTTCACAGTAAATTGCTGTCAATATCATAACGATCCCTCCTGACATGTATTAAAACATATAAGAAAAGACTACAGTTATGCTAAATGTTAGTCCCCTATGGTGAAATATGGTTATTTACCATTTTTAAATCAATTAAATGTAATCTACTTCTTCCTTATATTCCAGGGTCTATGAGTATGCTAATATATTATTCAGTGTTTGTGCACTGGGGGCTTTACGTTTTTTTTGCAGCCGACAGCCTGATAAATTTGCCCTCTTTAAAATGTAATAGGCCTACAACGTAATAATTGACCAATTTCATAATAAAAGTCCTGAACTGAACTGAAGTTACATTTGCAAAAAAAAAAGGTTTTTTCACCAGGCCAACAACAGAATAACCAGCCGATAACATAAGTTTTTATGTTATCCACTGCATCGTTTAGCACTTTTATTTCTATTACTGGACAGTTATTACATTATTGGCCTATTACATTTTAAAGAGGGGCAATTGATTGCACTATCAGCTGTTATTATGTTACCGGCCATTATCGCGTTATCAGCTGCTACAAATTTCCACATCACGCTTGTGTGAGTTGGCACCAAACTACTTGTGATGTCACAAATCATGCCCATTAATTTTGGATTTTACTGTAGCAGCTTTATGCACAGAAAAAAATAAAAAGTTCCTTGTATAAACTTATTTCAGTGTGAAGTTAATTTGTTTCTTGTAACTTTAGTTATTTGCAAGCACTGAAGCTAAACTGAATTGTATTCACTAACACATTCAAATACAATTTAGAATTGCATTTTAAATGGATGTGATTCATTGTTAAAATGAAACATAAGAATTAAATGAAAAAAAAATGATTAGGAAAATGTATTTATTTAATATCCCTCAGTGATAAAAATAGAGAAGAAAGGACTGAGAGAACTACACACAGAAACTTAACTTCTGTCATTGTGGTTAAAACAAAAAACCCCTCAGCTACACTCTGACCGATCATTTTTTCTGAATAAAGAAACTTCAGTGTCCAGAGTTAATGATGGGCCATAAATATTAAACATGTTTGAGAACTTGCTCTGCAACAGCAGGGCTCCAGACTTCTCACAGCACGATGGAGACAAGGAGCTTCCAGATGGGTCCGCACCATCTGACCTGAGCTCTCTCTACTACAGTGACCCGGCTGTGTCTGCAAACACTCAGATAAACAGTAGATACACGTCAGCCACTGTGTGTGTGCGTCCTTGAGTGTGTTAGAGACAATGAATCCCCACAGTATCTGTATATCTTTTGAGCTACATGACTTTATAGTTGAATGTTTAGCAAACACAGGTTGGACGAGGAAAATGGGCGAGTGCAGAGAATGCAAAGGAATGCAATATCATGTAATGATATGATGATAGGGTTTGAATTATTACTTTAACAAACTGTGTATGTGTGTGTGTGTGTATGTGTGTGTGTGTGTGTGTGTGTGTGTGTGTGTGTGTGTGTGTGTGTGTGTGTGTGTGTGTGTGCTTTACCTTCCTCCTTCTGATCCTGTCCAATGTCAGCTACAATGTCGTCTATGCTGTCTGGCACCACGTTACATTGTTCTCCCTATGCAGACAAGGACATTTGAGGTCACACACGAACACATGCACACGCACAAATCAACCAAACCATTCATCTAAAGCTTTGTTACTAATAGTCTTTGAGTGGGAGAATATACAGTTTTTTGATTCCTATCTTTTAATATAATATAATGTGTTGAATGACCAATCTCTTTTGTTTCCCCGGTAGTTGGTCATAAATCAAAGTGGTGCACAAAATTAGAGTTTGACATGATGATGGATCCAGAGAAAAAGTACAGTGGTCGCCAAAGTTATTGCGGGTCACCCTGAGTGGGACGTGAATAGCTGCAGACAACAGACAGAGGATTATTACCATCATGGTAAGTCAAAACCAAAGTCATCACCCTGAATGTGTACGTTTTAGTGCGAGGTTTCGTTTCACTTTCCTTTTTTTCCTGCTAACTTTTTCAGGGAGTTTTCTCCGTGTTGGATCAATCTATGGGGAGAGATGCCATCTTGCTGTACAGACTATAAAGCCCCTTGAGGTGAATCTGTTATTTCTGATTTTAGGCTATAAACAAATAAACATGACTTGACTCAGAGTGATGGTCTCCAGCACAAGAAATGGTAACTATTTCACACGAATACACACACACACACACACACAGGCACGCACATGCATGACTATACTATACCTTCCTAGCGATGCGTTCCACCACCACCCTGGCCACAGAGGTAATCGCTCCCCCCTCTGGGTCGTAGAAGGGGCTCTGAGGGTGATCCAAACTGGTCAGGGGGCGAATCTTCTCCTGAGGAATGGTGGGTTTGTTCGGTGACTGAAAGAGGCCGAAAAGGGAGTAAGATGTGGGAATGTTCTGTAGTGTATGTACGAAAAGTTAAAAGCTGCTATAATCAATGTTTTTTTATGAACGGACAAAAATCTACACATAGAGTAAACTGCAGTGTCAAACGCAAAGACAATGGTGCCGACCACTTCACTGATTTCAACTCACTGTTTTGGTTTTACTGCCCACAGTTGTGCTGTTGTTGGTTCAGTCTCACCACTCTCATCAGCATATTTTATTCCAGCCGGCAGAAAATTAAGTTAAATAGACCCATTTTCCTACCTGCCCAGTACCAAATGGCACACAGAAAATGCTAATTACTACCTTTTGCCCTAATGTAATGGAGCATATACTGTAGCAGCTAAAGAGTGAGACTCTTTCTGTTTGAATTTATGGAGACCACAACGGAGCTAAAGTGTTTCCTACGGATGGCCAGAAAAAATCAATCTGTGCAGGTTTAAGTAACATTTATAATAGGGCTGATGCCTCTGGGACGTTTGAAGCCTTCAGTGACCTTCCTCGAAACTGAAAAAAAAAATATATATATATATATATTTCTACAAAAGAATGAGACGCTGAGCGGGGATTTGTCAGCCAGCAGAAGGCCATTTGCTGTAGTGAACATCCTACCATGAAGGTTTGGGCACACCGAGGGCCTCTCATGTTTCTCCCCAGGTAAAGCCGCCTTTGAATTTGCAATGTGATTCTGGAGGTGAAATAACTCTACAGCACCTCAACAATTGAGGGGGAAAATAAACACACGCAAATACGCCGGGTGAAGATCGGGTCACGATTTGAAGGGGAGCTATTCCCACCCTCCCACATTAGCATTGTGCACATCATCCTCTCTGCGTTGGAACAATCGCTGTCCTCGAGGAGAACATCTGCTTCGATATATTGGGTGTCAAATTCGCCTGAGGGAGGAGAGTCTGCCTACCTCTGAGGAATGGTTCGAGGATTCAAAGTTAAACAGACATATTTTAGGACATGAATAATAATCCAATGGAAGCAAATAGTGTATGCGTGTCTGAAACAGGCTTTTCAACATCATTTCTCTTAAGGGAATAAACAGCAGAGCAGCAGGAACTCACTAATGGGAAGCAATATAAAGTAATAATATTATAACAGCCGCATTGATATTATACTTGAATTTTGACCAACACATGGTGGGGCCTGATAAGAGAGCTGTACATCACTGTTTCTCCCATCAGCCATCTGGTCCACAGCTTTTCTGTTTCATCTCACTATGCATCATTTATACATCCATTTTAACAGCCTTTTTAATAAGAGATGTGTGTCAATGTGTCCAGGTGTGTGTGTGTGTGTGTGTGTGTGAGCATGTGTGTCATTGTGTTGTTGGACCTTTAGAGCTACGAATCAAAGCAAAAAAAAAAAAAAAAAAAACTCTACAGAGAGAAAAGATTAAAAAACAAAAACACATGACACACATGAATCATTCTTTTTGTTCTTTCAGGTTCACTCAACTTTGTTGTTTCAAGTTCCAAACCAACTTATGGTATAACATATTCAGGAGTGCAGAATAAGAGAAAAGGAAGAGATCCATAAAGGGTGGATATGAAGTTACATCCACAGTCGTTATGATTACAACAACGCCGGCAATGCTGCTTTTGGAATCTCAAGTTCACTTAAAGTTTCTTTTCTGACGTTTGAGTTGATAGGAATTGCGCTGAATGAGGCCAAAGAGAATACATGTATTACTTGTGTGAATAATTAGAAACTGCATATTTTGTAAACAGAAAGAAACTATCAACTTCTCAAATTTCAAACAGTGAGACAAAAAGAGACAAACAGGCCAAAGTGTCTTAAAGACATGTACTTCCATGTCTCTATCTGTAGGTGGCAGTCATTTGATGTCGACTGCATGCATTATCTGGTAGAAAAACGTTCACACTATACACAGTGTTTCCAGGGGACCACTTTTAACAATACGTATGTGTGTATGTCATCTTGGAAACTAGTATAAAAGAATGTCTTTAAAAGTACAGTATTGTCTAAGCACTGCAGGGGTCTACTGTAGGAACGTAGTATATGTCACAATTTTTTATAAAGACCAGTTCACATAAGCATACACATGGAATAAAAGTGTACAAATATGAAATATATATGTAGATTTAAAAAGATAAATCAGAAAATAATGATGTCCCTGTAATCACAACATTTTATGACACAGGATTCACATAGTGGACACACAGCTCACTTTAGTGACTGTCTGATAAACACGTGCATGTATAAAGAGCAACACAAAATCAAATTTAAAAAGCATGGGTTTTATGCTGATGAAGTTTCTGAAAGGCATTTACCCCCCTCCCCTCGGCGGGATAAGCACTTTGCTTATTCATGAGGTTGTAAACTCTAAATAAATCGCTGTGGTCTCCAAACAGTGGGGGAATATGGATGAGCACCTTTCATTCCAAGGATGAAGAAAACTAAAGAGGATGTCTGTCAAAGTAACATGACGGGTGGAAGTCAAGTCTATTGTGATGTGAGGGGTGGATATAATACAGCTTAACACCGCTGACAGCTATATTGATAATATAACCTATAATTATATGCAATACACTGAACAACTGTCAAATCTCATTTATTCCCCACAGAGACACACCTCTATGTCTTTTAATCAGACGCAGGAATCATTTCATAAATAATAGTCTTGACTTGACTTGATGGGACACATTACGCAGCAAATTAACGAAGACAGCTTTCTAATTATGGTGTTAATGGTACTCTTACTTACTTTTCTCGTTCTTAACGTTAGTGCTAACAGACCGTGTCTGGGGTCAGACAGTAAAAATATAAATGACCCATCTGTTCAATGGCCACAAACATGACACATAGCAATGGGTGTGTCCAGCTTCTGTTAGGAAACAGAAACATCTGATTTGGTTATTGGTGAGATAACAAACTTTTTTTTATTTATGGTGTTTATTATGTGGACATTTGATATTTGCACAACTGCAAGGCAATACATGGTGTGACACATTTTATTTCTCCCCCTTGTAAAGACATAGAAATGAATGAGAAAATGTGTCCAAACATCTGACTGGACTGTATAAACTAACTTTGAAAAAAAAAAAAAGATAGATACCTCATATGTAACACCGTTGTCGGTGCCTGCATCCCAGGGAATGAGGTCTGTCACCAGCTTCTGGACCCAGCCACACTCCTTGGTACAGAGGTCCTCTCCGGACAGACCCACGTTCCAGTCCGGACTGGGGCCCAGCATGGTGAGGAACGACATCAGGTGACGGGTCCGGTCCACCGAAAACTCTGCCGACGGAGCCGCTCGCCTGGTGGTGACGATGATGAGGAATAAACAACACAGAAAAACCCAGAGTGTACGCTGCTATTCAAACGGTTGGGGTCACCCCGACACTTTTGTGTTTTCCATTAACTGTTTATTCGAGACATTGAAGGTTAGATGTATTGAATTGGTTAGAATGATTTTTATTTGAAATAATACATTTCTCCTTCAAACTTTGCCTTTGTCAAAGAATGCTCCAACTAACCAGCAATACTGTGTTAACATAATCCCACAAAGGTTTTCTAATCCTTCATTAGCTTCTAATGCATTTAGCAAACACAGTGTACCATTAGAACACTGGAGTGATGGTGGTTATAAAATGGGCATATAAACGCATATGTAGATATTAAATAAAACCAGACATTTGCAGCTAGAATGGTCATTTACTACATTAACAATGTACAATGTATCTGATAAGTTGAATGTTAAGGTCATTGAAAAAAACAGTCCTTTTTAAAAAATACAGGAAGGTGAGCCCCAACTTTCTGAACTTTTTTTTTAATTTTTTTTATAAAAGTGCCCTATACATTTAAGTATGGCAGCATATAGACAGCAAAGTCATCTCAGGGGAAACACTTCCCTATAAACTTTGCTTATTTGAGCTTTTAGTTAATTACTTCCAAAAGGTACATTTCTGAGTCATGACACCATGACCTCTGAACCCGACAATTTGCTGAGCATCAGCTAATTGTCGGATAACTGAAGCTCCAAAATATCTAATTAATAGCAGGGATATTGTAGCTCATGGCAAACCCTCTCTGAGTGTCACAGGGTTCAACAGCTGTCAGACGTCAACGTGCCACACTCACGAACATGTTGAAGCTACGGTAGCTTAATTAACACTCATCCTCACCAGGACATAAGTGCAAACGCAACAATTTTAGAAACTTTTTTTGGAAACTTTGCATGCAAAATTGAACAAAACTTGCTAATATTTCATAGTTCGCAATGTGAGGGTGTTACTGTGTGGGCGCCAATGCTTATTTGTGAATGTTCTCATTAGGAAAAATAATAGTGGCACAATATATCGCAAATGACAGACAACGCTTGGAGGGGTAATTAAACAGATGTTTGGTGAAAGATACAGTACATTAGTGTGTGTGTGTGTGTGTGTGTGTGTTCACGCCAATGCAGGGCTGAGGGCTAGAATTATGATAAGTTTGTAATTGCTCTTGAACTAATTCAAACGAGTGCACATGATGCCAGAGTGTGTGACTATTCAGACAAGGCAGCCTGGATTCGGGGAGGCATAAAAAAGGAAGGCACTGTAAAACAATTAAAAATGCTTTTTCTCTAAAAAAAATCATTTAATCAAACAATAGTTCCAGAATTTAATTATAATCTACAATGTATTCACTTTGTCAGAAATTGTATGATTTCCAACTTCAGCACTTCGTACTGCTAATTAAGAATTTCACAATGGAATTGAGGACATTGTTGTATTTCTTAAAGGTTGCACATGCAAAGATTTCTGTAACAAACATTTAAAACACATGTCTTGTATTGTTTCTGTTACTCATTCAATATGGATATAAGAATGTATATGTAATACTTTTATTATAACACTTTTTATTTCAAGCCAAACAGATTATGTAAAAAAAAAGTATGAGTATAAGAGTATGTGAAACAAGAGCAACAACCTCAGAGTTTTCCACCTACACACTGTGAACAGCACATTATAGTTGTCCTTTATCAGTGAAAGTTCTATAATATAATTAATATAAGTCTTTTACTGTTTTATGTGGCAATTTCCTTAGCCTTTTTGTTGCCATGGATTAAACAAGAGAGTTTCTCTGAACCCTGGAAGTAGGACCTCCCATAATATTAATATAATAACTATAAAAGACAAAAGTGAGCTAATGGCTCAGAGACGCTATATGACAGGTTTGTGATGGGGGGTTGGGGGCATTAGAGCATTTTGTCAAATAAACTCATGAAATAAAAATTATTTCCGGACATTGAAACGTGCCAAACAGTCGCCTTTTTTTCTGCATTTATTTGAGCACCTCACATGCAGCATTACTTAAAAAAAGTGTTGAGCCATTGTTAGACCATGAAAAACATTTTTTTAAATAAATTTGGATTTAGCTGACAAAAATCTAAGTTTGAGTGGAATGCTGTGCCATTGTTTTTATTTGTTTATTATTTTTTTATTCATTTAAATCAGATCTCTTACAGAAGTACATTTTCCCTTTAGTGGAACTGACATTGAGTGATACTCACAGGTTGAGCGGCTGCCATGCTGGCCACTGAGCTTTAGTTTTAATGACAGTCAGTACTTCATCTCCCTGGAGAGAGAGAGAGAGAGAGAGACAGAGAAAGAGAGAGAAAGAAGCAATTTATCACAATAAGCATTTTATCCGTAAATGGATGAAAATAAAGCGAGAAAAAAACACTGACAAAGGAAAAGGCCGAAATTGACATGACTGAGGGCGGTGCTCTGAACACAGCAAAGTGTATTCCGCTTTTCAAAGGCTGAGCTTGGACAAAGTGTGTCTTATCAGGAAAAAATGGCTCTGTGCTGTTTAACAATGTTTTACAATGACCGCCTGTCACTCTGCTGGGGCACACTATGCACAACACATTATTTTTCATAATGGATCGGATGTAATTATTCGGCCAAAAGCTAGAAGACAAATGGTGGATTGAGTGTGACGCAGTGGCTGAACTGAAACTGGAAAGACAAAGTCTCTGCTTTAATAAGAGCCTTCATTTTATTTTCTCGCTTTCTTCATCTCATTGTCTGTTAAGCACTCACACACACACACACACACACACACACACAAACACATCTATGACTACACGCACAAACACACAAAAGCTTCAGTTTTGGCATATGGAGAAAAAAAATAAAAAAAATAAAAATGAAAAAAATCCTTTTTTCTGGTTGACTGAAGGTTGTACAGCCTCTCCGCTTCCCTGGGGCAGTGTGGAGAAAACAAGGCGTGTGTGTGTGTGTGTGTGTGTGTGTGTGTGTGTGTGTTGAGGGGTTGGGTAGGTGTCTACATGTATGTATGTCTGTGTATGTGGATAAAAACAAGTTTACAAGTCAGTGTCCATCTCATCCTCAGAGCAGCCCAGGGCTCTGCAGCCACTCCTGCCTCAGACCTCACTCCTCTGACACACACACACACACACACACACACACACACACACGGACACAGACATTGACAGATATGTATATTAATATAGACAACCCCAGGAAAGAAACACAAAAGCTTGCACGGAGGAGGCAAGAAGACACAAAAATAGAATCTCCAATGGGCAATGAGCAAATCTTCAGACAGGTGAGATAACAGCAACAGACGGAACCTGGAACAGGTCAGTGATTACCTGTGTTTTGATTTATATCTTCATATTAAAAAAAAAAAAAAAAAAACGAATGTAGGATGTGTGCTAAAAAAAGTACTTTGATTTTCACGAGGCAACGATTTTACAATGATGCGTCAGGGCCAATAAAAATGAGCCAGAGCTGCAGGGCAATATTCTGTAAAAAAAAAAAAAAACACAGAGATTAAAGTCATAAATTTACAAGAATATAAACTCTCACTTCACTTGCAAGGTCAGATCATCACCCCACGAAGGCTGGTGGTCTGTCTTATGTTTGTAGTGAATGACCTAATCATAATCGGCGTCAAATCAAACCGTCCTGATTGGACGACGCACTGTGGACTGGGCTGGTGCAGCTGAGCTGTGCAGGTGCAAGATATCAGCACCAGATGGCCCAACAAGACCCAACTCCACACAAGGATTTCTTCTGGATCTTTACCAAAGTGTAATCATCTGTTCATTGTACTACTCCCAACATCCGCTGGAAGTTTGACGAAAATCCGTGCAGAATTTTTTTGATTTATCTTGCTAACAACCAGACGGACTTGGTTTATACATGTATAGATAGCCCCCTCTAAGGCTGTTGCTATTGGGATGAAGAAAAGCAGGATATAGTCCATGTCTCTGGTACCACAAGGACAAACACTTACTTCGAGAGGAAAAAACAAAAAAACAAAGAGTGACTCATGAGCAACTATTGTTTCATGTGTGATGCAGAACCCCAAGAGCCCCGAGGCATAGAATAATAGAATATTTAATATTCCCCATGAAGAGGTGAAGGCAGGGAACAGAGAAAACCCACTGCTGTGAGAAAGTGGAGAGGAATGAAACCCGTCCTGCGAGGAGCTGCCCTCCAAATCCTCCAGCAGCCCATCACTCACCCTAACGGAGCACTTGGTGAAGAGTGAGTCACAGAAAAACCGTGAAACATCCCATAAATAAACACACATGAAAGACCAGCGGAAAGACCGGAGAAGCCGCGGTGAAATTGTCTCCCACTGTCATTCAGCCGTGCAGGGCCGTGGAAGAGAGAACTCTTCCTCTGATGACGTGTCCTCAGATGCCCTCTGGGGGTGGGGGGGGTCACACAGAGATAGGCCTCATGATGACACGGTGGAGCTGGGCTGAAATCAGGACTATTTCCTCATAAATCCAATTGTAACGTATAATTTGATTAGGTCATCCAAGGTTAATCCAGCCTCACAAAGTGAAGCAATGTGCTAAAAAACTTCCTAGTGGATTTTTAACTTTATTCTCAGAGAACATAACATTAATTTATGTCTTTAATCTTGTTTTTTTCCTTCCCTGAAATTTTACTCCCCTTCTCCGGCTCTGTAATTTTTTTTTGTAATCAAATTTATATTGATGTTTCAATCAAAAGAGCAGAAACTGTAACGTTTATAGGAGGTAATGCACTGTCCGATTATCATCCCTACAATGGGAAGTGCATAGATCATTATAAACCAAATAAAACGGGACCCCCCCCCAAAAGATTTCCATAAAATATACTATAAGTAAATTATTTAAATAAATTAATAAAAAAGAAATAAATGAAGATAGATAAAGTTATATCCATTCTGGCATTTCAATTCTGCTCTTGTCCAGGATGGAGTAGTAATCTCTGTAGCACCATGCATTGTTGTAGCTACTGGGAATTCAAATTAACAACATGAACAAATGTATGGAGCCGCTGAGATATGAAGAGTATGTGTGGGACTCCAGCTCCAGAGACGCCGCCATGTTCTTTGCTACTGTCGGAGCGACTAATGAAATGTGTCTTTGCTGTTGTTTAACAAAGACAGAGACATTAAGGGGCATAACAGCGGGGATGCATGGGAAGTTTTGTGTATATAGTGCATATTGGAGATAGAGTAAGCTTCATTACAATTTTTTTTTATGGTAATGAGATGTGTTCCTCTTCTTAAGAGAGGTCACAGAAAGAGGTGAATACAGTTTAGAAATGAATCCTGTCGATTGGCTTCGCACAGTTGTAACAGATGATGTGTTCTCGTGCCATAGAACACATCCCGGGTAAATCAGTAACTTGAATATGACCTCAGGCCTATTAAAAACAAGTTTAATTTACTGCTTTACTTGACCAGGCTGATGATGACGATGTTCTCAATAAACCAGACAGTGTGACAGAGTCATCTCCATACCTTTAATCCAGTCAAAGAATATAAATAGAAATTACTGAATCATTAGAGAAAGGATGAAATGTCCACACAAAGGTGTCCACATTATGTATTGTTAAACAAGGTTTTAGAAGTATAGGAATTAGAATGTGAGTGAAATTCTGAATTTATTTCGTTAGGCTGGGATAAAATGTTCTGGTCAGTTTGAATAGCTGTAAAACGAACAGTTTTTCTGTATTGGTAGGCTTAAGGCTAAAAAGGGGATTTGTTTGGATCCATTTAGGTAGTAATTTCTCCTTGATTTGTGAATCAGAAATTCTGCTCTGGTTCTTAGAGAGACTTTATTTGTATTTTAATATACTGAATTAGCTTTTTTCTCCTAAACATTGCTGGTCTTTCTTCAAGGAGTTTACAGAGGCTCAATAATTATTATTATTCCACCTACAATATGCCATCATCTGTTTTTGATAGTTTCAGCATTACAATAATGAGGTGAGAATAACTTGTACTGGTTTTAAAATTGTGTGTTGTAGGTGCTTCAAGAGTTTAGGAAAAGTCTTTTATAAAAAATGTAACATGTTTCCCAGTTTCCAGATAAACATGTTGAGAGAGTTCACATTTTTAAAGTGATTTCCTCCATCTTCTTTTCACTCCCTCCACCATCTGCTATTACCAGAACCTCTTTCCTTTGAAAGCATCCGGCATGTTTTTTTTTTTATTTTTTTTTATTGCAGACCTGAACCAGCATCGCGCAATACTGAAAGCTTAGAGGGGGGCTGGCGAGATGCAAATCGTCCCGTAATGGTCTTGTTTGTTTATGGTAATTATCGTGATAGCACAAAATGACTGTGATTTAGCAGCGTTCAAATGCACATTACCGTTTTCAAGAATGTTTTCAATGAGAAGAGAAAAGAGCAAAGAGCAGAACAAAAGGAGGAGGGAGAAAGAGGTAGAGAAGCAGGTCTGCTAAGTTCTTTCGTTTTCTGCTTGGAACTTCATTGTGTGAAAGCATCAGTGCATATGTGACAGCACAGCACAGATCCAGACAAAATGCCTGGGACACTGGTAAATGACCCTCCTGGCCAACACTGGTATGTGCTGCTAAAGTTAAGGCCAGATTCTTTACGTAACAGATCCCTGGGTGCAAAGGTTTGATGGATTGAATTGGGGATCAATATTTGTTTTCCTTGTTTAATAAATGAGACACAAAGCATATACAGTAAGAATTGTTCAAATTCATTATGTAGAGTATTGTATTTCATTAGAAAATGAGAAGTAACCACTCAACTGTAACAACAACTTGACTAAAAGCCTTTCACTTTATATTAAATGGAAAATTGCAGAGTGTTTTTTCTTTTTTATCGTGATCATACTGTTTAATGTAAACCCATGAAATTATATCAAAAGGGACACACACACACACAAAACCATTTCTGCTCAACAGGTTATTTATCTGTCACCTCTGACGCGACTATAAAAAGCGGAGCTGTGCAGTCTGTCCAATTACACTGTAATTTACTTGTCCCTCTAGCAAGTTGCTGTAACACACTGTAAAAGAAAAAAATAAATAAAAGCTATATTCCCTTATAGCAACAGATTTGAAACAAACACATCACATATCTCTTTTTCCCTGAAGGGTTGTTAGTGGCACATCACAATTTAATAGTTTATAAGCCAACACTGTGGCATTATCATTTCATGTCATCTGATTAACTCTGACAGTGAAAAGCTCAGCATTTGAAATGATTCTAATTCCAGTAATAACAGGATCATTCTCCACCGCGGCCCCTGGAGATATGAGCGCGCTCGATCCCGTCTCTGTGCAACCAATAGTGCTCAATGTATCCGAGCAATCGGTGTTAAATTTTAATAACTAACATTAAGCACACATTTAGAATTCTTGAGTATCTCAGTGTAAAAAACATTGCAGCACCAGAGCCCACATTAAAACCGAGTTGTTATGCGAGTTTGACTGTGTTTCCAGTCGTAACGATGGCAGCAATGATGCTGCTGGCAAAGTTTGTAATATGAGGATATAAAACACGCAAGTTTATTGAAATTAGCCCACAGAGTGTCTGGCTACTAAGAAGAAGAAATCCCTGATGGTTTAAGATTTGTGGATATTATATCTGACGCGGCAGCAAAAAACAAACATTCGCTGTTTTTAGCTCCAGTCCTCTTTTAGTTCTCCCAAAACATGGTTTCAGCTCAAGCTTTTCTCTGTAATATTAAGTATTTATAGCTAAATATATACATTTTTTCGAAACGCTTAAACAGTAACGAGGATTCTTGCAGTACTATCTCTGAGAACACTTGTAGCCAATGCATTGACCACAGGCACCAAACTGAATGCACATTCTCTACACTGAGTTTATATTGTTTTTTTGCAAAACTTTTGTCTCCACACATGCTTTTCCTCGTCATGTCTTTCTACACTTAAAACATGCGAAAACACTTTTGGATAATGAGTTCAATTCAAAACCACATAATGGCACATAACACCATATTCTAAAACGTCAATGGAGTGAGTCTCTCTGTCTCACTGTCTCGTTTAACAGAAAGACAATAGAAATTTGATAAAGCAGCTCCCATTCAAAAGAAACTGTAAAACAACTGAGATATGAATACATGAAGATAATCTCCCACCACAGCACCAGGGAATTAACAGAATATATTCACAAACACACACGTGAAGGTCAGGGGTGAAGCCCGGCAGATTCCCTGGTTAATGTCTGGATGATTTCAGGGTTGCAGTGCATGTCTAAAAGGGTTTAAAATAAGGATACACAGCTTTGATTGACAGGTGGGGGGCTCCCACCCAGCTCTACACACAAATCTAAATATGTTCACAAGAGAGGTCAGTTAGGCCGATTCTGGTATAGACTCTGTAGGCAAACACTGCCAACTTCTGAAACAATATCCCGTTAATGTTAGTTCTAGTTTGTTTGGGACTGGACTGAAACCACTTCCCATAAAGGGTCATAGTGTGGGTGCTTTGGTCAGCAGCCAATTACGATTGCTGTGTTCAGACGTGCCCAAACGGCCTAAAAAATGCAGGTGTGAAAACAGACTTGAAGCCTGTTTCTAGTTTGTTACGAGTCAGTCCGCTATAAAAATGTTGCCTCAGTTTAAGCTGCAAAAGTTTCTGAATGCTTGTGTACATATGTTTATTTTTGGCCAGAGGGCGAAATAAATACATGAGGAGTAAAAAAAAGTCCAAAGCGTCTTCTGAGGAAGATGTAATGTTTATACATATAAACAAACTATTTAGTGTCAGCTTAATGTCGTCACTATGCTGACTCGAAAAATCTTTGAATCTTTGAAAAAATGTTGTAAAGGACACCATCACTGACAGTAAGATGTTTGAAAATGTGTTTTTTGGGACTTTCAAACAATTCACCAAGTAAATTCTCCTGCACAGGCTCTTTCTGCTGTTACAGCTCTATGTATTATTTGGTAGGTTACTGCAGCCACAGTGCTGGATGCACACTTTGTGTGTTCTTGGTGCAATGTGCTGTGGGCTGTGTGTGCAAAAGTGATTTTGCTTGTTTGTGTGTTTGTGTGTGTGTGTGTGTGTGTGTGTGTGTGCACATTTCCTCCAAGATATTATAACCCGAGGGCCTGGTAATCCATCAAGCCATTGTCAGGGGTAATATGTGACACCTTCACCTGAGGAAACATTGTCACATTAGTCAACGCGGATTACTGTCGCTCTTCGTCTCAGCAAACTTTCTGTTTATTACAAAGAGCAAACAGCTGCAATTAATAACGGCTGGAGAAGGAGGCAAAGGTGTTCATATAAACATCAGGCACAGCACTGTGTAGCACAGGCCTGTGCATGCATGCACATTTGTATTTAGGTGAGAACAACGTGAGGAAAAAGCCATCCGCACATCTTCTTGCATACAGTACCTCCTGCTGATGTAACCTGCTGATCTGTTGATGCGTTTGCTGAGCCATTTAACTTTGAGGTAGTTTGGGGAAACGGATGACTCTGCAGAACGAGCATAGTCATTTTCATCAGTAATGTAATGGGGGGAAAAAGGGAAAATGTAAAAACATGCCACGGCATGACGGATGAGATTAAACCGAGATTAAAAAAAAAAAAAGAATAAGATGTTTGCCTTTTCAATGAAAATAAATCGACTGGCATGAAAAGGGGTTTTAAAAGCAGATTTTCTGCAGAAGGGACGTGGATGCTTGAAGAAATGCCTTTTGAATGTGCGTTCAAAGTGGTTTTGGAAATGGAGACGACGCTTTATATCCAGCAGCCGCTCATCCATCCAAGACACCTGGAAGGCTCATTGGGACCAGAAACCAGGGTTTAAATTTGAAATATTACTATCATGGAGATCTTCCAATGAGGGCAACGGGGGAGAAGAGAGGAAGGCGGATCATTTTCAATTAACCTGTATAATTTAGTGCTTTGTCTTGTGTAATGAGGATCCTGTGCCATTAGGGGGCTGCTGTGTCCTGTCCTGTGTCCTCTGTGTCCATTTCGCTGTCCTACTCCGTAATTCTTGAGTGATTTCATGCCACCTTAACTGTTGGGACTTCATAATTTGAGTGTTTGCCGATAAGAAGGGTTCTGATAATTTTCCAAGGTTATGTTAGTCACCTTTTTCCTAGACAGGCGACTGAAAATTGATCAACACTGCAGCCCTGAACCTTTCCTTAGCTGTAATTCGGGAAGCAGGCAAAAGCCATTATATGCTCAGCTGACAAGCCTTTCTTTGCCTCTGGCAGCTGAGGTGATGATTTTGAAATTGCCTCTGGCGGTTTCATTTTGTGTTTTATTGTAGTAGATGGACTGACCTGAAAAAACCCTTTTGTGAGAGAAAAATACTACTAAAGACATAGAGCTGATGACTTCATGTTGAAATTGCTCCTTAAGGAGAAAGACAAACTGTGATGTATAGCGCCGCGGTTATACATCACGTTGTGTAACCTTCCAGTAAAATCACAGTAAAATTTGAAAGCACAGATGTCACAGTGTCAGCGAAGCTCCCTGAGAGAGGAAGTGATTGGATCATTGGCTCTCTAGAAAGATGACCTTGCCACCGAATAGGAGAGGACCTGTAGGTGGTCACTAATTTAATGGTTTCGTTACCTTTGACCCGAAGCAGCCATCACGCTGAGCTTATATAGGTTTCTGCAATAGGAGGCAATTGATTTGACATTAAACATTAAATTTCTTACACCGCCCTGTTTTACAAAAATCAACGTGGCTGCGACATGTGCTTTAGTTTTTTTTTTTTTTTTTAACATGTCACTTCTTTCGTATAGGTCCTTGCCCCTATGCACATTGCATTTTGCACTGACCCTTCTTGACTTAGATAACACAAATGAAAGTGAAATTCATGCTCTATCTCAAGTGTTTTCCAACAATATGTTTCAGTTTGACAATAAAAAGGAGGAGGACAGGTTATTAATAAAGAACAGAGCTCAGGGTTTGTCGTTCTTTTATCGAGGGACATCATGAGTTTTATATTTCAAAGGAAATGAAAAGCACAAACTGTTGTCAAGGTCATTGTACTCTGATGATTTGCATTATTTTTATTATTCCGTTTTTTTGACAGCACTTTTCTCGAAGGTCTTCTGCTCTTAACAAACCGCTTTATGTTTGCTGGCATGGTCTGTTGGATTTAGATCAATGTGTATAAGGAAATAGGGTGTAATAAGGAAAAGAGAGTAAAAGGTGAAAAAACTTTTTCTATGAGAAGGAGAAGACATTTTGTCTTGTGATGTTTTTTCATTTTATACTGTAGGGGGTCATCGTGAAGGGTCATCCGACAAAGTTTATTAACAGCTTAAAGCAGATAAAGCAGTTTTAAGCTTGGCTAATTCTATGTTCTATTATAGCGTAATGTTGTGAGAGCACCATGAACCGTACCCAGTGAAATGCTCATAAAAAGGAAGCTCAGCCACCTCTGATGGTCTCAGACACAGATGAATTTTTTCAATCAAAAGAGCGGGACACAAAACCACTGCAGCTGGGTCAGTGACCCAAATGAATTCTATATTTATGTATTCATAGAAGTGAATATTCTGGGGTTATTGAAAGATCAGTTAATTTGGTCTAAAATGCTGGCGGCGTCTGGCAACTTTTTTAAATGACTCTGTTGGGAAAAGAGTTATGGTTATCATCCACATGAAAGAGTGTGGAATCAAATCAATCAATCAAATTAAGTCTGACAAAGGACAACTTTAACAAAGGTTAGCAGGCTGACAAGGTCCTCTATTATTAACCTGTGGTGCGAATGCAATAATAACTCCCCAGTCAAATATGTTACTTAAAAGTTGAGTTTGACCTCCAAAGAGAAGGACACATTATTAGTGAACATCATCAGAGTTGAACACAGAGTTCTCTGTGGCAACCATCAAGCGGAATAAAAGAACCTGGAAATCATGAACGGCCACATATCAAACAGGGCTGCTGGGTTCTATCCCACATTTCTAATCAGGGTTAACTCTGCAGACGCCGGGTGACGGCTGCTGACCTGCTGCTGGGATAAAAACCTGGCAGCAGTCTAGGTCATCGGCTACTAACATAGGGGTCAGAACCCCCACGAGGGCTTGCTGGATTTAAAGGTGTCGTGAGATGAAAGGACATGATAGGACACAGGAAGAAAAAAATTAAAAAACAGTAATCAAGAGCTTTTCTGAATTCTTTCTTCTTGTGATTTTCTCTATTGTGCCTTTGAAAAACATTATTAAAGTTAATAACAGCTGCAAGTTTTCTAAAGCTGGTCAATTAATTGTTTAGTTAATTGGAATATGATTGATCAACGAGTATTTTTTTATAACTGAGTAATCCCTTCAGACATTTTTCAGACATATTTAACAGTAAGAAAAAATAGGAGGCATTTTTGTTAGGAAATATGATGATTAAAGAAATAATCTTTGGGTTTTGGGCTGTGAAGTTAGACAAAGCAAGACATTTGAAGATGCAACATCTGACTGTAAAAAAACATTAACGGATATTTCTTACTTTTTTTGGATAAAAAAATTACTCAGTGAATCAATACAGTAACAGGCAACTGCAACTGCAACTGCAACATGTAATGAGGAGAACAAGGTCAAATTTGATTTACTTTAAGAGATCCTGGGCTGAAAAGGTTGCAAAACACTAGTCCAGGTCAGGGGTAGGCAACCCTAGTCTTGGAGAAGCGTTGTGGGTGCAGGTTTTTGTCCCAACCAAGCAGGTATACACCTACAACGCCTCTAATAATCAAGCACTAGAGCCCTTGCTACGGACCTGTATTAGTAGAATCAGCAGTACCACATACAGTAACACATACTGCTTGGTTGGAACAAAAACCTGCACCCACAGTGGCTCACAGGACCTGGTCTAGGTCATTAACAGGGTAATAACAAAAATATTCAAAGCATGTTTCACACAAGAAAAAAATGATAATTCTCTCGAGAGAATTAAAATAATAACAAATCTGCGTGAGCAACCTGTGTCTGACGGAGAGAGAAGGGGGGGCAACAGCTCACACAGTTTGTAAGATGAGAAAAAGCAAAGAAAAAGCACATGTAGGTCTGTCTGTGTCAGAGATAGAGCGCGTAGCGTAGAGGAGGAGATGGGAGAAGGGTCATGGGAGGAGGGACGAGAACTGGAGTTTTGTAGAGAGTGGAGTAGAGAAAAGGGAGAAGAGGGAGGTCAGAGTGGAAGTCAAAGTACAGTAATTGCTTTGACCTTGAGCTGAGCTGAGGTGTAACTCAGTCAAAGTGAGTGATGAATTCCATGCCTCCGGCCCTGTTGCGGGAATAAAGTCACTGCTCACATTTTTGTTTATGACCACATGGGAAGAAGAGGGAAAAAACACACACACACACACACGCAGGGAGGACAAAAGACCAGCTGAAAGAGAGCTGAGGGAAACAGTTGAAGTGAAAGGGTGAACTGGAGGGGATGCATAAAAAGGCCGGAGCAGCGAGAGCGAGAGACTGCAGCAGAATTATTTGTAACACTGTCGGGGCAGATGGATTCAGGTCTGTGTGACCTGTCAGACAGGATGACGTTTATGACCACTGATAGACTGAACACCGGAAAGAGAGAACCACTCCCACTGCTTCTCTTTGTGCTTGCCTCTGTTAAATCGCAGCGACTCCAGAGTTTTCCGGCAAAGAATACATTAACAGGTTTTTCCTGCTCATTAAACTTTCATAAGGCTTATAGCAGCTACAGGAAAATATGTCACATACTGAAATGGCTTCCACCACATAACCCATTGTTGAAAAATATTCTTTGTTTGAGCCTCGCTTTTTATTCTTATTCATACTGTGTTGAGCACCCCAAGCATGCCACCAATTTTAAATGAACGAATAAATTAATTATGTGTAATTTTAGTTGAAATATAATTATTCTCACTGTAAAATTCACAATCATCATCTAAAAATTGAACCGAATTAAATTGAATAGAATCCACAACTGATAAAAAGGCTGGGCTGAAGCCAAAGGCTTTTTTGGGCCTATGCCAAACAATACTTAGAAAAGAACAATATATAGAACCAGTATTCTGCTACTACTTAGATAATACATAGGTAGGATTTAAAAGAGTAGATTTGGTATTAAGCAATTTTCAACTGATGAATTCTGATTTTTATCAAAAATTGTTTTAAAATACATATTTTTTTCTAAATAAATGTTTGAGTGTGCAGTACCTATTTAAGTTGTAGTGTTATTACAATGTAAAAACCCAATTAAAAGTAAAAGTCCCTTATTCATAAAGCCTTAGGTAAATGCAAGAATACAAGTACCAGAAGTAACAGGTACTATTGCATATTCTGGAGGTTTTCTTGCTTCTGACTATTTCTTTTGTGAGATTTTTTTAATTACACACCCACAGCAGTAACTCCTGAAGGTTGTTCAGCACACCAGAATCTTTACATTGACCCCCACTGGAAACATTTCCACCTACTCGTTTTCTAAAAATAGCCACGGAAAAACTCTGATTAATCTGATGGAAATACACTAAAGGCTGTGCAAGTGCAACTGCAACTCGAGTCCAGGGTAATTATCTTGTCATGGGGCTAGATTGGTGTGTTGAACACAACTGATTACACCAAGGCTGATTGGCGCAAAATATAACTGGCTCCAGCATCCCTAATGAGGAGGGACGTGAACTTGTGTCAAGCTGCTGTCATGCAGTAAATGCCAACCTCCATGTCAGCACTGACACAGGCGCCGAGGTTGAGATGGGAGCCTTGAATCCATCTTACCAACCAATATCCGGCGGATAAGTGTTAAACAACAGCAAAGTGACAAGAATAACATGAGCAGACAGAATGGAAAGTGAGGAGAAAGTGCAGCGAGGAGGTGGAGATAATAGAAGGGTGCGCAGCTGTGCTGAACACACATTTAAAGCTTCAAAATGAAGGTGCCATGTTTAAGCCGTGAAAGGGCTTTGTGAAGGAAGACAGATCAAAATATTTCACATGATTTTTTTTTATTTGCAAATCCTCACAGCCCCGAGCTGCCGTTTAGGACCTTTAGCTCCGTTATCCACCGCCCTCCCGGTTCCAATGTATCGAGAGATGTGAGAAATTTCCTATCTTTGGTCTAGATAGCTCAGTTTACTGTACATTGTGTTTTATCACAGTTTTAATTAAGTTTATCTGATATCTAATCAGAGCTACTAAGGAGATTGATGGCATGAAAACTGTTGTCTTTCATTTAGATGTTTTATCCAAAAGAGTTAAAAAAAAAATCTTTTATCCAAATCTTTGGATATTTTAGACATGTTTAACAAGTCTTTATCTTCAGGGGTTATTCCTACAATTTTTTGAATTGGCTGTTGTTCATTCCTAGTGGAAATAAATCAACCTTAAAAAAGAAAATCCTTGTACTTTAGAGGCACATATTTTAGATCTAAATCACCCTTTCATGTCAAAGTACCAGAGATGTGGTATATTCTCAGCTCATCTCTTTCGTGAATGAAAAGTTTCCATCTGGTTTTGGAACACCTCACAATACAGAGATGTCTCTTTTAAAAGCCTTAAATTGCACTTGATAGAGATGATCATGGAATATCAAAGCACCAGCTTGGGTAGACGTGGGCAAGACTGCTCTAAAGTGGTTTAGGCAGAATCTTCTCTGGGAAATGTCTTCTCTGTCTGCAAAAACATCAGATGGGCATCACTCAATGTTCTACTTAGCCTTTAATTTTTCTTTATCTACATGCCACCACTGGTTCGTTATCGTCAACTCCAATATTTCTTTACTTTTTTTATGCTCTCAATACACACATCTGTCCTCTCCTCAGTTAACTTACTCACAGCACGACTTGCAGATCTAAGGTCCTGGACATCCAGTACCTTCTTACTGGTGAATAACTACAGAACTGAAGTAGTGGTATTTGAGTCCCAGGCACAAAGGGATTCTGTAAGCTTGACCTGGGTTTACATTACACCCATGAGGCCACACATCTGGAAGTAATCTTTGACTCTGACCTGAACTTTAAGGAGTACTGCCAAGTTTATAGGATGCACACAATTTATGTTATGCTTTTGTGTCCAGTTATCTGGAGTAATACTGTCACTCAGTAGCCCTAAAAGGTGATCAAATCTTTTCAAAATAAACTTAGAACAATTTCTAAGGCTGCATTGAAAGGTAATTTATTGTCTTCCACCATGTTGGATCCACAGTAATCCACAGGTTTCATCATCATCTTGCTGCACCCTCCCTGCCAAGAAAATATATATAAAACCCTGCAATTCTCACTTCATTACACTGATTAACTATTATGGCGTTCAGTATTTGAACAAAATAAAAATTGCATTGCTTTTTCAAATCACTGAGCGACTTTGTCTCATCCTACATTGTTGACCTTCTCACCCCTTGAAGCCCTGCTCGTACTTTCAGATCTGCAGACCAGCTGTTGCTCTGGGTCCCCAGGGCGAGGCTGGAGACAGAAGGTAGGAGGGCATTCGCCGTAAGGGCTCCACAACTGTGGAATAACCTTCAATTGACAATCAAATAAGCTAAGGCAGTGTCCTCTGTTACAACTGTTTTAAAAACTAATGTGTATTGGACAGCTTTTGATTGGGTTGCTCTTTTTGTTTCATGCTTTTGTGCATTATGTTTATACTTCTTGACTGTGTTAAACTTATTATTTTTTTACTTCACCGTGTATTTACTGGTTTTATGTCTGCAGCATTTCGTCAACTTCTTTTCTTCTGTTTTACAAACATGGTTTATTCTTATATTATTATTATTATTATCTCTAAAGCATGGAGCGTTTGTCGATCCTTTTTGGTGATTTTTTTTAGATAGAGAGTCAAAACACCAATTATTATATTATTATCAATAAAACCCAAAGGTAGTAGGGGGTAGTGTGCTTGCCTCAAATGCTGCAGACCCGTGTTTGAGTCCTGTAATGGCAATTTCCTTGTCTACAAGAGACACCCAACCCTCCTGTTGTGTTTTACATCAGGATGTGAATCCTAATTCCATGTCTTCCCGCAGCACCCCACTTCCCTTTGTATGTATACTCTAATTTCATTTCCATGTATGCAGCACCTCACCTCTCTTTGTCATTTAATCATGATGTCTGGAATTGCAGACATCAATTGCAAAACCACAACCCTAGGGCATTCACCCCAGAAGGTGTGAAAATACGCCTTTGGGTAGGGGGGTGTTCCTCAGGTTTAAATGTTCAGCTCTCCCCATACTCGGGGTCTTTCTTCATTCTTACCGCTCGTGTGTAGATTGACCTTTTCTTTGCAAAGAAAATAAAACCTTGTCGGCCGGCAGAAGTCTCTATTTCATTCTTCACCAGCAGGGCAAAAACTTCCACAACAATTTGGTGTCAGAAGTGGGATCCCTCGAGTGATCGTCTGGATGGAACGCGGACAGTGACAGGCCATCCTGGAAGAAAAAGCTTTCCAGTCTCCAAACCTCAAATTCTTTTCAGAGAAGGGAGAGCTGACCGCGCACACCCAGATTGTCACCGCTGGGATTCCACGAACAAAAGGAAGATCAAAGAAATTAATCTGGTGAGTTTTGAAATATTGACGTTCCTAATCCTCTATTTTGGTAAATTGGGTTTTCTTTTAATTCGACATAATATTTCTGATTTCATATCATCCATAATCGTGTCTGAGGTGATAACTCAGAGGTCCAAAGTGTAAAAGCTTTGAGTGTCTTTCGCTGCTTGTGGCTAGGACAAAGCAGCCCTTACAGAGACGTCTGTATTGTAGGTGTCGTGCACGACCTCTCTAGCTGGGATGGGGAGTAAGGTTTTCCGTTGAGGCTGGGCCCCCGGAAGGTCCGATTGTGGATGTCATGAGAAGGAAATATGGGGATAAGAGTTTAAAATATTTGAACGTCTGGACGGCTGAGTTTGGATTCCCAAAAGGGGGATCCCTCAGTTTAAAAAATTTAGTAATACTAGAAGAAAAATTAAAGGGAAAAGAATATGAAATGAGGAAAAAAAAAAAAAAAAAAAAAAAAAAAAAAGAAAAGAAAATTTCTGTAAAAAAAATTAGAACACATAGAGAATCAAAAAGAGTGTTTACAAATGTGGAAACAGGAAGCAGAGACCCGAAAACAGAAAAACAATACAGAAACAACTACCATTCTCGGTCGAAAAGGTTGAAACAAATGAAAAACTAATTCTTCATACACAAAGAACACCAGACTCGCAGATCTCTTCTCCTTTGTATCCACAGTTAACTGCTTTGAAGCTGGATCCAGACCTCAACGGCAGCCCACCGACCCATCCTCCACTGAACCACTGAAAGAAAAGAAAGGGATTCCACCGTGCTGCAACAAAGAACAAGTCCAGGAGCAGTCTCTTTCAATGCATCGATACCATCTACGACGGAGCCTTCCTCTCCAATTGCAAAAAGAGAAGAAATCACACAAAAGGAACTTCACATGGCAGCAATGACCATGTACAACACAATTCAAGAAAACACACAGACAAACAAACCGAGTTATGGACACAGACAAAGCAGACAAGTTCGAGACAGGAACTGGAGAAGAAAGCCTAAATCTTCCAATGATGTCTGTTATCGCTGCGGAAATATCGGACATTGGAAAAATGAGTGCCCCACATCAACCTCATCGAATAGAATGGACACATCAGACTGACTAGGGTCGGGGGTTGTCGGAAGGGAACGGATTCCTGCTGACAAGCTTGACCAAACTGTGGAGTTGGAAGGAGGTACTGCACCACACTCACACATACATGATAAGCAAATTAACACACGAACTATTGAGACCTTAAGCAATAATTATGCAACTGCTCTAACATATGTTCAATACACGCCTGATCATGTCAAAAAGTTTCCACAACTCACATTGACTATTGCACAACAGGAGGTTGTATTCTTAGTTGACTCAGGAGCAACACATTCTGTGATAAAAGCTTTAGAGCTCACTACAAAACCCAAACTGAGCGGAGATCATGTGTTCTCTATCGGTTCATCAGGTCAAACAATTAAAGAAAACATTACCATCCCACTCAAATGTGTAGATGGACCAAATACAAGTTTCAAACATTCTTTCCTACTCTCAGAAGTCTGCCCCAAACTTTCTGACCTAGACCTAAATCTCTCACATTCCTTTGTTCACCACACTCCAAATTTACAATATGTATATCAATGGAAGTTGCAACCATTATCTGCTTCCAAGCTTGTTACAGAAGCTAGAAAAAATGTTCTAACAACTGCAACAGATTTCATGGCACCGAAGGCTCTGCACTGCATCTCCCACGTGTCACCAGGACCTGATGAGCCATATGAGAAAAGTTGGTTGAAAGAGAGATTTGATAAACTCGCACTAACGCACATTTATTGGACACAATACAGATGCATTATATTAGTCTCTCTTACTCCAACTCAAGATGACATGTATACTGTACACCATTCTGTCCCACATATCACACTTGCAAAACACACATCAGATAACTGGGAAGATTTGGGCCCTTTTGTAGCATCATGTCAGCGCGCAGCCGATTGGGAAAAAACATCTGATCGATCCATTTTTTTTTTCACCAACACTGCAGTGTTATTCTAAAAATGTAACATCTATTGTGCACACTCACAGAACAATCCAGCTGGTACCCGAAAGCACTTCTAAATCTTTTTTGTTTCTTACTGAGGAACAAGCTGCAGCTATTCCAGCCCTACAAGAGGTCCCTAAGACACTGTGGGCTGCCAGTAAATATGATGTTGGCCTCATCAAAGATTGCGAACCTATCATAATCACTCCAAAATCAGATTTTAGACCTTGCAAGGCTCAATATCCACTAAAACAAGAAGCCATTGATGGCATAACGCCAGTCTTCGAGTCTCTTAAATCAGCAGGAGTAATTGTTCCCTGTGATGACTCTCCAGTGCGCACACCTTTATTTCCTGTAAAGAAAATCAGAGACAAAGATCAACCAACAGAATGGCGATTTGTTCAGGATCTGCAAGCAGTAAATGCAGCAGTCCAACCTAGAGCTCCGAACGTTCCTAATCCTTACACTATCTTGTCTCAAGTACCTCCCAATGCCAAGTTCTTTTCTGTGGTGGATCTTTCTAATGCTTTCTTCAGTGTCCCAGTCCATGCTGAAAGCCAATTCTGGTTTGCTTTCAACTTCAATGGGAGAGGATACACATTCACTCGTCTGTGTCAAGGGTACTGTGAAAGTCCAACCATCTACAATGAAGCTCTCAAAAACAGTCTTGAATCTCTTTTTCTTTCTCCTGGCACAGCCTTACTTCAATATGTTGATGATCTCATGATCTGCAGTCCAACCAAAGATCAATGTGAAGCCAACACTGTCAAACTCTTGAATCATCTGGCTAACTATGGTCACAAGGCCAGCCTGTCAAAACTTCAATTTGTCCAGGAAAAAGTCACTTTCTTAGGCCATGTCATTACTTCTGAAGGGAAAACACTCTCACCAAAAAGGATTGAGGCAATTCAAACTCTTCCAAAACCCATCACAAAAAAACAGATGATGTCATTTCTTGGCATGTGCTCTTATTGCAGACAGTTCATTTCAAACTATGCCATCCTTGAACTTCCACTCGCCTCTCTCATTCATGGAAAAGGCCTCCAATCACAGGACAAGATCACATGGACTCCTGACGCAGAACAATCTTTCAATGAACTAAAATTTGCCTTACAGACCACTCCAACATTGGGTCTGCCTGATCCCACTAGACCTTTCACTCAAGCAGTTGATGAAAAGAATGGATGTATGACTTCTGTTTTGTTACAGGATCATGGAAGTAAATTACGCCCTGTAGCATACTTTTCATCAAAATTAGATCCCGTGGCTGCAGGTCTTCCAAGATGTCTCAGAGCTGTGGCTGCTGCTGAAAAGGCAGTTATGACTTCCAGAGACATTGTGGGCTATTCTGATCTAACTCTCTTGGTTCCACATGCCCTCTCCATGATTTTACTCGAACAAAAAACCTCTCATCTCTCCACAGCACGATGGCTACGATACAACACTGTACTTTTAGAAATGCCTAACATCACTGTCAAAAGATGCAATGTATTAAACCCTGCCACTCTTTTCCCTACACCAGATGATGGAGAACAACACAATTGTGTCACTGTTCTCCAACAAATATGCTCTCCAAGACCAGATTTACAAGAAACACTATTAACTAACCCTGATTTGGTTGTTTTTGTAGATGGATCAGCCTCACGTGACCCACAAACGGGTCGCAACAGAGTTGGCTTTGCTGTTGTCACTAATCATGAAACTCTTGTCTCAGGACCACTTCCCTCCAACTATTCTGCACAAGCAGCAGAACTAATAGCATTGACTGAAGCATGCAAACTGGCAAACAACAAAACTGTGACTATTTACACAGATTCTAGATATGCTTTTGGTGTTGTACATGATTTTGGTACTCTGTGGAAACACAGACAGTTCTTAAAATCTGATGGAAAACCCATACTTCATCATGACAAAGTTTCTGCACTTCTAGATGCCATCCTACTGCCAACCTCAATTGCTGTTTGTAAATGCCTTGCTCACACTAACCTCTCAGATCCTGTCTCTTTAGGAAACGCAAGAGCTGATGCCGCTGCAAAAAGAGCTGCACTCCTACCTACCACCTCTAATTCTTTGTTCGTTTTAACCCCAGTTTCCATTCCCAGTTCTCTTACAGCAATACAGTCCTTCGCCACCCCACAAGAACGGACGCTGTGGAAACGTTGTGGCGCCATACAACAAGATGCAGTATGGCTGGGACCAAATCAAAAACCCTGCCTACCTAAACATTTCTTTCCCCACTTTGCAAAATTGACACATGGATTGGATCATGTGTCAAAAGGGGGGATGTTGGATGTCATAACTCAACACTGGTTCACCAAAGGTTTTTCATCCTATGCGCAGAAGTTTTGCCGATCGTGTATGGTTTGTGCAACACACAACGCAGGTAAAACCAAAACAATCACACACGCTGCCCACCCACCACCAGACAGACCATTCGAACATTTGATGATGGACTTCATAGAATTATCACCAACAGAAGGGAAAAAATACTGTTTAGTGATGGTTGATATGTGGTCAAAATGGGTTGAAGCTTTTCCAGCAAAACAACAAAGCAGCCAAGTGGTAGCAAAAGCTCTGTTAACAGAAATCATTTCAAGATGGGGAATACCAATTAAAATAAGCAGCGATAATGGCTCACACTTTGTCAATTCTGCAATAACCCAAATCAGTAATTTTCTTGCAATTGACCTCAGACAACATTGTGCATACCACCCTGCCAGCGGAGGTGCTGTTGAACGAGAAAATGGTACTCTAAAATCAAAACTAGCAAAATGTTGTGAAGAAACAGGATTGTCATGGATAAAAGCTCTACCCATTGTTCTAACATACATGAGAATGAGGAAAAGGTCCAGAGCTAACATGAGTCCTTTTGAAATTCTTTTCGGCAGACCTCCATTGCTGGGATTGGAGCCTGTAACCAGACCACTCCCTTGCACTGGCTTATGCGAGGATGACATGTTACAATATTGCAAAAACTTATCTTCCACTCTCTCTCTCATCTCTCAACAGGTAAAATCATCCCTTCCAAAGCCTGCTTCCACAACACTACACGACTTCCAACCTGGAGACTGGGTGTTGATAAAAGACTTGAGGAAAAAGCATTGGCACTCCAGACGCTGGCGAGGTCCGTTCCAGATACTCCTGACAACACATACAGCCATAAAAGTCGCAGAGAGAGCAACGTGGATTCACGCCAACCACTGCAGAAAGGTCCCTGAACCAACGGAAGAACTCAACTATCAACGTTAAAACAACGAAAACAACCATGTGGATGACCCGGACATTGTGGATCACAAGGATGACACAGTACAACAAACTCTCAAACAGTGCAATGGCAACAGCGCATGTGCTCTAGCTCTTTTACACAAAAAGTGTTAGACATTCCTGGTGACTGTAAATGTTTGCTTAACATGTTCACTAAGAGGACAACCCAATCCTCCATCTTTGTTCATACAGATTTTAACGATGACGAACAGAACTCATCGGCCCATCACTCCCATCATTCCCTCAACTTCAACTCTGACTGTGACTCTTACTTTAACTCTGACTCTGACGACGACATTTTGTAAATAATGTTCTTTCTCTTCTTTTGCTTTTTTTTTATTTTTAATTTTTTTATTTTTTATTATTCCTTTTGTTTTTTGTTTTTTTTTACTCATATTTTTATTTTATTTTATTATTTTTAAGTTGTAAAATTATTGTCTTTCATTTATTCCTTTATTCTTTGCATCTCACTATTTTTCAATGATTAATTAATAATCAAAAGGGAGGAATTGTAATGGCAATTTCCTTGTCTACAAGAGACACCCAACCCTCCTGTTGTGTTTTACATCAGGATGTGAATCCTAATTCCATGTCTTCCCGCAGCACCCCACTTCCCTTTGTATGTATACTCTAATTTCATTTCCATGTATGCAGCACCTCACCTCTCTTTGTCATTTAATCATGATGTCTGGAATTGCAGACATCAATTGCAAAACCACAACCCTAGGGCATTCACCCCAGAAGGTGTGAAAATACGCCTTTGGGTAGGGGGGTGTTCCTCAGGTTTAAATGTTCAGCTCTCCCCATACTCGGGGTCTTTCTTCATTCTTACCGCTCGTGTGTAGATTGACCTTTTCTTTACAAAGAAAATAAAACCTTGTCGGCCGGCAGAAGTCTCTATTTCATTCTTCACCAGCAGGGCAAAAACTTCCACAACAGTCCTCGCTGAAACATTGCTTTGCATCTATGCACCGCAATATATTTTACAAAAAAAAAAACATACACACGTCACATGTCACAGCGCTATCCGGCAGCAGCACTTTTGTTCCAGTGTTACAGTTCTGGTTCGGGTTCACGGTGGATTACATCCCACCATTCTTGTTACCATTCAAACCCCTATTGTCTTCTGCGCTGTTCATGCAGCCAACATAGTAAAGGAAAGTTTACCGGTTTAAGCTGCTACTTTATTCCTCATGGTAACACATGCTTCTGTGGACGTAGTACGTCAAAGGGGAAAAACTTCATAAGAAAACCGAATGTGCTGTCGTATTTTTTTTTTCTATAAACTATGCTATCCAACTATATGAATACATTGATATTAAAACAATGTGAAAACACAAAATTATTTATCATCATTTCACCATTTACTACACATACTTTGGTTTGCAGAGCAACGTGTGGGGCATACAAAAATCATGTACATGCAATCTATCTACTTTTCTATAGGAATACATATTATCTACGGGCACTGCTCTAATTATTATAATGACAGAATTGATATTAATGTCAGTCCACTGCTTTGAAATGAGAGAAACATGACTGCTAGATGGATTGGTATGAAATATTATATACTGACACTCACAGTCCCCACCGGATAAAGCTTACTGGTTTTGGTGATCCATTACCTTTTGCTCTCGTCGTACCATGTGATGGATTGCTATGAAATTTAAGACAGACATTCCTTTCCCCCGTCAGGCTAAACCGATGGCTTTAATCATTCCAGGACCTCAGTTAGTATCATTGGTAGCACAAAGCAATATGACTGCTATCATAGTTGATGATAAATGTCTATTAACAAATGTTTACATGCTGACATGTTAAACTAAGCTGGTGAGTGTGTTAGACGTTTGTCTAAACCTCAGCGTGATTGCATTGTCACTGCGAGCATATTACACTGCTGGTGTTGGCATGCAGCTAGCTCTTCAGAAACTTAATACAGAATTTACTGGTGACTCCACGAAAACAGGAGCAGAGAAGGTTGAAACAATGTTAGAATAAAACTGAACTGAGGAATGTAGAAATATAGGGAGGAAGAAGAGGAGGAGCAGAGAAAGTAAGACTTGGGAAAGAAGAAAGTGATGGGGAAAGTAGAAAGAAATGTCTTTAATAAGAAAGGTGTGCAGGTGACAAACAATGCACTGTTTACCATACGCCATGCTGCGTATGAGTTGCGGATTAAAGCCTCGGTCCACAGGAAAGAAGCAGCCTCATTATGAAGCTTATAATAATACCTGATATGCGTAAACTTTGCAAGCTCCCTGTATTTCCTATTTGCTGTCAATCATCTGTGTTCACGTTCATGACATCTCATCTCTCTGTCTCACACATGTGAAAGCCTGCACAACCTAACACAGTCCTTTTAATCAAATCTTAATCTTTCCTCTCTGCTCTAATGTAATACAATGGAAAATAGTAATTAGGAAATCTGTGGCAGGAAGCTCAATAATAGCTTTCATGCAAAAATGGATTTAAAAATCTTTTCATTATTTGAAAACTGGAGGAGAGACCACAGGGCAGCAGCTTCGGAGATAATTGGGGCTTCATGATGTGATCGTGAATATTGATGAGCGAGGAGAGGTCGCTCATAATGCTTCCCCACCTCCAACAGAGCTGCCGCTGACGAAAACAACAGGTGTGGACTTGCATCTTAGTGTTCAGCCAGTGCTTTTAATGAATACAAATTCCTAATTAGGAGACAATGGAGGCACAAACACAGACACACAGAGGCGGCAGATGCACTCGTGAAATGTCATCTGGAGAAGTGCTATAGTTTAGCATATAGCTCTGTGCAACACAAACCCTGGATTAACAAAGGAGAAGTGATGGCATGCTATCAATTCTCTACACCAGACATCTCAGTCTGGAACCCGTAATTATTTCTGATAAATTAAATCAAATATATTATTAACTGGGCGACACGGTGGAGCAGTGGGTAGCACTGTTGCCTCACAGCAAGAAGGTCGCAGGTTCAAGACCGCCTTGGGGCCTGGGTCTGGGACCTTTCTGTGTGGAGTTTGCATGTTCTCCCCGTGTCTGCGTGGGTTTTCACCGGGTACTCCGGCTTCCTCCCACAATACAAAACATGCTCAGGTTAATTGGCAAATCTAAATTGCCCATAGGTGTGAGTGTGTGTGTGAATGGTGTGTGAATGGTGTGTGTGCCCCACGATTGGCTGGCGACCATCTGGGGTGTATCCCTGCCTCTCGCCATAAAATGCGCTGGGATAGGCTCCAGCAGAACCCTGCGACCCTGAAAAGGAATAAGCGGGATAGAAAATGGATGGATGGATGGATATTATTAACTATCAGGGAGTGTTGTCTTTTACCGGCAGTCGTGACTATCGACAACAGGCACAGGTAATCCAGTTAATACGGCAATAGCTTCACTCAATTGAGCCAATCAAATCGATTGTTCACCCTGCGTGAGCCAGTTCACTAAGAGAGAAGTGAGAGTGATGACAGCGCGCTTTACTTTACGATATAAGGAAAGTTGATGCAGAAAAACAAATCTTTTAAAGATGCCTGGATGGAGTTATTCATGAAAACCTAACATGATTCAAAACACTGTGAGACAGAGCAGGTATTTTATCTGCTAAAGTCCATATAAATGGATAGATCATGTCAATGGTTGAATTTGATTGGCCCATTGATCATCATGCTGCAAAAGAAGGACATGATGGCGTCTCCAGAACACAAGTATTCTTCTGGCACTCACACAATAAAATGAAGAAAACAAATGCAGAGAGCAGAAATCATAATTCCGTCGTGTGTACTAGAGTCATTCATTGCAAATGAAGGAATTGATCCAGATATTAATTCACAGGTGATTATCTGCCAGTACTGTTCAGAAGCAATTAAATCGATGCTGATAGATTTAATTAGTGTAGTATCAAACTGAAAACTTTTTGTTTTAATTGTTTGCCACATGGGGCCACAATTGTTTCTTGTATATTATATTTGGGTATTTACAGGATATTGTCATGTCATAGGTATAAAGCATAATTTAATCCTTCCAGTTATCCTGGCAGTCCTACTTAAAAGGCTTTTCTTTACTCTTCTGTTTGTGCACTAAATGCAGTTCATCTTATTGCAGGAATTACAGATAACATCTGTGTATACCAGAACATTAGTTTCTATCATGTTGTTCGGAGATATAATCATTTACCGTATTAGTTTTTCTATGCAGGGAGTGAGATTTGTTGTCATTTTAGATTATTTGTAATAGTGTGACTGCTGTTGAGAGTCGGCTGGATCTTCTTGACTGATGGACTTTGTACCTCGAGAATGTTGAGGGTCCCTGTTGTGTAGACCCAGGGTAACAGCTCAAGACAGAACTATACCCGGGGTTAAAATAGGCTAACCTGTTTGTACCTAAGGGGTTATTTAGAATATTACTACTCCATGTGTGTGTGATTGATTGATTGAGGAGCATCCACTAGTGCTGCTGCACTAAATGTGTTAATTCACATGTTCATCTGTGTTTCAGTGAATGTATTCCAGCCTGAAACACACTAAAAAAAGAAGATAAAAATAGGGGTTGAAATGTATAACTACACAGTTTAGCGTGTTCTTTGGCATTAGCAAGTTATCTATCTTACTTCAGACATACTTCAGCAGTAGTTGATTCATTATTTTTTTTTCTTATCGTTGGTTCATAATAAAATCTGCAAATCAGAAAATTGATGTGTTGTGTGTAGAATATCAGACCTAACACCTGCAAAAATGACTAAAACACTTTTTTTTTTACTAAAACTAGACTAAAATGCCAGGGCTAAAAAGTAATTAAACAAAAAAGAAAGTGACTAAACAAAAAAGAATATAAGTTGACTAAATATGACTAAAACTAATATGGGCATTTGACACAAGATCAAGACATACTAAATTGAAAAATAGCCACCTATAGTGATATCTGGCCTGCTACACTGGGCCTACAGCGCTGTGACCTTCTCACAGTGGGCTGGAGATTTTGCATTACTCACAAAGTTATTGTTTAACGCAGAGACAATCAAGTTAGAATGAAAATTGTGTTTGGACAATCAATGTGAATTAGGTGTGTTTTCACCAACTGGTTTGGAGTGAACTAGACGGGTTCATGCTAAGTGTAGCTCTGTGAGAAGACGGTGATGTGGGCTACTTCACACCTGTAACAAAGGAGAAGTAAAAGCTTCAAATCCACAAACAAAACCATTTGATTATTAGAGAAAATGAAGAGATGTTCAGTAATTAGTTTCAAATGGGGAAATTGTGTTTCATTCTGTCTGGAAAAAAAAAGACTAGAAAGAAGAATTTATAATAAACAAGTTGACACTATAAGACAGTGCACGGTTTGAACTTTTGGACGAGAACCCAGTTATGCTTTAGGATGAGGCTGCCATTGAGCAGCAGCCTGGTGTCTATATCATTACAACTGGAAACTCTGAAAATTCAGTGTCCTTCATTCTTGTGGGTTCATTTTTCAACTTTTTCCTTTTTCAGTTCAGGCTTAAGCGAAATCCTCTTACTTCCCTTCCCTTCGAAAAAAAAAGAGAAAAGAAAACCCTGACAGAGAAGTAAAATGGCAAATAAAACAAACGGAGACAAGCCAAGGACAACAGCGGCCCTGCGGCGGCAGCCAGCCTAACAAAGTGTCTCACTACGGCCTCAATCTCCTCCATTGATTTGCTGACAGGGGATCTTTAGCCCCGAGTAAAAACGATCCATTCTGGACACCACTTTCTGTTAGTGCTGTGCATTTTTGAAATAGCTTATTAAACATTTATGACTGGACAAGAGTTATAACAACCACAATTCTATTAGACTAATTCATCACTTACACAACACTAGTTTATCCATGTCACATTATCTTTACACACAGACTTTCATAGTGGCCAGTAAAATTTATAGGATCAGTAGGTTCAGAACATTAAAAAACAACTGGATGTAATATTTCATATCAGATAAATTAACAGACAGCTGATGTGTCATGTCAGGCATTAAAAGGTTGATATATGGGCTATAATGGAATAAAAAACCCTTTAGCGGCAACAGTCATCCTCACATTTGTGAAAGCAAAACTTCACTTATCTTAGCATTGAACCTAAGTCAACTGCCACTAAAAAGTGAAGCATCAGAGGATTTCAAAATCCAATAAAAGAAGAGTTACAAGTGTAAGAGTTTTAGATTTCAATGGGATGTTGTCCTCCCTTCTCTCAGCAGAATTTATGCCAAAGGAGAAATAACACATGTGAGTGAGTGCAGCTGTTTGTCTACATTTACCTTGAGCAGTTTGTCTTTACTTCAGAGGGCCTCTATACCAGGCATTTGACTTTAATTTGGCCAAACAGAAGATACTTTATCTTAAACAGGGGAGAAAACATGATGAAAAGGCTACAGCCAAGCTAATAACCCTTTGCAGGTATTTGGTCATAAACCAACATAATTACAATTTATCCTGAGGGGGGCATGAACTTCTGTACAAAATGCCATGACAATCAATCTAAAAGTTGTAGAAAGTCAGCAGAACACCAAAGTCATTATGCATTATCCTCTGGGAACAATGAATGCCTGTAGAAAACACTGTGCGATATTTCAGTCTGGACCAAAGCAGTGTCAGACAGGCCCAGTCTGACACTGCTATATATATATAAATACATATATATATATATATATATATATAAGCAACAGTTTTGGTACCTCTATAAATATAATAATAATAACAATAATAATAATTAGGAATACTATTATTGAAAGAAAAGAAAATGAAATGCAAAAAATGACAATAATAAACAAGATATAAAAGCTTTTTTTGATAATGTTTTACAGTAAGAAGAGATTATGATGGGTCTACATTGTAATTTCTCACTATTGTCACTGTGCTGCGGGCAGCCCCCTCGCCCCCCCTCACCTCCCTTTGTGAGTTTGTTCCGCCTTCACAATAACTGATGGCATCTTTGTCCTTAACATTTTCATCAAGGCAGCAATCAAATACCCTATAATTGCAAAGAAAATAATGTTTGCATTGTCGGCGGCACTGATTGCACACTAAGTTCTTCCATTTGACACGTGTTTATTAAAGCAAGGTGTGCCAAGCCAAGGACGTTGTGCTGTTTGTATAAGTGATGCTTTGTGAAAGAAAACCACCGTTCTGCTTCACAGCTACGACGGAGAAAGTGTCTTTTCTGTTCTCTGATTTTATAGGTTGGATACACCAAACTACGTATACTATATATATATATATATATATATATATATATATATATATATATATATATATATATATATATATATATATATATATATATATATATATATGTATGCATCTTAAACCTAATCAGTGACGTTCTCCACCTCACCTCACTGGAACCTCCCAGCTGCTCATGTAAGCATGAAGCATTCAAAGAAGACATATTAACACATTAAATGGCTACTATCTTATCATTAATTGCTTGATACTTTTATAATAACAGCAATAGTATTTCTGAACATCAATAGGTTATGATTTGCCGTATATACTGTATGAATTCTGGGAAAGTTGCTTTGGTAGAAGAAAAAAGCTTTGCAGTAAGTGCTGCTAAATGCCTTTATGGCATCAAATCTGGCGGTGCTAGTAGCATGACCCAGTTGGTTTGTCTGGTGGTCAGGCAGCAGATCCACTACTTTGGTTTATGCTGGAATATCTGAACTAATTTGAGGTTAGTGATTTTTAGCAAATATTGGAATGCTAACATACTTAACTGGAAGATACTGTATAATATACAGTTGCCTTTGAAGTTAGCTGTGTGAAAAACGACTGCTGTCTGGAAAGCTGGGATTTTAGTTCCATCACCTTTCTGCTGCTGTGGTTATATCATTGTTTACATAGAATGTGAGATAAAATCTACTAAAACTAAATTATTTTCTGTCTATTTTATATATGTAAAGAATCAATTAAGAGGAAACTCAGTGGAGATTCTATTGCAAATGTCAAATTAAGGTTAAATTACTTGTGTGTGAAGTGTGAGGTAATTTATAAATTTCCTATATGGATAAGGAAAGGAGAAATTGGCATTAGCATTATTCTTCTTGCAGAGAGATGGGGCAGGAAGTTACATCAGTCATGCATTCATTAATTGGTGCTTGAAAGCTGAGGTGTGAGGGAGAAGACCATTAAACAGTGTTTAATACAATAGAGGAGGTATCCTGGCTGCCACTATCTTCATCCTCCGCTACATTCGTCCACTTGTCTCCCTCATGAAGCTCCCAGCCAATTAGAGTCAGTTGTGAGACTTTGTCTGTCTGTCAGCCGCCAAAAGCTTTGCAAAAATCCCCCGAAGGAACAACTGTGTGTGTGAGATGTGTGATGTGTGTGTGTGTGTGTGTGTGTGTGTGCGTGTGCACTCACATGCATGTCCCAGTGTCATCAGCTACTCCTTTGACTTAACTACCGCTCAATGTACACACATTCACAGCATACGACTACTCCCACGTGTGCACAAATCACCAAGGTAGGCACAGAGGACACACACACGCATGCTTGCAGACGTCAGACACACACACACATGCACTTGCTGCCTCTCTTTTTCCACCCACATCTCATTCTCAGAGAGAAGTGAAGTCACCCTGTGGCCTAATAAAGTTTACCTACAATGCATGTATCGGTGAATATGGGCAAAAAGCATACAAGCAACGCGCTGTTGAGAACTGGGTTAATATATTCTATTCAGCTTTTATCGAAGAGGATATGTATCTGATTAAAGAAGAGATGCCTTGAGGCAGAGGGAAGTGCGAGGCATCAGATTGGTTTAAAGCAGCAGCAGCAGCAGTTCCCCCAAATACCACCCGACCATTTGATATCGAGATGGAAGTAATTCTGTGATGCACAACAAGCATGAAATGAAAATAACATTAATCCCCAAGTTTCCAGGAAGAAACCCTGTTCGCATCAGTGTGTCAATAGTGAATTTCTAGAAGCTTGACAAGCTGCTGATCACTTCCACTTAAAAAAAGGACGACATGATGACAAGATGACATGATGTGACACAAACACTTTGTACTCACAACAAGTAACTTCCATTATATAATATTCAGTGAGTGTTTTCTTAGAGAATAAAATGGCATTGTATTACTTCAGTGTTGTACAAATCCTGAGGTTCTAAAAATAAAAAAAGCTTCCTATGACCTCCATGTATATAATGCATTAAAACATTTTTTGTAATGTGTTACAACACAATCACTTACAGCTATATAACTATAATTATAAGCACTACTAAATATTAGTAATGCTATTTGCAATAATAACATTTCACAATATTGTTATAAAACTGTAACAACCATAGTCGGTTGTAATTCTTATACTTTGTTGTAAAATCTATTTATTTACGACATTATAATGCATTAAAATAAAATAATTTCATGTAACACAAATAAGAAATACAATAAACTATGAAAAAGCAAGTTATGAGGTATGTGATGCTTTGATTAAACACTTTATAAAGATCATTGTTGTGAAGCATTATGAATATTAATGATTGCTTATAACTATGATTATAAAACATTGAGAGTGTGGTAGGAGAACATGTCATTGCATCTCAACTGTCCTTCTGCTCCCTCTCCTGTGCCCCATTCTTCAAAATTGTTGTATTCTCCGAACAGATGGAAAGAAATGTTGAAATCAGCCATCGCTGTGTTTTCCTTCACGCTCCATTCAGCTCAGCTGTGCTTGTGGCATTTGATAACAAGTAAGTTTGACAGCCGTGCTTTAGCGGATGAAACTAGAACACTTGATTAAACTTGAGCCGAACTACATGTGCAATCAGAAAAGACCGTAGTATAAGACTATCTTACTGTCTATTTGTATGCACAACCCAGTACTTGTATGTATTCACATGTTTATTTCCTGTCCCTGTCATTGTTTGTTAGTATCATATGTCATGCTTATATGTCAAGTTAAATTCATGTGTCTCTATTAAGACACATTTGTCAAATAAAAGTGATTCTGATCTAATAGCTTAAATAAGCAGGAGAACAAATAGGATAGAATAGAACAAAAAAGTGAATATAGATTGTGTTCTACAGAGGAGAGATTTGTCTCAACTCACAAACTAGATGTACGGACGTGTACTTACATACCTCCATTTTTCATGAACACAAGGACTTGTCAGCAATCATGACATAGAAATAGACTCAAATTTTACATAAAACTAGAGAAACTAGGTCCTTAAAGTTTTGTGATGACAACTTACAAAACCAAAGGACTTGACTAAATCAAAAGGTGTCAAAGCTTGATGCGTACATTTTGCATATATTGCGCGCACAGTGCAAGACTTAAAAGAGGCTTCCACTCAGGGTGTGAAGTGCCGATATAGTTGAAGAAAGACGTGGAGTCTGGAATTGGATCCTTCTTCACCACACACGTCCAACAGCAATTCTGACTAACTACCGAGCTGACAGAAAGCATATTTCCCTGCTGAGGCATTTCGAACGGTGCCAGTGAAAACACATCTCTCAATGCACGCGGGGATAAACTCGGGGAAAGATAAAGTACATCGCTGAGCATTGCTTCCTCCGCTCTCAATCTGACAGGTGTCAGACACGAGAATGGAACAGGAGGGATGCTTTGGAGTGCTCTCGCAGTGCCTCGTGTTTTCTCTCTCCATTCAGTGGTGCGATCTGGACATTTACGTAAAGCAATAAAGACGTAGGGAGTGGTGTGTGTGTGTGTGTTGGCCTTTCCGCCTTTCTGTTTATCTGTCTGCAGCAATTTCCCGTTAAGTGTTTCGAGTAGTTGTCCTGCTCCTCTCCTCCCACCCTGCCATCTCTCCTTTGTCTCGCCCTCCGCCCTTCTCTGACCATTTTGTCTGAAATGAGGCTTTTCAAAACGGAAAAGGAGGAAAAAAAAAAGAACATTGAGAAGAACGTAGAAAGAAAGAATGAGAAAGAGTTTAGGGGGAGTCAAGAAAGCAGGAAAACTGATATGCTCATAAGAGCATTAGAAATAAAGATGTTTCCGGTGTTTGTGAAGGAAAAGAAGAAAGGAGGGAGAAAAGAATCATGCAAATGCATAAAGGTAGCTGGAAGGTGAAAAGTGAAATGTGGAAAAAAAAGAGGTGATTTAATTGCTTGACCTGTTGCACTAAGTTATATATCTGCCCAGTGAGTCAGATTTATAGATTAAATACATAGATGAGAAATGGGAGAAGGATAGCTGGTGTGGCAGAGAGAGGAAGGAAACAGAAAAGGAAAGAGAGGAATGGGGAGCGACTGTAGCCAAAAACACAAACTTTGCAAAACTACCTTTAGAACATTTTTGGAGAAGAAGGCTGTGTGAATGAAGTGGTCTCAAAGTAACAGAAAGCCATAAATGCTTTTCTCCACACGACCGGTCTCTCCCAGGCACAGCGGAGGTCACAGTGACACATCGCCAACACTCCAACCTGCTGTCAGGACCGGGACTTTGTAATGTCACGCTGTAAAGGTGACGTATCGGCTGCCGCTGCTCTCCCCGGAGAGGCCTGACGGGTACACGCCCGGGGCAATATATGTCCCGTGGCTGGGGAAAACATTTGGAGGGAACGTCCACCTATCTTTATCCTCCTGCCTCCTTTGTCTCCCCTCCCGCTCACTGCTCACCGCGCACAGAGCTTCCACTCACAGGAGTGGCAAATCAAATGGCTTGACATGACAGACATTAGCCTGAAGCGCCTGCTGAGCGATACGCGTGGAGAGGAGGGGAGCCCATTTGACAAACCCCTTCAGAGGTGAGCGAGAGTGCACGGTGGAGTGAGCCAGCTACCGTACACCTGCACATTTTGGATGTGGAAATCACTGCGGGGGAAAAGAATTGCATTAACTTCATTAAAATGTTATTGACTGTGCCTGTGATCACACTTCTACCCTTTTAAAGTTGATACAAATGGCTCTTTGGCCGGCAACTCTTGATATTTCGCCGCCTGATCTCTGCGGTGTCATTCCTGGCTGGGAGCACGTGGCATTTCACTGGGAGTAATAATTAGGTAGATAGAGTTTTTTTTTTCCCCCTGCTCTGTCAGTGTTCTATGACATTAAAAAGGTCGGGGATTGAAACCTTGGCCAGCAGCTCTCCACAGTTTACGACCTCCACTCGTGTCGTCGTTATACACTCTTGGCTGCATATGACATTTCCAAGCAATCAATAATTAGGCGTGCCATGTAATTATTGTCAGAGTGGTGACATTAAAAGACGCTTTTATTTCCTCTGGACAAAAGGACACAAATTTGTGTTGTTCTTAGCCGACCGACCCTTGTATCCTCAGTTCAAAATAAACTCAGCCACCTTTCTTTGCCTAAATAAAAGAAGTAATAATAAAAAAGGATTTACGGCCGACCAACACATCTGGATCTGGTCACATATTTGAGGAGTCCATTCTTGCGAATGGATCCTTCCTATACTGGTTGATGTGGCATGTATGTGGGATGTTTCTATTGTATTATGGTGTATTTTTTCATGCCTATAGCATATTGTATTTAATATTGTGTAATGACCTGCCAAGGGACTATGAATGTAAAATAGCTCTCTATCTGAATCCAGCTCATTTACATTAATGTGACAATTGAAATGTCCATTAATGTCCCTGATAAATAAGTGAATGAATACATTACAGTGTGTATATATTCACGTTTGATGTAGCACACAGTTTCACTTCGGCTGAATAACAACAGAATATCATGAGTTTTTTTATGTTAACTATAAACAGATTAGCAGAGAGAATGGTATAGTAGCATCTATTGAAGGCTTTGTTTCCAGAATAGCCTGTTCCTTCAGCTCAATTCATGCTTTCCACAAACAGCTGTGGATTTGCATGCAGACCACCACAATGGAGCATGTTCCAATTTTTTTTTTTTTAATAGTCCACGGACAGGGACGTGTTTCACAAAGTCGATATTTCTCCAGACTTAAAATCCAGTCTGAATATTAAAAATGGCTGTGTTGCATATAAAACACTTTACAGTAATCTAGCCATTCCTATTCACAAATGGATATCACTAGTAGTCCAGGATTTCTCTTTACTGGATGCATAGTGTAGCTATTTATTCTTGGTGAAATGCAATATGATGATGGTGAGGTAGCATTAGAAATATTCAATTAGGTTAAAAGGCTGTTTTCACACATTATTTTATAACTTTAATGATTTAAACCAAAACCAGTAATGTAGCACCTTCCTGTAGGGTCGTGCAAAGATGTGGACATGTTTAGTTCTGCTTTGGGCTGTCAAACAATCTCATTTCTTTATATAGACATACCTGATGGTGTCATTTGCTGATTAACTTAACATAGAAACATCATGACACTGTTTCAAAACTACTTTAATTTTCATTGTAATAACTTCCAATAAACACATGCATTTAGGTGTCAATTTATTATCATTACATTAATGTCAGAATGCTAAAGACAGCATGAAGTTAGACCAAGCAGGTGATTAGCCTAGCTTAGCAAAGGAACACATTTGCTTCTAAACAACTCAAAATCCTCCACATATTATCTTCCGTGTTTTACTTGTGTACAATTGAAAAGGAGAGTTTTGCAGGCTGTAGACTAACTCCACATTAGCTCTGGAGAGGTCACGCACCCTCCAACTAAACCCTGCAGATTCCTGAGTGTAGGTTTACCAGTGGCTAAGAAGGCATTACATGTAGAATTAAAAATACAACTTTGGATTTAACAGGAGGCAGATTTCTCTGAGACGTACTACCTGCCCACACAGAAACACAATCCCCACCTACACCTTTACAGCTCAATGATTAACATGTTACATCTCGTTTGCTTGATCCGCACAAAAGCCAAAGCGGATAAGAAACACAGTTCACAGGGTTACGGGCTGCAAATATTTCTCAGCAGGGATAATTACAATGCTAATTGCACTGCAACTCAACGATGAAGAAAAGAATGTCTTGGGAATAGTTCCAGAACATAAAATCACAACTAGTCAGTGGTCTGAGGGTGGTATTGATCTTCCATCAAACTCTCTAGAACTCTCACCTTGCAGCTCCAGTTGTTAATAAAAGCATATGCACCTGATTCTGACAGCTCCAGCGAACTGATAAAGGCACGTTTAGACCTGTTGCTGAACGCTGCAAAGTCAACGGGTGCCAGGGTTTAGAGAAAGCAGTCCGAGCTGCCGCTCTCGTCTGGTGTGCAGCAATGTGCTGCGGTATGAGCCAATGTGTGCCTGGAGCTTTTCAAAATGAGCTTTATCACACATATTTTCCACAGGCTCACGCATGTTGGTCCCTGTCCAGCGGGCATTTGTGCTCACATGCTTACTGGGGAGCATTTGATGGACGGCATGATGGCCAAGGTTAAGGCAAACACTAACAGGCAGGAGGATGTAGATTTAGATCATGTGCATGCAGCACCCCTTCATTGTTCACCTTGGAAGGTCTATTTACCACGTGAACATTTGCTTCCAGGAAAATATATGTGCATTATTTCTGATTGGTTAATAAATTGTGCTTAAATGCTGACTTTCTTGAACATTATCATGTCTACCTGCAGTGTAGTGCAGCACTGACAGTTTGAAGAAGCACCTCCCTAGCAGAGATGTTCTGGCTTGTACTCGCATCATCACAGCGAGCGCTCTAAGGTCTCGTCTCCCCCTGCCCTCCCGTGTCTCCGTGTCTCTGTCTGCCAGCCTGACTGACTTGTGCCGTGCTTAGGCCCTTGTTGGCTGGGGGAGCGGAGGTCGGCGCTGGGCCGGAGAGGTTGGTCTTAAGGCTTTGTCCACACATCACCACAGCTGATTGCTCCTCTGGATGGTTGGGATTCTCAGCTAAGACAGGGATTACTGACCTATGTCGGCTTCCCACCTCTACAGCGGCCACTTCAGTGTTCACCCGGTCTGAACTTAGACACTCCAGAGAATTGAAAAGATGTGTGTATGCGTGCAATTTAGTTTGTGTGTGTCGTGCCTGGCGTTTAACTATTCAAGACAATCGAGTTCTCTCTTTAAAAAAAAAAAACAATGAGAACTTCTGACTATTGCATGTTTCACAAAAGGTTCTCTAGTGCTGAAATGACAAGTTGATTAGTAAACTGATGTATTGATTGGCTTCTAAAGAAAGCTTCTAATTACAATTCTTACATGCTTCTTGCACTGAAAAATATGGCACCCTACTATGACTCTTCTTGAAGGATGAGGCACAAAAAGCTTGGGGGGTATATATTGTAGTGTAAGAGACAAAACCTTTTAGAATCGTATGTTTTAAGATTCTAACAACTCAATGGCTGACATTCCGGTGAACTGTGTACAATCAAGCTGTTTCATTCTACAGCTCAATAGCTAACATTCCAGTCTACAGTACACAATCAAGCTATCTCATTCCGCTATGAAGCAGGCTGAAGTTTCCATTGTGTCAGGGTAGTTATTAGCCCCAGAGACAGACAGAGCCAGCCAAGAGAGGAGTTAGGGCTGTCCGTCAGCCTCTAATGTCTCCACACAACAGTCCAAACCCAAACTGACAGGCACACACCAGACTGACAGCCCACTAACAACACACTATTGTTCCCTCGCAAATGGCCAGGACACACCTTTCAGTGCCTACAGAGAGAGAGCGAGAGTGGCAGAAAGAGGACGCGCAGAGACAGTTTATTGCAATATGCTGGAGGCCTCAGTGGAGCCAGCACATTTGAAACAACGCTGTAATATATGCACAGCCTCGGCTCAGATTAGGAGTACAGTTTTGTGCATCTGCCTGTCCACATGTGTCCTGGAGCAAGATATAGAACTCAAACAGTGCTGATGGCTGATAGCAGTGAGTCTTTGTGTGTTTCAATGAAACACACATTAGAAAAGGCTTTAGGTATAAATCCTTTCACACTTTTTCTACTGTCATTTAATGCTGATCTTCCTGTACAATGTTCTGTGCAACAACTGCACTTTTTGTTCACTGTTTTCCAGAGGAAATTAAGTAATTCTGTCCTTTAAACCAAAAACACGTCAGTGACCTTCACTGATATTTATGCATTATTATCCTCATCCCAGACATGCAACCAAAATCAGACCATGCAACACAAAAATGGAAATTCAGGGTTTAATTAATCTCTGTGGCTACATGTGGAAACTCTTTGTAGTTGTACTCTGGTGTATTGAATAACAGGGAGATGGGCGACTGAAAAACGTGGTTGGAACATGGCGGTTGTAGACAGGGGGGAAGACAATCAGACAGTGGAGCAATGGACTGGGGGATGGGAGTGGTATTTTTTATGAATGTGAAGTAGGTGTTATATACGTATCTCACCTACCTGTACATGCGCACGCACACACACGGTATGGTCACACACTTTTTTTTTGTCCATGCCATATTTCACACATAGAAACACTCCCGAGGCCCTGAGGCTACAGCCCGCTTTCTCAGGGTGTTATCCATGCCTTCTAAAAATATCTGATCCCCTAAAGGCACAGTTCGCTCAAAAGAAATTCGCTGATACTTTCTGGAGGAATTTGATTTTCAAGCCGGGTCCCGCACCACCGATGTCAAAATGCATCTGCTTCCATTAGAAGGATAATGAATGAGTTTCAAGACGCCCTGTGTCGCTAATACTTTGCCTGATGTGGAAATGAGAATTTAACTGTGTTGCACATTCATCAGCGTCAATCTGACAGAGTGAAATTAGTGCCCGTGCATGTGCTTCATTTTGGATTCTTATTGCTTCAGCCATTCATTAACCTCAATATGTTGCATAGCCCCCCAAAAATAGTAGGACTCCGGTTCTCCGGTTCCGGCTCTCACAAACATACTGCATGCATACTTGGTATGCGCTAAAGAAAGCTGCAGTTTGACAGTTTTTTTTTTTTTTTCTTTTTCGTTTGCCTTTCTATTTCTTTGTTTTCCTTCTATGCAGGAGTTTTTGCTGCCACTGCAAAAACATACCGAATGACATGGAAATAGTCCCCAAAAAAACAGAGATAGAGAGAAGCTGCAGAGGCTCCGTCTGACATTCGTCCTACCTTCTGACGAATCTCCTCCTCCATCTTGATGGGGGAGCCGAGCTCAGCGACCTGACGCACACCCTCGCTGGCGTAGCCCCCGTACTCCCACAGCACGTAGTTTCTGGAGTGGGACGCACCAATCAGAGCAGACCAGTGGTTGGCCCGTCCTGGAAAACAGCATGACAATGAGAGCTTCCTCTGTTTTGAGTAGGATGATCGTGGTCAGTTAAAATGATTCCGTTGGTGTTGAGTCATCCACTATGTGCACCTCTGAAGCCACCACAATTAACAGATTTATTAAATATAAAAATAAAATCTATCGCATTATCTACTGCATTAACTAGACATAGTAAAACTTAGGTAAAATAGAGTACATCTTAAAACATGTCAGAGGGGTTTTATCTACTTTGTGCATCACTTGATGCAGCTCAGGAAGCTGGCCAATCAGAACAGTGTGAGGTCAAGGAGGGCGCCTTAACGCTCCCATATCCTTTTTTGTGTTTTATTTGAAGTTTTAATGTCAAGATATATTTATGGTTTTAAGTAACCAAACATCATCTCAATATAATTGTATATTTTCTATCTCAAGCTTCTCTCTGGGGCTCTAGAAATAATTGGGTGTTTTTTGCCTACTTTATTAATATTAACAATGGTATTCTCTGATTGGCTGAATTGAATGGCGGTGATTGGGGGATGGCAGCGTCAGTATACTCCTGTCTTTTTTTTTTAAATCACACATTTAAAGACACTTTCTATGATTAAGGACCTTGAAAACAATAGGAGCTAAAGGGACTTGTGTGAGACAGAGGCTGACCTGAGGGGGACCAGTATAAGGAAAAAAGAGCATTTTAACAGTAATGCATGCAAAGCTACACTAGTGGAGTCAATACAGAGCTGGAAATATGCATACTTATCCCATTAATGATAACTTCACAAGCTATTCTTAGCACTGTGCAGGAATCCATACCCAAGTACCACAACAAACAATATAAGTCATTGAGTATACTGTGAAATATCTAATTTCTTTCAAGCTACGGCTCAGCCTAACTCTGTACATTATATTGTAAAATCAGTCAGTACATTAGGGAAACACTGCAAATTCACTAAGTTTTCTTCAGTTTTGCTCCTTTTTATTCTTTCCTCACCATTGCCCTGGCATGTACTAAATCTTTACTCAGTTTATAATCTCTGACATGAACATGAAATGTCCAATATGAAAAGACAATGTTGCAGACTGAGCTATCGTCAAATTAAATTAAAATACAGCCGCTAACGTAATAATGGCTGATAACGTATAAATGGCCGATAACGTTCGGTAATAACAGCCGGTAAAGTAATAATGGCCAATAGCGTAATAACGGCCAGTAATGATAGCGTAACAAAATTGCCCTATTTAAAATGTAATTAATATAATAATTGGCCAATAACATAATCCTGAACTGGTAGGGGAAGAGTTGTTGTCAATTATGTAAAAATGTATTACGTTGTGGGCCAAAAGTTATCCTTTCAGCAGTTTTATTACATTATTGGACTATTGCATTTCAGAGAGGTCAAATTTATTACGTTATTAGCCATGGTTACATTATTGGCCATTCTTACATTATCGGCTGCTACACACTCTCCTTTTTTCACTCTCCTCTTTGTGTGTTTTTTGATATTTACTGCCTTTTCCTTTTGCAATTTTTTGTGGGTTTGTAACTCTTTGCTTCTGCTTTGTTTCTATAATTGCAGCATTCCTCTCCTGGAGAGTTTTTATATGTGGAATTTGTTTTATGTATTTGTGTGTTTTTGGTTTTCTATCCCCAGTCGGCCACCACAGTGAACACTAGCAGCATACGAGGGTTGATGAGTCTGCGTCTGTGATTTGAACTCACTGGGGTAATCTTTGGGATGTACTTTCTCCGACCAGTTGCCGTGGAAGGTGAGTCTGTACTTGGCTGTTCCACAGGCGCAGCACTCGATGGCAGGAGCCTCCGTAGCGTCACCAAACACACGCTCTGCAGGGAGAAGGGACACGACCGGGTCAACATGTACGCAACTGTTTACACGTAAACATATGTGGGTAGAGTGGATAAATCAACTAATAAAATTTAGAAAACACAATATAGGAGCTGAAAGACAAGCAGAGATCAGCCACTGTGTGAGCTTTGACATGATTGCACACCAAACACAACTTACCAGATGAATGGCTTCAATTTGGAACCGGTGAGACTGTCACAAAATTACATGCCTGGAATAAACTGGTATTTAAATGATACATAAGCCGTGACACGGACTCATAAATATTCAAATATTGCCTTTGACCATTGTTTTTGCAAAGATAGGTCAAGGGAGATCTTGAATATTTATGAGATAGAAAATTATTCGGAAGAAATCCTCACTTGACATCTAAGTTATAGCAGGATGAGTCAAACACCGAAGGCACATAACCTATGCCAGCAAATTGAAACAGGGCGGCTTGAATGGCTTGCATAATAGCCTGGAAAATTAGATTTCATGGGGAGAGGAAGATTTTATGAACGTAAAAGTCCCCTGAGATTAAGTTTGGAAAACCATTTGTCCAGGCCCTTTTCTTTTTATTGTACATCAGAGCTAAGAGAGTCCTGTCACTTCTTTGTCTCGCAGGACTTTAGTGTTTGATTTTTTCAAATCTGGTGTGTTTCTTTCTTTGCAGTGAAATCACAGGTAACATAAAAAAGCACATCCATAAAATCACGGTGTTTGCAGCTTCCCCTTAAACATGGTATGAATGACTGGAATAAGCTCCGTCCCGAAATAAAAAAAAAATAAAATGATGAACAGAGTAAGGGGTAATGACACTGTGATAAGCGGTTAAGGATGAAAAATGAGCTGCTGGCATGAGGGAGAGGAGAAGATGATGGGCAGCTGTCATTACCTTTCTCACACAGCCGAATGGTGAGAGAGCCTTCATCCTGGAAATAGATGATTCTCTTCTGAACAATACTGGCCCTAGAGAAACAAAGAGAGAGACAGAGGGGGCGAGAGAGAGTTGTACAAAGAGTGATTAAATTATGAGAAAATAACAGGGGAGGAAGTTGGACAGTGAAAGAGGTGCAAAGAGGGCATTAGATGGATAATACTTTCTATATCTATATCTGATCCATGTAATCCTCAGCGAGGGAGGAAGGTAATGGATTCCCTGAGGTTTCATAATGGACACAGAGTACACATCTTTTCACAGAAGCAGCACCATTTTCTCTGAACCTCACGACACAATCCCAACGCTGTAACAGAGCAATCATGCCCCCAGTCGTGCAGCAGGGAGGAGCAGGATAGCTGGAATTACAGTCGGAAGGAGAAATATAGATCTTATAGACACTCTGGACGGAGACAAATTCGAACTTATGAGCTGAGATTGTCTGAAAATGAAACCGTCGCGACGACAGTGGACTGTTATTCCAGGACTATTTACACTCTGCGTGAGTAAAAATGAAGTGCACTCCTCATATTCAACAGAGAGATGCGCATCTGTCTGTGATGCCACTCGTATAGAAGTCTTGAGTCTTGAGCAGGTAAAACCTTGTCAAGTGATTTCTGCCAACGCAATAACTTTATATTCTCAAACACTTCCAGTAGTTTCAAACTTACTCTATAGTTCAGTAAATTTACATTGACTATAATGCCTTACATTACTGTGCTGTTCTTAATCGTTAGACGTTTTAAAACGTGGTGCAAACCAAAAAAATATGTTTTATCGAATGCAATTCTTTTTTGCCCTTTATATTTATTATTATCAATGCACAAAAGGGAGAAGCTGAGTAATTTATAACAATTTGCCTGATAGAAACGTCTCTGTTGTTTTTGTTGTTGTTCTTTTTAATTTATTTTCAAAGCTGAGTGTGACTCAGGAACTCAAACTCATTAATGCATTACTATGTTTACATTAGCCCAGAGCCATTCATTAAAATACCCACATGCATAAAACTTATCACATGTAATACATGACCTTGTTTTGCATTTTAAGTTAGCATTACTTCACTTGTCTGTGAGTTTACTAACAAACCAACTAAACTAAAGAACAAGAGCCGTACCAATGGCTTATTTCCACCACCACGTACAGTAAGTTTGAAACTGATTGAACCGTGTATGTGGGCAAGAGACCTGCTCTAAGTTAGATGGCGAGCTGCGAAACAATGACCCAAAATGGTGGGGCTGCCACAGCTGGACCATGTGACTTTTTTGAGGTTTTAGTAACAGTCACACACACACCTGCATACTGGAAGAGTTTGAGGTTGTTAAAACAAAATCTGGAGTTTGTCAATTTCTGCAAAGTTTTTTTGTCCATCTACACATAATTAAGTTATATAATCACACAGCAATTGTGGTGAGTTTTGGGGCATAGTCAAGTCACCAAAAAGGCAATTCATTATCACCAAGTAGAAGAATTCCTTCAGTTTCAAGTAACCGGGTAAAGGACTGTTCCCAGAGCTCCTCACATGTAGGATGGGCCTAATGAAGACTGGTCTTCTTATTCTTACAAAGGTCTGCAACAACCTGCCGAATATCAATAGCAGAGGTGAAGTGTGTGGCAGAACCACACGTGAGAGGATTGTGTAGGTAAACAGGGCAACATGTGAGGTCTTCTGAATCATTTGCATGTGTTGGATGAGCAAATCAGTGAAAAACGAGCAAGAAAGGATGCTAAATACAATATTTTCTCTCTGAATATTTAGGCGTGAAGCTTGCTGTCATTCATATACAGTTTATACATATGTGTCTTCATTGACATTTACCACACTTATATCAACATGCTAAGATTTGCTAATTAGAACAAATTATAGCTGAGGCCGATGGGAATGTCATTAATTGTGAATATATCGATCTTAAACTAAATTATTGGACACATATACATTTTTATTGTTAATTTATACAGTTGATTGTGCCAACTGAAGCAGCGAAAGAAGCAAAGACTATAAATATATGCTGACGGTGTAATTAACATACTTAACAAGCAGTCTGAGCATGACAGCAACAGGATCCTCAGAGTGCCAACACCTCGTGCAGCAGAAACGCATAAAAGCGGCTTATGAAAGTGATCTGAGCAACACTGACTATGGAGACAGAGGAGGGGCCGGCGACATTAAGTAGGAGTTATTGGTTATATTGCTCCTATAAATCTTACACAGACTGAATGGTGCAATATACCCTGCAACATGGTTTGACTGCTTAGGCATGAAATTGAAAAACAAAAGTGAAATATACAGACTATTATTGAGCCGCCCATGATAGTTTTTAAGGCAATTTTATAACAGCTTCAACGATGCTAATACTCAGTTGGTTAAAAAAAAATCTATTAATAGTAGTAGTAGATGTATAGATAATAGCAGATAGTAAATCTGGACATTCTTATATTCTCTCACTGTCTGCTTTCACTAAAAAATATTTATACCTAGTGCCTGTGGTGGATGTGTTGCATCAGCTCACTCGTCTCTATTGTGAAAATCTGGCAGATACAGGCCACTGTAGCTCCATGAATGTCGGACTGCAATAAAAACGTGTGTATGAGGAAATTAATTTGAACTATGTTGTGGCTTTACATGGTGGTCCCTAAGAGCTCACGCATTACTTTATTATAATGTCCAGTAAAGTATAAGTGGAGGAAGTTATAGCTTATAAAGGCTATAAAAAGTGGGAAAAGTGGAAAGTAAGCTCATGGAGGTAGAAAACTGGAAGTATCTACTCTACGGATTTCTTAAATTCAGAACTTTTCAGTTCCTAAATCAGATTTAAATATGACACGCGAAACTACAACTTACTCAGATGGCTTACCTTATGCAGAGGGATTTTTGCTTGAAATTTGTCATTGTGTATTTTTTAAATCAGTGACATTTGCAACAAGTGAGTAGAAAGGAACACATGAAGAAGTGTAAATATATTTATTATAAAAGTCTCTTACAGTAGTAGTATTGATTCTTGGCTTTTAGGGCATGATGGAACATGCTTTACACCTCATTATGTTGTTAGTCAAAGTGTGAGCATGTAATTGTGCTATGGGGCGACATTCTTTTACATTTGCTTTACTGCCAGTTTGATTCATGTAAATCTAACGTCTTCTCCAGAGCCGAATGTGTTTGTGTCTACATCATTTCCTGAAAAAAAAATATTTGCACAAAATGTTCCAGGTCTATACAAAATTGCATGGGAAAGCATTTAATAGCTGTTGAGAAATTTCAATCTGGACCAAATTGCGGATCAAGCAAATAACCATTGAAAATACTGACGTCACCATGCCCACTAACATGGCTAAAAGTACTGATATAAAGAGCCAGTGTTGAACCACAAACCCTGAGGCTACTGGTAGAGTCATTTCTCTCCTACTTGCGTCTCAGCAAACACTCATTTTGCTTCTCTTATTGCACCATTTGCGGTGTCCCTGTTGCATCCAGTAGTTGACAATATAATCACATGATAAACCGGCAGTTCAATGGTGCTTATTGCATTCCCCAAACTGCCCGATCAGGCTAGACAGAGCTCCGAATTCACAGAGGGTCGCATGTAGTCCACAGCTTTTCCCCCCGGCCTCCAACAGTGAGATTTAATCACAGCTGTTTCCTTTGCTGCTTTCCCCTTCTTGCCTCTCCCTTTAGATCAGGATTCTAACGTCGGGTAAGCACAACCCGTTCAGCTTCTCCCCGGAGACGGCCTGTCTCTCTCGCTGTTCTGTCAAACGGGACACCCATGGAGCTGCTGTGGCTGCGGCATATCCCTCTGACTTTGAATGCTTTGCAACAAGATTGAAAGAAAATGCCTATAAAATGGTGCAGAAAATATATTCTACTTTTTTTTTTTTTTTGCTATTGTGTTTATTATTAATGCTTCCAAATCTATATTTTTTGATCTGCTCCCAACCTGCTATTCTGCTGCTGGCTGAGTTCTCTTTTTTTTCCTATTCCCTGTCCCACCTGTCTCCTTCTATTCAGGCAAATTATTAATCATCCTTCCAAAAGCATCTCCTGCCTCATGCATTGTATATATATCATCCCACATCTCAACGAGGTGTCTGCTGACTTCCCTTCTGTGCGCTCCGTGCTTGAATCCTCAGCACGTCCTCATTCATGTGGGGGGGGGGGGGGCTCCCTGGGGAGCAGCCGCAACACATAGAACTGTTCATACAATAATGTTTGTGCTTTATGACAAACGGCTCCTGACTCCTATAATAAACATCACAGGGGTAAGCGCAAGAAACTCACTTCGTGTTAGTAGGAAACGCAAATCGGTTCATCTGGATGACTAACATGTTGTCTAGTTATTTGTGCATAGGAAAAAAAAAAAAGATAATGTAACAGGAAATGACAATATACCAAAACAAAATGCAGAAAGTCAGTATGACTGTGCAGAATTTGGACATGTGCAATGATTTTTGAGGTTTACTATGAGATGTTGTGTGTGGGGAATTGGGGTGTTTTTAGAATATGATTAAATATTATATTATATTACATCTGTTGTAAAACCAATTTTGAATTGTCTTAGGCACAAATCTATTGGTTATTTATATTAGAACTTGAGATAAACTTATGAAGTTATTAAGAGTTATGTAATAGGCCTTTGGGATTTGATATGTGAATAAATGAGTGAGTAAAACAGATATATTTTTAACCGCACTAAATATTACAATTGTCTTTTTTGACTCATTTTCATGCATCCCTTTTATTGCAATGTGCACTTTTTTAGTGCTCCTGAGAATTTGTTGTTTACAACAGGCTTGTCAGTACAAACTAAAACACACAGAGAGCAACAAGAACATGCTCCTCTCACACGCTCACACTGCAGTGGGACCGGCGTCCAGCATCTGATTAGACATCGCCTCGAACCTGGTGAGTAGTCTATTCATCAGTTCCAAGAGAAATCTTGACTTGATGACACTGGGAATCATTATCACGGCCCACACACAGAGGCCCTGAGAAAGATCACAATCAAATTGTGTGTGTGTGGGGGGAAGTTACCTCTAATTTAATTTAATTTATATTCTAGTGGAATTCAAAATTAACCTTCTCAACAACAGAGCAATTTACACCGTATTGGAAAACTCAAGCAGAAAAAGAATACAGCAACCAGGTGGAACAGCATAGCCGGGAGCTTTGTGATTGGCTCGGCCTGCGTCTTTTTTAGATCACCTTGATAATACGCCTCAAAGGTACTATACTTTGAAGTGATGTTAAAACAAATCAATGACAGGAAATGCAAAGACGCGCGCAGCCGTACTTCCAGCAAAGTGCAACACATTTTGTGCCAATCTATCAAGTGAATATTGAGATATATCAATAAATACGTGAAAACGTTAACTCATGCCCCAGACTCTTCCTTATGAGGCTTTATGTCTAAACCTAACCCATTAAGTCCCAAAGTGACATATATTACGCATCATAATATGAAATATGTTTACCACTAATGCCCAATGCTACATATATGTCAAAATACAGATCTTTGGGAATATAAAGTATTATTTAAAAAAAAAAAAAACTTTAGAAAATGTGTTCTATGTGGCCCACTCAGTCTATGGTGTAATCCACATAATTTTCCTTTAGAGAAATAAATGGGTCTGGGTTCTCATGGGTTAACTTGCTGGTGGATATTTGTATAGAAAGGTAAGGAAATTAGCATAAAGACTTGAACTAAAAAAAGGCTACATGACAGCACTAGAGCTAAAGGCAATGGATCACTAAAGTTATTAGGATTTAGAACATCTTATAGTTGTTGAGATATTTTAGTGCAGACTAAAGTGGTGGATCAATCCAACCATTCGAGAAGACATTGTTGCTTTATACAATATACAAAAATCAATTTATATCAGCTTGAATTAATCTTTTAAAATGTTAATATGGAATAACAGCGGCGGTAGTTTCTGACAGTGGAGCATACTTGAAATAATCGAGTCCTGTGATCAATACAAAAAGCCTGTCTCTTTCTGTGGCTGCGTCAACAGAGACGACTTTTGATCCAGCTGTCAAACAACTTTCACCGTTTGACGTGTGCTGTCAGCGTGCGAGCAGACGGCTGGTGGCCCCTTCCCGCTCCTGGAGTGGAGGAGCATGTAACGGGGCCGGAATACTGATGGGAAGATTATGCTGAAGGTCAATGTGAGGTGAAAATGGCCGGAGAGCAACGACGGAAAGAGAGGAAAACCAGAATTTTAAACTCGATAACGTGATGAGAAGTGATCAACAGGAAATCTCTCCTCATCTTTTTTTTTTTTATTTTTCTCATTTCTCTGCCTCTTTTTAGCTCCAGGTGGTTTCCAGACTTTAAAAGACTTTTCAGGAGTTTCTGGAGATTAAAGAACAGATTTTGGGCTTAGCTCATCAGATCTAGCAGAAGGACCTTGGTGACCTGGGGAGGAAAACAGACAAACACAATCTCCCCGGCACTCGCACACACTCATATGGACATACACACTCCGTTGCACCCTGAGGTTTTTAAGTAGAGGCACGTCAAGCTGGAACAAGATAAAAGTCAAAACAAGGTAGAACCATGAAAAACCTCTCCGCTGAAAATCCTCCTCATAATATGGGCTGTTGAGAACAGGATCAACGCTTTGAAGACACAGAAAGGAGGGAAATCGTGTGGGTGACTCGTCATTATTAAAGAAATCTAAGAATTTCTGACAGCTTCGTGAAAACCGTGGTGTGATCCCAGTGTTTTTTGCGCTGTAGTCTGATAACACAAACAAAATGCTCCAGCATCAACTGGTATCACCTAGAGAGGCTGTCAAAACTGGGATGAAAGATAAGCGAATTCAGAGAGTTGTTCTGAATACGTCTAGAGGTACAATCACATTTCAGCATTTGCGTCTAACAAATGCTGCTTTTTAAAAATACCTTAGACCAAAATAAACAAAAGTCAAATCACAGTATTAGAAGACAATCCAATTATTAAAATGGTACTAATCAAAATGTTTTTGTGATTTTTCTTTGTTTGATTGGATAATGCCAAACAAAACCATTCACCCTCAGAATGTACATATGTAAATGTTTAATATTAAAACATAACTGAATAATAATTGGATATAATAGTATCATGTGAGCTACATGCAGGAAGAAGGAATATTTCTTATAAAATCGAAGTACATCTGGTTCAAGATAATGTAACACTTGCATGAATGCAAAATAAAAATTCTTCCTTTAGGACAGCTCCAAAGTGTCTGGATGCTCCTGGGGGGAATTAAGGACCCGTGGATTCCCTGATAAAACAGTAATATTATTCATAACCTTTGGAATTTAAACTGTGACATAAAAAACAATTTGGTTAGATTGAGGCAGTAGTAATACCTGAGTGCCCCGGCCGTTATGAAAAATGTCAGGCAGAAAGATACACAGCGGGGGAAGTGGTATCACGAGGGAGAGCCGCTCAATTGGAGAAAAGATGGGTCATTTCTTCTCTCGTCTGCCGGAAAGGCAACAGCAGGTTCAGGCTCACTTTGGATTTGCCATGAAAATGTTCGTGAGTGCGAGCTCTCCAGAGGGAGCTGTGGTTTCAGGCGATCTCCCACTCCTTGCTTGGTGCAGAGTCTGACAAGAGAGGTGGTAGAGTCCATGAGTTTCAATCAAAATGTGGTAGGGCCTGATTTGTCGTCCGCGACCTTTGTCTGTTCGGGGCCTAAATGTAAGTCTCAGACCCAACACTGGCATCATGAGTTATTTGCTGCCCTGCGTGTTCATGCTTAAATCCCTGTTTGCCCGGAGCTGGAACTGAAGTTAGAAAAAAAGAGCAGGAACAGAGAAATGTGGAATCAAAAAATAAAAAGACAGTGAAGCTAAATGTGTGGCAGAAAAGTTACGAACACGGTCAAGGCCATCGTTGACTTCTCCGGCTCCTGTGGAGACTTCTGCTTCCCTCCGCCTCAGGCGACATGTTGTTTGAAGGCAGACAGCTCCGCAGGATGAATGACAAGAGATGGGGCGGAAAACTTGACCAAGTGAGGGGGAGGGAGGGCAGGCCTGACGGTACAACGTCTGCCTCAGGGAGAGAAGTTGCTCATTGTATCTTGAAGTTGTTGTTAGTTCCAGAGCCAGTAACAGCTGAGATGAGCACAGATAGCGCTTGATAGAGAGAGCTATTTAAAAGCTGCTGACACGTTCCATTCTGTTTCGTGCCAAGAAACTGATGGGCGTGTTTTACAGCCGACTGCTTTCAGGTGTTCAGCTCACATTTTACTTCACTGGAGTCTCACAGCACACAATGATAAAGGAGAAAAGTCTTACACGGGGCTGCAAATAACCGCTTCCATTGTTGATGAATCTGCAAATCACTCTACGAATTGGGGACTGTTTTTTTTTTTTCTCAGAAAAGCAAGAAATGTGAGAAATGACCATTGAAATTATTAACCAAACCAACCTGCTAAACACCTAAAGTTATTCATTGTACTGCAACAGAAGATCTATGACACTGATGACAATAATCTAACTGATTGATTGATTGGCTCTATTATGAATGGATTAATAATTTATCTCTAATCTTAACAGATATTTGTAGTTGTTTTTGTGGTTTTGTCCACCAGTCAGTGATGATATAATTGTACTCACCGTACACACAGAGGTCAGGGAACATGGTGATGAACTTTTGCAACTCAACAGTTGCCCTCACAACCCTGAACTTGGGCTTGAAGAATTTTGATTTCGGTGTTTCTCACCTTTCTGGCGTCTTCTGGAGCAATCCATGAATCAACAAAGTGATTTGCAGATTCATCAATAATGAACATAGTTAGTTGCCACCTTATTTAGGACACTACTCCTTCATGGTCATGTGTAGTGAAGTAAAATGTGAGCTGAACACCTGAAAGCAGTCGGCTGTAAAACACGCCCATCAGTTTCTTGGCACGAAACAGAATGGAACGTGTCAGCAGCTTTTAAATAGCTCTCTCTATCAAGCGCTATCTGTGCTCATCTCAGCTGTTACTGGCTCTGGAACTAACAACAACTTCAAGATACAATGAGCAACTTCTCTCCCTGAGGCAGACGTTGTACCGTCAGGCCTGCCCTCCCTCCCCCTCACTTGGTCAAGTTTTCGGCCCCATCTCTTGTCATTCATCCCGCGGAGCTGTCTGCCTTCAAACAACATGTCGCCTGAGGCTGAGGGAAGCAGCAACTGCAAAGTCTCCACAGGAGTGTTCGCCATGTTTTTAACTTTTCTGTCCATATTTTTAGCCTTACTGTTTTTTTTTTTAATGCTGCCACTTTTATTTCATTCTTGCAGATAATCATAAAGTCAAAGTCAAAGCTATCTGTTAAAATTCAGAGTTACGAATGAAAGCGAAACTTCTGGATATTAGTTAAAACACAACACGGTGAATCATTTCGCCTCTCTGTTCCTCATGAATCGTCGCTGACGGAGCGCCGCAGTTTAGTTCAGGCAATTATCTGAAAGTTTACATGCAGGTTGAAATGGAGCGGATTTGGCTTTTTGCCATCACCTCGCTTAACAAAAGGATTTTAACAAATATTTAAATAAAAGACTAAATCCGTGGCTAATCTTCTAATAACAAAACCAAAAAAAAAAAATAGTCCCTGTGCTCTGCAGCTGTCACCAACAGATTTTTCAATCTTCCTCAAAAAAAAAAAATAATAATTGCATTGATTTTGAGAACAGGTGTTGGAGTTTGCATATTACAAAAAATAATCAGATGGGGGAAAGCATTGGAAGTCTCCCAGATGTAAGAAGTTTTGTATTTGATGCTTCGTGTTTGACGACCTTGAACGGCATCATATAGTGTCTGTGCTGGGTAGTATAGAGAAACAGATCAGGCCAGATAAACTTGGTGGAGGATGAAGGAGACGGAAAAGAAGAAGAAGAAAGTTTTCTGCACATAGCGCGGTTGTCATTAGTTTAATGTTTTAAGCAAAGATTGTGGAAAGTGAGTAGACATTAAAGCTCACCGCTACATTTTCCTTCTTATAACGAGTGGCCAAAGTAAAGCAAGAGGATTTACTTAAGACGGCACTGATGTTGTTGATGAGGAATCTCTCCTCCTTGACTAACCTGAGATCTGTGCCAATAGCACCATGGGGGAAAAAACAGAAAGAAAACAACACAGAAGATAAAGGTGACGAGCAAGTTAGGAGATCAGATAACATACAATTCAGGAAGAAGAAAGCAGGGCTCACAATTTGGATGAGGTAATGCCAAATCTCTATCTCACTGCTGACAGACAAAAGTGACAATAAAACGAGTTGAATTTGCATAGCAGATGTTCCCCTACGCGGGGCTGGATTTATTGGACTAGTAAACACTGGGATGGCTCGGTGCCATCTGTCATACAGCAGTGGCAGATAAATTAAAAGTAACAGCTGGGAGTATACTGTGAAGGTAAGGGCAAGTTATAGCATTTTGCCCAGAGGAGGAAGAGATGTGTGTCAGGGAGGTAATTCCCTACGGGGAATCGGTCGGGGCCATGGAAAACGAGACACACGGGGGAAAGCAGGGTTGTGGAGGAGGAGAGAGGAAGAGAGATTTCCATGTTCACTCCTAGTTATCATCGTCATTGTTCTCATTCGTCAAAAACAAAATGCCAGCAGATACGCACTGAGGTATAGTAATGTCATCTGGCCACTTCTAACCAGACGGTACGAAATGTAATCGTATTTTATCCTGCATGTGTGACCACTCTTCTTTCACTCTTGTTTGTAAGTGAAAGTGAAAATCTGGCTTTCTACCTAAGGGCTTTCCCTTATGTCAACAACAGCCCGTGGCTCTTATTAGAACAACATTAAAAATTAATGTGTTCATCATGGCACAGGCATCAAGGTATTGTAGTCCAGGGGCTAAAAACAGGCTGCACTGAAATCCGCTGTCTTCAATCAGAGTCACACTAAAGCTTCTCTTACCACGGAGCAGCCGGGGTGATGGTGAAAACACAAGATAGGAACGCAGTTCTGGATGTGATCATAGCGTCCCATTCAGAAAAATGAATAAATAAAATGTAAATGTAATGCACAGTAAATTTGCTGGTGTTGAGGCAGTACAAGTAACTTGGATGTTGGTTGCTATGAAGATGCCGTGCAGAAGTGTTGTGAAAACATCAGTATTGGTTTATATGAACTTCACATCATTTTTATTAGACTATATCTTGTGCTATTGACTTTTTAGTCTACCTTCATCTCTAAACATGGGTTGGAGGTATTAGTGTAGGAATTTCGAACGTCACCATTATTAAAGACGAGTCAGTTTCTTTGGCATGATAACTTTTGAATGGGGTCCGCTAATGCACTTTTGCTTTTACAGCTATGGACTTGACTGCTTTGGATCAGTCTTCACCATGCTCATCAACAATGTTTTTGAATTCTCTGTTTTTGATTTAAAATAAATAAAAAGACACTCTACCGCATAGCGGCTGGAACACATCATTATCTGGAGAGCTAAACATTTTCTTTAGGGCTAATCTACTAATACTGAAAGTCCAGTTTGATGCTTTTTTTTCCCCAACAGTGATAAATCTAAAAAAAAATCCAATGTGGCAACTTCACTGATGGATTGAGCATTTAGTATTTCTCTCAAGAGATGGTGGAGACCAAAACAGAGCTGACAGGAACACAACTCCAAATGAATGCTAACTCGGTATCTGCACCACTGTTTGGTAGTAGCTTACTCTCTGTGGCCCTCAAGTGCCAAACAGATCAATTAGTACTGCTTAAAACATATTATGAAGTACAATATACATATTCACTTATCATTTACACATGAATGGTTATTGAGGAGTAGTTAATAGGTTTATGGTAAAAGATGTGTTAAATTTTTTGTACCATCGCTTTGTTAAAGTCACACTGCAAAAGAAGGGATTCTTTTCCAAATGCATTGCATTTACTGATAAATGCAATAAAATGATAACTGCAATAAAATGTTTGGAGGAATCAGGCGTAATGAGGAGGGAAACAATGGTTTTGCACATTTAAAGAAGTCCCTGCAGAGCACAGCTCTTATTGGTGGTGGCTGTCCAGCGCATATTCTAAACAATTGTGTTCACCATGGTGCAGACACACGAGATATGGACATTGAGCAACTCATTTTCAAAATCTATTACCACGTTCATATACACACTGTCCACACAGAGAATTTGAAGGAGCACTATGGATGAGTTCCGAGTGAAACCCAAAAGGAAATAGAAGAGAGCAGTTCTGCTGCATACATTTTGACTAATTTTTCTTTAACAAAAATGAATCTTTAATCTTTCTGCTTTTTGAGAAATATTGGAAAAATTGACCTCCTTTGGCCTCGAACAGTTTATTCATCAGCGAACAGTTTATTTGTGCGGGGAAACATTTTTTTTTTCCATGACACTGACATCTAATAAAAGACAAGACGAGCTATCCATTTTATATTAGCAATAAAGTTTGCAAACTAATCTTTGTCTTTATTTTTTGTAGTAAACTCATCATTATGTTATTAAATATATCATTTTTACATGAAAAATAGTAACTCAAGCTAAAATGTAGTAGACTCGATAGATCAAGTAGCATGAAAGGTATTCACTTCAGCTTTCACTTGTGAACATTGAACACACGTGATTCAAGTCTACCCACTCAGACACAAAGCAAAGTGCCTGGTTTAAGAACGATATAGAGAAACCTGGAATGGATTAAAACGGAATGGAGTGGAATTCTATTGGCAATGCAGATTATGTTTGAGACAAGCGCATAAAATCCCAGACGATTTTGGAAATCACCCCTGACATGTTTAGGTCCAAAAAGAAGGACATGTCCGGGGAAAAGAGGTTTCTGTAATGTTTTGTCTGGGAACTCAGAGTGTCTCACACAAACATAATCACAGACAGACAGACAGACAGACACACACACACACACACACACACACACACCTCTGCTGAAATGACAGTGCAGGTTTAGAGTCACACCTGCTTCAAACCAACAAATTGCCTCCTGTAATCATCATCTGTCTCTTTGTTGTAGAAGTGGCCCTTTGCACAAGCCGCAGAGCGACTTCTGGAGAAACACCTGGCATTAACTTACTTAATGCGTGGCCCATAACCAATAACGATTATCTGTAAAAACAACAATGACCAGGTTCGGGTACAATATTCATTGACAGTGAGAAAGTCCAGGGGCCACATTCACAAAGCGTTTTATCTTACCACTAGGAGGAGAGTTTCTAATTAAAAACCTGTTTGCAACGATTGTGGGACCAACTTTTACTGAAGGATTGGGGAAACTATAAAACTAAGATAAAGGCCCATCACTGCGGATGACGTCATGGTTCATGAAACCTGCTGATTGACTGTCTTGGTGTTTCAGGTCAGTGAATATATAATACTAAATATTGTAGGGGGTCTGTTGCCATATTAAAATAAAGATATTAAGAAATAAAATGTCACTGATATACCATTAACAACAACTGCTGAATGTTTTTTTTCCTAATTAAATGTTTGCCTCCTTTAAAAATTTACACCTTGGAGGCAAACACAATCACTAATGATTTTCATTAATTCATAAAAGTCACAGCCATATATAATCACTATTATACTACTATTATATAATTAATATTGACTTACAAAATAATATACATTACACACATTATTTGTGATGTGCTCTTAGTGACTTATAAACAATTCCTTTATTAGATGTTACAGGTTAGGACAGGGGTGGACAATCCTGGTCCTGGAGGGCCGGTGTGGCTAAAGTTTTTTGTTTTTTGGAACGCACCTGATTCTACTAATCAATCACTATAGCTCTTGCTATGGACCTTCATTAGTAAAATCAGGTGTTCCAACTGCTTAGCTGTAGTAAAAGCCTGCACCCCCACCGCCCCCCCAGAGCCAGAACTGCCCGCCCCTGGGTTAGAGGCTACTTTTCTCCTTAACAAGTTATGTGAATACTGCCCCAGTTTTCTTTGCATGTAAAAATTGTAAAAATGGGGGCCAAAGTTCTCCTGTTGATGTGGAATTTCCAGTGATTTTTAATGTCACTTAAAAAACTGCTTTCCATATTTTATTCAAAGCAAACCATGGCACAGAATGGCCTTTTGAATTGATTTCCTTTCTATTAAGCAGTCACAGCATGAAAATCAACTAGCAGAGACTTATTTTGGGTACCATCATCTATCACAGATAATTTCAGTGTTTTTATCAGTCACTGGTGAGTAGGGACTATTAAACTTTGTTGTTGCTTATAAGTCATGACATCTGAGACTCTTGAGGCAACTGCTCTTTTTAATGCAATTAATCTAACCTCATCATTGCAAAAAGTGACCAAATTCAATGTCACTTTTAGGCAGATGTAAAAAAAAAATGGCTTCGGCAATAAATTTGATAGAGTCATGCCCCGCTCAGGGGGAAATATAATCATTGGTGATCCTTAACCTTTCATCCAGGAAATGTCATTCTCTTAAATTTCAGTTTTACTTTGAGTTTAGTGCCAATGATGGTAAAGATGGTGAACAGTTGTTTATGGGTACCCCAGAGCAAAGAATTACCTGGTGGACCAGTGGTCGCCTAATGGAATCTATGCCATCTCAGACCCTTCTCATTCAGTAACTTTGTCAACTATTGGGGGGAGCAGCCCTGCCTACCTACCTACCTAATATCAGTATGCCAGGTATGGCATGACAACATTATCATTTGGAGCATGTCGGCATACTGAAGTCAAAATGCCAACTCCAGCTGTTAGCATGGTTGTTCATCTTTTAGTCTTTTGAGTTTGATTTTCCATCATTCATTATGCAGTACACAGCTTTTGGAGAAACAATTCAACTCAAGGATCATATGCTGGTGACTTAATTCACACATTAAACAACATGAAATAAATAAATGTTCATTGTGATGCACAAATTATATCTCAATTTAAAGTCTTTGCAAGAAGATTTTTGTTATTGACCCTCAGACACAAATATAACTATAACCTGCAACACATGTGCGCACACACACACACACACAAAGTAATTCTCCTTATTATTGGTTTATCCACCAGTGGCAGTGTGAAAAAAGAGAAAAGAGATGGAGGGTGCAGAGAGGCAGAAAAGAGATAAGGACAGAAATATATAAAAATATATAAGCAGAGGAGGGTGTAGACTTAAACAATGGAAAGATATAGACAGTTCTGAGAGATAGATACAAAGTATGGAGCTACAGTTTTTGAGAAAAAACAAATTACAAAAAAATTGTACAAAAAGAAACCTACTTGAGTATAACACAGCCGGATCCAGTAGGCGGCGCTGTCCAGAAAACCTGAATCCTGGTGCGTCTCCGAGGGGTACTCTCCGTCACTGCAGGCGGACAGTTGGTCATGAACTGTGTGTCCTCCTCATCGATGATCTAGAAACATAATAATGGATAATATAGCATTACCATGCTCCAAAAAGGGGACGTTGGTATCCAAAATGCTTCTAAGCAGTGAAAACTTTGCCACAAGCGCTTTTCTCCTCTGGAAAGAAAGAAGTGATTTCTGGTGGAATGTGTACTTGACACGCCACCCTTTCTCTAAGTGTTTCCCTCAAATTCTGAAATGGCTCAATCACATTCACAAGATGTCAGGTATCTCCTGATCTATCCACTGAACTCTGTACAATGATGACACATGTTAATCACCAAGTAAGCAACAGCTTGTAATGGAAGCTTAAGGGGATATATAACATATTGGCTGGTAATTAAAAGCAATAATGCGATATGAACATATGAACAAATATGTCTGATGTCTAATATCTGTTGTGGGGTGGGCTAATCTTAGAGAGGTTAGGGTGCAGACGACATTCTGAGATCTTCTCCAACCACCAGACCCAAGCAACACATAGCATCTCTGTGACTGTGAGGGCAGAGAAACGTAATGTGTGATGGGATTTTTTATATTTATATTTTGTCCTCATCACTGTTTTTTAAACCACCTCTACAACTCCTTCTAAACCTCTGACAGCAATGGGAATTAAGTAACTCTAGTCCAGGGGTCACCAAAACTAGTCTTGGAGAGCCAGTGTGGGTGCCCAGAGGCCTTCCAGGACCTGGGTTGGTGTCCCTGCTTTAGTCAATCTAATGATGACTATTACATGAATGGTTATAGAAATACTACTAGTTCCAATAAAATATTAAGAGTAGGCACACATAATGGGTTATGACTGGTATATTATACTGGTATTTAATGTGGGCTAATGAGCAGTGGTGAGGATACATACAGAAAACCATGGATTTACAGAAAAAACACATGTATTTCTGATCGGAGAGATGGAAGGTTGACAACCTGGCTGTAAATCACCAAATTCAACCAGGATAACTAGAAATTCCCGGCTTAATCCTTTGTCTAGGTTTAGTGCATCGGCCACCAGTCAAGTTCAGTTGAGGACCACGAAACCAGATAAATTAAATCATAATGAAACAGTTTTTGACCAAAATTACTAAAGACACAAACTTCTACTGATATATGCATTTGTTGTGTACCACTTTCAACAACAGAACAGCCATGCTTGGTTTCTGTGATTTTATCAGAGTGGAATTGATGCACTTTGCATCGTCGTAAATATCTTGTGGGTGCAAAAAAAAAAGGAACAGTCTCTCCAATTCATCAGCGACCAGGGAGCAAGAGAAGCAGACAATTAAGTACTGTGCTACGGGGCAGCTGCACGGTGCAGAGACGTGTGCACGGTGCATGTCCAGTTTTAATTTGGTGTAAGTTTGGGGAGTGAGCCATTTAATTAACTCATAAGTCAACATTAGTCTCATCGAAGGCTAACTGATGTCTCTGCTTAAAACAACAGGAGTCACAGTAAAAAAAAGGCATATCTTAGGTTCAGATTTGGTCACTTTGTGTTTGTTTGTTCATTAAATCACAGCAGTGACACTAACCTGAGCCACGCGTATATTTGTGTGAAAGAGACATTTTCCTGCAGAAAGTGACGCTTGGTATAACAGCAGCCTTGTGTATTCAAGATGTGTCTATTCCAGCCCCAGCAGTAGGTGGACCTTGTCAGACATTTTAACCACTCAGAAATACACATGCACACATGACCTATGGCCTTGTTGATAGCGTTCTCCAGCTGCCTCGGCTCAACAATAATAATGACCTCAGACCCACTCCCACTGTCCTCATAGGATATTAAGAGGGAGAAGAAAGGCAGCGCTTTGTCCTTCCTTCATTTTCATTTTCAATCTTTCACAAAGTTCCCATTTATTCCCTGCACGCCTCACACACACCTGCATGTGTGTGTTGACATCCCCATGCCTTCTTATTCAGATTTGGGTTTTCTTTTTGTCGCCAAGTCACAAGTGCTGTCAATCAAAAGCAGGCACACAAACAACTGGCTAAAAAGGGACATGAAGAAAAAGGAGAGAAAGAGATGGAGCGCTGGGAGAGACATAAAAGAGATAAGGACAGAAAAGGAGCGAGGGGAACATAAAAGATGAGGAGGGTGCAGAGTTAAAGAATAGACAGAATAGAGTTCTGCGAGAGAGGAATATGAAGATAGGACAGGACTAACATGATAAATTGAAACTGAAACTCCACAAGGATAAAACTTAAAAAAAAAAAAAGAATGGCTGTCTATACATAAGAAAAACTGCTTATTTTCTCTAATGAAACTGAAGGCTCAGATATATATGTAGGGTATTAACATCTAGAGCACCAGATCTCACACATTTCCCTGATTTCCCGTTTTAATCAACTACAGCATTTTAATGGGAGCATAGCACATCAAGCAACAAATGAATGAAAACCGACCTTTTGAAGGACATAATGAAAAGTAGAGTAAAGGAGTTACACAAGACATTTGTTTCGAGTGAATGAAAAACGAATGATGCCTAATGTAATGATCAAATTAAGATATTTTATAACATGCTCTACACTTTACCATATGAAATCAGAAGACAGGTTTCACACTTGCAGAAAACACCTACTCAAGCGCTCATGTGCACGAGCTGATTAAAATATAAACCAGCATTAAAACAGCATTAAAGCCTGACTGCACTCTGAAGTGGGACCATTCACAGTTTACCAGTGTTTCCACATCACACACTCAATACCTAAAGTACAATGAACCCTGTAATAATGTATTCTTTCCCCACATTTTCACACAGTCTATGAGTTGTCTCGAGCCTTTTGCAATTCTTTAAAGATTTTATCTTGCATTTCTACAACTGGTGATCATAATTTTATCAGTTGGTTTATAGGATTGAAAAGATTAGTATCCTTCTATATTATTATAGTATAGACATTCCAGAAACCTGCCACTTCCCAATCCTGATATCATCCTGCCATCAATAATGTGTGAAACATCACTAAAGTCATTACAATCTGACTTCAGTTTTCCAAACAATCCCAGGCCCATTGAATTCAAGAAGTCAACTTCTGTAATCAACACAGTCGAGCCAATCAAATCTCAAGTTAAACTAGCAAAGTCCAGTCTCAAAGCAGAAGTCAAGTCCAAAGTCTCGGTTTCAAATGTCCCACGTCAAGACCGAAAAATCGCAAGTCCATGCTTCAAATCCTTCGCTTTGGATGTTTTGTGTTGACATGGGTTGTTGCCATGTTCTCCAGCTGCCTCCCACAGTCCACAAACATGCTTAGATTGATTGCAAATGCTAAACTGCCCATAGCTATGAGTGTGTCTTACATCTTAGGATGTATCCCAGCTTCTGACCTGTAATGTGCTGGCACTGGCTACAGCAGACCACTCTGACCCTAGTGAGAAATAAGCGGGTATAGAAAATAATTGATGACTGTATCTGTTGTCTGAATAGAAACTTGTATACTCCCCTTACGAAAATTAACCATGGCTTTACCATGGGAAATACCGTGGTTTTACCATGGTTTTTTGGGTAACCATGGTTAACCATGGTTTTTTTGTGGTAACCATGGTTATACTATGGTTTTTATGTAGTAACCATGGTTCTACCATGGTTTTTGGATACCATAGTATTACTATGGTTGGTTCATGGTACTTCCAAAAACCATGGTAGAACCATGGTTACTACATAAAAACCATAGTATAACCATGGTTACCACAAAAAAACCATGGTAAACCATGACCCAAAAAACCATGGTAAAACCACGGTATTTCCCATGGTAAAACCATGGTTAATTTTCGTAAGGGTCTCCATCCAGTCGTAATGTGGATAGGTCTAGAAACACTTGGGAATTTGGACTTATCAATAGGAGATGAAGTCTTCGATGTCAGCAAGAACAGGTCCAGATGACGTTGAATCATTGCTGTTTTGAGGTGCCATTCTTTATTTTAACAAATAAGAATTCATGGTCATTTGATTCAAGTCAAAATTCATGCGGTTAAATTTTCACGCCATATTTTTCCATCACTTGCTACCTGGTATTTGTGAGAGATGGAACAGACAGGAAGAGGTAGAGGGGGAGTGTGGGAAGACTGGCAAAGGAGCGTTTGTTTTCACTGCAGAGGCTGGCATGTCTGTGTGTGTCCACGGTTTGTCTATCTCAATCTCTCTCCCTCAATCTCTCACTCTGTTGAGACGGTAAACACAGATGCTTCAGAGTGCCTGCACAAGCAAACGCAGAGCCCTGTTCAAATACACACACACACACACACACACACACACACACACACACACACACACACACACACACACACACACACACACACACACACACACACACACACACACACACACACACACACACACACACACAGATTGAGAGCTGGAGACAGACAAAGCAAACCCAGGCTCAAGCAGCCCAGGATCCCTGGAGAAAAACTGATAATAAGAGTGATATTAGTGTGTGTGTGTGTGTGTGTGTGTGTGTCTATGTATGTGTGCATAAGTGTGGCTGTGTGTATGTGTGTGTGTGTGTGTGTGTATGGCCGGTGTGTGTGCACACATTGCAGGTTTGTAATTAAATGCAACGCAGTTACAAAGGAGCGAATACAGTTAAAGCCTTTGGGACTTGAGTGAGAAGATGAAACTTTCCAGAAGAAAAACACAGGCACAAATTGAGCGAAATGATGTATCAACACTGGAAGATGAGCTTATTTCAGAAAAGTAACATCGTTTTCACATCTTGATGAAGACTAGAAGGCTGCAACATGTTGCCCTTTAGCTTTTTTTATCAATCAAAGCTATTCGATTATTGCAGAATACCACTAAAATCTTGGGGCTATCACTATTATTGCATCATAATACATTTTGTGTATCATGAGCGACACGACCAAGGCAGTGGTGTTATATATCTGAACAGCTATGTAAGTTTGTGTGTGTGTGTTGGGTTTATTTCCTAACAAACGGAGCCAATCCTGTGGCTTTTGGCATTCAATTACAGAAAACAACATTGGAGAAGATGGAGCAAACTGTTCAATGAGTCTGTTTAAAAGCCCTGAGCTTTCTAAAATTCCCATTTTTTTACAGTTATGTGCACATTTGCAGTGTAACCATGTAGAGGTGAAGTGAGGGTTTAAGATTAAGGTTTAGAGGTTCACTGTAAGTTTCTATGAGCTGCAACACTGTTGTTGCCGTCAAAGTGAGGAGTGTGTGCGCAGGTGTCTTGTCTCTGTTCATTCAGATGCAAAAAAAATATCAACCAGACTGTCTCGAATTTGGCTTTTAAAGAAATCTTACATGATTTCTTCCCTGCATTTTTTTGGGAGTCTGTCATGTTCTTTTGTTCTCATGTGAAAGCTTTGACATTATCAGGTATTTGGTGTGAAAAGCTCTGTAACCAACAGACAAGTCTGTCACCTTGACTAAAGAGCGCACTAAGGAGGGAGACTAAATAACTCATAGAGATATACAAATGAAACCCACTAAAAGCACAGACTTTCCATGACAAGCACTGGGCATTCAATTGTTTCTGACATCAAATGGATTTTTTTTTGCCCTGACCTGCTACTAAGCATAAATAATCCAGTAAACCAACTTCTGTCTGCAAATAAATTGAACACACAAAGCCACATTTTCAAATGGTATTGTCATTTCTTTTGCCTGAAAAAGGAATGTGAAGTCAAGTGCTAAATAAACCCATTTTCTGCTAGACCCAAGTTCCATACAAGTTCTTATTTTAAATTTGTAAATTACACATGTCAATCACTGGCTTGTTGTCTTAGACAAACAAAATCCTCTGGTTCCCGGGTGTCAAAAAGCAGCTTGTGCCTAACGAGAGAGATATTTTCTTCATCTGAGCACACAAGAATGCTGATTATACTTTATTCAAGGCAAGAGCTTCACTCATAGTGTACCAAGGTTTCATGTCAACAATTTAACCTGAATAATAACTTAACCAAGGTTTGGGGCCAATATTTTAGTAAATATGCCCTTCATGTGTGTTTGTGTGTGGCAGTCAGTTTGATTAGTCTATTGTCAAGGACAAATCATGTGAATATGCTAAAAATGCCCGTGTTCAAACCAAGGCTACAGAGCTGTTGAGACTCCAAGAGTCATCCACTATCGCCTCCTCCTTCCAAACACTAAGTCAAGACATTTTCAGTTAAGCAGTTTTGTAAAACCTCACAATCCTCATCTATTGATTTATCTTTTTATTCTTTTGCTAAATAATATTCACTGTGGTGTTTATGTTTGCAACCTCACAATCAAATGCCAATCAAACCCTGTGAGCGTTAAGGGCAAAATGTTCACCTGCTGTCCCAAGGTTCAGTTTGCAGCAAAACAGCCTCCAGTTATGTTTGTGAGTGGGAAGCCGTCTACAAATTATCAACAACTTGCTTTTTTTCTGCCTCATGAAGATGCACCTCAAACTAATGGTGGGTGTAACTTGGCTATAGTTGATGTACAGTGCTGTACTATAGAGCTTGTTATATTATACGTGATACAGATCATCATATTGGCCATTCATTTATACAAAAATGTGTTTGCACTTGACTGTAAAAATACATTATGCTCATATTTACATCAGTTTACATCAATTCACAAAACAAACCCGAAATGATTTGTCACCTCCCTTGTCTCATTTTCTCAGACACCACGACGTAGTCCTTGGAGAATCGTGGAGCGCTATAAGCACTCATAGTCTTGATGCATTATGCATTTAAAAAGCCATGATCAGGGCAATCAGTGCACAGCACAGCGTTATTTATGCAAACTGGAAGCGTCTGAACCAACTGGCCTGTCGAGCATAGTAAATAAACATTGTGTAACCTGTTCTGTGGCTCCACTTTAAGTTACTTGAAGATGTCCTTGCGAACTCCTGTTAATCACAAAAACGGAGAGATGCAAGGCTTGGTCTTCTGATGCATTTTAATGTCTGACGGTGCTTAGACGGGCAATAATTACTTCAGGATCACATTTGAGTGTGATTATACAACATATCAGGTCACCATCATTTCAACCCTGTGCACATCCTATACATCCTTTTCTTAAAAGCCCTCTAAGCTCTGTGTGGCTTGTGTAATTGCCTCGATCTGAAACTTATGACTTAGCTGTGCCACGTTAAACTGATTTGGTTTGTTTATCCCCGGCTAAACTCTACCCTAGATAATCTGTGCAAGGAAAAAAAAAAAGATAATATCTCTTGTCTGCTCATCTCTCTCCTTATCCAAACAAACTCTGCTTGTCTCCCTGAGCAATAACACGTTGCTGGCCTAGATAAATATGACCCACGTCCCACCACTAATGCAAAGACGGCTGGGAAAAACACACATGCAGACCCACACATGTATACACGCACACATGCCCATTCAGTGCATATATAAGTACAAACACACTCATTCCCAACAGAACAATGACTAGAAGTCTCAAAGGGAGTCACTCTCTTTGTCTTTCTCTCTCACACACACACGCACACACACACACGCACACACACACACACACGCACACGCGCACACAGAAGCCCAGTCACAGACATATTCTCTAAGGTCAGACACATTATAAGACAGAAGTCCTTTATTGGTAGTAATGGGGAGCAGATTATTGCTTAAGGAAATACAACAATGGGCAGTGACTCTCTGTTGTGGTGTTTTAGTAAAACAGCAGGCGGGCACATTCCAGGACAGATGCCAGAAACAACCAAAGTACCAGAGAGCGAGCAGACAGAACAGTCGTACAGGGAACCACAACTTTGTTCATTTGGCTCCTTTTTCCACTGCACAATAACAATCATGACATTGCAAAAAAAAAAAAATAGCTGCATAATTAACTTGTGGAAAATGAACTGTCAGGTATACGAATGGTTGTATAAACTTCACTTTACATAAGTATTATTATGTAAACCTCTCTAGATAAAAAAAAAAAATACACTGAGTTTGATGGATTGAGGTCATTTAGATAAAGACCCAGACGGACTGTCATGCTCTTCTTATCGACCAGCTACGATATCTGGGACTAGGAGGAAAAGCATATTTAATAAATCAAATCATCCCCAAAACTTCATTTCTTTTGCTGCGAGAATCCAAAGTGAAGTTTTCATAGAGATAGTGCTCTGTGCTTATAATGTAGCATCATGCAAGAGCCACTTTTCAGAACTTTTCAAAACCAAATATATTCTCTATACACTCGACAATGTTCTGGCAACTGCTTATCTTCAGAGGCCTTAATCCTTTTCCACATGTGTATAAAAGTGTCAGTTACAACTGTCAATTACAGAGTGAGGAGGGTCTGATGGAATTGCCAATATGTACTGAACAGATTGCGGAGTCAGATTGTCAACTTTAATTTTGCTCTAGCTCAGCCCTCACTGTTCCAGGCTCTGCTTTACTCCCGTCCTCCGGCTCACGCGGGCCTCTGTTGGGACCGTGAGGTTTTTACTGCGCAGAATTGTAATTCATACAAAAAAAAAAATCAAAAAGAGCGGAGTGAGATCAGATGTTTTGAACTTTTGAAGTAAAGCGATCCCAGCAAGTTAGCAGCACTTTGTGACCGCCCAGCTGCTTTCCAGAGTGGGCGTCTGGCAGTTTCTTTGATCACGATTCAGACAAAACCCAAAATCCTACTGTGAGCGAGCAAACACTGTGGTTATTCTGTTATCTTTGCTTGCATACAACTGGCCAGTCTGTGAGGTCGGATACATCCTCCGGGAGAACTAAACTACAGCTGTACTCCCAACACCAAGTAATAAAGCTTTCATTACATCCACCCAGACCTCTCGACCTTCTAGTTTCTGCCTAAGAAGCTCACATGAAATCCCCCTCAACTTTAAAAACTTTTTGACACTCAATGTGATTCAGTTACTCTCACATTTAAATAAAAAATATTTTATCCCGTGGCTGTTGATGTGCAGAGAATGTTCCTAATTTAAGTGGGAGGAGAAATTGGAGAGTGTAAGAGTAGACGCATTCTCAACAACACATATAATTACATTAATGCCCTCCCTACTGCTGGCTGCACTTTAGAGACGAGGAAGAGGATTTGGGGCGTTTCATGTCGCCAGCAGACGTTGCCAAACTATCTAATAACAACTGGTGATACAGGAAGATTTACAAGGATTCAATTATCAATCTAGAAAGCCTTACAAGTCTCTAACAAAACTGCATAATCCTCTTTGTGTGAAAAATATATATTTTCTAAAATATGTAATATATAAAGACCTTTTTAAATTACATTTACAATTGGGTTTGTAATAAACATGATAGACAACAGTTAGCCACGATCGATTTCATTTAAATCGCTGTTGTCATTCTTGAGAAAACTGAAATGATCAACATTCCAATGATAAATTTCAGGATCCAGTAATCACTGTGGTAAGATCGCAACTATAACAGATACACAAGCAGAACTGAGAACATCCCCAGTGGAGGTTAACAAATAAAGGAGCAGATTACTCCTAGATCTGTCCGATGAAGCTTGACATCAATGCTAGAGCATACTTTAAACAGAGTAGGTTTTTAACATTGGTAGAAAAGACCTGGATTGACTTTTGGGATGGAACAGCCAGATTCCAAAGTAACCAAATCCTGCAGAAGCCCTTTAGTCCTGTTACAGCAGCAGATTATTACTCATGGTTTTGGAATGTTGAGGTCAGTTACTTGTGTCTTACTAATGCATAAGACATTTTCAATCAGTACTAATGCCACCTGGCCTCACCTGTCCTCAAATTACCACTGCTGTTTCATTGTTGGGCCATGCCTGCAAGAAACCAAATGATGAGAGCAACTGCCTTTGCTATTTACATAAGAAGGGTGACAAAATTTACACTTGTGCTAGTAGAAACTAACAACTTTTATACTTTTTAATAACTCACTAGATCATTAAATCATTGGATTATTCAAAAATGTGAATTAATTTGCATTGAGTTTTACCATACATGTTTAGTGTTATAGTTATGACAAAAATAGTTGTGTGCAACACTTTTTCACCTGTACACTACCATTCAAAAGTTGGGTGTCACCCAGAAAATGTTGTAATCATCCATTAGCTTCTAATGCAATTATCAAACACAATGTACCATTAGAACACTGGAGTGATGCTTGCTGTAAATGAGCCTCTATACACCTATGCAGATATTGACATTTGCAGCTAGAATAGTCATTTACCACACTGATTCTGGGGAGAGTGAGGGTTCCAGGTGGGTGTTCCAGGGATATAAGAACCATGTAGATAGGATAATATTATGTAATGTAAGTGAATGATCCAGTTCAAAGATTTAGAATGACAGTTCCCATAACACTGCATTTTTATGTGACAGGAAGTAATGTTCCCATGGAGTCAGTAGGAGTTACAATTGTCACCATGACATGAGTGAATGAACTATTAGCTATTTGGGTATGCACTGTGACCATGAACAGTGAATGGAAGGAAGTGGTAGGTCATGTAAACGAATGGAGCGAGGTCAGTGGGTGCTGTGCCGCATGTTGCCAAGAGGTGGCCAACTTTCTGCAATGTCAAACGGGTTTCCATGGCTTAGCAGCTGCATCCAAGCCGTACATCACCGAGTCCAATGCAAAGCATCGGATGCAGAGGTGTAAAGCGCCACCACTGGACTCTAGAGCAGTGGAGGCTGGAGTTCTCTGGAGTGATGAATCATGTTTCTCCATCTGACAAATTAATGGGCAGGTCTGAGTTTGGCAGTTGGCAGGAGATGGATACTTGTCAAACTCCATTGTGCCAAGTGTAAAGTTTGGTTGAGGGATTATGGTGTAGGGGTGTTTTACAGGAGCTGGACTTAGTCTCCTTATTCCAGTCAAGGGAATGTGATTTCTGCAGCAAACCACGACATACATCATATTGAACCTCATAAATTAGGTGAGTGAAAACTTTTGGCCTCATAATGTACCTTTATGCCACGCACTTTAATGGGTTTAATTGGTTTCTTTACATGACCACAAATGTGACTCAATGTAGTACAGCGATCTCTCAAATCCCTCACAGATTGCTGTTGGTCTGTCTTAAACATTTATGAGTCTCTCTTCTGATTGGCTGATTTTTACTTAAAAAAACTGAAAAAGTGGATTTGATGATGGGGGCCGGTGAGTGTAACAGTTGGGGCAGGTTGGTATGATGGTGGGGGCAGGTGGGCTGTGTTGGAAACCTCTACAGGCAGTGGGAGCTATTGCAAGACCTCACAAAGTCAAGAAAGTAAAAAAAAAAAAAAAAGTTGTGAAATGGTAACATTCAGGCTGTGTTCATGTCAAGTGTTTGATGCATGGGACTATTTTTATATAACCCTTGGACCAAACAAACTGTGACAATAAATGTACCAGTTCTGTGAAATCAAAGCATCTTTCATGGCCCAGGGGGTAAAATATTATATATTTATAGTTATGATTAGTAAATGGCTTGTAAGGCATTTACAACCTCCCCTGCTGCTTAAAAACTAAATACTGTTCGTTGAGTAAATGTTTTGAATTGAAATTAGTGAACTGAGACATCATATTTCCCTTTTTTTTAGTAATGCCACCTATCCTTTCCTGTAAATTTAAGGTTAAATCAATATTTATAATGTATTTTACAGAAGAAGGGAAAGTGGAGCCAAGAGTCAAATGTTTAATGCACGTATGATATGGGCAAACATGTCCTGAGGACCTGTGTGTCCAGTTGTTGAGTCCAGCTCACTTGAAAACCAAATTGTGCTGAATGTGGCCCAGGAGGAGTGGGCTGATTGACGCAAATGCCATCCATCAGGTGTGAAGGGTTCCGAGAAACAGCATAAAATAGCCCAAATGGAAAATGCTGTCATTGTCACACAAATGTTCAGCTTTGACCGGCTGTTCATTCACACACCAGGAATTGATTTTCCCCTACTCCCCATAGTTTCTGTCACACTGTCATCAATGAAAAAACCCAATTTCATGCCACACACTGTTTAACTTGCTACCATGTTTCAAACATTATGAAAACATTTTATTATTATTTATTTATTTATTTATTGGAGGAGGGGGGGGTTTGACTTGGAATAAAAAGTTGGTTAAAAACCTTACAAACACCTTCAGTAAACCAGACATGCTCACTGTTCCATCTGCATGTGAAGAATCCAGCACAGCATGATGTAAAATCAACATTAATATTTGTTTAAGGGTCAAAGGCCTGGTGAAACCAGGAAGCAGAATCTTGGCTGTCCTCTCTCCAAGCTGCTGGATCCATGAAGCAGCTCCTGCTCTGCCGGTAAGAGTCTGGTTAGGATCAGCGTGTAGAAACACAGCCGCAGATGTGTGTTCCTGTTTACACCGTGCGGGAGGTAATTGAGGAAGTCTGGCTCTATCTTCGGGAGCTTTCTGGTGCTCAGTGGGTGCTGTGCTACTACCGAACGAGACGTCTCGCAACTCCCTCCTGTTTCTCTCCAACTCCCTGTTTGTTTCTTTCTCTCTCCATCCTTGCTTGCCCTTTTCTCTATCCTCCTCGCCTTCTCCTTCCTCGCCTTCTTCCGCTGGAGGAAATATCTGCTGCTTAGAAGGAAGGATGCTATTAGGCAGATATGGAAGAGCTGCACCAAAGAGGCGACGGGATTTTCTTTGCTCCTCCACCACAACTGGCGAGCGCAGTGTTCTAGCTTCCTCTGTGGGAGCTGCGTTGCATCTGTCAGCAACACCTCTTTTTAACCTCCCTATCAGGAGTCAGCAGGGAGCGGCTAAGTCGACTCCCGTGTGTATTAAAGCATGCAAATGAGTTCATGTTGCAACTTTTCCCAAGGAGCTCAGAGCACGCTCCCGGTACGCAGCAATTCTCCCCACTCCAGCTCATTCTTACCTGGAACTGCCCAGTGTAGTCGTCGTCCGTGGTGCCCTCTCTGCCCTCCTTCAGCGCGATGAGGGTGAAACCCCTGAAATAAGCGGGGCTGGCTGCCAGGAGGACCACTGCGGGGAGGACAGAGAGTGTGTGTTGACTTCACAGAGACACTGAGCAGTAAAGAGGCTTTACAATGACACATCAGGGTCGCGCCGCGTGATGCAGGGTCAACCCGGATGATGCCGAAAGCAGCATTCCTGTGAGCCCCGGTGTGATGTGAAAAAGTGAGGGCTGTAAACAGGGGCTCAGCAGCTCACCTTAGAATCGTATAAAGCTTATAAATCTCATGCAGCAGGTTTGCTGGATGCGGGGGAGCAGGCCAGGAACCTAAGCTATATAGAGTAATGAGATAAGGGCGGAATTTTATTCAGTATGGCTCACCCTTGTGCCCCAACCTTGCGTTTTGGCATGAGCCCATTTATCTTAAAACATGCTCCCACCACTCAGAAGGCAGATGCCAATATTTTCAATCTTATCATTTTTTATTATTTTTTCCCCTTAGTTGTCCTTCACAGGTCCCTGATAGCTGATTAGAATTTATTTATCCCCCAGATCTCTAAATTTGACGTCACGGCAAGAAATTGCATGATCCGAAGTAAGATCTCGGCGGGGGGACCCTACCACAAGGTGACCCTCATTTCTTGTTGTGTTTCTAAAGCCCGTCTCAAAACTGTAGCATGCCAGGTCTCATTACTGTAATCTCCTGCCATCCTGTTTGAATCTTAATGAATAACCTCTAAATTTAAAAAGAAACTGTTTAAAAAAGTTGCATTTTGAGTAGAAAATTGCTTTTGAACTATTAATCTCATCAAGAATCTGTGTTGTTTTCCCTCTCTAACCTTAACCATCAATGAGGCACAAAAAATTACATATGCATTAATACATAAATGCATTCAGGTCATGAAAAATGACTATTTTAATGAATTCCTTGAATTTTATTTCTACATTTCTTAATAATGTTTTCTTTTTGCCATTTATGTATTTCTAGATGTCCCCATGTTCTCTTTGTATTAACATTATGTGTCAGTTTTGTTAATTCAGTGGGTGGTTCTTACATCGGTCTAAAGCAGAATCAGTCAGCTGGAAGAACCAGGCAGAAGCAAACGATTCCTGTTACCTCTAAAAATACAAGATGTATGTTAAGCATAGAGCATGAATGTATTACAGGAGATGTCATGGTTTTCGTGTGAAGGCTTTTGCAACCAGACTCTGTTTGTGTCACTGAGTGTTCACATCAACCCAAACTGTGATAATAAAGCATGTACACTATATTCAAACAGTTATGTGGGGTTGCCCTAAGAGAGGAATCAGAGCTAGATCTGCTCAGGGAAGGACTGTATTCATTAATCATACATTTTTTCAAATTTTCTTGATTGCACAATCTTTTTTTTTGCATCCTTACATTTCTTTCAAAAACTGAAATTAACAAGGACAGTAGAGGTTCTGCTCTCAAGGCAAAGTCATTTCCCCTCTCTCTGCCTTCCCCTTCCCTGTCTATCTCTACTGTGTGCTATCAAATAAAGGCAAAGAGGCCACACACACACACACACAGAAAATCAAGTATATATATATATATATATATATATATATATATATATATATATATATACACATCTACACATACATCCACACACCTCTTCTGTACAGGCTGCATCTGTAAGTACAACACACAATCATGTGTAAATGAACTGTATAGATCAGTTTGAACTCAATCTAAGTACACCTGACCACTGAAGTGCACAAGATAAATCACTTTCCTTCTTTGTTAGGTTCATTTGTTTCACTTTTCACAATAAAGTTAAAGTTCAGAAAGTGAATGTACTTCATGCTGAACACACCCTTCCTCGCTGTCTGTTCTTTGACTATCTAGGTCAAATGTTCACATCAGATTTTATGAGAATTATGGCATCATCATGTTAATGATTTTAATATTTGCATATTTGCTTTTTTGTGGGTTTGATAGCTACTTATTGAGCATGGTTTTGCCACCTCAAAATCTAATTTATGAATGCATAACTGTTGCCCTTCTAGTCTACGAGTAGGCCCCAGGAGGCTAAGGTTACCTAGCTAGCTAGCACAGGATATCACACCATGCATCTTGCTTGTGTAATGTTATTCACAGCCAGAATCTGCATAGTAGCGTGTCAGTGCTAAGCTAAGCTACTTTCAAAGATGTAGACATTGAGAAAATGACTAAGCTTCCATTTTACCTACCTTTTACTAGCCAGGAAGAAGCTATGAGTATCTTCTCATTAGCTTCTGAAAAAAAATTCTAAATTTCAAATAACTATCAAAATGATTTGCCAGTTACAAAAGCGTTGTTGCCGTCCAAGATGGCGGGAACAACCTGCCCCAGCTGGTAGCAGTAGTAAGTTCTGTGAGCTGTCATACTACTCAGTATCAGGAAAACGTGTGCTAGAAAATACATCAGCATCATACTGGTTATGTAAAATGAAACCACCCTATGGAAAAGTTCATTTGACATGTCGGCTGCTTTGATTTTCTAGTTTGCTGCATACACTAACATGGAGGGGGCCGGGGGGACAGAGATGTTTCATGGCTTTAATTTTGGATTGATGCCATGTCACCCAGCTTTATAGACAGTCTATGGGTTAGCAGATAATGATAAATTTACTGGACAGAAAGCAACAAGGGCTTATCAGTATCTGTAAAAGCAGACTGAGCTGAGGGCAACGGTAGGTAAGGGTGGGTGGAAGAATCCTAAAATATCCTCTTGTTGTTAGGATCAATCCTTTTAAGTTTCTCTATTCTATGTAGTACCCATTTTGTCAAGTAGACCTGTGCAAACAAGATTCCATTGTCCTGAACACATCCTTTTGCATGCACTCCTTGCTTCTCTACTAAAAGTTTGAGAACCGTTGCTCTAACTGAAGTTGAGGGTAGATTGCATTTTGCTTATTTGTAAAAGTTTTAAAACTTGTCATTGTTTTCCACAAAAATTGTGTGCACTGGATTCAAAAATGTGTTTTATGTTTGAGAACAATTATTTGGTTTTAAAAGCGGTTGCATGTATGTTTCAACATGAATGTGATTTAATAATTGTTAGTGGGGGGGAAAAAAGCTCCTTCAGTTGAGAATCAAACCCAGATCTCTCAGGTGTCGGGTAGAAATTCTACCAATCCCCTTACATTGATTGATAATCTTTTGTTAATCATTTACTGATAATTAAAATGTATTTACATTTAGTCTATTGATGACCCATTACCTCATCAATCATAAAAATCACTCTCACCTACATAAAAGTACATAAGCCATGTTATATATATATATATATATATATATATATACATATATTTTTTTTTTTTTTTTTTTTTTTTAAGATGTAGGCATCAGTGATTCTGGCTCTTCTGTAGTACTTGGTATCTAATCTAAAGCAAATTTTGCAGTATAACCCTGGAAAAGAAAAGCCAAAACAAACACTGCTCTGTGGCCAGTTTTAGACCTCCTACCTTAGTAACATACCAACACAGAAATAAATAAATGAATGCAAAAAAAATAACTTGTAAGTAGAAATGTATAAATCAATAAATAAGGAATACAGAATATAAATAAATGAATAGCCTGAATAAAAGATTATTTATGGAAGTGTAGGGGGGAAAAATCCAAGGCACGGATGTTATTATGTTGTTTGTCATTTCCAAGATGTGTATATTTTTGATTTATTCATATATTCAATCATTTATTTCTGCAGTTATTTGTGTCATGTTTTGTGCTCCATATCCAACAGGCAGGATAGCGACTTGTGTAGAGGTCAGCTTAATTGGAGCCAGATTTGTGTGTGTGTGTGTGTGTGTGTGTGTGTGTGTTTGTTTGCTTGTGTGCGTGCAGGGAGAGGGAAGGAAGTGAATATAGGTCAGACATTATAACACTAAGTAGCCCTATCAAACCACAACCCTCCCTGCAGGAGCCAGGACAGGCACACTAGTTTGGAACCGCTGTTCCCCAGGCTGCACTTTCTAAAATCACACACGCTGCTTATTACATTACATAGAAATGATACATTACCCTGAAGTTTGCCACTAATTAAATAAAGACAGCGAGGGCACGTGCGCTGTTTCCCAGCTTGACACGCACGACCGCTTATAGTGAATTCGCGCAGTTTTTACGCACGGCTCGTCCCATCTCTACCTCTGTAGGTGCTGCCGGGCTGGTAGCTCTCCGGGTCTCCCTCCACCCGGAGCCTGAACTCGTGGTGCCCATCCTTCCGGGTGCCCTGGGTCTGCGCCCGCAGGATACGGCCGCAGTACCCGTCCGACCTGCCTCCGGAGGGCTCCTCCACGAACGCGACGGCGTTGCACAGGAAACTCGAGACTAGGTAGTACTGCAAAAGCAGCAGATGGACATACATTCCCATTATGGAGCTCGGAGTCTACAGAGGAAATTGGAATTATATAAAAAAGCAAAACAAAAACTGTTGGGGAAAAAAAAGGAGCGGACAGGGGACCGGCTCCAGCTCCTAAAGACCAGGAACTCCCTGCAAACTACAGCAGCGTCACAGTCAGTGGGAAAGGTGACGGGAGCGAGACGGAGACGATCCCATCCTGGAGTGGAACAGCGCGTCTGGGGGCGCAGCGCGGAGCAGGAGAGAGGAGGGGGGGAAAGAGGAGAGCGGGATAAGAGGAGGAGAGAGGAGGAGAGAGGAGGAGAGATCGGTCCTCCCGGATCGCTGCGAGCCGCAGACACACAGCCTGCGAGCAGCGGGGGGCCAACGAAGAGCCGAGGCTGCCTCCTTGACTTGAAGCGAGGGAAACTGGAGCTACGCACTTTAATAGGAGCCAGCCCCCCACCCACACCCCCAAACCCCGACACACACACACACACACACACACACACACACACACACGCAAGTTTAACTGTGCGCGCGCGCGCGCGTCTACGTGTGGCACATGTAGCAGCCGCTTGAGGGTTAATAACAGTCAGTACAAATGTTCAGTCACTTTTAATGTTTTTTTTCCTTTTACAGTATATACTGTGGTCTACAATGGAGTTGAAAGACAGGCTGGAGTTAGTCATTACCAACTCAGAAGTGTGTCTGAGGAACTGTCACAGGAAACACGACTATGCGCGTCTCCTCGGGCATCTGACACATTTTGTTCGTTCGCGAGTGTGTGTGCCTGACTTTATGTTTTGGCAACTGTGCGCTACACGGGAATCGAACGAACTTCACAAAAAACTAGACATAGTCACTGTGTTTACTGGTCGCATTTAGGACGAGTTGATCTTATTTCACAGCCAGGAACATCACTTATTATCACACGGGCGATTGATTCTCACCATTCGAATAAAGATTTCACCAAAAATCTAAAAACAAAAAAAAAATCTGCTGTATTATTGACGGGCCAGTTCCTTATGGATAAGGCGCACGTCTTTCTACACAAACATCTGGTGTGTGTCCTGCACCCTCCCAGCGTCTCCTCACACACCGACTATAATCCCCCTGTAAACACTTTAACAAGAAATAAGGGTGCAGGACGTGTGTCGGCCAGCAGGTGTCGCCAGAGCCTGTCCGCACCTCCGGGTCCTTGTCATTCTCCTCATCACTGCGCCGCTTTACGCTTCCAATCTCCTCAAGTTTTATTATAGTGTAGGGAAAAGTATCAGGGATTATGGAAATGCAGGGTTTAAGATCTCATTAAATGTGGAGTCCAGAGCAGGCTGAAGCAATATGGTGAAGTTAGATGATATGTGATACACCCCTCCTGCTCTTTTTTTGTTTATGTTGTTCCTGGTGAGAGATTTCGCAAATCTTCATTTTCAAAGAAACAAGGACAATTTTGATTAACTCAAAAACTTTACTTGTTTATTTGAATTACTACTACAAGGAGAATCAGCGTCTGTTTCTGCAGTAAAAGAAAAAATGTGTGTGTGTGTGTGTGTGTGTGTGTAAATAATAAAATGTCACGACTGAAATAAACTTTCACAAAAGCGATTTGCTCTTGTATTCCTGGCTTTGTTTTCCGCATTGCCAAACATGTGTTTGTGCATTCATGCGTGTCTCTGTAGGTGTGTGTGTGTGTGTGTGTGTGTGCGTGAACCTGGGCAGTATTATCTAATTGAAAGCTCTTCTCAGAGCTGGAGATGGTTAAACTAAACAGCATCGGCCTGCATGTCTGTGTGTGATGGGTCCCATCTGGAGTGGCTCTGCACTATAAACTGTCTGACGGATGGCTGACGTCTGGAGCGCACCCTTGACCGAGATGTGGAGTCAAACCAACCCACAGACCTTTTCGGAATGAAAACAACCTGTTTGCACACAAGCCAGTAACATTCCTGCATTCAAACATCCAACGTTTTTTTTATGCCCCAGTGCTGGTGAAAGCCCTGTCCGGAGGCTTTATGTTTTCAGGGTGTCTATCTGATCAACCCCGTTCTTTGTGAACACAATATCTTGCCAACACCTTGAGGGAATTTCTTAAAACTAAAAGAAACATCTGCTTGGACTGATTTCATTTTGGTGGTTCAAGGTCAAAGGTCACTATGACCTCACAAAACAGGATTTTGGCCATAACTCAAAAATTCATACACTAATTCTGTGTAAGTTCCGCACACATATCTAAGTAAGATAACACAATGAAGTGATGACATTTTATATCCAAAAGCTCAAAGGTCAAGTTTGACATCATATTGTTATGTAAAAACTCTTTTTCGGGGCAATCTTCAACATCATGAATCAGGAGTAGAGGAGGGGGTTGTTACAATATTTTACATTTGGTTGGATACTTAATTGGTGATACTAATTGCGAGTGCCCACCGTGAAACGGGTGGTTTTATAGATACTCCGTGCTCCTGCGTTAACGATTTGTGTGACGCGACCACATTTTAAAATCTGTAGCTCCTGTGCAGCAACATCCAAATATGGATTGTCTATTCTTTTGGCTACACTTTACAATATATTTTTTTTTTTTAATATTTTTTGGTGTGAAATCTTCTAGCCTGTCATGAAGGTAATGTGAAAAGGCCATAAGCTTTTCACATACAGATTTGTATAAAAGTTTTCTCTGATAAAATATGTACACAAGTGAATGTTTTAAGCTTGACAAATTGTAGTCTGCCTCCCATCCTGCAGCCACTGCAATGACATATGCATTTGTCTTCAGTCAACTTGGCTGCTTAAATAAGACTTCTATGAGGATCTTAATGTTCTGATGGCGAAAAGGGTATATTAAATATGAAAATTGCACTGATCTTAGTGTGTGGAAGCCATTTCCTCTAATGGACTATTAAGGTTTCTAAAAGAGCCCTCAATATTGTGCTCAAGTGTATAATAGAATTTCTGATCATTTGAGAAAGCTATGCTCAAAGAAGGCATTCACTTCATTTCAATTCGTTGTTGCTATCTGAAATAATGAAGATGGATTGGATGCATTGAATTGTTGGGGTAAGTGGTCATTGTTAAAAGAACACATTCTTTATTTTATCTTGTACTTACAAAGAGGGTGATGGAGACATATTTCTCTCACGTAGTGTTGACACCACTTCATAGACACTTCACTTATTCTTCAGAGTGCATATCAAGCCAATTCAGATAAACATTACAGTTTCCTATACAGCAAAGTGCTTAACAGCCAAAGGTCACTCTGTGCTGAGATAATTGGTAGAAAAAAAGATCATATAATGTTACATCAGTTTTTGTTCCCATCTTATGAAAATAGTCTATGAGAAAAGAAAAAAGTTCTGACAAGAACTAAAGCCAAAGCAATTTCAAGAAAGTCACTTGTCTAGATTTATGCTGTATGTGTCACAATTCAGCTCCACTCCTATAACAAAAGAGAGCAATGTGCTGAAGAAAGAAAATAAAAAAAGTTCTGCACAGTTGTCTGTGCATAATCCCATGAATGTTCCGCAAGCCCCTGCAGTGACAACCTCTAGTATGATGGCATTCTCCTTGTTTATTATAATAAGAGACATTAATATTTTCAAAAACCTCATCCAGTGAATGTATACAACCTTAAATTCGAGTTACTAAGGAATGAAATAGGTTTCTACTTTTGCTACAGTGGTTGCTATGGACTATGCTACACGATGTGCCTTTCAGCATCTATATGACACAATGTTAATTATATATAGTATGTTGTATTTTATGATGTGACAACATTGTGGTTAAGGCCTGGTTAAGTTTAGGCACAAAAACTATTTGGCTAGAGTTAGAGAAAGATAATAGTTTGGGTTACAATGTAAATTGAAATGTCTCAATGTCAAACTGAAACATCTCTAGTTGCCCCACTTGACATTAATCTGGTTAAATTGTCATGGCATGATGGTAAATGGGACAATGTCAAAAATGTCATGTTGTGCAACCCTAAAAACTTGGTACCAAATACTTCAACTTTCTTAAAAAAATTGTTATTTTTCAGTCACCATTTAACAATCCGTATAAAAAAAGTGCTAATTTTGGGTGATTTTTGTGGAAAAAAAGTAATGGTATATTTGGACCTAGAAAATCAAATCATAAGACCTAACATGAACACGGAATGTACATTTTGAAACACCTGATGAATGCTTTCAAAACGGTACTAAAAAAGGTTTTGACTTTCTCATCCTGCCAACCAATATTTGTCACGGACCCAAAAATATCCAGTCCACTTCTGAGCCATTAGATCGCTTTAAAACGGCCTTCCCCCCTATCTGATAAAAAGTACATGGTTTTCATTTGATGGCTCCGCGAGAAGTGCTTAAGCCTGTTGTGTATGAAAATAAAGTAAATATGACTCTCCTCAGGCGCTAAATAGTCACGTCACAGCAAATAGCTTTTAAATAGTGTAGTAGCTGGTTGCTTTTTATAATGACTTCCCCCACTATAATATAGAATATAGGCTTTCTATGTTATCCCTTTAACAGTGTAGGGCACAGAGCCAGATAGCCATCACAGACAGATGAGATCTATATATCAAATTAAAGCATTTGATGGAACCCACTGTATCTAACTGTGAAAGCAAATTGGCCAAAGTTGAATTTAGTGGGACAAAGCTGGAAGCCAAGAAAGGTGTAAATATATTGGCTCTCTCATATAAAGTTTGTTGAAATATCATTTGTAACCTTTATGGCCACAAGGCCGAGCAGCAAACTCTGTTATCTCGGCTCTGTTGAGGAGACATCAATCAGTTGTGTCATGTCTTTTTGCTCAAGACAGCACATGGCTGAACCCAGGCACGCACACACACACACACACACACACACACACACACACACACACACACACACACACACACACACACACACACACACACACACACACACACACACACACACACACACACACACACACACACACACACACACACACACACACACACACACGAGTTGACCACACACACCACAGACGTGCTGGCAAGTGATAGCTGATCATATCAGTGCACAGATAAGAGAGCAGCAAATGGGTGTAATCAACTCTGCAGATCGAACATATAATTACAAAATATCGATGTCAACGTTTTGTGAAAAAGAGCCTGAAGTGAGAAAAAACAATTTCATTTCACAAACGAAAAGTTTCAATTAAAAGCAACACAACAAAAGACATTTTAATGCAGCGAAAAGTTTCTTCCGATATAACCAGAAGCGTATGGAGGCTAATGTTAGTAAAGTTCAGACAAATATTAATATGTAATTGACTCGAAACTTATTACAGTGTCAAGAGTCATTATGACTCTTCTTTGATTGCACTACTGTTCAACTACATTTCATTTCAATGGATTTATTTCAAGACATGAAGTACACACAGCACACCAAACCTGTTGCTGCTGCTCTAAAGTAACTAAATGTTCATGTTTATGCAATTATTGCAGCTTTTAAATTATTCACATGGCAATAATTCTTGTGGCCAGGGTTTTTTTCCTAGAAAAAATTAGCTCATCTTTTACACCCTATATACAGTAAACTATGCTGTGACAGACTGTTACAATGTTGGATAATTTAGCAGATACAAAACAGGTGGGTCAGTCAGCAGGTGCAGGTCGCTGGTGCATTTGCAACTATTAGCAGTCATCACCCCACTTCCTACTGTACCACCCCCCTCGTCCATCTGTACAGCCACAATTAGGGATAGAGATGGTTCCTTTCTACTGACATTGGTGCCATTAAGACGTCTCTTTAACAATACGTTTTTAACAGAACTATTATTATTTTGTTTTTTTTATTGCTTTTATTGCTTATCTGTGAGTTCTGAACATAATGAAAAAATGTATTTATTTCAGTTACTTGCCATAAATCCAAACAATATATTAAAACACATCTTGATAATATGTTTTTTACTTTCACCTCATACTACATACTAATACTGACCAGACCTTGAACACATTATAACAATTGTCACTAAGGGTCATGTCTTTCATAAGCTTTGATAAATGAATAGAAAGCACTATTCAAATGCAGTCCATAGGTTACAGTGTTAGATACTGTCACATGACATTGGTTAATTTATGTTATGCAAAAATCCATGCTTTTAACAAGCTTTAAACCATGCAATTTTTACATGGTCTCTTAACCCATGTCAGTGTGGATTTTCCTCTGCTCTCTGGTTTCCTCCTGCAGCTCAGAAACATGCTGAGATTGATTGGAGACACTAAATTGCCTAGAGGTGCGAATGTGTGAGTGAATGGTGTGTGACCTGTCTGCATACCCAGCGTACTTCAACGAGATGCAGGGAGCGTCTGGTTGAAGAACGCTGGGATAGGATCCAGCAGACCCCCCCGTGACCTGAGGAATAAACAATGGAAGCTGATGTGTTAATTGTGCTCAACATTCTTTTGAGAGAAATCAGGCAGTAGTTGTTTTGCCTCAGTTATCTTCCATCCTTTCCTTTTCATTGTAGGTACCCGATTTTTCTTTCTTGGTGGAAAGTCGTGACTCTTTCACAGTGTCAGCGCACAACGGTGCTCCAGCATCACTCCTCATTCAGCTCAGCTGTGTTTAGAGACAGCTGTGCAGAGGAAGACTAAACCATTTTGCCCCTTTTTCTTAAGGTGTGAAGAGGCCTCAGAGAGCTTCCATTATTTTATTTCTTTACAAACTTCAGTCTCTCAACCAATTTATTCATCCAATTTTCCTGGGTACTCTGTCCCACTTTTCCCTCTAATACAACACCCTTGGCTGCTGTTTTATGTTTTCATGTGAGAAAAAAAAACATTTCAATTCCCAATATATGGTCAGTTTTAAGTAACACATGTTTCTTCCAAACTGCTAAGTAAACAGCTACTTAGTGAAAATGATAATTAATTTGTTAATTAAATTCAATTAGATAAGTGTCCTCGCCTCGTTGTTCAGCTCTGATCAGGTTTCCATGGTCTCGCTGGGGGACCACTTATTGCTCCATTTTCCCGGCCTCCATGTGTTGCATTGCGCCTTCAGTGCAAGTCATTTTTTATCATTATCATTTTTGTCATTGAGCATACAACAAAAAATGATGTTTTGAAGAATCACCCCACACTGACGTTCTCTTCTAATGAGTGGATTTGGAAACTGATTCTGGCCAATAGCAGACTGGATCAAAGTTATCGCAAGTTTTAAAATGTCGTGAAGTTAAAAAGACTGGAATAAATTGAGACGGAAATGACAAGACTTAATCACTGGGATTCAGGTGGGGTCATGCACAGTGAAGACACACACAAAAAACAGAGTAGTCCCACACTGGAGACAACTTCTTTTCAATAGTTTGTCTCTGCTCATCAGAGTGCAGCATGGCCATACAGCAGTGTACCAACAAATTATAGGGAATAAACATATGTTGCAAAGTGTCAATCAGTTCCAAATTATCCAAAATGATATTAGCGTACGAAGCGTAATTTCTATTCTGAAGCTAAATGAATCCCTCACGACAGAGACAGACTGGTGAAGAGATGACAATGTGAGAGCACAGATGTGGATATTACTTTCATGCAGCCCCCTTGCATGGACATCTATGTTCCACTTCCAAACCCACACTGCCCTGACAATCACCACAAATATCTGTTCCTGTCAGTCAAATTTAACAAGCTATGGACCGGGGGGGGTGTTGAGGGAAGGAGAGGAGGGGGTGGTGGGTGATGGTGACAGTCTTCAGAGTAAGACAAGAAAAAGACGGAAAGTAATGAGATTCTGGGAGGAGTGATAGAGGAGTGAATTTAAGTGGCTGCAGTGTTTACACCAGGTTGAATTCTGCAAGTGTTACAGCCATGTGATCACTAATGTTCACAGTTGAGTCACTTAAAAGTATTGGAATGAATGTTGAGAGGGGGGGTGGGGAAAAAAATCAAAACAGTTCTAATGAGAGGGAAAAAGCTTCGGCTTTTAAAAGTAGTTTGACCTCATCAAATGTTGACTCAGGATCAGCTGCGTGTGTCCAGCACAGGATGCAATAATTGAGCTGACATTTGTAAATGGAGCATGTGATCAGCTCTCCTGTGTTCTTCCAACCAATCTACATTTCTATTGAATGGGTTCTGGCTACACGCTGATTCCGTCTTTACAGCTCCCTCCCCTCATCCTCGCCTCACGCCTTTTGTCAAAATGAACATAAGGTGAGGACAAGTGAGAGATTATTCCAGATGTGAAAACATTGGGTCACAAGACCGGAGTCGATCTCAGTGTGCTAGATGCACTGTAGGGGGTCAGTGTGTTGCTGTTATTGACAAGTCAAGAGTGAAAGTGACACTTAGAAAGTAGCAAGAAGCTTACCCTGAACCTGAGAAATAAAATCTTTTTATTAGTTCTGCCACAGCAGTTATGTTCTAAACCACAGATAAAACATCCACATCTCAGCACAATGCTGGAGGGAAGTGCCACTACACACACACATATACACACACACACACACACACACACACAGACACACACACACAGACACGCACACACACACACACACACACACACACACACACACACACACACACACACACAGACACACACACACACACACACACACGTCTCTCCCTCCAAAACATACAGTAGGGGTAGGTATGTTTAACACATCAAGTATAAACACATCAACACACACTTCTAGTAGATTATAAGTGCTGATTGGGAGTAAATAAATTTTTAGGGAAATCCTGCATATTAACCATTTATCCTGCTATGATTTTTTTAAATGCATTGAAGTGCTGTAATTATATGCGATCACTCATTTGTATTGATATTAATACCATTATCAAGCTCCTTCATGATCTGAGTCTTTATTGTTTATGTTTCTTGCCAAAATCTACTTCTAAGATTATTGTCACACTTGAACATCATGACTATGTTTGATTTAGCTTTCCAGATTCTCATTTTATCAAACGGACCTTGAACACATCATATTGTAACAGCTCATACGGCTGATTTCAACACAGATTTAAACATTAAACTATTTTAAACTAACAGGACCTGCTTCATGGTTCTAGCTTTGTCTTTCACAAAATGCATCTCCCTACTTTAGATATAACACAGGGACAAACTGGACATTATAGCAGCCACGTTGTCTAGAAATTCAAACTAAATTGAATTTTTTTTCTTTTTTTAAGTGGGGTGGCAGGTCCTTCATAGATGGAAAAGAGGACACCTTTTTTGTACCATCGCTCTGTTAAAGACACACTGCAAAAGAAGGGAATCTTTTCCAAAGCATTGCATTTAGTAAATGCAACGTCTAGTAATCAACAAACAAGAAGGCTGCTCATTGCACGGAATTACCCATTTGACTTTTTATAAAGACTGTTACTTTGATTAATCTCAGTAATTAATTATTTCACTTTGTTTCCTGTCTTAACAGCATTTGTATCAGAAAGTTGCTATCTGTGTGTTTTTGGAAGCACAGACGGGTCCAGGTCAGGACTTGTTTGCAGTACCTTGGTGCAGATATGGTGGTGGAGCAAAGTCAAGCCCCAAACGAAAGAGGAGGAATATACTTTTCCATTTTTTAATGTGCTCTTTTCTCTTCGTTTCATGCTTTGTAGAAGCGAAACAAACACAAAGTTACAAAGCTTTGGTTCCAACCTCAGCTCAGAATACAACACACATAAATTGGCATCACTTGCAAGCAGCCTACATGCCCATGCACTAACAAGAAGCTACATTTAGCTTAGCATTTCTAACATTTGCATTTCAAACCTGGCAATTAAAATGATTTTTTCCCCTCCAATCTAAAAACATAAGTTCCATATTACTTATATGCACACTTGCCCAAATTACAAGTCCCGCCAAGGCACACATGTATTGGTAAGCTTTGTATCTCACCACATTTTTCTGGTTGTCTTTATAGGTGTCACGTGATCTGAACTGACCACTGAAAAAATACTTTGCAACTATCGCTGGCGTTACAGCACACGGCCACAGGGTGATGCTAAAATTTATTTGAAGGCCACAGAAGATGGGCCATGACATCCCATCACTAAACATGCAATCACAGCACTTGACTTTATTGCTGCAGCCGTACCATTAAAGTTTCAGAAAGATAATGTCTTAGTCTCAGTCAATAGGTAGCGACTTTTTCATTAGTGACGTTTTTATCTTCATAGTGTGTGCGTGTGCTATCGGACGCCACAAGAAAACAGAGGCAGAGATTAAAAAAACAAATGACCATAGTCTCTTTTTCCAGATAGTATCGGATCGTATTCAGGATATTTCATGGACTTTTGATCCTAGTGCCACTTTCAATAAAGCAGGAATGATTTGATTGGGTAAAATGGGGCAATTCAGCAGTCAGTGCATCACCAGTTTGTTTCGCTGCGGCTCTACGGCGTAACAAAGTGCTGAGTTCACCCAGGGGGAACTGACATGAAAGTTCATGGCACCATATTTTAAGTCACAAAAATATTGCTGCATACACCACATCAGCAGAGCGACACACCCTCCCACAACCAGACAATTGGACACACACACACACACACACGCACACACATTTGTAGCACCTTCTCTGTATCTCGCAAACACCTTGAAAATTCCTGTTCCACATCTCACCTAAAATTTTAATGCCAGGTTGCCTTTCTTTCTGCAGAGTCATGATTCTATAGTCGACATTCCCTGCAAGAATGCATGTAAATATTTTGCTACCAACAGCATATAATTAGTTTATGGGATTTGAGGCAGCGTTTGTTGTAGTTCAGTTAAAAGGTTTCACAAGCCATTGTTGCAGCAAAAGCAGAAAAGCAGGGATCGTTGCATAATGAATGGAGGGGAAAATAAGTTCTTGTAAATAGAAAAAGTTGCTAAAGACAGAAGCAGAACTTCGAAAGAAAACATTAAAAACATTTTACATATAATAAATAATATATTGCAGTAGTACTATGCTTTGAAACAGGGATTCATCTGGGGAATACTCTGCTATTAAAAAGTGATTTTGTGACTCGTTTTTTAACCTATAACCTGAAGTTTCTGGTTATCAGTAGATCTGCTTCTATCGAGCAAAAACACCTAGTTTGACCTGTTACACCAATGCAATCTGCCTTCTGACACACACACACACACTCTGAAAAACCTGCCCATCTCTAAGGCCCACATGACTATTAACCTTCACTCTCTTTGTAATGTCACAAGCAGACCCATTTCTAAATGGCTTGAGTTCATTCAGGTTTCAAAAATGAAAAAAAAAAGTCTTTCATGATATTATCTAATATTGCAGCAAAAAAAGAGAATAACACCCCAATATAATGATGATGCATGTTACAAATGTACAGGTTTATGGTCTTATTTGGTCTGGACTCAGGATTTTCAGATGTTATTTTATTCTGTCTGACTACCTTAAGTTAAGGGAAACACTATGTCTTCACTATGTGTTCTGTAGTTCCCTTTTAAATTGTGTAACTTTTAAATTGTGGACATTCTCTAAAAAAATGTGTCCCACTAAATCACTCAAGCTATTTGGATATCCTCCAAGCCGATGTGTAAATGTTTCCCCAATCAAAGTGACAAATGGTGCTAGAGTGAGCTCTTGGGGGGGAAAAACGCCCCTTAACAATTTCAGAAGGTGGGGGAATTCTCTCTGTTTGTGCAGGGTCTCGTATTTGCATCTCCATCATAATCATCTGAAAATCTCCAAGGATGGAGTTAAATAGTTCTTACCCTCAGAGAACTTAGCAAAATCTAGATGTGAGCAATCTAGATTTTACTTAACACATTCCCTTTAATGCTACTTTGGGTCAGTTCAGATTGGAGTCAGGTAAAGATGACCACCAACAAATAGTCCAGCCCAGGTCTCCTGTTGCATGGATATTTATGATCCACAGATTATGAATCTGAAACATATCTTAGCATCTATTACATGGAATTCGGTGCAGATAAGGGATGGTGATTTTCCTGATCCTCTGACTCTTTAGCTATCACAACCATTATGCTGCTTACAGGCTTAAGAAATGAAAAAAAAGGTTTAGTAATACCACACTTTGTCTTCTATCCCATTGTCAAGTCAAAGTGTGAATTTGTCCAACATAATTGCATGCCTGCACCACTAACACCTTAATCTACCTCAGATGCACTTATATTCTTACTTAATGCTAAGTAAGAATAAGTGAATGCGAGCATGCTAATATATTATACTGCAATGTTGAACATACCGCTTCAATATAATATAATTGTGCATACTGTATGTTAGCATGCTGACGTTAGCTTTTTAGTTTAGTTTAGTTTAAAGCACCCCTACTAGCATGGATGTAGCCTCTCATACCATTAAAAGATATGTAAAGGTGCTATGGATTGCTAAAGATGGATATTGATCATTACAAGCCCCAAAAGTTTTTTCACATTGGGATGACATCAGAAACTTTAATGTTACTTTTTGAGGCCTGGGGAAAGTGTTTTGAACGTAAAACCTTCATAGTTTAAGAACTCATAAAACAAAGAATAATTATTGACCTTGTTTGGACTTCAAGATGTCTTGTCAACAGTTTTACAGATGTCTCTTTTTATAATGGCGGTCTATGGAGAAAATACTTTTTGGGCCAAAGGAGTTTTATTTTCTTGGCAGTACTCAGAAGAATTGGCAGCAACACCATATCCAGTTCTCTTAATATATCTAGGAAAGTTGCCCCTTACGCAGTTTTTCGTTTGTATGTCTCAACAGACTGTTTTGTGGGCCAATATCATCACCTTAAAGATCCACTGGATGGCCTGGATGGGTTTTGTGATCATTCAATTTGGAACAATTTCCCAACACTTGTGAACACTTAAGCATAACACTCAAAAGTACAAGTCCTCCAATTCCCCTTTCTAATTTTCTGCTAAATCATTTAGCGCCTTGTCTGGAACCCGACAAATGCCACAGATAAAAAAAAAAAAAAAAAAAAATCTTCGCTTTATGAGATGGATGATTATTTTTAGTCCCCAAGGTATCTGTTGAAGCGCAAGTAGAGACGGTGACAGCCACTAATGTTTTTAAAGTTTTGCGGGAACATTAAAGTCCTTGAAGGTCCTATTTAAATCCTCACAAATCTATGTGTGTGTGTGTGTGTGTGTGTGTGTGTGTGTGTGTGTGTGTGTGTGGTTAGACGCTGGGTAGTTGCAGCCGTTCTTGGGGCACACACCGGCTGTCCTTTATTACCTCTGTAAATAGCCCAAGGCCTTGCAGGTTTACAGCATTTACAATAACCGTGCAGTCAAATTGCCTGGTGTTGTCCCAAAGCAAACTCATGCATTTTTCTGCATGTATTATCATACATCCACCTACACTTTTGGAGCTAATTGACCATTTTCTGTGGAAATGAAGCATCAAGGACAAACAGGGACCCCCTTCACATCTAATTTCCATGAACACTTTCAGTATAGCCTCAAGAGAATATACACACACCACACATGCTTATCCACACACACACACACACACACACACACACACACACACACACACACACAGGCTTACTAAAGCCTTACAGAGTTTAAAACTCAAATCTCCTAAATTCTCTGGTGAGCAGATTTCCTCATATGTATGTTAATGAATCAGTGTCTCAGTAAAACGCACCCTCAGCAGCAGGGGAGTTTAAAGTCCAGCGGCTCTGAATGAACCTCACTGTCCTGAGAGATTTTCCTTCTAAGACACGTCACCCCTTTTCTGTAGCGTTCGGACCGTCGTTGCCTGTCAGACAGACCGTTTCATTCCTCAAGTCAGCATTTGCAACAACAGGCTTTGTGCACACACAGCGCAAGAAATGTGTGGCTTCTTTATTTTTTAAATCTGTGACTGTGTGTGAATGGCTGTATATAAATGTGGGCTTGCTGGTGAGTGTTTTCAGTGTGACTTACACCTGACACTGGAAACGGGAGATTCTGCATAATGCTGGCTAAGCACATTGTCATCTTATCGTTCACTAAAGTAAAAAAAAAAAAGTTTGGGGAAAACTTATCAAGCAAAATGTGGCACTTTTCAGTGGCATCCTAAGACTTTGAACTGGACACAATGAAGTCAAATACATTTTATACATTTAAATACAACTGAATGATGATAAAAATTGGTTGTTATGACAAAAATGATATTGTTACAAAAACTAATTGTGAAATGCAATGTTAGAATCTTTTTTAATATATATATATATATAGATATATATATATACACACACATAAATAAAACCCATCATCACTACAGGCTGAATATTCATCAACATAATGTAATAGAACCTGAGAAAAAAAAAAACCCAGGGAGAGAAACATGTTCACCATTCAGGTGGCACCTGCTTTGAGTACTAAGAAATAAGTGAAAGTAAAACAAATGAGCACATCAACATTTTGATCACCTTTTGGTTTTGAGAAAGTTTTTACTAGGGGACAAAGTTCAGAGAAGAGGAACAATAAATTTGGAAAAGTGAAGGAGACATAAATAGGATATTGAGTAGTGAGGGAGACATGTTCCCCCCCTGGAAATTAGGCGATCGACTCCTCTGATCTTCCCTTGGTAGATTTGTCATTCAAACATGCATTAAAGGACTCAAACATCCTCAAAGTGATTCAAGCTAGCTCTGGTGGAATTTCTGTTGACTTCATCTGGTCCCTAAATAAGCGATTAACTGTATTGAAATGTACTTATTAAATAAGAACATCAAAATAAGATCTTTTCACATTGTAAATACAACTTCTTCCTATTCTTCCATTGGAAATTATGTGTTTCACACTACAGTTGTGATGATAATTCTACTCAAAATCAAAGTGAGAAACTGGTTCAGGTGTCAAAGGTTGATATTCATTAAAGCCGCATTATGCTGATCAGTATTTTATATTAATAAAACTTTTACATTGACCTTGTTGTCAGGTAAAGAAGTGAAAACGCTCTGTTAAAGCTGCTTTCACACCTGCCCATCACCTACAAGCAAAGCTGCTTAAGCATTTAGCAAACAAAAAGTCAGGAGATGGCTTCAGATACATAATGATATAAAATTTCTTGCCTGATGACTACATAATCAGTAAACGAGTATTATGTCATCAGAGCACAGAAAATATGGCAATATGATCCAAGTTCTAAATTAAACTCCTTCAAGAAGTATGTGATGACGTTTTCGGCCCTTGGTATTTAATGCAGGAGGCTCCTGTTGCTGATTTCTTTTTAATTAGAGATAAACACAGCAGCAAAAAAGTGGTGGCTGAGGGGAAGGTTAGAAAAAATGCAGGAAATTAATTCAGCTTGATTAAGTGATCCTTTATGAGTGACCAGAACCTTTAAGTAGAATCTTATTTTCCTCACAATCCTCTTTCGAAAGCCCTCATCTTTGCTGCACATTGCTTCATATCCTGCTGCACAGCTGCTGTTTGTGGATTTCAAAAGCTTCAGATTAAGCGCGTGTGTGTGTGTGTGTGTGTTTGACTAAGACCTGGATCGTCTTTGTTACAGATGGATGTCTTTGCCCTTTTCTTCCTCTATCCCTGGACAAAATACTTCAGTCTATGCTTGTGTCTGTGTATGACTGACAACACTCTCATGTAACAGAAGTTATCAGTACGAAGACTTTGTTGTAATGAAATCACTATCATTAGTACCCCCTAGGTCCACCGCTATGAAATCTGGCGAATTGTAAGAGTTGACAGTTTTTATCCATCTGTTTAGTACACGTAATATAGGCCTAAACCAAATAAGGGCAATATTGCAATATTGCAATATTGCGTGTGAGACAGTGTGTGAAGGGGCGACCCCAGACCTGATTCCCCTGATATTGTAGGGAACACACGTGTGAGAGAGGCTTTGCTAACTTTATTCTAATGTAATGAGTGAATAATAACATCTTTCATTGCACAAAAACTGCTGCCCAGCACCAAGCTGCAGACAAAGTCAACAGCTTATGAAGGTCAAAGCAGCTTACTCACAACCGTGATATTTGTTTTTTCTCAGAAATTTTAACAGAGCTAAAAGGAATAGAAAAAATAATCAACTGGCGTCAATGTGATGTTCATGTCGATCTGATTGCTAGATGTGAACCTATTAAGCCAGTTTATTAGCCCTACACAGGGTAAAAGAGCTTGTGTTTTTCAGCGTGTGTGTAATTCTTCTGAAAAATGAATAATTGCAACTTCAAATGTGTGACCTTGTTAAGTCGAGGTTTAAAGCAATTAATCTCATGGGACTTCTGGGGTTGTTTCACCTTCAGTGGATCGTTGATGTAAAGAGCAGACAGTATGATATGCAACAAGGCTCATAGCAAATACGTGAATGTGTGTGGTTCTCAGTCTAGGAGTGCACATGTGAGTGCTTAAGAATTATTAACTATGACTATTTCTAAGAAATATTCAAATTTTTTGCAGGCCAGTGATATAAGAAAATACAACACACAGTGGATAACCACCTGAAAACACAGAGAAATACATTTTTTTCCTTTACAAACGAGAACCACAGGAATCCATTTTTGCAAAAGAAGGCTTCAGTGGTGTAACACTCCATATACATGATACAGGCCTTAAAACTAGTCTCTTATACCTGACTCAAAGAGGCCACATATCCCTATCAAAGTAAAACAGAACCTAAATACGGCAGCAATTAATTTAGTGTTTCATAAAGCAGCTTTACACACACATAAACAACTAACATCAAACTAATCCCCAATCAGCAGTCCGTCAGCGGATTAATGAGACAAACTGACACAAAGTACACGTGTCCATGCCTCTCATCCGACGTTATTTTTGTCATTCTTTAATGATGCTTCTAAGGGTGCGGCAGAAACAATGCACAGGCTGCAATAAGCAATTTGGTTTGCCTTGTTAATCCAATGTAATTATGTTAGGAAGAGGCAGTGTTTTATTGCCTTGTTTCATGCTGACAGTGTATTTCCTTTGAGAGAATGAGATTGTGTGTTGCTATATTATGTGAGCTCCTCTGTTACTTCCCACGTGGCAGTGAGCTCTATTAGTGGAGCTGGTGTCAAACCATTTTTTCCCCAAGTTGTATCGACTAGCTGTCTCTGGTTTATGTCTTTTTACACTATATGCATCCTCTCAAAAAAGCTTGAATGGGCCTTTTGGTAAAGTTTCAAAACCCTCGACAGTTCTTACTGAACGGCTTTCTGTGGAGTGTGGTGTTGCTAGGTTACCATAGACATCATTTTTATTAAGGAAGTGTCACATCAAAATTCTATAAATGTGCTAATAAGAGCGCTCCAGCACAATCATATTGTTGCATAAACTACCAGAGGCTAAAAAGAGGAGCTATTTGCAGATGGGAATTATTTCGATTGATATAATACATTTATCAAAACTGGAATCACGTTCTCAGAACACAGTCATTGAAACAGAAGTCTATTTGAAGCAAACTCTGAATCATTTTGTATTGCTTTCATGCAAATTGCATAAGGAAAGCATCATGCACAAAACACATTATATTTTTTCCATTATTTTCCAAATGCTAACAAAGACTTCACAAAGCACTCATTCAAAACAGATTATATTGAAATGTATATGAAATATTTATTACACAAAACACTGATTTATTCCAAAATAAAGGTTCATTACTATGTGATGCTCCATTAGAGTTTTTGGGGTCAGTGTTTTAGGATCGACAGCGTCTGCTTCCTGGGTGACAGGTCTCAGTCACTGGCTGTTCACTGCTAAACAACTTAGGTTGTCACTCTACACATAAAAAAAAAATAATGCATGAGTGATGGATGTAGAAATATAATTAGATGAAAAAAGATGAACATGGAAATAAAAGCCATTGGGTGTTTTGATTAGTAAAACATATTTTTAAACTGTAAAAGTAAAATATATACATGTTCAGTACCAGTGGATAAATATCAGCAATACTTTGTAGAATTCTGAGCTTTTATTTACTTATTAGTTTTTTTCTTTCATTGCATTGACTACCTTCTTTACTGCCCATCTGTGACTCTGTTGTCAGATAACTATGATTTTTTTTTTTTAAGCGTTGCGTTTGACATTGCCATTAAAATTGTGATTGTTCATGTAAATGAGCCAGATCGTTAAAAACTGCTGTGTTCTTCGTTCTCCTTTCCTCTAATGATCAGCAGTTCTGTCAGAGACACTTACTGTAGGTCAGAGGATAATAGGACCATTTAACGCATAAACGGTTACAATCTGTGGTTTGTCAGAGCAGACTCCGCTCGACCAGGTGCTTCCCGGCGAAGCCAGGCCTTCCCTTCAGGCCGAAGATGCAAACAACAAGGGATATTTACCGTAAACAGAGATGAAACATAAAGAGGACACATAAATCAATTGATCAATTGATTCAATTGAATATATGTACAATACATTTCCAATTTGCCTTTCTGAGATTAATGTCAAAAAACTGCTTCAAAAGTAAAAAAAAAAAAAATGGTATCAGCTGTATAAGCAGATAGTCTACATCAGGGTGTATTATTGCTCTATCGTGAAATGCAGATGAATGTGATGATGAAAACGATAAATCTGAAAAATGTCATTTTAGGGAGTCATTTCATTCCGGCTCACCAAGTCGCCGTTTTCATGCCTAGTTTCCGCCTCCGTTAACAAGTTTTCTCACTTTGTCTCCGCCTGCGCCGTCTTTGAGGCCTCATGTAGTGCATCTGTCCCGCTCCATCCGCATTAATGAGTTCCTCCTGCCGTAAGCTCTGATTTACACACCGTGTTGCCTCGAGCTGAGCCAGCACAATTCCTGCCCATCCCTACTGTTTCTGCTCAATAAAACAAGAATAACACCACAAATATTCATCCCAACAGTATTTTATCCATTATGGAAAACGAGGGGAGAGAGAAAGAAAGACAAAATATGGGAGTGGGACAGCGGAAGAGAGATAAATGGTTGAGTTCATTATCCATTATGAATGACTACCTCGCTGCTCCCCCCTATTCACACGGATTTTTTATAGCATCACAGACTGCTGACACAGTAAAACGATATTGTGTGCCTTGAATGATCAGGGTCTGTCTTTTTAGTCGGCTATGTCCTTTGCTTACATGCTGTAAGTGCCTGCTGAGCAGGGACAAACTGCATCTTAAGAGTCCCAAACAAAAAAGGCAGGCAAGAGCAACTTGTTTTTGCCCAGTGACGTATAATGTGACTGGGAGCTGCAAAAAAACACTTAAACACACAATATTCCCCCGTACATTAACTAGAGGGGGAGGAATGATGAGTCTTTTACATAATGAAGCATGCATGACAGCAGCCAGCCACCTGTGTGTGTCCTTAACTTTCTTCAGTCTTCCAGGTATCTTGATTTCTGGGGCTTTCAGTTTATTGCCTCAAGACAAAGTCATGCATATAGGCTATTTGTCAAGTATAACATCATGCACAGTGATGCAGTATGAGTTAATGTCATGTGACCTGGTCAATTTTTTTTTCAATCCACCGATACCCGGTGGCAGAGATGGCCAAAGAGGGAATTTATGGTCTTAAGGGGAGCAGGAACCTGATCACAGCAGGTGGATGAATCCACCATTCAGATTTACAAGGCAGCTGAGAGAGATATATTCAGAATGAGTAGAATTCATAAGCAGGACATGTATATACGGTATTTGTTATGCAAACTGCGGAAAAGAAATGGTTCCCATTTCAATTTCAAGACCGAAACCAACAGCTTTCAACAGGAAAATTGCAAAGAAGATGATAAAGAACTGAAAATATATCTGAAAAATACTGAATTATTATATAAAGAAATAAGCCACCTTGTGATTTTTACTCATGGTAAATTGTTTCCCTGTGGGAACATAATCTTCTGGTTGTGTGTGTGTGTGTGTGTGTGTGTGTGTGTGTGTGTGTGTGTGTGTGTGTGTGTAAAGGAATAACATATCTAGTATCTAATAGTTAAAATAAAATCAGAGTGGTGGCCCATGAAGACAGGTTGACATTTTCTATTTAATACATTTTTCAAACAATAAATCCAATTCATGCTCATTACCACTTCGAAACGGCATGTCAATTAGAGTGCTACAATGATTTTAAGAGTTTTTTCTTCACTATGAGAAGAATAAAGTCAGGTTGGGAGTGGTCTAATAATCAGTGAAACAATTGATGGTAGAAGTTGTATGCATGTGTAGCACCCCACGGATGATTGAAGGGTCCTTCCAAAAGATGGATGAAAGGAAAAAAAATGTACTATAAACTATGCAAGGACTCGGTTACACCACCAGTAGTTATTTGCATCTTATTGATGAAAAGCAATCTGATTTTATGGTTGATGCTGGTGATGCATGTTAATGCCAGGTGTGAATCGGACATGCGCGATGTGTATCAGGAATCAATTTGGGGAGCAGGGCTCATGTTAATGCAACACTCAGTCCTTCAGAAGTCCTTCAGGCTTTTGTTATTTTCTCGTCGTCATGTTGTTTCAGTCAGGGATTGTAATTCTAATAGAATTGACATATTGCAAACTCACACACACACACACACACGCACACTCGTGACATGGAGTCACAGAGGACAAGACTAATTAGAAACTTCACTCAAGCATCTAGTATTTGCCAGCAGGTTGTCACTCCCACCTTCCATGGCCACTGCTGACAAGCTGACAAGGAGTGAAGTGCTTCAGAGAAGGTGACAGCTACGTGACATTCCTCCATCTCTGAACAAAGAGCGTTCCTACAGCAGCTGGGACACAGACACAGAAACAAGGTCCGGGATTAAAAGTGACTGAAGCCACATTTCCTCATGGTAACTTTGTTCCTTTCTCAATCCACCCTCCACTCTGTCAAATGCAGGCCGGCCAATCATAAGGGTTTTAAGATACAATCGTTCTTCTGTTAACAGAGCAGTACATATTCTAATGTGGTCATAGACGCTCAGATTATCAGTATATCCCCCGCCTTGAGGACTGAGTTTATCACCTCCACTGCAGCCTATTATAAGTATGCATTAGGGTCATGTGTTGTACTGGCTAAACTGTGTGTTCAGGGCTTATGTTTCTGCATGGAGCACATCTACAGCTTCATATAAACACATATAAACCTCATTTATAGATGAAATATATATATGTCTACCCAAGCCTTACAGATGAACACTCAACATTCATATGATTTTATTTCACCACAAAGAAAAAACACTGCTGCCCAAAAACAATTAAAACCACATCATTGCATGTTTGCAATGATGAGCATGGGCGCTGTAATTGATAATCCACACACAACATTCTGCTGCCTGTTGAAATACACTCTAGAGCCCCAAATCTGCATTAATCTGCAACTCAAAACAGTCCCCAACAAATGCACCCTGGATACAGAAATCGTGAGCCTTATCTTTAATTTACAAGATGCCAGGGTCACAGCGTCCTGATTGCAAAACATGATGAATAAAGACTCAAAACTGAGATACCATGTAAACATCCATCCATCCATCCATCCATTTTCTATCCCGCTTATTCCCTTTCGGGGTCGCAGGGGTCTGCTGGAGCCTATCCCAGCGCATTTTATGGCGAGAGGCAGGGATACACCCCAGATGGTCGCCAGCCAATCGTGGGGCACCATGTAAACATACTTATTGGTTAGATGCTAATACTGGACTAACTGTACACAAATTATATGCTTGAAAAATCAATGTGCTAGAAGCTGAGAATGTTTGGACCACTGTTGTGAAATAGATATAAAACAAAATTCAATCTGTGATTCCAGCCAAATATACAGTTATAACTTTGTAAGGCTTTCATGAAAACACAAGGCAAGCAAACTGCCCTTGTGTCCGCCTCGCTCCGCTGAGAACAGGTGGTGAGTTGGCGATTTGTTCAATTTTCAGTGAGTTTATTCAGTTAACATATTGCAATATGGAGGCACATGAATGTAATTAGCAAAGTAATTGTTAGAAAAGATGAAAATACCCGGCACAGCTGCTTGTGTTATCAGGGAAAAAAGGCAGGTGTCAGCCGAGCTCAGGCTCTTTCTGTTTGATCGACAAATGTATTTCTAGTGCCTATCATCAGCGTTTTATCACCGCTACGGTATAAAGAACTAATGTTTTTTTGCAGGAGCCTTAATGGGCCTTCTGTGTAGCTAAGCATGGTTTAGATTATCTCAGCTGTTTATGTCAGGAGCGATTGGCATTCATTCACAACGTGCGCCATGCCAAATTACTCTCAATATATTTATAAAAAAAAGTCACTCGCAGCACATTTTCAGGTTCTTTTTTTATAGCTCAGTTTGGGGGATTCTCATTCCTCTTCATTTGGTCTGACATTGACAATAAAAGAGATATAGGATAATTAGAGTGTCCAAGTCACTGCCCTTTACTGTCGCATTCATTTTCACCCTGAAGCCCTCAACTTAGTCTGTGATAGTGATCTTTCTCAAGTTGCAGCAATGAAAATACCTGCCACCACACACACATCTGTTTTACTGTATTTCTGCATATTAACAGCAGATTTATCCCTGCCAGCCAATCACCAAGGTGTATATACAGTTGTATATGCAATAGTTTTTTTCCCCCCATTCTATGTTGACAGCATATGGAGCCATGATTGATTGTATTAATTAAAAATAACACTTGGCTCTTTTTGTAGATATGTGAGAACAGTAATTAACGTTGAGATTAAAAACATATGGCATGACTGAACGGAGCATGTTGCCTACAATTATGGAGGAATCAGCTGTTTGTGTCTTTAGATAAAAAAATAAGTTATTACTGTCAAGGAAACGTTGTCTTGGCCATGGTGAAAAAAAAAGAAAAAAAGATCCACTGCATGTCTTCCTCTAATCCGGCCGGTAGGTTTCTTAAGCTGAGAAACCAATAAGCCAATTAAACTACTTTTTTTTCTTTCTTGGTTTTAATCAAAAGCTTTTCTTTGAGCTGAGGATCAATGGCATGAAAATTCCTTGGGTTCAAAGCAAGTCACATCCTAAATGTTTAACCAAATCCCTCCGCTACACACACACAGCCAGAGGATTTGGTTAAACACACACACTTACGTGGGGACTCCTTAAAACAAGAGCTCAGCCCACGCTCGCTCACGAATGTCATGCTACTTCGATGCATGGAGCCAGAGATTTGAAAGGAGACTGGGATAGTTGACAGAACATGTCTTGGTTCTAATCCATCATTCAGCTGCCTTCTTCTGATTTCCCCGCAGAGCACGTACTGATTGATTTAAATCTCTCTAAGCCCGTCTACAAACCTCCTCTCAGAACTACTTTAACTCAATCGCTCCCTTTACTCTGACTTTCCACAAACAGGCTGAGCAGACTTGTAAATGTATCTTATGCTACAATGTGATCCCATGTAGAGAGTCGCTCTTATCCCCTTCCCTGCTGCCAAATAAAGGGGTTGGTTGATGTATAATGTTCCTTTAAAAGGCCTATGAGCTCTGCAGACCACAGGGATTAAAGAATACGGCCTTGTTTAAATGGTTTAGCCTGGCTATCACCAGAATTCATATCAGTGTAGATTGCTACTTTATTCTGAGAACCGTCCGTTCACTCGTTCATATTGGAGGCCTATTAGGTGCTACGAATGTCTATGAAATGCGTATGTATGCAGTTTATAGCCAATTGCATCAAACATGCCCAATGTCACATTTAGAGCCCTTCTTGGTAATGAAATAGTTTAGCTCTAAAAGTTCCTCATTTTTCAAAATAAATTTGCAGTCGTAATTACTAAGGTGCATGTTCTCCTTGTATCTGTGTGGATGTTCTCCAGGATTTCCAGCTTCCTTCTACAGTCCAAAACCATGCTTAGGTTTAATGTAGACTAAATTTCCCATAGGTATGAGTGGTGGAATGGTGTGTGAGCCCCATGAGAGACTGGCAACAGGTATAGGAGATGGATGGATGGACTAAGGCTGCATCAAAATTACGGTCTGCCGCCATGTTGGATCCACATTTATTAACAAAGTCGCTTGTATGTTTCATCATCGTCTTGCTGCACCCTCCCTGTTCTGTGATTGGCTGAGAGCAGAATTCCAGGTCCTTGGTGTCCAGACTGAATTGCAGAGCGAAGTGTATTTGCGTGTTATAGGCTATAGGTGATATAGGTCATGATTTTAGCAGAAAATCAGCAAAACAGAAAGCTTTTGTTGCAGTCGGGGCTTTGGAGCATTGTGGAGGCATGAAAACATAACTTTTTGACATCAAAGTAGAAACTTTCTAAACCAAAACCCATTCCATCACGGCACATACTCCAAGGAGAAAATGCAGTGAAAACGATGGTGACACCTCCCCACTTTGAGTATTTGCTGACTTTTAAAGATTTTATGTAACTTTCAGAAATTCCTCTATTCTTTTACCCTCACTCAAGCTCTAAACTGTTGCAGGTTAGGCTTTTACCACCCCCCCCCCCCACACACACAATTACACTTCTAACTTAGACTGAAAAAAGAAAAAAAAACTTTTACTGTCTTCTAAGATCCAATTCATGAAACAGCACAGAAGAAATAGACACAAAAGAAAAATGGACACATTAAAAGCACATCAGGAAAAAATAAACCATAGTCCAAGATGATCTATTCAGCCATCATAAATAACATCACTGTCCCAGCAAGCATTTAAGAGCAAGCTGTAAAATAAATAGTGAGTATATTGCACTTCCTCTAGTCTGTGTATTTCCCCAGACTCCCCATGGCTATTGCGTCTTGTTTCATTGAATTATTGCCATGGGAATAAATGAGGCTTTTTTGCTCAGTTGGTTCTGCTCTCTGGGTTATGATGCTGAAAGTCCATAGTACATGGATCTGATGGGATGTATCCATGCCTATTCAGTCAGTCTGGACAGGTACAGGTGCTGCAGGGAAGCCTGCTGCTCCCCCATAATTCATCTAAAAGACTAATTTGTTCTTGTGCATTATTTTGAAAGGTATGTGTACCAGACTTATAAAATAGAGAGACAATTTTGCTATCAACACTAAAAAAGTTAAATTTTCTAAAAAGTAAATGTGCTCTTGGCCTTTCTGAAAATGAGCATCAGCACATTGGTCCCAGGACAGTTTGTGATCTATAATAAGACGGAACTACTTATACTCTGGCCCCAACTTCAATTTTCTTTCCTCTGATCCTTGATAAAGTGGGTGGTGGAGCGCCACATATAAAATGCAAACTTAGTTCTTTGGTCTGGATGTGTTTTCAGATTAAAACGTGAGGCCTCATACCAGTCGACAAAGTCATTATGAACTGAACCATGTTCTGCTTCATCTTGTTTCAATAGGCTGACCGAGGCCATGTCATTCACAAACTTAGTTATTAATAAGAGATACGAGATATGACTTTATTGATCCCACAATGGGGAAATTTGCTTGTTACTGCAGCGTACAGAGTAAAGAAAGAGAAAAGAAAATAAAAGCTAAAGAAAATAAACACTATGTACAAAATCCGTAGAATTTGTTGATCCGCATACACAGTATGCATTATGGACATAATTACATAATGTCCAGTGTATCTCTGCATTGCAGCAGTCCGTATTTAAAATGTATAGTAAGAATGAAAGCAAATTACCCTGTGGTGTGCCAATAGCTTTAAAACAAAGCTCTGACATGATGTTACCTAGCCTTACCCCGTTAGATGCATGCATAAGAAATTCCTAAATTCATGTGATTAGTTTTGTGTCCAGGCCAAACTGCTTATATTTATGGAGAAGAGAGAGAATAAAAATTAAGATAACTTGTGCATGCATTTAACAGTTCTTCAGATGCATATGCAGTAACATAAGGTTTTTACATGGCAGCAAAACAAATAGGCGGTGCTCGAAGATTCATTTTGTCATGCAGTTTTAATAAAAAAGATTTTGAAAGAAAGCCAGCGATACTGTTTGACTTGATTTTGGTTCAATTTCCAACGAGTTCGATAAAGATGTTTTAAGATGCAAACTACTGTGAATTCAACCTATTTTAATGTATAAGGCAACCAATATCAATACACCAAGCACTCAATTTTAATCCTGTTCCCGCATTTTTTTGTGAACTCCTGTGGGAAAAGCAATTTTGAGTAGAGCATGCATACGCTCATTGGAACAGATCAATACAAATTATGGAGCAAGGTACTGCATTCTAGTTGTTCTTTCTTTAATGACCTAATTAATTGGGTACAGTACTGTGAGGAGTTTACAGGAAAGAGTCAGCAAATTGCTAGGAGGTTGTTTTCTTGCCCGTTTCCATTCTGACATGCTACGCATGTCATAACTGACAGACTACAGAGCAGTTATTTATAATTATTTATGTCCAGCATATTTCCACTCATGTATGCATGCATGTGGACACACAAAGACACACACAGATTTACACACTCACAAACTTTATGGGTCGATTTTATAATCTTCAAGATGACTTTCCCATAGTCCAGTGCCCCGGTTATTGCCCTTCCATGTAATTTGATTTCAGGGAAATTAAAAACTGATTGCACTGGGGTTTCGATTTAGCCCACCACTGCTGACACACACATACAAACACACACAGATGCACGCAGGCACACACACGCATGCATGTATGAGGTTCTATTCATATCAAATAATAGGACACACACATTAACTAGTGTCAAGCATCAGAAACTGCAAATGCACGTATGTGTGAAAGCTTAACAACATATGTGAAATAGCGGCAGAGAGACTGCACAGCTTCTAGTTAAGTGTGATGCAGCGTGGTTATAACATTTCCAGATGCATGTGAGTGTGCGTGGTAAAATGTTCAATTAACTTCCATGCATGCGATCGTGCATGCGATTGCAAAAGAACACTTGTGTAGACCCAGCATGTAGTGTGATTACCGCAGTGCAGCATCATCACATGTGAAGAATGCACATGAACTGGACACTATTATAAGTCAATGGGAAAACTATGTTACATGTCAAGAGCTGCCTTGCTGCACAGGCTGCCTCACTCAGTTGGGTTAGGGTTAGGATTAATTGTGTAGGCATTTTTGAAGGCATGGAACCTTATATGCACGCCTGCGCGCGCACACACACACACAGAGCTAATAGTGAAATGCAATGAGGAGATATAGTGTGAATGTATATTTCTGCTCTTGTCTTATTAATTAATATTTGGTATGGGTTACAGACGAAGGCAACACTTAGAGAAATAACTTGAGGTGACTCAAAGGTGCCGTGTTTGATAATTTCATTAGTGCCCTTCTCAGAATATAAGTGCATGGGAAAATGACATGTAGAAAAATGATTCTTAACAAGAGAAATGTATATTAAAATGTATTTGTTATCTCTACTTTCTGCTCTGGAGGTTCTCATGCAGCAATTTAGTTTAACAAATGACAGAAAGGACAAATGACTAGAAGAATTTGTGCTAATGGATGCTAATCCATATCTGACTAACACCTCTGCAGCATTAAGAAGTCTCACCTTCAAACACAAGTTTTGTACCATTTGCTCAAATGCCAGTTTTCCTCAAGTCGTTCCTCTAGGCAAATGTGCTGCTGACTTCAAAAGCCTCATGATTCCAAACAAGGTGTGTGTGTTTGTGTGGGCTCGTGCTGCATGAATGTGTGCAGAGGATTTACCAGTCAAAAAAAGTCATTCATTATTCATATAGAAAATAACTTTTTGATTTAAGTATTTTCCAGAAGAATGATGATCAACCTTCACTTTTTTTTTTTCCTTTCTGTGAGCATGAATGTTTTCTCTGCTGTTGTTCCTCTCCAGTGCAAAGCACTTGGAAGTGCAACTTGACAGTGGTGCACCCTATCAGCTGCATTTGTCACATCATGGTAAAGGAAAGGGTCAACATTTAAATAGTGTTGTGATAAATCTTAAAGTAAACCAACAGTTTTGACCACTGGTACAAAATGTTGCAATGTGCCTGCAAATGCAATGGAAAAAAAAAGAATACTCTGAAGCAAACATGGATTGCAATAATGCATGATTTAAAGTGATTTAGTCTAATTTCCATGCAGACTTATTTTGGGTAGATGTGTGAGCATACTGTGCCACATATTTAAGCTTATGCAGGTTACACCTGCTGGACAGCTGCATTCAGTTTCAGCTTTGCTGCTCTAAGTAACAGACTCACACCTCAGTCTCTCACACACTTTTTGCCTCCTTAAACACTACACAGTGAGCGGAGTAACAATTTGAATATGTCACAACCATGGACATCCATTGCTTTGCTATATGTTACATGACGTACTGCTGTATTCAGTTTCATTGGCCAACTTTAAAAAAGGTACACTACAGATGTCTTGATCAGAGGTAACTTTATGGAAAAATGCTCATAAGTATCGATGTGAGGATGTCATGTACAAGCATCACATTCTGCTGATGGTTTTACCCAGTCTGCTTTGCACGCAAATTCACTTCTTTACTTTACTGATCCCAAAGGAAATTTAAGGTGTCCAGGAGCTTACACACACACACACACACACACACACACGCACACGCAAATACACATAGGCAATAACAGAGGCAATAGACAATATTTTGGATGTAGAGAATATTTACAAGAAGAAATGGTGCAATAAGGCATTTCTGTAAATAAATTACAGGAGAAAGTAGTACGGAATAAAAGGTGAAAAATGAATCTTGCACATGGGTTAGTGCTAAAACCATCTGTCACTGTCCACAACAACAAATAAATACAGAACCACTAGACAGCACACATGGTTAGATCCACTGGTGATAGTGGTGGTAGATCCAACATGGCTACAGGCAGTAATTTACCTGTCGGTGCAGCCTCTGAAAGTGTTGTTAGTAATTTAAACCGATAAATGGCTCTGTTCCTTCACTACGATCAAATGAACAGGTGGTTCTCAGACCTTATCCCAACCAACGCTGAGATGAGGGCTGGTGTTAGCCAGGCTACTGATGAACAGGCATCAAGAAAAATTGGAATGCACCAGCAAACTATAGTGAAGACGACTGCGAACTAGCAACGATGCAGGTTTCATTTTACAAACAAAGTTCTTGAAGAAACTGCAACCAACATCTGGGAGGATATTGGTGTCTTGATCAAAGGCATTTCCACAGGTGGCTGAATAATCAACATGAAAAACTGATACTAACCTTTGCTTCCTGCACAAAAGTCCAACTGAAGAAGTCTTTTTATTCCATAATCCTCTCATCCAAACTTTCATTAACTTTAATCTGCTTGACACTGACCTTTTTGACTGATTTATGAAAGCTTGGTGGTGCCATCTGACTGAGTTCCAGATAAAATCTGTCTGATGTTTCCATGAAAACAGCGATTGCGATCAAATGTCAGCTGTTTCTGATTTTTTGTTTGTTTGTTTACCTTCCTTGCTACACTCAATAATGGTGAATCTTATCTTTCTATTGCAGCCTGGGGATAAAGTGTATCATATAATGAAGAGATCACATCTGTTAGCTTGAAGAAAATAACATTTTATCTATGATATTGTATGCCTCTCACACACAGTCCTAACACTGGAGCCAAGTTGGCAAATCTGGGCCTCAGTGGATTCAGATCCGAGGTGGGTAAAGATTCTTTAGGCTGATGTGGAGCAAACTGAACCTACAGGCATTAAAGAAAAGTGTAAACAATGTGTGTTTGTACCTTTTGTCAAATAAATCAAACTTAACCGTAGTGGATACAAGTACCATGAATGCATGGTACAGTACAGTGGAAGTCACATTCACTAGACAATATTACAAGCTTTTACCCCCCATAAATTATAGAAGTAATCATCTGTACAACAAACACATTCCTTAAGATACAAAGACACACACATACACAGACAAAAAGGACTGCCTTAGTTCTTAATTCTGACATCTTAACTGCTTACCTGGTGACACTCTATAGTCATATTGATTATACACAACGCAAAACAGGAGGCTCGTTGCTTGACCTGTGTAGGATGGGTCAAATGCAGAGGATCAATTTATCCACAGGGATTTATAGAGTACTTCTTCCATTTCACCACAGAAACAACAAATTTAAGACAAATAACAAGCATTTATTGCAATACACTTAGACGAGTAAGGAAGGATCCCATCTAGTCTTCAGTAACTGGATGACTGTAATGAGATATACATAGTGTAGCATAATCTTAGGTTAATTGCTGCTAAGAGTATTGGATTGGATGCATATTCATCATCATGTTGTTAAAATCTCCATCAATAATTGTATTTATTTTCTGCCAGTGTTATGTGTTTTGTAGAGTGAATAATCTCAATCTTCAAGCCTATATAAACTTGGGCCTTATAAATGAAAATGTAAAAAGAGTCATTTTCTAGAGCTGCTTATTCCTCACCAGGGTCATAGGGGTCTGCTGGAGCCAAACCCAGTGTACTTTGAGTAAGAGGCAGGAATACACCACAGACAGGTCGGTGGGACTAATGTGGGGCAATTTAGAATCTCCAATTAATCCAAGTTTTGGTTGGTAGGTTGGTTTTGGTTTTGGCAAAAAAGTCAAGAAAAACCAAAAATCCCAACCTAAAACATTTGCATATTTCACCCGACCAATAAGAGAAAAGTTTTTTTAACACAAAAAAGTCAACCTTCAAATCATTATGTTCATTTATGCACTCAATACTTGGTCGAGAATCCTTTTGCAGAAATGACTGACAATCAGTCTGTGGCACTGTTGAGGTGTTATGGAGGCCCAGGATGCTTCAATAGCCTTAAGCTCATCCACAGTCTTGGGTCTGGCGTCTCTCAACTTTCTCTTCACAATATCCCACAGATTGTCTATGGGGTTCAGGTCAGGAGAGTTAGCAGGCCAATTGAGCACAGTAATACTATGGTCAGTAAACCATTTACCAGCGGTTTTGGCACTGTGAGCAGGTGCAGGGTCGTGCTGAAAAATTAAATCTTAATCTCCTTAAGGCTTTTCAGCAGAAGGAAGCATGAAGTGCTCCAAAATTCCCTGATAGCTAGCTGCATTGACCCTGCTCTTTATAAAACACAGTGGACCAACACCAGCATCTGACATGACACCCCAGACCATCACTGACTCTGGGTACTTGACAGTGGACTTTAGGCATTTTGGCATTTCCTTCTCCCCTGTCTTCCCTCAGACTCTGGCACCTTGATTTCCAAATGACATGAAAACTTTGCTTTCATTCGAAAATAGTACTTTGGACCACTGAGCAACAGTCCAGTGCTGCTTCTCTGTAGCACAAGTCAGAAGCTTCTGCCGCTGCTTCTGGTTCAAAAGTGACTTGACCTGGGGAATGCAGTACCTGTAGCCCATTTCCTGCACACACCTGTGCATGGTGGCTCTGGATGCTTCTACTCCAGACTAAGTCTACTGCTTCCGCAGGTCCCCCAAAGTCTGGAATCGGCCCTTCTCCACAATCTTTCTTAGGGTCCGGTCACCTCTTTTCGTTGTGCAGTGTTTTCTGCCACACTTTTTCCTTCCCACAGACTTCCCACTGAGGTGCCTTGATACAGCACTCTGGGAACAGTCTATTCGTTCAGGAATTTCTTTCTGTGTCTTACCCTCTTGCTTGAGGGTGTCAATGATGGCCTTCTGGACAGCATTCAGGTCGGCAGGTCTAATCCATGATTGCGGTTTTGAGTAATGAACCAGGCTGGGAGTTTTTAAAAGCCTCACAAATCTTTTGCAGGTGTTCACTCATGAATTCAGATGATTAGGTTCATAGCTTGTTTAGAGCAACTTTTCATGATATGCTATTTTTTTTATATTTGGGGTGTTTTTGTTTTTGAGGTCACAAACCTGTTCTGGAGACCAAGTGTGCATTAAACTGCCACGAAAAACATGCAGCACCAGGCCAGTGTTTTGTCATTTAAAATGTTTGTTTGCTCGGCAGCACTGTATGTTGTCTTTGTTTTTTATGCACACATTCTAATTTGAAGTATGTGTAGCCTAAAGCATGTCGACTGTAAATATTCCAAGGACCATTTAACACCTTGAAATTTAAATTATGGCTGAAGATTCATTTTTAAGGCAAACTTAATTTAAAAATGGTTCTTACAATTCAGTCGATTTAATGTGCGGCATTATATTACAATAATGATACCAATACTGGTGGTAGACGACTCCATATACAGAATCCCTTTAATAACTCTTCTATCTATTAATGATGTATCTACATTTATATATATGTGATAAATAATGTATAAAGGCAATTTAAATTATGTTGCATCTATAATTCTAGTTTCTCTCTCTCAAGACTGCGAGACACTCAAACATGGACTATGCCTTGTGTTTTTTCTTTTGCTAGGAGACCAAGTTACAGGAAGCCTGGAAGGTCTTATCACATCCCCAGCCGGGAAGTTACAATAGACTGTCCAGCTGGAATTAATTGGTCTCACATCACAAGCATAACTGACCTTTCTCCCAGTGGAGCTTTGACAAGTTCTAGCATGGAAAGCACATCTGTAATCACTAACAGAGATGACGGCTTCATTCCATTTGTACCAGTAAACCAGTATCAGTCAGCACAATGTGCGCAATAGCAGGACCCTGGTAGAGCACCTAAATGGTATTCAGCAATGATTGATGGGATTAGTTAAATCTGTGTTTGCAAAGCCACACTGTGTTTTGTGAGAAAGGTCTGTCCCTGGAACATGTTGCATGCATGAACACACACACACACACACACACACACACACACAAACACACACACGTTTGCAGGTCGACAATCCAATGCAAATACGTACGACATGAATATATAAAGTAAAGCTCAGCGTGGCCCAGCTGTTGCTGCATCTGGGTCATGAAACAGAACATGAGTTGCTCTAAACATAGAGCCAAAGTAAATGCTGCTAGGCTCTCACAACAGAAAAAACTGCAGTGTTGTTTAAAACCTTACTGTGGAATGTAGAGGAAAGTGTTATACTTTGCACACAGGTGGGAGCAAGACTTTTTTTACCCTGCATGATGGAAACCAGCCAAGCTATGCCAAGCACAGCCTCTCGGTACAATGAGCATGTTTCATTTACACTCTGCTGCTTTGTATAATTTAGCTTTGTGAGTGGTTTTGCATTAGAACATTTAGTTACTGAACAATCATTTGCCCTTTTTTTTGCATTCTTGTACACTTGCCATTTCTCTGTCTCTCCCAGCAACAATAATTTATTCTTTACATAAAGCTGCTTACAAGCGGAAAAACTTTCTGGGTGCAATCTAAGGGGAAGGGGGAAAAAAGTGCCTCTCGAGGCCTTTTGGGGGAGTAGGGGTGGCAGTACATTACCGAAAACTCATCAGCTACAGCGTGAATCGTCTTGAATGAATGGAACCCACTCGTGGGAAACATTGTCACAGAGGTACAATTCATAGCCTTTTGGGAGAGTTTGGCACATGGCCAAATAGCACTCAGGTTGCAGATATGTGAATCACGGGGCATAAAATATAAATTGTGAGCGTTAATGAAATCCGCAAAAAGAGAAAAAAAAGGGGAAGACTGGCAGAATGATGGTGAGAAACATGGGGGCGATGGAAGGACAGAGGGGGGAGGTGCGAGAAAGGAAATATGACGGAGATACGGGTGTGTAACAGCTGTCAGGGTAGACTTGTATCAGCAAAAAGATTTTGTGTGTTAACACTAGTGATTGATTGTGGTGCATTGTTATGTTGGGTGTTTTTTCAGTGTGTGCGTGTGTGTACAGTTATTTCACTAATCAGAAACAGAGACAGAAACACAGAGCCCCAACTCTGCTCTCCTGCGTGTCTGTGTCCGTCATGTGGCATGATGGACCAGAGTCGTCCCAGGACGGAGGCAGAAAGCAACTGTTCAAACAGCACAGCGTGCAGCACCAGCATTTTTAGTCCTGAACCAGAGTGTGGCCCGACCAGCCCAATCCAGCCCGCCAACCTGGTGCCACCCACCAGGCTACACACCACCTCTTAGTCCAGTCCTCACATTAGCTTTTTAGAACGATGCGCCCTCCAGTCCAATGAAGTATTGGATCAGTGGCAAATCATGGTTAGTCAAAAATGTTGTCAAAAACACACAAAAGCTTTTATCAAGTCTCTTAAAATGTGCACGTGGTTCTCTTGTCATTTTTAAAGTCCATTTGTATCATTTCTTTTTACAAAAATCAACTTTTGTGTGATTTTTGACACAAAATGTCAAATGGTGAAACCGAAAAAGAATGATACATTTAAAAGTATATATTCCACCAAGTATATGGAAGCAGTTGATAACAATTATTTTTTAAATTTCTAAACTATCGGGTACCAGTTTTGGCATTGTCCTATTTGCCGTTAGCAAATTTAAGCAAATAAATTTGCCTAAATGATACCGTTGCCTGGCTGATTGTCTTGCCCACCAGAGCCAGTGGTCGGCCAATCCTGAACCTAAAACATACTTTGCTAAAACAAAGGCGGCAGTAGTGTATTCAAGTTGTATTTATTCGGCACTACACCCATACTGACGTTCTCGTAACAGCGAGGACAGTTTCCTTTCAGTGATGAATCACGTTTTGTCAGCTGTGGAGAGTTATGCTTCTATAATTTAATTTTTTAAGATAATGGTCTCCTATTTCATCCCCTTAAGATATTCAAAGGGGCTGTGATTCATTTTTATAGGCTGGATTTTACTGGTACTCTGGCATCAAACTGAAAAAGCCTTGCATAGAAAGTATCAATTTGTTTTTATTAAAGCAGTGTGGATGTTTTGATTGCACAATAATTGATTGTTTAAACAAATTATGCTATCTTTGTGTGGATAATGCATACAGATTTATTTGTGTGTGTGTGTGTGTGTGTGTGTGTGTGCGCACATGCGTTTGTTCAAGGATGTATCATTCTGATCTAATGCCGGGTATAATTGTTTCCTCGCAGAAAGTCCTGACCGCCAAAAGAACGTTGCCACTCACATCACATCACGATTACCCGCTTTAAGTGCTGCTCATGATTTGATTTTAGCTGTAAAGGAAAACAGCAGTTTGATGGCTCCACTAAAACTATTTAGTATTACTACCACACTGTTGAGTTGAAGGGAAGAAACCGAAGCAGTCAGATGATCAAGAAGGTTGTAAACAAACTGTTTCTTTAAAGTCACTTTATATAGAAGTAAAACCCCTGCATACTTATTAATAATCGCCCATTAAAGCATCAACAGGTCCAGAAACTTAGTGACCAATCACATTCCCTTCTGAGTATAATTTCAGATACACTTGTGTATCTAGCAAGTATTAAAATCCCACTGTTTTGGCTTCATTAGTAATTAGTATATGCAGCCTTTTGTCAGATTATTGCAATTCAATTCATAATCTGACATGTTGTCGTTTTGTTATCAAGAGGCTGATAATGTCCGTCGATAACGTGAAGAGAGGAGTCAGAGTTAAAGGAGATAGAGGAGAGAAATTCATGGGCAGAATGAGAGGAGCCCACAGTGTGAGACGCGGGGGAATTAACCTCTCATTTGCCTCTGGGCATAAAAACACATCAGTATTTAATCGGTATGTCAACACACCACCGCGCTCACTTTGAATATCTCATCTAGGATCTTAATCTTATCTGTGATTGAGACAGAAATTGATTGTCTTTCTCTTGCAGTGAGGGCTGCCCTTTTTAAACTTTCGATCTGCAGTGATTCAGATAAGGCCCGCTCAGTGGGGGAATGTTATCTGCTGACACATTGGATGCTAGACAAAGCAGACTGAGCAAACATGGTTAGAATCATCATTGGCAGCTTGGGACAAACAGGCTGATTAAAATGCCACAGAAAAGACCACACAAGCCCACAGTCCTATAGATTGACTGTAGGTCTTGCAGAAATTATATATTTTACATGCCTCCCAACTATTGATCTAACCTTTAAGAAACTGCCTTGAAATCCTACTTTGATGCTGACTATCATGAGGATTTCATCCAGACATTACCTCTAGGGCTCACAATGTTAGCAAACCTTAAAAAATGGATTGACATTAATTTTGCCAGAGATATTCACTAACCCCTAAAACCAACATCGCCTTCTGAGTTATAGATGAGCTTGTTGTGTGACTATACTCACTGTGCTCTCCAGGTGACTTCCTGCTTTTAAGTGGTCACCATGTCCTGGATTAGACCAAGTATGAGGGGGGATTTATTGCATTTTTTTCAGATTTTGTCAGGTTTTTTATTTAGGTTTTGTCTGGGGAGATGTGACCCCTCCACCTCTTCTACAAAGTTGTCGCCTCCAAAAAACTTTGTAGACAAAAATCATTTTGAATATTAAAGAAATGTTAAATAAACTCACAACACAAGCACCCCTTAATGTTAAAGAATGAGTTTCTTAATTGCAATTACTAAATTGACAAATTTTACTCCCCCCCCCCCAATTCCTCAAAGTGGCTTGGTCCAGATGCTGTTTTCCAGTGGCTTGCAAAGGGAGAAAAAACATAGGGGCCAAATTATTACGGTAGTATAATATTTTTCCGTATCCCCTCCAGAAATGGTTTTCTGAAAATGTAAAATGTTTATTGTTCCCTACACATCAATGAAATGAGATTTTCACCCCTGGTCTTATGCTGAGGATTACGATATGGATGATGAAAAAATGTTGTGAGAAAATATGGTTATGATCAAATAGATTGGCTCAAATATCTAAAACTATAGTGTGAAAATCGTTGCCTGCCCTTTCTGGCAAGGAGAGTAATTAAAAACACACCACACATGCTCACATCACATTTTAAAACCACAGGTCAAACAGGTCATCACATCCAGCTGCCTCTTAGGAGTGCACATGTTTTCCCACCTTCATGGCAAATGAATTAAGATGGTTCTGAGCAAGCTGTCCGCTATATTAAACATGTAAAATTATGATGCTAAACATCTACCAGCTAAATATAAAAAAAAAAACATTTAATTTTACATTTGCGCTGCACCTTTTATTCACAGTAAAACTCAAATGTGCTACAGTAGTAATACTGTGAAGTTGCCTCCTGAATTGAAAGTTTTTTTGGCTTTTTTTTACAAAGTGTCTATGTGTGCGATGTGTGCTGGAAGACTGTTCCACGATCGTGGTGCAGCAGAGAAGAGGGCTCCATTCCCAACATGGTGTGGAGCAATTAGTATCAGGGGCCTGGAGGATCAAGCTGCCTGCAGATCTGAGGTTTGTGGTATGAGCCATTCCTGTCGGAAGAGCATGTCCGTTGATGGATTTGTCTGTGAGCAGCAGGACTTTGTAGACAACCCTGAAGAAGGCATGGAGCCAGTGCAACGAAAGCAGAATTGGTGTTTGGTGTTTGTGTTTTCTTGCCCTCGTCAGGATCCTGGCAGCTCTGGGAAACGCCTGTCAGGGATCCCTATGAACAGAGAATTGCAGTAGTCTAGTCTTCACGAGATAAAGGCATGGGCACCTTTCTTTGCATCTGGTAGGGTTAAAGAGGAGCCGCGTTTAGACGTGTTTTTGAGAATGTAGGAAGAGAGATTCATCAACATTGCACCACTCCGGTCCTTCACTCTCTCCAGTGGCTCCCAGTAAACCTCTGGATCACTACGGTTTGTTCTCCCTGCAACCCTAATGACAACTAAGACTAACTATAGAAATGACAGTGGATTCTCGATTCTTCTCGTTGTTCCATAGAAACATCTGACTACCAGGGGCCATTCCTGTGGAACCAACACCTTTGTAAGTTAAAGTGTGCTATACACATACAATCTACTGTACCAAAGTGGAGCATCTCAGTCTAATTTGAGGGACTTGTGGATGCGTGATCACCAAGAGAACATTTCAGAAAGTTCCTAAAGAAAAATTCACCTTGACGATTTTATGCATCATTAACTCTTCCCCCATCAGAGTCATTTTAAACCTTTGCTAGCCACCACCAGTATATTTGATCTAACAAAAAACATATTCAAGCTTATAGTTTTAGATATAGATAACTGGGGAAGCAATTTTAAGATTCCTATATTTTATCTTTGATTTAAGTTTATTCTTTTTTTCATTTTATTTGACATTTTATACTAAGTAATGTACAATCTAATTTATCTATTATTAGCATCAAGTAACATATAGGTGATATTTTATTTGTCTGGTTTTGCACCCAGTGTGTGATGGAAACTAATGCTCGCTTGCTCGACAACAACCTGCTCTATTCCCACATGGGTTCAATTGGACGTTAAACAAATTTTGTACTAGAAAGCTGGTAGAATAAAGTCTGTTTAATGTGTGGTCATGCTCATTCGGGCATTTTTGTTCTCACATACAACTCCGCCAGCAAATGTGGAGGTAGGTTCAGGTTGCAGTGCATGTGTGAAAGCAGCTATACTTTATCAGCTGTTGAGTTGAAATGATTTTAGCTAGAATCCAAAAGGCTGCAGTTGCATACAGAGTGGGACGTGGTGTATCATACAGACACTCAGTAAATAGACTTACATGATGGATCATTTTGCTGCCAAGAAAAACAACATACACTAAACCCATCAAGAGAAAAGATGTCACTAAAACTAGTTTTCAACTTGAATACTTGATACTGATAAAGCTGTTTCAAGGAGAATAGATAAAAGTTAAAAAATGAAAATAGTATAGAATCCTGACACTATTAAACATGAAATGGAAATGATTCATCTGAACCTTTGCCAGCAAATAAAATTTTCAGAATGGATTTTCCAGGTCACAGAACCGATATATTAAATTGGGAGTTTTTCCAAATTAAGGTTTTTCAAAGAGGCATTTTGAAGCCAGTGTGGGATTTCTACACAATAGCCTATATGAGGATTTCCAGTCAGGATTTAGTATGCATCACAGCACAGGGACGGCACTGGTGAAGGTTTCAAATGACATTCTCAATGCGTCAGATAAAGGATTTATTTCCTTTTTTTTGTGTTAGACCTTAGTGATGCATTTGGCACAAGTAATCATCACATCTTTTTACAGAGACTGGAGCATCTTACTGGCATAAAAGGGACTGAATTAAACTGGTTTAAGTCCTATCCTTCAGATCGTTCCCAATTTGTTTATGTTATAAATGTTTCCTCTATCCATAGAAAAGTTTCACATGGAGTTCTGCAAGGTTCTGTGCTCGGACCATTACTTTTCCCCCTTTACATGCATTAGGAAAAAATTATTACACTTTATTATTTCTATTGTTATGCAGATGATACACAACTGTACATGTCAATAAAGCCAAATAGAGTCAACCACCTCGCAAAACTTCAAGCAAGTCTTTAGGAGATAATGTTCTGGATGACCTGTAACTTTCTGCTACTTAATATAGACAAAACTGAAGTTATTGGGCTCCAGCCTGAACTCCTGAGAACTTCAATATCCAGTGTTATAGCTATTTTTGATGATATCTCCTTGGCCTATGACACCACTGTAAGAAACCTGGGAGTCATCTTTAATCAAGACTTGTCATTCTCTGCCCACATTAAACATATTTCTAGGACTGCCTACTTTCACCTACGCAACATGGCAAAGACCTTTCCAAAAGATGCAGACCTTCTTTATTGTTAGGCTGCACCAAAAAGTCTCTGAGGACTCTCCAGCTGACCCAGAATGCAGCCTTTAGCTGTATGAACAAGCACTAGAGGAAGGGACCATACCTCACCTGTGTTAGCCTCTCTACACTGGCTTCCTGTGAAATCGAGAATTGAGAAGGGTCTGTTACCATCCCGGTTCACCTATTAGTTTTGTTGGAACTTGTCACCTCATCCTCCACATACAGCACAATTCAATATATATTTCTGTTATTCTATTTAATGTAATATTCAACTTTTCCTAATGGACTTTTTTAAAGAGTTTTTCATTGTACAATGTGAGGGTCTAAGGACAGGGGATATTGTGTTGCTTTTGTAAAAATTGGAGCCCATTGGAGCATTTCTGATTTTGGGTTATACAAATAAAATTGACTTGACTTGACTTGTCTTATACCACCTACACACTTTTTCGTGTGTAGGTGGTATAAGACTCAAACACACATCAAGGATCAACACCTCAGCATTTGTTTGCATTTACAATAAACAACACTGTGAGAAATCATTTCTTCATTTTGTCAGTGTATTAAGATGATTCAACATAAGATTTCAACAGCAGGATTTATTCCCTTACTTGAAAACATTGGTGCCATCACTCTTTGACTACCTACAACCTTCTCGGTCATTGCTAATTCTGATCCTCCCTTTCAGCAGCTGTATCTTCTTTGAGTTGACTGTACAGTAGAGGAACACAGCAAACATTGTATTTATATCAGCATGCAGCAAAGAGGGTCTGCACCAACACTTCACACACACGTCAAATGTAAGAACCAACATGTGACAAATGCACAAAGCATACACACACACACACACACGCACATACACAGTCACCATTTGAGCACAGTGGATCATATCAGTCATGTTATTAGACGTTTTTACCCTGTGGCTCAGTGTCTGTGCCTGTCTGTAGAGCTGCCTGCTTGCTGTTTCCTGCAGATGTTAAATTGTCTATAAAAACATTACATCCCAGTGGTTCTCGGTGCTGGGGCTCTCAGGGGGTCTTTGTAAGATTAGTTGGGGTTGTTACTGTTTTACCCAATCGTATGGATCGATTCTTTTTCTCACAGGGCTGTAGGGTTTATAACCAGTACATACTATAAGTTTCATTTCTATTGCATTACTGGAAGAACTTCACTGTAGTTTCATTAAAGTATAACCCACTGCATTTGTGATTAAATGTGTGAACCACTTTGTGAAAAGGTGCCATGCTTTTTGTTATAATAGAAGCAAAGACTACACTTCTAAGACAGTAGTGATGCATATTATAATGCTGATCACAATATATAACCTTATATCTGCAGGAGTTGTTCTTGAGATGGATACAAAGTGGTTTTGTTGCTTTTTTTTTGCATTTCGGATGTTGTGCTAAGCTGTTAATGAAATCTGAAGTGGAGTTTTGAACAGATGCCTGAATCTGTTGTGTGGACCATAAAAGTTCTGCGGACCATAAAACCACAACAACAAATGAAAATGGCACAGTTGATAAGGTTTAACAAACAAACAAAATAAATAAATAAATAAATACATTTTTTTTTTTAAATATGTGAAACAGCATTCCATATTTTTTGTAGATATGGTGAATGGCTGCAGTGCAACCTCCATCAGCACGCTGTCATGGCTGTTTATGCAGGAAACGTCTGGATGTAAAGGCTGATTTGCTGCCAATCATTACATAAGTAAGCCCTCACAAAAATAATCTCTTTCCCGCTGAACAAAACGTGTCTGTCTTGTTATTTTCAAACACAAGGTGTCATTGTGATCCACAACCAGAGCCCCGAGTTAAACTCCAAATGACGCGGCCAAATGAATTTGTATTGAACCAGCCCTGTGGCAGCAAGGAGTGGGTGAAAACTTCTTATTTCTGGGTTGATACAAAACCCACACGGAAAAGTAATGGCCAAACTCACACAGTGAGGTGAATGGGTAAACACATCAGCACCTGCCCCGGGGTTAGGAGATTGGTTCCTTCCCCTGTAAGTTTCCTCCTTAGTTGTTAGAGAAAACTATTACAAGATAGTAATTGTTCAGATAAACAGCCTTTGGCCCAGGGTTCAAATTGCAGTGGCTTTCAGAGAAGCACTACTAAACATGCACATGCATGATCAATTGCAGGGTTAATGGGAGAAACTGTAGCCGCATACTCTCAAAAAAATTTTGCTGCATACAACGAAAATCTATCCACACAACTACCACAAAGAGATGATAGCCACAAACTGAAGCTACCATTAGCAGTGTTGTGATATTTATACTTGGTGGCATTTCTAGGGCTAAAGAACGCCGGTGTGTGTGTATTATGAAATGATAATTGCACTTATTGATTGAAAAAAAGATGGAACTGTATTGTATGTATCTGGGCAGACAGCCCATGTCCAGGTTATGTATGGAAAACCCTCTTGTAACATTGTGCCTCAGCTTTTCCGTCCATCCCAGGTGCCACTGAATCACAGGATTTCAAACACCACAAACATCGTCAATAATGCAGGAGGTTTGGTTACCACATATGTTTCAAAATTCCTCAGTCCTCACTTCATGGAAAACACGAACACTTTTGCCGCAGTCACTTGACAATTCAAATAGCTGTTGTGGTTAGTGCAGAGACCCCAGCAGCTTGCCAGGTCCCTTTTTCGTTTGACACTACTTAAAACACTACTGAGCGAGCAAAGGCTGCCAGAGAAACAAATGGCTAAAACCAGCCAGCTTTCTAATAGCTCTTTGTTACTGTGTGAGAGTGATCCCACTGAGAGATGGCCGTGCTGACACAGTGGATGGATGCTCTCACAGCTAAATCTGACAAAAATGAAACCATAACTGATATTATGGCTGTCAGACTGTAATATAACACCAGTGACACAAAAATAGTTGTTGAACCTGTGTATTAGGAAATCAGTTGTGAGCTCAGAATTTAGTTGTAAAATTTCATTGTATATGCCCCAAAGGGTAATAAAAAGTATGGGCTGTGACCCCATATCTCTCAAAGAGCACCATTGGCATTTTCTTAAGGAATGTCTGTATATTCATCAAATTTGATGGAGATTTTTAAAACTCCCCCTGAGGATGATTTTTAAATATTTTAGTGACCTTTCCTTCTAGAGGAAAAAAAAACATTTGCTAATGCAAATGTGTTTTGCTAGACAGACAACAGCACTATGTGAGAAGATAGTATCAGGACAGTAAGCAATGCAGCATCGTAGTTTCTCTGCTGGTTGGTCACACAGTACCAGTCAAAAATGTGTGTTTTAATGTGTGTTCTAATTTTTAACTGATCATGTGCAAATTCACTGTCCTGGTAGATTACTTGAAGTGTAATTGGTACATTAACACATTGACCAAAATGCTGTCTGGACCAGAGCTGAAAATAAATATAGACACAGCAATCCAAAGAAGTGGATTCAAAACCTAATCATTAGAAATATGTTTTGAGTCTGGATTCAAAAGGGTCATGGGAGGGGAAGGTCTGATAGGGAGGGGAGAGTCTCAGGGCTGCAACAGTGACCCCTTGAGCTTAACTTTGGATGATGGGACAGCAGGAGCCCATATCAGTTGACCTGAGGGACATGTAGGTGGATTCAGGGGTTAGAAGGTTTGCTATGTAGGAGGGGGGCCAGGCCTTTGGGCTTCATAAATAAACAGGAGAACCTTAAATTGATTCTGGCAATAGTACAAAGCTGCAAAAAAAATGGCATTCACCACTGCATTAACTTGCTTGTCAAAAGGTAGAATCAAATATCAGTCCCCAAGGTTTTTGACACAGAGTCGGACAAGGATACAGTATCGACCGTCAGGCTGACAGCCGAGGAGAATCAGGATAGCAGCCTCTCCAGTCGATAGAGGTGCAGGTCATTGTAAACTTTCAGCCCAGCAGAGTCTGCACTATAAGGCCTATATGTACAACGTGTAATACCCAGCCACTGGCTCCAAACTAATAGGGGGCAGTATTTCATCCTCTACCACCCTCCTCTCTCTCTGTACAGTCATGATGTGATACATGAATGGACTCACATCACTGAAATACACTTGTTGCTCAAGATTCAGTAAACCCTCATATCTACAATTCAATATATCGATTCACGGTCTGTTGTTGTGGTCTAGTGTCATTTGCATGTGTGTGTGTGTGTGTGTGTGTGTGTGTGAGAAAAAGAGACAGAGGGATGCACTGCTCATAGGGGAAGTGAGCGGGACTGAACATGATTTATTAGTTTATGTAAGTACCTTTAGGAAAGTGGCAGCCTGACCCAAGAAAAAGGAGAAGTAACCCTACAGCGTTCTAGGACTTCTAACCAAGAGGCACATTTCCAACCACGAGTCAGGGTAGTTAACAACAGAACTACGTTCTTCCTCTAACGGTGAGCCCTTGGTTATTATTGCAGCCTATTAGGCTGGACACTTTTAAATAAGTAGTAACCTTAACCCACACCACATGTTTTTATAACCCTAAGAAAGAGATCATTATAACCAAAAACAATGATCTCATCCTAAACTTAACCAACTGTTCTTTTGTTTTTTGTGCCTAAATTTCAGCAGATTTTTTCAAAATGTTATCACATCATAAAACAGACTCACTTTTAACAGGGATCTGTAAGTCTGAAACAACAAATGATGTGCTCCTACTAATTACTGCTGATATGGGTCACAGATTAGAAAATGCTCTTGTGTTTCCTTCTGATGTCAAAGGTCAGGTGATGTTGCATGTTTAAAGGTATAAAGGCCCTCTCAAAAAGAAATTTTAAAAGATGTTCATCGTGAGCATCATGTGTGCACTATCGTTTCGCATGTTTTCCTATGGATGATATGATTACCATTCTAATGGTTATTTTCAGTCAACTCAAAGCACATGCTCAAGTTTCTAGAAAGTGAGTAGGAGGGAGTATACACGCAAAGCCAAAAGGGCCGGTGCTGAGCCAAAGGTGAAAATACTTAAAGCAAGAAAACAGCTCACCCACTGCAAGGCTCCAGTATAAAACATGTACTCCACCAGGTGTCAAGAGGAATGTTTCAGACATCAGTAGAAAGGCTCAGTACTGGAACCCTGTAGTGTGCAAACTCCTTCTTTCTTTTTCCAAAAGGTGAACGAAAGATCATGGTCTTGGTTTAATATTTAATGAAGTTAATGCTAACTTGAAGCACAACACAGGGTGCATTGACTGTTTCACCATTGAAACCAAAACCAATAAAACTCTCTCTGTCCTGAACTTCTTTGGCTGAAAAATCCACACAAGAATAACACCCTCATTAGCTTTACCCTAATGTGACCCAATGGCCAAAATAACATCTATACACACATGACAGCTCATAATCTACCTAGCAACCTGCTCAGTTTTACTGATCTGTGATGTCATCATCTCACAAACTACTATGTTTCATGCATTTGATTGTCACATGTTAAAAGTGACTTCAACATACCGAGTGTAACATGCAACTTCAGTGAATAAACGCTAACATGGACTATGTAATGATTTTATTTGGCTTTGGCATTATTTAATTGTGCTGGATTTGACTCTTTTCATGTCAGGGCTAAATCACATTACACCATTCTTTACTGTCAGTCACCTGATGCCAACAGTAAGATGTTAATGCCTCACTAAATCACACCACATCTTAACACCCACATGTTCTTCTATGGTTTATCTTTTCAAGTCAGGATCTTAGGAATTTCCATAGTTTTCATCATAAAGAAAGGTGGCTGTGGTTCAGGAGGAAGAGCGGTTGTCCACCATGTCGAAAGGTCCTCGACAACATTCTTCAGCCTAACTTGAATGTGTCAATGATTAAATAATCATTGCATAATCAAGGTGCCAGCAACTAACCAGGAGCTGGCACCTTGACTGGACCGCCACGTCATGGATCAGGTAAGAAATTAATGAGGGATGACCAGGTTCATTTACAATATTTTTGATGGAAGGGGATACATCTTCCAGCCGTGTAATCAATGAGTATGTTCCTCCAGAGTGCAATGCTGTGTGTGTTGCTCCTTGATTTCCACTTCATGAGGATATGATTTTTCTTGGCAAAGACTATTGTTGATATAGTAGGCACAGTGTGGAGAGGTAATGGGATGTGGCAGCCCAGGAAAAGGGATTGTGACAAACTGATTTCTTTCCAAAGTGTTTGATTGGTGTGCAGTGGCAGGCGGCGTGAACATCCCGGCTGTTTTGTGTGCGATGTGAACAGATTTCTGATGAGAATCCCGTTTTAAACATGGTTTGTCCGGTGGAGTGAGTTATGGGGAAGGGCACACTGTATGAATTGTAGGTTGCCATTTTTAGCCATGAAGTGGAGGTTTTAGGAGATTTGGTTGCAGAAACAGTGATCAGTGATGGATAGGTCGAGTTCCCATTTTATTGATCTGGAATCTCTGCAAGCGACAATATATCTGAGTGAAAGCATGCAGTTTGAGCAGGAGCAGAGCGAAGCCGCATGAAGTCAGGAGTTATTTAAGTGGGTGGGCATGGTCTGGTGGCAGCGAATTACAACATCTGAATGTGAAATCAATAAATCATTTCCTCAAATTGAAAGTCCAACTTTTTGAATAAACATAGGAAAAAATCCCTACATCTGTACAGTATAGTGGCTACAGAGATGTGAATGGCACACACTTTTATTAAATATACATGAATTATATACTAATTAAAACATCCAAATGTTCACCAAAAGTAATCATAAATTATCTTTTAAAAGAAACGTAGATGTCTGTTAAGCTTGGCATTGCTATATTTACCATTATGTGCAATGCTTTATTCCAACTGTAAGAAATGGTTATAGACTAATAATATTTCTACATTTATAAGTAATAAAACTTTGAATGCAGTACTTCCTCTAATGGTCCCATATAATGGAAATTGCCGTTTTTATTTCTTTTTTAAATTTAGAGGAGCTCTACGTCGGTGGTCATCAACTCGTCAATCTTGACTATTGGATTAAGTTCAACATCAGTTTTAGAGAGGAGTTACTGGTACTAGTTTCTTGAAGAATGAATGCAAAAAAATGTATTTCTTCCACTCAGAATGTGAGTAGAAATTTCTTTTTTACCATGGTGAAGGAGAAGTGTCTAAGTATGTCCAAAACACAAGCACTGCCCAAACGAGGAAATCTAGGGAGACACCAGAATGCCAACCTCGGGAAACGTAAAGACAGCTACTGCTGAAAGAGAAAAAAACATGAAAATAAAGTTAAAAAGCTGAAAGCAGTGGTGAAGCAGTTTGCTTTTCACAAAACCCGCAGCTCAAAATAAGGCTGCAAATGAAGCATCGCTTCATATAAGTGACCTCCTGGCTGAGCACAAGCAGCCTTTCAGGCTGGCGATTTATTAAAGGGAGCAATGGCCATTATAGCAGAGACTGTGTTCAACAAACAGGGGGTCAGGTCACTGTCAGAGGACGTGGATCAACAAATGTTAAACAGTCACATGCTCATTTGTTAACATGTGCCAATTAATATTGAATTGGAAATGCTGTAAATGCTGATGTTACACAGTGCTATTGGAGCAATGGGCAAAACTGAAGACACTCAACAACAAACTCCAGTGTAAATGTATTCAAGGCCGAGATCAGTGTTTGGACCACACGTCTAAATATCGGGAGCAATGGCCATTATAGCAGAGACTGTGTTCAACAAACAGGGGGTCAGGTCACTGTCAGAGGACGTGGATCAACAAATGTTAAACAGTCACATGCTCATTTGTTAACATGTGCCAATTAATATTGAATTGGAAATGCTGTAAATGCTGATGTTACACAGTGCTATTGGAGCAATGGGCAAAACTGAAGACACTCAACAACAAACTCCAGTGTAAATGTATTCAAGGCCGAGATCAGTGTTTGGACCACACGTCTAAATATCAGGAAGCTGACACACTCCCAAACCCATCCCCATAGGTAGCAGGGTGCAAGATCTCAGCAGCTGCTGGCCCCAAATGATGGCGCCTGTTTGAAGGTCCGTTTACTGATGTTGCCAAACAACTAAATATTCAAAGTGATCCAGAAACCAGAATTTCTTCCAGATCATTACCAAAATATAATCATCTGTTCTTGGAACCATTCCCAACATTAGTTGAAAATGTGACCAAAATCAAGCCAAAGGTATTTTGAGGTATTTTGCTAAAAAAAAATCAAACAGAAAATCAAAAAAGACCTCAAGACAGAAATACAATCTGGGCAGGTTTTGACCCTAAATGCTTCTCTCACCTAGGTGGAGGTCAGGGATTTGGGGCTTTAAAACAGTGGTGTCCAGACATTAAAATCATAAAAATGAAATATTAACAAAAATGTCAAACAATGTGACCTTCACAGAACAGCTGTTAAAGTTGAATATCAGCTGAAATGTAAAGTCATTTGTTCAATCTAATTTAGTAGGAGAATCTGTGTAATATCTTTGTAAATTGAGCAGCATGTTAATGGATGTGGACCAGTATGTGAGTTTTTGGAGCAATGAGCGTTTGTTTTTGGGATAACAGACCCTTGAACTAACGGCCCTTTGGTCCCTTTGGACATTTTTCAAAAAATTGGGGCTTCAGAATAATGGGCCTTTGGAATAATTGGGCAGTCGTCATGTTGACTTGCAAATCAGTTCAGTTCATTTGTTCAACAGCACATTTCTAATTTAGCATTTTGGTTAGTAGTCAGTGTGCGAAGCAGGTTTATTCAACATGAGCTACTCTATCTTTTCCTGTGTTCTATTTTCAGCCAGTGACAGGAGGTGAACTAAATAGAATGTCAGACTGAGTTGAAGCCTGTGATTGACAGCAAAAGCACGCTGTGGCGACAAGTTCAACTGAACCAAAAGAGAACTCCAAAAGTTTTTTTTATAATTTCTTTTTGTCAGTTCTGAAAAAAATCTTTAATACAGTCACTTGATTGCACGTACTGCAGCCTATGACTATTTATATATAGACTAAAAGGCACTTGCTCCATTTCCCCTTATCTGTGCCATTTCTTCTGTCTTTGCTGATGCAGTCTGTTGAAACATTTGTCCGTATATTTCTTCGAGGTAGTCCAAGTCGCCTAATGTTGGTTTTGAGAGGGACAAAAAAAAGGTTTTGTGTCTGAGGAGAGATATTTGTTTGGATCAGCGGATCACAGCTAGCAGCTGTGGCTCTCACACTGTCTAGTGAGAGTTCACAATGATCTCAGAACAGCCTCACCTGCCTGTGGCTTTTTAACATTATTAAAGCATTTTTAGTGGATTTTTCCACTTTTTTGAAAAAAATGATCAATAATTGTAACCTTCAAGCAAGAAGACGTATCGCTCACATCAACACAAAAAAGCCTTTTGTTCCATTTTTTCCCACATCCCACTCTGTCCTCACTGTAAAGTTTTATTTTAAGTGCTTTATTGACTTTACTTGACTTTATTCTCTCTCTCTCTCTCTCTTTCACTCACACACACACACGCAAACACACACACACACACACACACACACACACACACACACACACACACAGCCAAAAAAGATAGAACCCAAACAAAAACCCAAGGCTATGATGATTTATTTATTCATTCAATAACCAGCACAACGATCATTCTTCTTCATTTGGCTGCATTAGCCCTTAGAGAAAAACTGTTAAGGAATGCAAGTAAATAGGAAACAGTGATCGGTGGGGAAAAGGAGTAGAACGCCTTCATTGAGTCTGACCTTCCACCAGCTGACGACATGATCACCTGATGGTAAAATCTACAGTGCACATAAATCAGCCGGATGAGAGGATACTCTGTGCTATTGGAAATTAGGCAGAAAACCGCTGAGTGAATACATGTCCGATTTCTTTGCTCCGTCTCTTTTGTTCTCCCTCCTTCGACCCTTTCTCTCCAAGCCTTAACTTAGATCTATCTTCCGTAAAACGTGCTTAATTACACCTGATGGGAAAGCGTGTCGTTCCTCCTCCTCCCCGCCTGGAAGCAGTGCTGTGAATACCTCACGCTGACTTGTATGTGCTTGTGAAAAATGTAACACCTGAGGTTTGCAGGTCATGGCGCAGAAGCGGCAGTGACAGGAAGAGCGACTTTCACACCGCAGTTTTTTTTTTAAAATTGTTCACTGATAACCTGAATGTGAGGCAACTCCATGCATTTTCTATACCTGCTTATTCCTCACTAGGGTCACAGGGGTCTGCTGGAGCCAATCCGAGTGCGTGACAGGTGAGAGGCAGGAAACACCCCAGACACGTCACCTATGATTTCCTCTCCCTCACCGTCATACTCAGAAAAATGTGACGTCTCGTCAACCAAATTTAGGAGGCAACGCCACAGCGACTATGTCTTTTTTTGGAGAACAAATGGATCACATTTGGTGCGTTTTAGGCAGGTTCCACTCAGCCTGAAGTATGCGCCTGGGCCAAAACACGCAGAGGTCTGAGGTCAGTTTGCTGAGAGCCGTAACACTGCAGTGGATCAGCCGGTGTTTAATCTGGGGATTTAGTGTGATCGAGCCCACTGCCACACGCTGCATCAGTCCACTTGTCGGACAAGGCTCGCGAGAATTGAACTGAACTGCTCATTTAAATATATGACCACATAAGACGATATATATACACCAGTTTCTGAGGAAACTTTAGAAAAAAAAGTGGCTCCACAAACAGCACACATTACAACAATATATGGGCTGTGTTTGTAGCTATGTCTCTTACTTAACCAAATCATCTTAGCATACCCATTAGCATAGTGAAGGAGCACTAAAATAAATCTGAATTTGAATACTTTCTAGCCACTTACAGTGATGGAGCCATAACCTTTGCTTACCTCAACTCAAACTATAATTATTCCTCATCATGACAACAGTTGATTCTTGCTGCAGCACAAACATTTAGTAGTTCACGGAATATACGGTGTCTACTATTTACCGGGGTAATGGGGAATGTTAACATTGCATGAGAAACTTATGGGATGGTGATAATTGTTCCAGGTATTAGTCAGGCCGTCGGGCGTTACCAGGGAAACTAAAATAGGGCTCATGAAACACTGTGAATTGCAAAGCATATGAAAAGATAAATGAATGGTTTCATTGATGTTTCATTTGCAAATCACAGCATAAGCAGGTTAATCAATGAGGCGGTGTCTCAAAACCTTTTAACAAACCATCTCATTAATCAGCCTTTACGTATTTTTGTGTGTGAGCACTTTCTGTGTGTCTTATATAATGCATCAGGAATGGGGACCCAGATGCCTACAGAGCTTTAGGTTGTGCGGAACTGGGAAGTCCAGTCACAATGTTATCTACACGCTGTGGAAACACAGAGCCGAAGTAAAGCAGAAGAATCTCATTGTTGAAGACATCCAGGAGTGAGGCGCCACTGCAGGGTGGCTTTGAATACACTCACTTGCAAATGTATTTGCTGTAGCAAAACTGATGAGCTAACAGAGATAATAACCAAACATATGACCGCTTGGGAGAACAGAACCAAAGCTTCTGCAGAAATGCAAAGCAATGCATACGTTTTAAAGAGAGGAGAACTGTTTTTACTAATGAGGACCACTAATTTTGCTATTATATTTTTGTTACACCATTAACATTTATATGAGCTTTTGGAAATAATGACCCACTTGCAGCTCTTGTTTAAAGCAGTCATCCTGTCACCTTGCTCCGTCTACCACCTCCAGTCTCAGGGCTCCATTATGCAAACCTGAAGAAAGATCACTGATGAGTATTGATCACAGAGAAATTAGACTGTTTGACAATTCCTCACAAAGCAAACCCGAACAGCGCTCAGCCGCTTCTGTATGCTGAGCCTTTTCTTCTGCAAGTAATGTCAACCAACCGTTTAATTAAATCTAAACCAGATGGTTAGAAGGTGAAAATGCTAAGCGGGCACAGGAAAGAGTGAGTGTGAGTCAGTAGAAAAGCAAATAGGTAAAAAAGAAAAAGGTGAGAGTAAGGAAGGTTCCTTATGGGAGAAAGTGAACTATGAAGTCATTTTGTCAAAAGAAATGCTAAAATCAATATGTGAGCATGTGTATAAGGAGCAGTAAGAACATGAGGGAAAAAACAAGGGCAGAAATGAATAAGTGAGAAACCACAAAAGGTCAGTATTTATTCCATCAGCACGGCTGTAGTTAGGTGAACAAATATGAGAATAAGGTCTATGAGAGCCATTAAATCAACTAGCACAGAAGAAAAATGTAAATGCTGCGTTATAGTACATTCACATTAAAATCACCTATTGTGTCAAGACCTGGAAACATTTGAGCACTTTATGAAACATTCAAATATTATGTTATATGGAAAAATGCTATTCCAAATGTCCATAATGGGTCTTATTCGCTTATATTTATTCACATTGTCTTTGTTTAAAAAGAACTTAAGTATTAAATATACATATTTTATTGAAGTCTTTAAAATAACATAAAATTATAAGTTTTAGTAGTTTGTTAGTTGGTGTTTTCGCTGTAATTCTGTAGACGGTGTTGTGAGTTTCCCTTGTATGAAGCCTAACCTCAATCATTCTAACTTCAACCTGTTCTTCTCCTAAATTTCCACCATAAATCTATACAATGCACAGAAACTGTTAAAGCGTTGACCTCGTGGCATGTCTGTACAGCTGCTTACTGATTCAACAATCAGTTCGACCTCGTGTTTTCTTTTGCTGCTGAACAATGCAGATCTCCACTAAACTCAAACCAACTGTTTTTTTCTAAAACCCTAAAGTCTCCTAAACTTTATATCCTTTTACATCCGAAACTAAAGTCGACAGGAAGCATAGAAAACAACAAATATCGTGTGCGCGTTGGAAGGAAACTTCAGAAGACATATGTCATTAAGTTTGGAGGAATTGCATCTATTTTGCATGAGAGCGCTTCATTAAAAACTTTTGATAGACAGCTACGGCGCTCTGTTTTGCATTTGTAATGCTACATCGTGAAACTCGTTCACTTTATTATAATGAATCTCTTCCCTTGATGAGGCACTTAAAAGTTTCTGGTCTTTGTTTACCGCGTTACCAACTCTAATGACTATTGATAAGACATCTCACATTCTCTGTCCCACACTGTGTTCTACCTCCCTAAAAACAGCCAACGTGATAGTGCCACTGATATCGATGTGCTCTGACCGCGGAAGCTGCGGAGATTAGATAGACTGAGAGGAAGGGGGTAAAAAAAAAAAAAGGAAAGACAGAAAAGGAGTTGCAGATGGAGCGAGAAAGTGAATTAGCAGCAGAGAGGCAGAGCGGACGAGGACGGAGCGGAGGGAAGAGAGACAGGCGCAGGGTTCATGTGGTTTAGAGGGGAGCTGTGGCACTGGGGTGTAATTCACTTTACTCTCCGGAGGAATCCATTTACCCCTTTTCCTGCAATTATGGGGCCTCGTTTCCTCTCTTAATCCGCCCGAATGTTTGTTTATGTTTGTTTCTGGTGACGATTAGAGCACACACACACATACGCCCACACTCCACAAAAGCCACTCTCCTCTGTAATAAATCCCTCATTACTGCTAGTGGTTGTTTCTCTCTGCTGCGTTCTGGCGGTTGGGGGCTGTTTTCCCTCATTCTGCATTATTAGCTTTGTGCTGTGGAAACAACAACATGGAGACTCCTTCACCCCGCAACACCGGGACACAGACACATAGACGCACCGTAGGGGAATACAAACTCTAATTAGGAAGACAATGCTACGGTGGCCTCCAATAATCATCCTGCTACAGTAGCCACAGCCGCTATTCAGTCAGTTTTCTTTCTGTGTCAGGGTCCTGATGGGAGTTATTGGAGTTTTAGAGAACCAAATGGCACATTATCAACGTATTAATCCAGACCCTGGTGTGAGTCAAGCTCCAAAAGCACTGGATCCCTCATTTCCCAAATTGCAACCGATAACATGTTTTCCATTAGACCTTCCTGCATGGCAGAAGTCCACGCCTTTTACATTCCATACTCGCAATCTGAAATGCATGTTTTCATGCCTTGCAGGCATCATCTGGGTTATGTTCTCTGATTCATAGAGAACTCTGCAGAGTGACAGGCTGGGTAGGGATTCATTTTCATGTATGAAAATTGGTCAGATGTTCTTTTAGGACACAAAATATATGTCAACAGCTGACCCAGATTACATACACACAAAACAGAATAATTCCCATTGATAGACTGCCATGAAATCTGTTGCAGATATTCCTGATGCCCTCAAGATGAAGTGTACACGTTTTGTGATCCCTGATTTTTCCAATACATAAAAACAACATTTGAACCAAGTGCACACAACAAACTGCATTTCCACTTGCCTCAGTTATACTAATAAATTTGTGCTTATCAAACTAACATAACACCCACAACATCTTTTTTTTTATAAATGAACTTTACCAACTCCATCCTAACTAACAAAATGTGCTGAACTGACCCTTTGACGTTGATAGCACTCAACATTGGGGTAAATGTTGGAAAAGATGGTTTGATCAAGGTCACAAAGGAAACAAAAGCGACTCAGCAGTTCCTATAGGCCGAACCTGTGATGCTGTGGTCATTAGAGGTCGAGTGCAGTCAGTTGTTTTTTCCACTTACGACTGTAAGAAAAAAGTTGTGATGTTGGTTCTACCTGCTGACAGTGGAAGAAAAAAGAGGGAGAAAAGTGGCGCTGCCGGAGGTTCTGGATGGCATCAGGTAAATCCAACATCACTGGCTTTGGGAAAATAGCATTTTGAAGCTAAAACATAGTATTAAGATGGAAAAAAAATCAGATTAGAATACGTATCGAAGCTGCAGAATGATATAAAAACCTCAAAAAAAAAGCAAATTTCCTTCAATCCTTCAGGCTGACAGTGAATGCACAACACACAAAGGTCTTTCCCCACATTTAATTCCTCTGTGGGATCGGTTAAATGTCAAGGCTAAGGTCAGAGCAGGCCGTCTTCAGAGATAAATGAATGAAATAAATAAATGTCACAGAAAAACATTGTGCGGTCAACAACAGCAGAGTGATAAGAGAAGAAGGGATAAGAATCTCCAGGTATCGCTCCTCTTTTTATTGGGTCAAACCAGCCGGGGGATCAGTGGTTCAATTCCCAGGGCCTCCAGGCTGCGTGTCGATTGGTTTAGATTCTTAACCCCAAACTGCTCCCATTGGCTGTTCCGTTGGTGTGAGATGCTGTTAGAATCTCCAGAATCTCTTCAAAAGGGGGAAAAACTGCATTAGCGGTCTCATCGAATGTGTTTTTGACATCAAGTCTCCATAAAAGTGACAAACGCTATTTAAAGAAAAAAAAAAAAAAACTGATGAAAAGAAGATCAGTACAGAATAAATCCTGTGGGAGAAATAAACACTCGTTCTGTTGCTCTTTTCCGTCTCATCTGCAGCTGCTGCGCTGACAGTGAACATGAGACTGCGTTAGCCTTAACTCTGTATGAGCTTTTTGACATGGGATGGTATTTGAGGATTAGCAGAAGAGTAGCAAGACATAAAAAAAGAGGCAAAATGTCAAAAGTGAAAGTTGAAATGTCAAGAATAAACTTGACATTTCCAGATTAAAGTCCAACTTTTGTGCAGATGAGTTGGTGAAATTCTACTTTAGAATCAACAAGACAATAATATATCCATCCATCCATCCATCCATTGTCTATCCCGCTTATTCCCTTTCGGGGTCGCAGGGGTCTGCTGGAGCCTATCCCAGCGCGTTAAGGCGAGAGGCAGGGATACACCCCAGATGGTCGCCAGCCAATCGTGGGGCACACACACCATTCACACACCATTCACTCTCACACTCACACCTATGGGCAATTTAGAGTTTACCAATTAACCTGAGCATGTTTTTTGTATTGTGGGAGGAAACCGGAGTACCCGGTGAAAACCCACGCAGACACGGGGAGAACATGCAAACTCCACACAGAAAGGCCCCAGACCCAGGCCCAAGGCGGTCTTGAACCTGCGACCTTCTTGCTGTGAGGCAACAGTGCTACCCACCGCACCACCGTGTCGCCCACGACAATAATATATTTATATTAAAAATATTACTTTTCCAAGTACTATTATAATAATAGTACTTGGAAGAGTTGGCCTCATTTGTGCAAAATGAAATAATGGATGGATGCAAGAGATGATCATACCTGCTTGCAATACAGAGAGGATATGTTGTATCACGAGACACAGTGAGCCAATCAGGTTGATTGATCCTGAACACAGGCAGTGGCAGGGCAGTCCCACTGGCTGAGGATGCAGTGTTACACTGGCACATGTCAGCTGTCAAATTTCTTATTAACATCATTTCAACCTTATTCTCAAAATGCAAAAAATACTAAAACTTCTTTCCTCATTTTACTTTCACTTGTTTTTTTTTTGTTTTGTTGCTGCTACTCTGCTCTCCTCCCCTCTTCAGGAAGTGGTGGAGGCGTCAAGGTTGCCAGTGGGAGAAAGGTCACCTGGGTCACCGGCCTGGAGAAGGGAGTCAGCTCAGCTTCGTCTGCTTCCTTCCCCGTCCACACATACGCTCCTGATGCTGTTTATTGGACACGTTTCTTTTTTTCCCCCTTCCTCCATCAACCCGTGTTATTTTCCACTCAGCCCTGCACCACCTTACAGCACACCACTGATGTTTTACTGATTTCATTACACCTCAGTTAGTTTTTGTGTGAATAGCTTTATTAAATATATATTTATCTTCAATTTACTTTTTGATCGACATCCTTTTTTTGTGTTTTCCCCCATATTGTAATCTAAATAAAGAGCCAGGTTGTGACAAATAGACATAGATTACCTTAAGATTATTATTACAATGTGTTTCATCATACTGTGTTTAACCAGGGATTCAAATGTTCAGCATAAATTCGGTTGCCTACGCTAGTTTCGCATTTGAGGATAAAAAAGCAGGATACTCTTCAGATACCATCAGTTGTCAGTTTAACAGTGCTACTGGTAATTGCTAGTTACTTTTTTGCTTCAGCAATCATAGCCATGCTAGTATAGTGCTTAATCCACTCATTAATTATTCTTATATACACCTCTTCTAACGGCACATTTGACGAAATGATTTGATTTTATAAATGATGAAAATTTCAGACTGAAATTCAAAGCTACTTTTGCAGCAGAATGTCCAGGTTGGATTGAAAGTGTTCAAAAATTCTTGAGGTTGCTCCAGTTTTTTTCTCCTGATAAAACAGAGCAGAGTTTACACAGTCTATCTTTTCCTTCCCACAGTCCAGACACCTGCAGGTCAGGTGGAGCAGCGAATGTGTGTGTGTGTGTGTGTGTGTGTGTGTGTGTGTGTGTGTGTGTGTGTGTGTGTGTGTGTGTGTGTGTGTGTGTGTTCACTCTCTGCGGCCTCACCTGCTGCTGATCACACAACGCCTTTCAGCGCGATGGACCCCGCCACCCTCAAACGATTAGGTGTATAATGAAAATGAAGGTTGCTTTCAAATAGTATTGAATGGTTTCGCAATTAGGTCATTTTTTTTTTTCTTTAATTGACTGAACACTGAATGTCATACAAGGTTAGCACCTCATCTACAGGTTTCACAGCGAATCATGGTATTTGTGTAATGTGTGTGTGTGTGTGTGTGTGTGTGTGTGTGTGTGTGTGTGTGTGTGTGTGTGTGTGTGTGTGTGTGTGTGTAAAAGAGAGGGACAGAGAGGGCGAGAGAGAGAGAGAGAGAAGACATGCACAGGCAAGCTGACACTAATGAACATAATCACACCTTGTTGTCAGAACACCAGTCCGCCTGCAGCTGGGGATGCAGATACAAACAGTGGAGGAGAGAATGGCGTGCAGCACTGATGGACGGTTTGATGGATGGAAGATGGTGAAGGACTGGAGGAGTGACAAATGGAAAGATAATGTATGTGTGTGAGTGTGTGTGTGTGTGTGTGTGTGTGTGTGTGTGTGTGTGTGTGTGTGTGTGTTGTTAGGGGAGAGAGGCAGAGGGAGCCCCTTGGGTAGATCATGGGAAAATAGAGCTGGTTTATATAGTGCTGTCACAGGAATGGATGGATTGACTGTAACAAGTTGTCATTATGGGGGGGGAGGTGGTGGTTGGTGACCTGGGTAAACGATGATTGAATCCACACACACAAATCAGAGCTCTAAAGGGGGTCGTGTTTGCAGTTTGGAGCTGAAAAGTGCCTGCCACTGGACTTCTTTAAAAATGGCCCTGTACGTCTTGTAACGCTCAGTGGAAAATGCGTGTTATCAAAAAGCTCTTCCTGTCCCCGCTGAGCTATTTTGGAGTTTGATGTACGTGATGGCTGTCGGTGTCTGGACTGTGTCTTATCTGACCCCGGGGAGTTTTTACACTCTCCCAGGATCGTTGGATAATGACACATGGCGACACGGTTTCTCCTTCACTTCCCTGAGAAGGCACGAGAAAACATTCGCTTTGGAGCCACATGTCTGTGGAGTTGTGCAACATGCGGTCAACATTCCTCTCTTGTGCAGATTTCAACTGAAGAAACATGGGGCAATACTACATCAGATATAATCAAATCTGCTTTAAACCGCTGCATTGTATGGCAGTTTAAACAAGAGTTTGGGATTTTGGGACTTTTCTCAGTGGCTGTGGCGATGCTCTGCTGTTTGTGCAAGTGTATCACACAGTGCCATCTACTGGTAGACTGTCATACATGCACAGCCTATTAGACACAGGTTAGAAGGTTCATGAACCAAGCACTCAGTGTAAGCAGGAAGAAGCCACAGCTTTTCTTGCAGGTGTTAGAAATCCAGCTAAAAAATAACCTCAGGGTCAGAGTCATCAGACCATTAATGCAGCATGTGTAATTACTAGTTAGTTACTAGTTGCTTATTGCACCTTTTTTTGTGGGAAAAGTTATATAAATTACTCATTTCCTGTACTGTATTTTAATGCCACTCTATGCTATGTGAGTGATTTTCATAGTTAGCCTGTTTGCTATCAATTAAAATGGAAGACCAGTGGTTTAGTGTAGCACATCTGTAACACTGGGGGACAGAGATTGTTCAGTTAACATTTTCATTTTTAGTCCCTAATGGTTGAGCTGTGAAACTCTTCCTACACTTCACCTAATGCAACTTTCAAAAGCATCTTTTTGTTGGACCGCTGCTGTGTGGTATATTTACATGTCAATAATTATAACTGTTGTTTTCCTGGAATGAAATTGGCGGATTGCCCCTTTATTGATTCAGCAGATATTGATCATATAGCTTGACCTCAACCGGGTCCAAGACTGAGACGCAGATTGTGGGTCTGACCTCATGACCCAACATTAGCATTGGATCCCACTTGGATCTTATGGCTAAAAAAGAGAAAAGTTTGTACTGTCAGGCTCCCAGATATTGTGGTAAGCAGGGGAGGAAACAGTTTACCTCTCTGATTTCTTCTTATTACAAACACTGCATACTAGACCAGAGTTTGAATACAGTTTTCAGCTGTGACCTTCTAATGTTTCATTGCTCCTCACAAACTCAATCCTGAATCCTGGTCTCTGAAATCCTGTCTGACAGCTGATAAATTACATTATGAATGATTACCGAACACAAATATAAATTCCTTAGCATTTTAAATGATTTCATTCTCACAAAAAAAATAATCTGAATCATTAAGTTGATAGAAACTTAATTTTTCAAGTTTAAAACTAATTAAATACAACTTTTCTTAGTTTGAGCTTTTTGTATTTATACCTAAATTTAAATGTTACACACAATCCCCTGGCAATTTATATTTATTTATTGGTGGATTTAGAGTTGTCTGATGGACCAGTGGAGGCAGCAAAGCTAATTTGCCAATTTGTTTGACAGTGTCACTCACACACACATGCAGAAAAAGGTGGAAGTTTTACAGAGGCTAAGGGATGTAGACCGACCTTGCTGCTGCTGCTGCTGCTGCTGCTGCTGCTGCTGCTGCTGCTGCTGCTGCTGCTGCTTCTGCTGCTGCTGCTGCTGCTGCTGCTTCCTGCTGATGCTGCTGCTGCTGCTGCTCCTGTGATTGACCAGAGGAGAAACAAGAGGCAGCAGTGTCTGTGCCCCCACCACAGGATGGGGATGCAGCATGCAGCTTCGCTTGGTATAGACAGTGAAACAGGTGAGACTAGGTTATTAAACAACCACACCATATATGAGACTAGAGTCCCTTAGTATGTAACCACCTCTTACATAGAAGATAGTGGAACATTACTTACCTGAGCAGTTTTAAATAATTTTGAATGTGTCTCTTGCATCTTTAATTCCATTCGTCCCCATTGTGTTACAGTGGAAGCAGAAATCTGACGCATCTCAATGCCCAGCCATATAAAACATTATCTGTATTGCTATATTCCACTAAATAATGACAGGGTCTGTAGAACCTTTAACAAAATACTACTGAACTTGAACTACAAAATGAGGTAATCTGCCGAGGAAAAACTGATGAGTTTGGTGCTGAAATGACAAAAACACCAAATGAACCAAACTTGGTTCATTGTCCTAGAACCGCAGTCTGTTCTAGTTCCTGGCCCACTGCTAAAGAAGGTCTGCTCCACAACAGGAAACAAAGGCCAGAATTATAAAGGAGTAATATTTCACTACTGTCTGCGCTCTTTTTTTCCCCTTCTCCTCTCCTGTATATAGAAATGTAATTACGGTGTCTTCTTTTTCTTATTAGCAGATAAGACTTTCATAATGGTTCCCTGGAGAGTCTGTCCAAACTTAATTAATGCTGGCTAAACAGTCCCCTCTCTCCTTCTGTCTTTGTCTCCTCCTCCTCCTCCCACTCCATCTCTCTACTTGTCTCCTTCCCTCTGATTAAACAACGGTGGCCACTGGGAGGAAGGAGCAGGCTGAGTGAGAACTAATAGAACGCCCTGCACAGGGAAACCAAAGCCTGACTCCACACACATTCGATTCAGACAGCAAGGACGAAAACACCGGAGGGTTATTTCTGTTGCTGTTGTATGTGATAAATTAATTTACTTAATTTTTAATTGAATTGTGTGTGTGTGTGTGTGTGTGTGTGTGTGTGTGTGTGTGTGTGTGTGTGTGTGTGTGTGTGTGTGTGTGAGAGAGAGAAAGAGGAAAAAAGAGTGGACCTAATTCCAGTGTAAGCCCTGAAATCATGCTCTGATCTGCGGCTGAGTAACCCCCTCTTTAATTCCCATTTGTTTGACTTAGATGAGATTAGCCATGAATTACTGGCCAGAGAAATTAAACTACACACACACACACACACACACACACACACACACACACACACACACACACACACACTCATTATATTACCTAGTGCACATAGAGCTGAGACAGCATCATCTAACAGGGCTCACACATGTGCATAAAGACACACACACACACACACACACACACACACACACACACACACACACACACACACACACACACACATACACACACACACAGCTGCTAGGGAAACCTATTGGCCAAAAGATGCTGTTCTGAGCGAATTCTAGGAAGGTTTTAGCTGAGTATAACATCAACCCTGTGCATGAGGGCTAACAGGGGATTAGCAATGGAGAGACAAGCTGACCGAAGCCAAGGCAGGATGAGGAATATCACAAACACGAGGCACCTGAGCAAGCACAAAAGGAGGCTGTAGCTACGGTGTTTGCACAGAGCCCATCAAAGCTTCCCAAAGCCCTTTCATCATGGCAAGCTTCATTTCATGCCGTCCAAAACAGCCCCCCCCCTCCAAAAGAAAAAGGGAATCCAACTCTTTGCACTTATGTAATGATGAATTTAAAACTGCAACAATTATTAAGTTTGCATAAACATTGGCTCGAATGATCATCAGAGGATCCTGTAGTGACTGAGCCTCTTTTGGCTTATTGATGTTTTCCAGAATGTGAATTTCGGTCGTATTTCTAGCTCTACAAGTGACCATTCACTCGAATGTTACACTCATAAAGTCAGTGACAGCTGGTGAACATAGTGAAGCATTCAGCAGCTCAAGAAAGAAAAAGATTTTTTCAGTAATTGGTGCAGCACAAAATCTATATAAAGAAAGGCAGAGTGAAAAGTGGAATGTGATTGCCAATATTAATATGTCAGTGCTGTTGTGAGTTTGTTCCATTGCCACAAAGTGACCAACTAAATCAATTAATGCAGCTTTAATTAACCAACATCATATTTCGGAAAAAAAGTAAATATGCTTAAAATGTCAAGCTCTCATGCAGTGAGGTTTGCCAATAATTCCATTAGACTAAGTGACTCAGTACAATGTGCAATATGGTAATTTCCTTCTTCCTCTGAATTTCATGAATAAAACTGGTTCTGAAACACCTACGTTTTTTCATGTATGCACAAATGGATACATTTGAATATAATTTATCACTTGGCCCTTTGAATAACAGTAGTCTAGTGACTTGCTTAAATTGTTGATCTTTTTTAGGGGCACAAAAAGGCACCGTATATTTAATGGTGAACCCATTGGTTTTCAAACTCTAAAAACTCTGGTAACGGATTCACACAAAGCTGTTTTCACCCCGGGGAAAGTGTCCTTTACCTGATCCTAAATACAGTAAAAAAGGAAACAAATGTGTAACAAGCAGTCTCTGGCTCCTACCGAAGATTTCTTTGATTTTATTCAAAAAAAAAATGTTACAAGAAAAAGAAAAGTCTTTCTCCAAAGCAACACCTTCCTTCAGGATACCACACATAACAAGCAACGATCACTTTACAGCCGTTCAGTATTGTGTCTGCTGCAATTTACACAAATCAGTCTCCACCACAGCCACGGCCGCCTTGTTCACTACAAGTACGCCTGCGTTTGAGGAGTCAAGGTCACCGACGAGACGCTGTTCCAGCAGCTTGGCTTTCATCCGAGAGACAGAAATGATTCTGCCAATATGTTTTATTCATTATGCAACTACTTTTACAAGTTGCCACCGGCGGAAACAACACACCAAAAAATGGAGACAAGGGTTCTTTTGATCACTTGCTGTGAGGATTTTCAGGTGAGGAAGACTGAAGGACAGCTGAGGAAATAAGGCCTGTACAGTATGTCTCTGCCGCCCTCTAGTGGCGCTTAGACAAAAGACACACAAACATTGTGGATAAAATTCAGCAGAGAGAAAGTGGAAGAGCAAATAAAAGCACATTAGCCGAGAATTGTAATTTGTCTTTATTGTTTAAATTCACCAAAAAGTTTTCTGCATAACTACATCCAACAGCATTCATTGTTGTCGTCACTGTGACCTCTTCGACACCCCGAGTGACGCTAGTGTGACATCATCAGTGCTGCCATGATATCACAGCATCATGACATGGCTCAAACGGCAGAAAAAAACTACTGACAGTTGGTCCGTCCCAGAGTCCGTCTGCAATAAAAGCGTCTCGCCCTTACCCGTGTAAAGCACAAACATTGCACATCAACTTATAATAGCATAGCATCAGTCTTCTTTCTTCAAAAGTCAAACCCACCCACCCCTTTTCACACCATGGAGTCAAATCAAATCAACATATGTGAAAATGGTCTCATCTTAAACATAATAATAATATGGTCTTTATGATGTGAAGAAAATTTAAAATCTGACATTTGCTGCATCTTAGCAGTGACGATGATGATTAAAAACACCAATAGCACCTCATAATGCTCCAGTACTGTCACTGTATACCTTTGCTTTCTTCTCGCTAAACATATATATTATTTATCATGCTCAGGCCTAGATTCTGAAAGGGGAGGAAGAAGACAATCTGTGCTGCTTCACACATAGTCTTCATTTGACAGATGCTAAATATTAAATGTAGATATATTTTAATAAATGGCAGGGCTGTAGTCCTGATTTTAGAAATACTGAGGTCAAAAGTTCCCCTTTAAACCTTGAAAAAAATGTAACAACCTTTGTTCCCTTTACCACAATCTCTACATTAATTTACCAGTTTAAATACATTTTCTGTACATCTTTATCTCCATATGAACTGTTTTAAAGCCAAAGTCATACCGGTAACAGGAAAATACTGGAATATTAACTTTTTTGGCATAAAATTGATAAGTATCAGAATCAGCTCTAAAAATGCACTATGTGTAATTTGTGTGTAATGTAGAATATAAACTCTTCCTTCCCATGTCCTCTCAATGGTAGCTATGGCCCTGTCTGTCATCCCTAAAGATGAATCATAATTTAGCTGAAATACTCTAAATATGCATTTGCAACTTTGGGTGTAAGGATTTCTAAAATGTTCTGTAGATTTATAACATTTCAATATATGCTGCCATTTGGCAGCATTTTTGTATTGATTGTGTTCTTTTCTGCCAAGATTTGGACGTTTTTACATTTATTTTTTATAAAAGTGTTCAGTTTATGTAAAACTACTAAAATCCTACTTTTACATAGAATATCTATACAGAATACTTAATGCTTCATCATTTATTATCTAATATACTCTGATTTGGTATCATTTACCACTTTTGACATTAATGTGTATCTTATCTGTTTTATGTCCACTCGGTAAAGGCAATATATGGCTATTATCTCCTTTAGTACCATCTAAATGATGAGGAGCCTACATACACCGTACTAACATCTTTCCACGTCTCCTCAGCAAAAAGGATGGCACATATAATTTAGACTGTGACATTCTTTGTATGGAAGAAATTGCATTATTTTCACTAATATGGCTATAATAGCTAGGGCCTTCCTTTTACATCTCACTTTAAAAAAGCTCACCATCATTCTCTTTATAATCCCCTAACTTGTTGTCTATGGAATATGGAACAAGGTGATCCAGATGATGCTGAAATATGTGCATCCTTCAGAAAGTCAAGAAGTTACAAAACACCTCCAACTGTCCATCATAAATGCAGTAAAATTAAAAGGAAGAAAACGTCATCAGAACAAAGTATCCCTCCCTCGGTACTTGCATAAATCTCTTCATTAGATCATCTGCTATATACAGAAGTACATTTAATCATTACATACAGTATTTGGCTCATCCGAGCCCTTCAAATCTCCTGAACAGTACTACACCATAGTCCAATGACCACATATTTATCCAACTGATCTCTTCATCAGGACCAAAATAACCAAAAGTCAAATTCCTTATACAGTAGAATACAGTAGACAACTTTCAAGTAAAAGAACATTTTTTTCTAAGAATACTGGTGTGTTCACATAATTGTATCAGACCTGAGTCAAACCAGCATGGAAATCTCCTCCTCATATGGCCATAGTTTTTCTCTGTGGTTAACAGCCCTGCAGCAGGTGAACTGGCTGCGTTTGACCCAGGTCTGTCTAATGGTTAGCGGACAAAAACGTCATAATTAGATGGTCGACAGAACATAGTGACTAATCCTTGTTCTCTTTGTTGAGTCTGATGAAGGAAAAGGGTAAAACGAAGTAAGTCTTCTTTAAAAGTACAGAAATGCCATCATAACCACAGACAACTAAGCCGCTGATTTCTCTGCTTTGAAGAATGTACGGTATTTTTTTTTTTTGCTTTGAAATAAAACGTGAGCGACTGAGAAATACTCACTTTCTTTTTTTTGTACAGTAATCCATTGATAATAATCAATGCACAAAAGTAAAAGACAAAGCACACAAATATTCAAAAACTGAAATTTAGACAGTTCAAGACAAGAGATTTAGATTTTTTTTTTTCCTTTTTCACTTGGATTTTTTTTCTCACTTTAAGTTTAAAATACACATAGTAACCGGCTGTAGAAGGTTTACATAGGAATTTGGATTCATCAAAAGAAAAAAAAAGCACAGTTTTGAGTCAGTCCAGCTTTCCTGGCTTTTATGGTGGACTTAAGGGGACAAGTCCAGGATGGGCCAGGATGGTCCAGGATGGTCCAGTCCAGTCCGGTCCAGTCCACTTCAAAGGAGGGCTAGGCCGCTGGCCATGGCTGGGGCACTACTGTGCTGATTATGCAGCGCTGTGTGCCATCGTGTGCTGGGCAGGTGGCAGTTACTGTACGCTGTTTGTGGGGGCGTAGGAGTGGTTGAACGGTTGCCCCCCCTCCCCCGTCACTCTGCGATGTTCCAATACTGTACCAACCCTGTTCATCCCGGCAGGTAAGAACAGTACAGCTTTACACAGCTTAGCTCAGCTCAGCTCAGCTCAGTTCAGCAGTGTGAGGGGTCTTTTGCTGTACAGAGGACGCAGTCTACATAGATAATGACTAGTGGCCTAGAGTGGCCCGTAGGGGCCCTGCGAGGCCAGGGGCTCAGGGAGCAGAGAGAATACAGACAGAGAGAGAGAATTATGGCTGCACATTTGCATTGCTAAGGAGATTGAAGCAGAGCTTTGACCAGGGGATGGGGCTTATGGGGCAGAGGAGCCCTGGCAGAGGCTGCACGATGGAAAAGACTTAGAGCTGCAGAGGAAGCCGGCCGAGAGAGGAAATGTCCAGGTGGGGAAACAGGGATAAAGTGGGGGCGCGGGGGGGGGGGGTCCACTGGTGATAAACAAATCAGACGGGAAAAAGGCCAGGTTGACGTGAAGGTGGGGCGATAAGGCTCCCGAGAGTTTTCATTGAGGGGGAGGCCCTCTGCCCATCTACAAAAACACCTGCAGGAGAACACAGTCAGCACATGAAACAGCTACGAGTTACAGGTCAGATCTCATTATTAAGAATGAATTATTTCCCTTCATATTACCTCTGTGTATCTATTCAATCTTTTTTATAATTTATTTTGTTAGACTTCTGTTTCTATTAAAGGCTGCTACACTATGCATATACAAGTCAGTTCCTTAATCATGACATCAGGTTTTCATTTCGTTTCCCTGCACAGGACTCAGAATGCTTTTGTAAACACACCCCAGTCTGAGTCCAGGTAAAGCTTTGCCTTCCTCTGATGCACCACTGCAGACTTTGATCCTGTCACATTTTCCCCTGCAGGCTGCTGTGTTATCTTAAATCCAAACCAGATAATGTCTCTGCTGTCTGGATAAAATAATTCACCCCAGGCAAGACTAAGAGTCAGAGGGAGATAGAAATCACCCGAGTAAACAAAAGAAACCTCTTATCTGTTATTGTTAAAACATTTTTCAGGTGATTTCAAGTATTATGTTGCTAGACTCTTAATTGACAATTACTTGAAATGAAGGATGTTTTTTTCATTCTTGATCAAATAGTTCAAAAAGTTTTCAGATGTTTTCACCAGAAGTACCAAGCATCTGCTGTCCTCAGGTATGATACAACTATAAATAAGATGAGAAGCCTTGAAATCTGCTGCTCGCTAAACAAACGCGACAACCGAGACATGCAGCGCTGAGCTGACCCACCGAGCTCTCGGCTGTTTCCACTCAGTGTCACAGACAGGCGACTTCAGCAGATGGTCTCAAGGTGACGCGAGTTCTGCGGGGAGAGGCGGAAGAACGGCGTCACACACCGAACGAATGCTTTCATGGAGGCAGCTCGTCGTGGTTTAAAGTACATGAAGCTGTGTACAGTCTGTGTGTGTGTGTGTGTGTGTGTGTGTCTCACCGGCGTGTCGTTCCACTGCCTCGGCAGGTCTTCTGGCTCGGGTGGGTAGGACATCCAGGACGGGCTACGGTACGAGGATGGCGGTGACATGACGAAGTAGTCTGAGTAACCCGGGCGGTTGGCTGATATAGCGTACACCGCTGTTATTGGATTTCCTGTAAAGTGTGAAGACAGATTAAAAACATAATAATAATAATAATAATAGAAAGTGGGCACTTTCCACTTCTATCAGTGCTGTTGTTCATGGCTCAATGTGTATCACCTGAGTAGGTGCTGATGGACTGGTCCACAGTGACAGCAGGGAAGGGGGTCCTGGACAGCGGCAGGTAGGGGGCGCCGTTGTGCTGCTGGGCCTGCAGATCGGAGGCCTCCGACACACGGGGCTTCAGACTAACATCAGGGGTGGAACTGTTAGCAGAGAGGAGGGAAACGCTGTAAACAGACAGCGTTCGCACAAATTAGCAGGTTGTTTTTTCGACAGGAGTCGTCATTTTTGTTAAAAACAGAAATGTGTTACACTCAAATAAGTAATGTTAAAAATCATGAATATTGTGTTTCTTTATAGTCTTTCCTGCCGTCAGTCAGCTAAATGGAGAGAGAAATGTCTGCATTTTCAAGGAAAATGTAGCTTATGATCACAGGTACAGGACAGTGTAAGTGATTCAAATGATTAATCTAAAGCATTTAAAGCAGGTGAAGTGACAAGGGAAGTGAAGCACTGAAAGGGGCATGTTGAAATTAGTTGATGTGTAATTGCTGAAAGCATTTAAAGATCCTCCCCGGGCATGTTTTAATAATTTAAGAGTAATTTGTGTCTGATATCTATAAAAAAATGGTAAAATTGTGCTGATAAAATTCTTAAAATGACATCTTTTCCTTGTTCCTCATTAAAAATGTCAGAATCTATAAATATGTGTATATTTCATCTTAATAGTTGACTTAACAGCTTCATTGTGAAGTCTGTTCTCAGTGTCCTACAGTGCATTGGAGGTTTCAAGTTCCTATAAAGCACTTTTATGAATTGAATACTGCACCAGGATTGGCTATTTGTCGTTTGTAGACCTGCCCTTTAAAACTGGATTTTCTATGAGCACAGAGAAGCTTTGGCAAATTTAGTAGATGAATGTGAAAATAGCCTTGGTGTCAGACTCTGTACCTCATTCTGCACAGCTAAGCTAGAACACTCAATTGAAAGAACAAGAAGGAAAAACAATCCTTGACTCGAGGGGAACTTTAAATATTCTGTTTCAACTTTTAACTCTGCAGGCAGTTGAGTCGTCAGCTTGTACACAAGCGCTGAATAAAGCTGAATTGTCATTTTAACAGTAAACGAGAGATTCAAGGGGTTGAACTGCCAGCTGAACCATGAACGATGAAAGCAATTAAAGATTCAGATGAAGTTGTAGTGCCAGATATACTGTAAACTGTAAATAATTGAGGTGTTGGTCTGTAAGTGGTGATAGCAGCTGAAATATGAGTTGTTACTTCAGATGTGTTAATGTGTTTCACTCTTATCACCAGGCACAAACATTAATCAGTTTTAGAGTCAAGCCCACAAACTGCTGACCTGCATATAGTGATAAGATCTGGGTTTCATCAACATCCACATACATAAACCAGTAAAATCATGTTTGGCTTTTTTTAAAACTACAGATTCATGCAGACACACAATGTGGACAAATTATATTCAAAGTATTTAGACCTGCAGAGCATACTAATGACTATTAGGGGAATGTAATATTGGAATATCACAGGGTGTGTTTTTCCACTGGAAGGGAGACGCATATAAATTAGATTGTTGGGCTTCGGTATAACAATAAAACACTTCTTTGGCTTGTGTGAAAAGCCATTCGTCATTTAAGTGTGGAGCTGTACTCTAACTAAAATATGATTTGAATGTTTTAACATCTGGCATTTATATTTTACAATTAATTTTTTAAAACTCTTGGCATGAATTTTATATGTTGACTTCAGTTGATTTAAGGTCGGTAGATTTACATCAGTATTGCATTTCTACAGTGCAGCTCTATACGGTACAAGCACTGTCTGTTATACACGTTACACCGCTGGATAGATGATGTCATTACCAAAGCTTAGGGGCATCATGCACTCTGCACACTAATATCTCACAGCACATAAATAAAATGCTGCACTCTTCCTTTCCGAGACACAGCAGGGTTGATGTAAGACCTGCACATTGATTATTACTAAAACATTTCTGTTTCTTTTTGTACAGCAGGAATCTTCTAAATTACATTAGCAGAAATTAAAGCATTATAAAATAGCCATCTAACTAAACTATGGTTTATTAGATGAAGTGTCAACTGCTGTATTTTTCTGCAAATCGGTGAGTTTATCCCTGTCAGTCTGCAGCACATTGTTGCCTGGACAGGTTTAACTTGCTGCAGTTACGCATTTTCTCACTTTGTCCACTAGATGGCAAACACGCATTTTATGCATAAAACAGCTGAACAGTCAATCAGTCTCTGCAGTGCTAAAGTGCCCAGCAACACGCAGCACACGGCAACAGCATTTAAATGAAGAAGCTGCTCAGTTCAGATGATGCAGGCTCACATATGGGCCTGAGAGAGAGAGAGATGAAAGGCAGAGATAGCGGGTTCAAATCAGTTCAAATGATGCTAAATAATGTTTTGTGTCTATTGTAATCTACTCAGCATTCTCCTACAATACTAACTTAGATCTAATACAGTGATTAGCCCAATGTGTTTTGATTGGGTGCAGTGTTTCATGAATGCTTTTAAATACCATATGTGAGCATTTCCTTTATGTTTGTCCTTTTATGAGTCACACACCTGCGTTAACAATATTCCTTGTTTCTACTTCAATGTTTTACAGCGGGTACACGGTGTCTTTTTCTTTTTATGATTTTTTTTCAGCATTTCTATCTATATTGTGTGGTACCGTCGTAGCGAAGTCCCGGCTGGTGGTCCTGGTCTTGAGGGGATAAGTGGCGGGGGAGAACCGATGCCCATATCAGGAAGCTGGGTGAACCGGAAACCCTGCACAATTTACAAATATAGCTTAGACATCCATATGTTGAGCATCTGGACAGTAGGAAATCAAAATGTACAATACAAGAGCGAAGCAAGAATAAAAAGAGATCATAAAATCCGATGAATGTTCGATCAGATAAACAACGTGAAGCACTAACATGCACACACATGGAAACTCAAGCTGCATGAGGCAAATTTATTTGTTGGTGTGTGTTCAATCCTCACCCCCTTTAATCTCTAAAGCTTCTCCCTTGCTGCTGAGCTGTTGGCAATGCACACACTGACGCTCCAATATTTCAGAGAAAATATTGAACCTCATGACGTGGCTACAGATAACAAATTAATTCTGCAAATTATGAATGTTTATCAAAGGCTCAAAAAGGCTTTAGTTCTTGATCAGCGCCACAGAGCAGTTTTCTCTACCCACTATGCATTTCCTGACAGCGCAGCGTTGTGATCTGGTTACTGAATGGTTTTGTGCCATGAAGTGAATGCTGATGATGTCAAAGTTGCACAGTTAAACACTGAGAATGTTAATAAATCCCTTAACAAAGACCAAAACCAACTGTGACATGATCTGACTAACAGTCATTATTCATATAACCTCTTATTCCTCTGTGTCATACTGCTTGATTGTGACTATTACCCTTGTGCCTCACAAGGTTTTTTTTTTTTTTTAGATGATTTTGGCAAGGCCAACACAACAACCTTTTTGATCCTGCAGCTGCTACAGCCTAATATCATGCAATATATTTCATAAGGCTTTCAAAGTGAAGACCGGGCCTCAAAATTGTAATGTTTTACTACTTTCCAGTTTACTGAGGCATTTTCTCTTGTTGTCCCCAAAGAACAAATCAAATAAATGGTTTCAACGGGGGGCTTTGCCAGAGGCATTTCTTGCATTATCAAATTTTGAAGGTCGTTAGAGCAATTTTATTTATCTGAAATTGGTGCGTTTGTATTGACATGTCCAAGTGCGTGTCTGTGCTGTGTGTATGAAGAATATCTGTTTTTGTGTGTGTGTGTGTGTGTGTGTGTGTGTGTGTGTGTGAGCAGCCAAGGATACATAATTTACAGAGGCTGCAGGTATCACATTCTAGAAAAAATGAATAACTGTTTGAATAACTGAAATTTAATTTTTCTGTCTTTTTCTTTTATAAAGAGTGGTGTCATCACAAATTTATATGTAAAATTCTAAAAAGACAAAAACAAATAATAATAATAATTATAATGATATAGAATCGTTAAAATGAGGACTGATGTTGGTTAAAAGATCTCTACCTGTGACAGATCTGGTCTTTATAGTAATCAGTAGGCTGGGGTTTAACTGTGTCAGGATAGGGAAGTCATAAAGAATACAGGGACTATCATCTTCTCGTTTTGGTCTTTTTATGGGAATTCAGAAACACTCACATCACAGATACAGCTATGCTTGGTGCTGAAGGCAACGCTGTAAAGATGCTCCCCAATTTAACCATATTAGGACTCTGGACTAGAAAGATAGAGGCAAGCCTGCCAGCATGAATAAAGCAGGGCTCAGAGTAGGAGGCAGTCATAATTAAATGGCCCGCCTTGTTGTGAGAATGGGCTGTGATTAGTGTGTGACAGATTGGCACGATCAGCTGGCTGTCAGCTGATGACAGCTACGCCCAACTGATTTTTTTTCATGGCCTAAATAAGTCTATCATGAAAAATGCATCAAAGGCATATTTTTTGCCCTTTTCTGCTTTTCATCGACAGGTACGTCTGTCATATATAAGAAAGACGTTTGAGTTGAATTTTATATAACTATAACTATATTACAGCAATGAATATTTTTCATTGCTGTGAACACTACATATGGAAGTGTATTCTTTACTTCCCTTGTATTAGGATGAAGGAAGAAACCTCTGAGAGTGATATCCTAAAACATAATTTTCTACAAAAGTGTTTAAGTCTAAAAATGTAAGTAAAGCCAAAAACCTCATAATAATTGTAATTTCAATCAATTGGAAACACTGCATTGTATATACTAAATAAAAATATGAAGAAAAATGAGTCCATTTTGAATTACTTTAAAGAAAATTAGGAAAAAATAATATTAGCCTGTACAAATAAATAGATTAGTGTTTCTTCACATATGCAAATATTGACTGTATAAACACAAAAATCAGGATTTGGCATTCCTGTGATTATTAAACTAATATACTATTAAGATATATAACCATGGTTTCTGAGAAATGCTTCACATCTGTGTTGCATTGAGTTGAAAAGTGTGTTTCAACAAGTTTTTTTTGTTTCAAGACAACAACCCCAAGATGGTTTCAGACCAACACGATTAAAGTTCTGGAGTGGCCAACCTAATCCTCGGCCATTAATCCCAATGAAAACATGTGGGATGATGACAAAATGTATTTTATTCCTGAGTTTTTGAGGCAAAACCAAGAAATTCAGAGGAAACACAATGCTAGAAAACCCGTTCATAGGAGCCAGAAGTTGGTCGACTCCATGCAACACAGATGTGAAGCAGTTTATGAATTGTTCTTAATTTCTGTAAATTAAAAAATGTAGACATTTTTCTTCACATTTTAATGTGGTAGATAAAATGCAGTGTTCCAAATGCATCACAATAAAAGTTATTATAAGGATTTTGGCATTACTCACAGTTTAAAACACACACTGCTATTATCTTGAACACTACTGTATGTGACATGACACTATATTTCTGTATCTACATGTGGATGCAGCCACTGTTAAACCCCCTCTAAATCATCCCTCACCGGTTTGGGGAGGCTACACTGATGCATGTCCTCGTAGCCTGCGCTCCTCTGCCTGCCTCCACAGGGATGGTTCATGGTCCCCGGGGCACTGGTCACCCCGTCGCTGTAGTGGCTGGTGTGGGACGGGTTGTAGGCGCTGTGGGCGTGGTGGTGGTGATGGTGGTGGCTGCTGGTAAGGGAAGAAGGTTCAAGGCAACATTAAAACTTCAGTGTTCCACTCTTTCTGCAGAGGACAGTACATAATCAAGCAGACGTGTTCATATACGGCTAAGAGTGAGACGTACACACTTAAACTGAGTTTAAACCAGCTGGCCGGAAACCGCTCTCTCCTCTTACGTACGCTGTACTGTAAATCATGCAGATGTGCTAAAAAATAAATAAGCTGAGGAAAATCTAAATTTACTTGGTTGGAGGGGAGGGCGGGTCGTGGTCCGGGGGTGCCAGGCTGAAGGCGTTGCCTAGCAACATATGCATCTGCGTGCGGACCTCGTCAATGGATGGCTGAGAGCTCAGTGTGGAGGAGTCGGAGCCGCGGTGAGCCTTCACCCCGAGGCTGCCGTTCCCGGTGCCAGTAGATCCACCTCCATAACCCAGAGAGCTCATCAGGCGGTCCACGTTGGTCTCCTCAAAAGGCTCCGGTTCACCCTGCAAAGCACACGTTTATCAGCAGGATGTTCCTGTCAGTTAGCAGTAAGTTTAAAAACTTTCAAGAGCTTGATGACTTATTCCACCAACGTATTGCATCCCACTAATCAGTTCCACATCTGCCTTGCAGAGGGAAGAAAAGTGGTGTAGCGATGAAAGGATGGAGCCGTTTCTTCTGCAAATACTGCAAGTACTTTTATATTCATTGTGATTTTTAAAATGCTTAAACAGGTTTTTATTTAACTGCATTATCATTTTTTTCCTACTTTCAGACAAGACAAGTGATTGATATTTTAGTCTCTTTTTCTTTCCTGCCTCATTCAATCTTATTCGTGAGTTTTGTCACATTTGCATTTATACTACCACTTGGAGCAGCAAAATTGATATTTTAAACATTCCTATTGCTCGACTTTTACATGAGTCTTGAAAACTCAAATAGGACGATTAACTTTTACATGCTAACAACTGTAAGCTTATATTTCATATGATCCTGCCATGTACATGTGTCTCACGATCTCTCTTAGCTTGCTGCATGGCCTTCAACTGTGTCAGTGGTTCACATCAGTTGATCACATCTATCAAACAGCACAGTGACACACCTCCATTGTTAGACAATTTCTTTGCTGTTCTCTTTAAAAATATGTTTTATCTCTCTCAGACTTTGGTGTGTGTATGCTGTTGATATGCATGCCTCTCCCGCCTCCTCATCACAGCAGAGTCTTTGCAGATTTATCAGTTTCATCACTTCATTATTCTCAGCAGAGTCGTCAGCCACCACCACCACCAGAGTCCGGTCTCCATGGAGGAATTTATCTGCTGCTGGGCTCTGGGCTGATGCCCTTCGATCACAAAATGTCCCTGTGGAGTCTAGGCGCCAAAGACTTTCTTGACAAGACTATTTACTACTACGCCATCTGCATAATAAAGAGTTGTTACTTCGTACACTTGTGTCTTCGGATTAAACTGATTTTCACAAATTCCCAACATGTGGCTTTAATGTGTTGCAGCTGACTCGGGTGCAATCATAATACATTGCATACTCACATTTATGACGTTGACAACCTAAAACACACTAAATTATATTACTGTATGTTGCTTATGGAAAAAATTGAATGCATCAGTGGCAGTTTCATAAGTTGCAGTATAACTGTGTTCATGCACAAACACACCGTGTTCTCCCTTTGCCACTTCAAACAGTTTGGTGCATCTAAGGCTTTTAACCGCTATCAGGCCAACCATCTGAATCCACGAATAGGCTATAATCATATTCAGAGTCATTGACATTCAGCTAGGTAGCACGGTCGCTGCAGCAGAGAAGCAGCACAAAGAGATTTCACTCACACTCACTTTACTGCCCATTTTTATATCTTTCTTCATTTCTCCATCTCTCACTTCCTTCTTATCTTCTTTGCCATTCCCCCCCTTTTACACCTCTATCATTAGCTCGGTTGGTGCAGGTTTATAAAGTTCATCAAGAGGTAATTTGGTAATCCTTCAGGTGTGAGCTCAGAGAGTTCCAAGGGTTGGGTTTGACTGTCAAGCAGGGAAAGTAAAGACAGAAGCCATAAAGGCTCTCAGAAGATTATTTTCTTATTTTGACATGAGCCAAGCTATGGTTTTGCTATAACCATCCTGTGACCCATTAAGAAATAGGAGGGTTTCATCATCACTCTGTGATGACTCACCCGTGTAGAGGTCAGGCCTGTGCTGCTGGATTACAATTTGTTACAGAATCCAACTTGTATCCTTTACAGAATCATATGGTTTTTTGCTGCGGGGTATATTTTCTGATTTTCTGCTACTGTGAATTCTTCACATCCTTAACTCAGGTACCTTGGGTCAGTACAGGGCCCTGGTTGGATCTTAAAGGCTAGAAATGTATTTGCTGCATGTGACTGTTATTTTTTAAATCTCACCAGTTTGTATTTGCTGGCAATCACCTTATTTGTGGTTCAGTGTTACATAATATAATGAAAAAATGCTGATGACTCCTCCAGTTACTCACATCGTAGCCGTTGTTGCGGATGCCCCTCCTGGATCTCTCTCGGAGCACCAACAGGTCCATCTCTGTTTCCACTGGGCTGGGGCTGCTTAGAGATTGCCTGCTCCAGTAGGTGGGCTCCCGTGGGTGGGAGAACCTGGTGGACAGATGTATGTAAAAAAAACACTAAGTACAGCAGCTGATGACAGTGATCGAGGTCATATTGTCTACATTTTAGGGTTTATGAATATTGGTGGTTTTAAAGATCAAGGATAGTCTAACAATAGAGTAGAAGAGTAGTATATGTAGTGGGATTGAGTTAATTCAATAAAAAATATCTATATAGAAAAATCATGATTCTTACTCCATGTCTGGTAAAAATGTTGAGTTAAATTAATATTATCCAAAGTATATTTACATCCGTTTTCCAACCAGAAATGATTACAAATTACTTTTAATTATGCATGTCATAATTAATTGTCAACACTGTGGTCTGGTTAGGTTCAGGCACAAAAACAGCTGGTTAGGTTTAAGGTAAAGTTTATTGTTTGGGTTATTATGATGAGTAAAGCCCTGAAACAATGGTTAAAATGTCTCAACCAGTGCTGTCCTGCTTTTATCTTTTTGCAGCTATGTTATCTAACCACCCGCCAACCTCCCACAGTTACAATTATCCTTAACACAATATACTCCAGCTGAATATAAAAATCAAAGAGGTGCAGGCTAAATAAGGTTTTCATTTATTGACTCTTTTTTGTTTTATACTAAAGCGTTTTACATTGTGTCTGTCATTCACATCTTCACACAACAAAGGCAGCAAGCAACTACGCAAAGCAACACTTATCTGCACAAATCTGGATTCATCTGGAGTTCACAGTGTGTTGCTCAACAGTTGGACATGTGGACAGCAGGAGCTGTGGATTGAACACCTAACCCACCTTGCTGAATTTCCTTTTATGGCCTTACTTCTATTGTTCTGCCTGGCGTGTCTGTGTGCATATGTTTTTTTGTGTTCCTACAAATGTAGTGTGATATATTTGGATGGACCAAAAGTCAGGCAGTTTTCAATAAGATTTAGTGAAAAATAAGCTCCTGACGGCTTAATGCTGCAGTGCCCCTGCATTTCACACATCACGTTTTAATTATTCTGCTGCAAAGTACTGTGGCTTCCATAGATTCTCTGTGTTCAGAGGGTGCAGCAGCATTTTTCTTTGTCCAAACATCAGTCAATAAAAAGAGACAAAACACACATATCTGTATGAAATGTGAAATATTAATGCGCTGACCAAACATCACTATTCACCACTCACTCTATGAGTGTTGCTTAGCAACTATTCTCCTCAACTACAACTCTGCAGTAGAACCATTGTAACACTTGATGGACAAATACAATTGACTTTGACTATTTATTACTGATCAGACGAGAAAAAAAAAAAATTAAAAAGCTGCATATCATAAGATATTTGGTTAATCCTAAGAATGACAGTTAACTGAAAATCTTAAACTTATTTGATAAAAGAGAAAAAATAAATTGGAATTAGCTTTGAAGTCTACTCCTCTTATTCTGTGATCCTTCCATTTTACACTGTCAGCAAATGTCAGCACACATTAAGTAAGATTTTATCCCATGCCAGCCAACATCTGTAAATATTCTTTGCAGTTAGTTCTTTAAACATGTTCAACCATCTGCAGTGTAAATCTAATGCTTTAGGGTACAATTTGTAAGATTTCACCATAGCCCAAAAATCACAAGTTAACATTGCAGAGGTTTTCTGAGCTTGAGACAGTTCTTCATGAGTACAGACCTACGGTTTGATGCTGAACTTGCAAAGAATCTTCTACACTGGTAAATTAATTCCTTCTGAATAGCAATTTTTTTTGCTATGGAATACATTGGAATTGGCGTTGGGGTGTTTTTTCTGTGGCTTAGTAGTATCATCTGACTATATATGTTGATTGTATTGATCCAATAACTAGATTTACTAGATTTACTGAAAAAATGGTGACAGGATCTCAATATCGCAAAGAGGAATTAGTATGTAAATGATGAGTAAATATTGGAAGTTTAGAAAGGCTAGGGCAGCAAATTTATCTATCTGTTTATCTTAATGTATTTCATTGATGTGAGTGCATGCATGTGTCACATTGACATAACTGTACAGATGGAGCGGAGGCTGGTAGTAGGTGAACTGCTGCCCCTACATTGGAGCAGCTGGCCGAGTACAATGCATTGTACCTTCAATTGTACAACTACTAAACACTTTCTAGCATCATTAGATGCATTATGCCTAATCCCATACCTTTTATGACACCCTGCAAAGGAGGCCCTCTTCTCTTCAGCGGTCATTGGCTCCTTGACTCCATTGTCATGCCGGCTGTGCCGGGTATCGCGGTGACTATAACCATGGCTGCCTGTCTCGGATAGCGAAAACTCTCCGTAGCCCTTCCTCCGAGCTTTCTGGCGCAATTTGTTTCTGTAGTGCTCGATGTCTGACTTCTGTTTCAGCCCTCCATGGTTTGCCTGCAAATAATACATGCAAATATTAAATTCACTGCTGATATTTTCCAGGTTCCATTAACTTAAAACTAAAAAGGCGATTGACTGGATGCTGTATTAATTTTTTATGAACAAGATGACATTTTTGTCTTCCCTTTCTAGACAGATCAATGTGTTAATACACATTCCCTCCAGCTCAACAATCAGAGAAGAGGTCACGCCCTAAACATGATATTTTCTGCTAATGTACACCAATCAATTGCAGATGAACTGAAAAACCAGAGATGCCCTCAGGGAGATATTTTTAGTGTGAATAGAAAAAAAGATAATTTATCACCGGTCTATGCATTGTTGTCTTGGCTGCAGAGAGGTTGCAGAAGAAATAGGAGAATAAAAAGTGAGAGGTGACAGGCGGGATAGGAGGAGGGGTGAGCGATTAGATAGGAGGCACCTTGTTTGTATCCATAACAGCTACAGTAGGGAAAAAAAGGATTTAATCAGCCACTAATTGTGCATGTTCTCCCAGTCAAAAAGGGGAGAGAGGCCTGTAATTTTCTTCATAGGTACACTTCAACTATGAGAGAAATAATGGAGGGAAAGAATGCAGGAAATCACATTGTAGGATTTTAAATGATTAACTGGTAAATTCCTCTATAAAATACTGTAAGTATTTGTCTCCTATAAACAAGCAAGATTCCTGGTTCTCACAGACCTGCAACTTTTTCTTGAAGAGGTGTCTTTGTCCTCCAATTGTTCCCTGTATTAATGACACCTGTTTGAACTTGTTATCAGTATAAGACACCTGTCTACAACATCTAAACAGTCACACTCCAAACTTCACTATGGCCAAAACCAAAAAGCTGTCAATGGACATCAGAAACAAAAAATCATAGACCGAGTTTAGCTCCTGGTTTCCAGCATCAGGTCAGAACTGAAGAAGCCTTTTGGATGAAAGGTGAAATGTCTTCAAGCTAGAAGAAAAAGTCCAGTTGCTTACAAAGAACTCCTTTGACACTACAATGACCTGGATGAGTGAGAATCCACACAGACATTGATTGGGTAAATATGGTCATATGGCCAGATAAAACCAAAGTAAAACTTTTTGGTAAAAACTCGACTTGTGATTGTTTGGAGGAGAACAAATGCTGAGTTGCATCTAAAGATACCTACTGTGAAGCATGGGGGTGGAAATGTTATGTTTTGGGTCTGCTTTTCTGCAAAGGACTACAAGGACTGACCCAGGGAAAAGGAAAGACTGAATGGGGTCATGTATCTTAAGATTTTGAGTGAAAACCTCCTTCCATCAGCAACGGCATTGAAGATGAACAGCGTCTCTCAGCGTGACAATGACCCAAACATAGTGCCCAGGCAACAAAGGAATGCCTTCGTGAGAAGCATTTCAAGGTCCTGGACTGGACTAGCTCCAGATCTCAACTCCATAGAAAATCTTTGGGGGGGGATGAAAGTCTGTGTTGCAGAGCATGGGCCCGAAAACATCACTGCTCTAGAAGAGATCTGCATGGAGGAATGGACTAAAAAAGAGAAACAGTGTATGGCTTTCTTGGTTTTTGGTGGCTGTCTAAATACTTTTTTGCCCCACTGTTAATGCACTGAAAGTGAAGATGACGAGCCTGTATGTACTATACTTGTATGAGTGTGTGACTCATGATGACATTGTTCTAACTTTTGTGGTGCCCTATACTGTGACTGCAGACTCACCTCACAGCTATGAGCAATAAAGCCTTGGAGGTGTGTGTGTGTGTGTGTGTGTGTGTGTGTGTGTGTGTGTGTGTGTGTGTGTGTACATTATGTAGTTTTCCATATGTGTGTGTTTTTCTGCTTACACACCTCCCCATTGACGATCACAGAGTCTTGGCTGTGGGAGGAGGATGATGGGTAGGAATAGGTTGGCTGCGCCGTCATGGGTTTGATGGTGATGAGACGCAGGGAGCCTGTATGTTCTTCATATGGATCTGCGAAGAAGAATACGATACATAGGTTTATAAAAGTCAGACAGTCCCTCTCTGTGATGATGCACTCATGAATTATGAGAAATTCTACCAATTCCCCCATTTTCCAGAGCAATGCTGTTCAAACCTCCGGGTCAGATTTTCAATCTAGAAATTTTATGGCATTATTAGTGTGGAAAACTTCCTCCAATGTCTTCAGGAATAGTTTGAGAATTTGGGAATTGTGCCTATTTGCTTTTTCTCCCCAGAGTCAGATGAGAAGATTAATACCACTCTGATATCTATCTGTTGCACAAAAAACTAAAACCACCAGTTGGTTATCTTACCTTGGCAACTAAGATTATGTTGAGACTGATGCACCTCTGGCAATTGAGTTGAACAATGTTTTATGCTTCGCTAAAGCAAAGGTTAATGGACGGGCGGTCTCCCTTTCTCAGCATAACGTCAGGAGGGCTTTCAAGCATGTAAACACCAAGAAAACAGCAGGACCAGATGCATTTAGTGGGCAAGTCCTCAATCGATATGCTGACCAAAGAGTACCTGTGTTCAAAATGAAATTCAGTCCCTGAATCTGTCACACTCATGGATTTAAAGAATCTACTATCATTCCTGTGCCCATGAAAACTAGAGCAGCCTGTCTGATTAAAGGAATTAAAGGAAGACGCTAATGCACACATACTCCACATCAAACCGTCTCACCTGGACACTAAAGGGAGCTATATGAGATTACGGTTTGTTGACTAGAGGTTAGTGTTCAACACCATAGTTCCTAACCTGCTCATCATGACGCTCAAGGATCTTGGATTAAACATGTCACTGTGCATGTGGATCCTTGACTTCGAGACACCAGGTGGTGAGGATAGACAGATACAGCTCTTCCATCCTCACCCATAACACTGGAGCACCTCAGGGCTGTGTTCTGAGCCCCCTGCTGTACTTCCTGTCCACATGTGATGTGTGTCACCACTTTAAACAACATCTTTAATGATGGCTCTGTTCTATAAAGTGTCCCAGTAAATCATGTCTGTGTGCCAGTGAGCCAAACTACCAGCACCGTGAAACTGAAGAAGCTCCAAGGAATTTAGCTATCTTTTACTTAACTTTTTACACCTGTGTTTTTCCAACAGTTTAATGTTGTTTATCCCGAGGAGAAAACTTTAGCAGTGTTTCATGTGTTATTTGCCTCTAGCAGTATATCTCTTATGTGCATGTAATTGCAGGGAGGAGCAGATGGACAATGTTGTGTTGTACCGAGTCCACTGTGACTCACTGCCCGACTGACATCATATGGCAGTCTGCTTCATTGAATGGCTACAGCAGTCTGCCATTAACTCCGCTCCAAACCCACATGGTCACCATTCATCCTGCCTGCAGCTCAGCCTGCCTTATTTGCTGCTCTTCCTGCACTGCCCATCAGAGTGTGACAGTTAAGGTCAGGACAGGCGGTGTCATGAGCAGCACGGGCTGTGAACTACACTGGAAACCACGACTCAACATGTAGATAACGTACACTGTGAACACAGGCTGCTGTTGTGAACGGGTTCTGACATTTTCTACTACAATCACAACAAATGCTGAACGTTGACCTGTTGTGTAATCAACCAGTTTTTCTTTCTTGGGACGACTGAGTGCTGTTGTAATAAAAAACAATGATCCCTGTTTCTGTTTTATCATTTCATTATGTGGCTTCATTTCATTGCTACAAAAGTCTATACATGTTTACATTATTGGATAGGATAAACACTTTTCACAGCAACTGCTACTGAAGGGCATTTTATTAGCATTTTCTCTACACGGGGAGATAAACATTGTGACTCAATAACAATCTGCTTGTTGACTTTGCATCGGCTGTTTACTGCTTTATGTCTGCAAAGATCTACTCATTGCTTACAAGTGTGGAGATGAGTTTTTTTTAGTCACACTAACAATGTGACTGTAAGGATGATGATGTTAGACTTAAAGACAGAAATATTTCAACAGCTATTCAATGGACATTTTTTACAGACAATCATGTTTTCCAGAGGAATAATCCTATTGACTAGGGTTATCCTCTGAAATTTTATTCAGCACCATCAGCAGGTCTTGGTTTTCGCTTATCCAAGTAAAAATCTCTACAACTATTGGATGGATTTTTTCCAGAGATCTTTCATACAAAAGCTAATTCCCCAAAGGACAATTGGTTCCTACTCTAGTGCAATTGTCAACACCTGCAAAATGAATGACATTCCCATCAGCCTCAGCTGTACCTTTAGTGCTAATCAGCAAATGGTAGCAGACTGACATGGTAAATTCATGTGGCTTAAATTGAAAAGGGTGATAGTAAATAGACTGCATTCACCTATTTACATTTGCGCACTGATGGCAGAGGCTGTCATGCAAGGTGCCAACCTGCTCATCAGTGGTAATATAATGCTTCACAAATGTGTCTAATGCTCACACACACACACACACACACAATGGTTTACTCATTTACCCATACACACTCACTCACACACCAATGGCGTTGCTCTGCCTCCTGAGCCACAGACACCCTTTGTGAAAATTACTTGTAATGTAATGCAATGCAATCATCTGCATCTTGTTATTATTGTGAACTTATAAGAATGATGATGTTAGGATTCAGCTCAATGCTTTGCAGCTGTGCTAGTTTCTTTGGTCATTTGATTATTCTAGCAGTGTTCAGTGCTGAGAAAGTGATTTAAAAAAATTAATTTTTCCCCCAAGCAAGTATGTATTAGCAAGCAAGTATTGTGTACCTCCATCTTGCTGATCACAGAAAGGCAGTGCCTTTTACTGCATGTAAAACAACGCAGTATTGTTGATGGGAGGATGATGGTCATTTAAGTCAATTTGATCTGTACCATGATCACTGTTAATGTTACCATCCTATACTGTATTTAAGCTTTAAAGTGAGCAATAATGACTAATTTGTCAGATAAAGAGACAGAATTGTAGATGTAGGCTTTACCACTTGTTCATAGTTTAATAACTTTTCTACAACTATTTGCTATTATCATGATTAAATAAACTATTGATAATGAATCAGCTTCTTTCATAACAAAATGAGAGCCATTTTAATAAATAACAAGAGTTCTGTTAATATAAAAAAGAATAAAGTTGAAGCATCACTGTTAAATAAAATTGCAATATATTATGTATGATATACAGTGATATCCAATTGTTAAACAATGACATTCAATCCCTGCGTGAAGTACATTTTGGTTTCTTTCTTTGTTTTTTGTCAAATTGAACTATGCCCTAACTACCTTTATCCATGCCAGATGCGTTAGACAATTACTTAGGCAATAGAGAACCACTGTGACCATATCCTGCTAGCTTTAACTTCAAATTACACAACAGAATGTCAGGCGAGACTTTACAAAATCCATCAGGATTAAAGCGAATGAGAAGATGGAGCACCTGTCACCAGGGTAAGCAGCACCTTTGCATCTGCAGGTAACACACTTGTCAAACCGAACACACTTCTGCTGCTGAAGCTGTAAATGTATATAAAAATGCTGACAGAAAAAAAATGTTTTATCATTCCAATATGAAGTCTGTTCTCTTTACTCTCTTATTTACTTGGAAAATTGTCTTGTCCATCTCTGCCTCTCTGTGAACATTACTAAGAAAATTAAACAATTACTCATCCTCTTCTATCCTCTCTATTTGGCATTCAGTCATTTATTTGCTTGCATAAACACTATAAATCACACAAATTACTGTGGACACTGGCTTGCTGATGCAAAATAGATTGAAAATCACAGCGTCCAACAATGTCACCAAACAGAGGCAATAGCTGCAGCATTATCAGTGTTCTGACTGATATTCTGCAGAGCTCCTACTCTGTTTAACAAGTCATGTTGAGGATACGGCACATTTACTGCCAACACTCAGGAAAGAAACATGTGTAGCTTTCATCTGCAAGCATAGGAATCTGTACCACAACATAAATAGGATTATATTCACTGGAAATAGAGAGGGACCTGAGAGACTCTGTTACAAAGAATCAATTAGGCTCACTGTCGGTATAAATACTGCATGCTGAACAGACACGTCCTCTATTTTCTGTCAGCCTTGATAAATTATTTCAGCAAGTCTTTTGTCACTATCTTCCAAATGAAACATATCTAAGCATTTTCCAACCCCTATTGTCAGGGTGACATCATGCTTCACTATGTTACAAAATCATTACAACAACAATTCACTCATTTATGGGGATTATCTGCTTTGAGACCTCCATGGTTAAGGTGTGGTTCATTTTAAAACATCCTGGTGTTTCCAAAAACATCCAGTATATCTGGATGGCTTAATGTCACTAGAAAGCTAAAGATGCATGCAATAGCTGAGATTTTGTTATTTGCTGTGATAGTGCAACCAGGATAGTTTAAATCCATCCGTAAGAGTCTAAGCACATCACAAGGGAAACTATAAAAAGACATCTGACTGGCTGCTCTGCTGTGACCACAATTTCGCTGTTAACAATTTCACTGAACCGTCTGGGAATGTATGAAATGAATGTTGTGTGAATGAATCTCCATTCAAATGTTTTACTCTTTCCCTTTGAACAAATATATACAAAACTAAACTTAATATGTCTGGGGAACCATATTTTTATTAGGCTGATTATATAAAGCAGTTAAAAAAGTATTAATGGTTAATAATTTATTTACTACTGCTCTATCAATAACTATTAATAAATACATATTAACATTCTGTCTTTCAAATTAGTTAATTAGTAGCTAAAAGATGCCAGCCAGCTATTTAACACAAAATACAAATGTTCGTATGAATAGAATATTGCTGATCTATAAAGCATGACTAAATAATTCACTAAACTCAAATGAAGCCTTTAGTTAGAACTTTAATCATTTTTTAGCTGTTTGTTGCAGGTTTCTTCAGATCCTATTGTTCACTGGTTTTCCAGGTTTAACAATGACTCATCTTTGTAATGCACAAACTATAATGTCCTGTGGGTTGTATGGATTTGAATAGCACCTTATTTCTTCCACCCACTTCCCAGTCTTTCCTCTGTGGTTCTACTCAAAAGTAACTGCGGTGCTTGGCTTTTATCTCCATGCAGCACTCTCAGCTTTGCATCCTGGAACGAAGTAATCCATTTTAAAACATCTGAAATACTGTAAGACAAAGAGAAAGGCTAAACAACTGAAATGCTTCTTTTCATTCAGCCCATAGAAGGACCCACTGTGTATGTGTGTGTGTGCGTGTGTGTGTGTGTGTGTGTGTGTAACACCACACAAAAGAGCATGTGATATGACTGTATGTGTCGTCACTGTCAGTTACATTATAGGAGCGGGCTGAGTCACTACGTGCATGAGTCTGTTCACTCCTTTACTGCACGTGCACTTTGTTACTTCATGCTCTTTTTCCTTTGATATTGTACTATCAGAATGTGTTTGTGGGCAACACAAGTGTGAAAAATCTGTATGAATGAGTTAGTGTGTGTGAGAGATCACGTCTTTTATTATCAATGACAGACTGTGGTTGGCACCAACATAAGGAAAGGCAGATTTTCTATCTTTCTGTTCTCTGCTTAATCCCTATAATCTTTTTCCCTCATTGGCTCCTCAACATAATATTCTTAAACCTCTGTTTTTGTTTATCTTCATCCCCCACGGTTCCTTTCTAACCTTCCTCTTCCTCCTCCTCACCATTGGTGCTCCTCTTGTGCAGATCCTCTTTGCCGTTCTTACTGTTGACACCGGTCGTCGTCCTTCGGGCCGAGGAGCTCTTGCTTGTGTTCAGCTTCCCGGAGCCGCTACTCGACACCGAGCCGTCCTCGCTTGGCAACGGCCTGTAGTAGCCATGGCAACAGAGGGAGGTGAGGGAGAGAGGGGAGGGCTTGTGAGTCTCAGCATGCACACAAACAGTGCATCATCTCTCAGCTAATACTGGAAACACACTTAGCTGATCATGATTGCTCTAATCATAAGTTTAAATACTTAAACAGAGTGTTTGCATACACACACACAGTGATGTAACATTATTACATGTAATGGACACAAGATAAAGTGATCTCACATGTCCAAATACAAATAAAAAAAGGAAAGACAATGTATGATATTTAAAAAATATACAAGGACAAGTCGCCACAACAATCTTGATTTTATCAGGCAGGTTATTCAACAGCTGAAGGCCTATTAATGGAGATACAGTATACAATATACAGTGAGTACATGTGTGTCACTTTAACACACACAAACAGTTCAGACAATACAGTCACACAATACACACTCCCAGTCACCCATTCAAAGGTCATACAGAAACACATATGAAGACCTGAATAGTATATAAAGCCTTTCCTCTTTGTCCTTGCCTCATACACACCAGTCATGTAAACCCTAAACAGGACACACACGCGCACACTCGCGTGTGCGCCTACAGCCGCGAGGCATGTAAGCCATAGCAGCTACACAACGTGACAGGCCTGTCTACAGGTGGTGTGAGATGCACGGATTCAGCAGGACCGGACACACAGAGCCACAGGCGAGGCTAACTCACTGTCTGTGTGAACACGTAAACACACACGCAGAGCGCAGCCTGAGCAGTGGTAAGCGGCTGGCCGAGTCACAGTAAAAGTCATTTGGCATTGGGCAAAGAGCCCGAGGGATGGAGGGCAATATACACGGTGTGTTCCATGTAAATCTTCAGGGGAAAGGCCAGAGAAGGGTGCAGTAGAATCAGTAATCACACTGCTGGAAAGTAATGTTCATCTCCCTCCTTCTCTTTTTTACTGTGTGCCTCACACACTGTGGGTCTCTGGCAGGTGCAGTGAACAGAATAAACGCTCTCCCTATGAAACCAACCCTTCGTGTTTCCCCCTGGTTAGGGTGGAGTCTACGCCTTTTTCCTTCTTCCACAATTGAACAATCTGAATTGAAAGGAACGCCAGTTTCTCTCATTTTAAGGATTCCTACAAACAAGCATCTTGAGAAGAGGCTGAAAAATGATCACATCACTCCTTTTGTGTCAGGACAATAGTGGAATCTTCATTACATTTGCATTGATTAGCATTCCCCCGATTTTCGGAGACTGTGTAAAAATCTGTTGCTGCCATTAGGACATTTCTTATCTATCTTTTGCCTTGATACAACGCTGTTTGTACCTGTGCATTTTAAGAGAGATACGCACTTTAGAAGCTTTGTTTTCTGTTCAATTATAGTCCAAGAATAATCTCCTATTTGTTGTTGTTTTGCTGTGAAATGTCCCCTCTCATCCCACTGCACTCATTACTGCAGCTGGTTACAGGATGAGATACGGCCTCATTTTCTAATTAGTGTCCACCCAGGTGGTGGAATTACCTACCGTACCATCTTTAAAAAACTGCTTCCTATAGGATACATGTGTGTGTATACACAGGTTGGTAAAGCTGATAGTCACACTATGCCTGCTCTTTCAGGATTTTACACTGTCATCCTTGTTATATACTGAATGGCTCCCCCTGGCACAGCTTTAGCCAGGGTTATAAATATACACGTGTTTTCACCCGCGAGAAACAAAGCACAACTAATCCCACCTCCATTCATTTTCGCTTAGTGGTGTGTAAATACGAGGCTGTCTTGTGTTTTCTGAAATCGCTTTTCTGTGAGCGGGGGCATGATGCATCTCATTTATGACTCTTAACTTCTTTAAGGAAAGATGTCACTACTGACTGTGGCTGGGTGTAGCTATATGGACATTACTGGGGATGAAGAAGTTAAAAAAATTAAATTGTCCTTTGTTCCTGCATATATTACTCCAGATTATACAGTAACTCACAACTAATAATCTTCCTGGATTAATTGGAATAAGAATTTGCACATTTTGGTAAATGCATTTAAGAATGTATTAACAAAACAAATTCTTCTCATGCATATAATAAGAAGAGACAAAAAGAACGTGATGTACATTAGCATTCATGGTGTATAGTGCTGATAATTAGAGGACAAAAGTTCAATGTCATTTCCCTAACAGAAAATGACAAGAAAATCACTCATCTAAAGAATGTCATGTAACCACAGAATCATCTGGATGAACAAGCTGCTTACACAGCTCTACTCTACCCGATGTAATGGAGAAATGTTATGCGTGCTACAATCAGTAGCAAGTTATTTCACAAAAATATGCATAAAACATTCCAGTCCATTAAAGAGACGATTAGATAATAATTCTAAAAAAAATAACAAATCTCAAGTTGATGCACAGAAAGACAAGATAACACACTTACAAATGACCAAATCATCTAAACCAGGGCTGCCCGATCCTGCTCCTCGAGAGCTACCATCCTACATGTTTTGTGAATCTCCTTACTCCATCACACCTGATTCCAATTATTCATAAGCCCTTAGAAAGCTGATGATTAGAATCAGATGTGTTGGAGTAGGGAGATTCCTAAAACATGTAGGATGGTAGCTCTCGAGGAGCAGGATTGGGCAGCCCTGATCTAACCGATGAGAATACACTAATTTGAAACAGGTTCTAGAAAAAAAGGAACCAGGAGCCTAGAGAAGAGAAGAGAGGATTGTGTGAGTTTGAATTTTAAAACAGCGAGGGGAGTCTGAGGCTCTCATGTTTCCTGGGAGTTGATCCGCAGGCAGCCACAGTGGTCCCCCATGGTGGACAGCTTTGTCCGGGGTAGCTAGGAGGTTGGTGTGTCTGGGTTGATGATTAAGGGGTGAGGAGCTCCTGTAGGAAGATTGGACTGGTGCACTTTAGGGCAGGTCTGGGGCTGTGTACACTGGTTTCTGAACATATATTGGATATATTTTGCGCTCTGGATAGTTTTGGTCAGCAGAGAGTTTGTTATGGAGATGATTATGACTGAAAAAAAGCAGCTAGTGGGGGAGGGGCCAAAGGACCAGAGTTACCTACCACTCCATCGCGTCTTTGAGTCGACAGTGCAATGTTTTTACATTCCCATATTTCTTTTTTGCTCTCACAACAGCATGACTCGTTGAGATAAGCACTTTTGAAAACCTTGCGTCATCCGGTTTCTCCAAAGCACTGTAAATACATGTATCTCCCCGTCTCCAAAGAGCCCCTCGTTAACACTGGACTTATCTTCAGATCACGTCAATCTGTTCGACTCTGTGCTGCTTACCGTTGGTTTCTCCCTGGCTTAACACCGCGATTCACAAACAAACACTGACGTCTGGTCGTCCTGAAAAGCTTGGGGTTTTGTCACCGGCTTGCTCGCTGACAGAAACAGCTGCTTGAGAACTTTACGGCTTCCCCTTCACAAGACGCCCAGCTGGCAACGGTATGTCTGATCGGCTCATTATTTCAACTCTGTACCTGTTCACAGTCACGGGCTAAGAAGCAGGCTTTGCCCAAACATCAAACATGTTTAAATAATAAATGATTTTAAATATCAGAAGTGTGACGCCTCTCTGACTGGAACCTAACAGAGTTATTCATTAAAGATGACTTTGATGTTACACACCATAATAGATAATGTCTCCCAACTAGCTGTCAGTGTTTTGAAACAATACATTTATCTAGGAAAAATTCTGGGATCAATGTTTCAATATACTAATAATGTTTCCAAACCAAATTAGGGCACAAAAATCATTTGTCCTTCATTTGATGGCTAAAACAATATTGCGAGGTTATCACTAATGACAGGTGAATTTAAAAACTGATACAATATTTTAGATAGAAGTTAATATATTTCAAAGTTGCACTGATCACAAAAATATAATGTTAGTCACAGAAAATGATCAGCAGACTGCTGTTACCTTCAGGTCTACAGAGCATTCGAGCCCCTTTCAGCTCATTGTTCAGGTTTCCCGGGCACAACTTTAGTGTTTTGGCTCTCTCTTTTAAAGTCTGTTCCCATCTGCAGCAGAACGCTCTGAACTCAAGGTACACTGTCTGCACAGCATCAAACAACAGACACAGGGAACGGAGCAGAACATTTAGCAGCTAAAGAGCCAGATATTTTCTCATCAGGAGCTAAGTGGAAAGCCAGGCAGAGCTAAAAGAAGACTGAACATGCTGATATTTTTCAGATGGCCAAAGACAAATTCTATAACTACAAATAAATGCTCTGTCTTTGATGGCTCTAAATAGGCAAATTGGGCGAAAAGCCAAAACAACGTCAAAATGGTGTATTACTGTGTGTCAGACATGTGTAATGTCAGCCCTCCCCAGAGTGTGTGCTACTCACTTCCCACCAAAAATGAAGTCACTCACTATTTCTAGCCTCGACATATTAGTACTTTCAGAATGCGTTTTTATGTGATATTTAGCCAAACCCAAAATAATTAAGATTAAAGGTAAATGTTTTTTCATGTAATAATTTACAAAACACAAGTGAAACACACTGATGATTGCTGATATTTTGATTTAAGGTCAAAACCAAACTAATAAAGAGAAACTGTATTTTGAATTTTCTTTATGGATTTTTTTTCGTACCCTCCTTTGTGTAGGTCAGCAGACGGGGGTCTTTTGCTGGCGGTCCCGTCCTGGTGGATCTTCTTATCCAACGACATAGACAGCGGGGCATCGCGCACAGGAAGCCCCAATACCAGCGTCTCCTTGGTAACAGAGATGGCCTCATCCGTTCGACCCATGTGCTTCTTGGCATAGTCAAAACCCTGGACAGGCTGGGAGGGAGAAGAATAGAACACACACCATCAGAACCAACATGACACACAGTTTTACACCGTCAAATCTCTTGCAGCTTGTTGATCAATCCATTCAGAGACTGAAGTCAAATTTGCAGAAATGTTTTTTTTAATGTGCGGTTTTAGACAACGAGCTTAATTTTCAATTTGCATTTCAGGTTGGATGGATAGACCTAAAACTACATGACGCATGAGAGAAAAAACAAGCATTGGTTTCCAGTACATAAAGCACATGCATAGACAGCAAAGAGGCAACATGAGAGACAGTAATACTCAATAGTACAGTTTTTTTTTTTATCTGTTTATATAACACAGCCTGGTGAAAGAGGGACATACTTTAAATATATGTAATTTATCACCTGCAGCAATTAGCGATGACAATAAGCAGCCACAGAAATACAGCATTTACACCATGATGCATGGTTCAGAGGAGCATGGCAAATTGCTGTACTAATTGCAGCGGATGTTGGTAAGAGAGCTTAAAATGGTATGGTTTTCAAACGATTAATTAAACAATGGATGCGCACGACAGCGAGGCAAACCACAGTCAGACCGACATACTGTGGTGTTATTTTTAGTCCGTAGGAGTTCTAGAAACTTTAAGATAAAAGAAACCTGTGTAACAAGATTAAATCACAAGGTAGTGGTTAAGTTGGATAAATGTGTCCCAATTCCCTAAAAATAAGACACTGTAGATTCACAATTACACTCCCCTATGCATTAGCAAGTGATTGAAGCTACTATACTTGCATAAAACCAACTTTAAATTACTTTTTAATAATTGAACAAATGGAGCTTTAGCAAAAGTTCAGACACAAAGACCCTCTTTGCATGCTAAGGTCTGTAGGTGTAATTCACATTATGCATTCACATCTCTCAGGCGGGCACACATAATCTCCTCAGTGTAATTTCCCAGGCTGTTAAATTGATATATCAGCTGATCACATCTGCTGGTCACATCTAACCGAAATTACAGTGGCACACCTTCCACGTCTATCATCTTGTTGCAGTGTCTCTGTCTCGTTGCAGGGAATTCTCATACTGCATGTACACCCCTCCACCACCTTCACAGCTCCATCCATCCATCGGCTTCATCTTTCTTCAGCCTCATCAACTAGTCAGTCCCCGCTGAGTCATCAGCCACCGTCATCAGTGTCTTCACTCCACAGGAGATTTATCTTTAATCTCATTTATCTGATCAGAGCTACTGCTCAGGGATGATTGTCATTGCTCACTAAATCTCCCTGCAAAGTCTAAACACCAAAGACTTTATAAATACACTATTTAGAAATCACCATTTGTACAACAAACATTAGCTTGTCTCTCCTGATTGAATTGAGATACAACATGGAAATTAATGATCTTAAGAGGTGCAGGTAGGCAGATTAAGGAGTCAAGAGATCATCCACTCTGAGGATTTCAGTGGGATTTGAAACCGTCAACATGACAATCTTTTATATATATATTTTTAACAATCTTCTAAATTCTGTTTTAATGTGTTCTTCCAGATGTGAATGAACACAAAAAAGCAAAGCCATGTTATAGATTTGACAAAATTGGAAAATTAACTCTTCTCAATCTCTTTTAATACAGTATAAAAACAATAAATTGATTAATTCTGCAACATTGATATAATGAACTGCAAATTTCTTCAAAGTGTGCCTTCAACATTTTCTCTTCCAGTCAAAGCAAGGTGATTGCATGTTAGTTTACTACAGAAAACATGGCATGGCCTCCTAAATATTAAAGAAAGAATTAAGTCTTACTGTCATACCAGATGAAAGCAATTGGTTTGTCTCCCACAAACCCAGTTTTATCAGTCTCTGATCCCACGGGCATATAAAAAAGTTGAAAATATTTCTAAAAAAAATCTGGGGTTCACGCATAAAGACACACAGAATAATTCAGCAGAAGACATGTTTTGCTAATACTTCTAAGGTGAGAACACATTCTTTGTATTTCTAAATTCCTTTCAATTCATAGAATAGAGAAAGACCCTTTTTATGTTGCATAACAAAGGAGATGAAACCCTGATTTTTGCCTCCCCCTTTTCTATTTTCAGCATCTCTAAAATGGGACGCCTAATGCGTTTGATGATGCATGCTGAATTTTGAGTGCATGTGAGGTTAGGCAGCACGAGCATCCGGCTGAAGGCGCTGTTAATAATAATTCATCAGTCATACACACCGCTTTGCCCTCAGCTTGCTTCTACACACGTGGTTGCAGCTGTGGCTAAGTATCAGGGAAATTGATATGTGTCCTTGTGTACGTGTATGTGACAAGCGAGAAAAGGGCAGCACGTTAGGGAGGAGGGAAGTGGCGACTTAAATGTGCTGTTCCAAATATATCATAGCACCAATGTACATTATGTGTATGGACTATTGCGGAGCAAATATTGGACATGTTGTTTCAGGGGTGCTGAGCTGAGAGCAGCAGCAACCTGACACACACTGACAGTCACAGATGTGTCATTCGGTGGCTGATGGGTAGCGGCTGTCATGCATGGGGACAGTATGGATTCTCAGAAATGACAGTGCCGAAGGGCGTAACCTTGGAAAGTGCGTCTGACATTTCACGACTCTCGTGTTTTACAACACTAGCTCAAGGTCTCTTTCTCGGTCTCGTTTTTACACATCCGCACATCATTCTCTCTTAATTCTATTTGCCTCTCTTTCTTTCTAATACTCCATCTTAGTTTTTTTCCACGTCTACACCATCATCTCTTTTTACTCGCTCCTCATATGTCCACCGACAGCGTGTTGACTTAACAAATAGCCATCTTTCATCTTGTACCAGCAGCTCACTTTAATGAAGACTTTGGCTGCACAGGGATTTGTGGTATGGCACAAGCCTCTGATCGCTCTGTCAGAGATGGATGGCGGCATTTCTCCACACCCATTTAAAAAAGTGACAGAGGAAAAAGAGTGGGGGGAGAGAGAGAGAGAGAGAGAAAGACCATAGCACAAGATGTCATGTGAAGTGACTGCGAGTGCGACCCCGCTGCACCACCAAATCATCCGCACTTGTTTTCCTTGCTTGCAGTATCAAACAGAAGCTTCTCTTCTTGTCTAATTTTAACTCAGAGCAACAACCAACAGCAGCTTGGTGACGTACAGCAGATGGACGAGATGTGCTCTATTCCCCCTGTGGCCATATTGATTTAAATTCAGCTGTAGCAAGGCAGATGGCAGAAGTGCAGCATTGAGCTGCATACGAAAGAAATGGCCCTGAGTCGGTACATTTAACAAGTAAAATAATATAGTCTACACAGCAGGGGTAAAGCAGGGCGCACATACAGTAGACGGGATGCTTCACCGCTCAGATAAACTCCTCCTGGGGCAGGTTGATGCACAAAGCAGCAAAATGCAGAATACATTGAGTCCTTTAAATGGCAGCCACCGCATTGTACTTTCATTGAACAGTTAACAAATGAAAAATGGATTGCTTCTACTTTTGCTGATTCCACCTCTATTGTATTCTGTATGGAGGCAGGCAATCGGAGGCTTTCACGCCTATACACAGAGGCACAGAGGGAGTAAAAGCCATTTTGAAGAATGTTCCGGCTGCACAGCAGACGTGTAGGGTGATGAAGTGAGCTGGACTCTGCAGAATCACTGTGTAATGCTTAAACACACGTGCAGACCTCATAGGAACCACATTATTGATCTGCAGCTTTAGCTTGTCCTGCATGGTGACTGATAGCCGAGTGGGCTGGGAGAAGCTCACACACACACACATACACACACACACACACACACACACAAACGCATGCACACACACACACAAACAAACACACACACACACACACACACACACACACACAGTTGATCAACTTGATTGAGTCTATTATTCTGCTTAGGTCTGGTTAGTATTCATGAGGCAGGCCACACACACACACACACACACACACACACACAAATCACTGAGGTTGACTATGGCTTAAAATAAAATTCCCCACATGTCCACATGTACAGTACATATTAAAAGCTATTGGTTGCTATAATTCTTTCCCTCTCCATATTGGCTAAAAATTTCTTACAGAAAGCCAAAAAAACTTTGAAAGCCAAAATAGTTGGATGAATCAGTGGGTATCTTCCAACAATACAGTCCCCCCCTCTTTGTACTACAATCCCTCAACTAAAGCTCAGCAACAAGACACCGTCTGGGGAAAAGACAAAGACAGAAATTTTTGCATTACAAAGACTGTAGTTTGGAAGATACACACTGGATTTCACAAACTTCAACTGCTCAAGCTTCATCTCAGCTTTAGAAGAACTTCCACAGATAAGTTGGATGTTCATCTTGGATATCTGCTTAAATCGCCCGTGTTCAGTGGCAATAAAAAACTCAGTATTCAAGGCATAAAATTCTACCGATTTTTTTAAAATGCAGGTTGTGACAGAAAAGTGCTGTGGATTTTGACCCATATATCTTACATTGCAAGCACTTGAGTTGAATCACTTCAAGATCCAGGTAGCGTTGGGGTCTGAGAAGCAGATACCAAGCCTATACCTTTTGCTATAGTGTTTGTTATGTTTCCTCTCTCCCTAAATACTAATAAATAGTAAAGAAACAGGAACTTTTTTAATGTACAAATACACATGTTCATATTGTATCAAGGCAGGGTTTTAATCAATTTGGCACATTGGCACAAGCTCTTCCCAAACCAATTCCTTAAATACTCATTTACATTGCTCATGCATGCCACTGCTTGAGATTTCAACTGGGTAAATATCACCGTGGATAAGAGCAGCAACTGTAGACTCATGGCACCATTCGTGAGATCTCATACAGTTTTTTGGGGGACTAGTTAATATTTGATGCACTCTCTCGTAAAACATAACAGAAGTAACATTAAATGTTTGCAAATAATTGTGAAAGCAAGTGAAACCTTGGAGAACCTAAACTGAAATGCTAATGTCATACAGTAAGGAGATACACCATAGCAGGCACAACAAAGACACATCATGTACATTTACATCTATCCACAGAACCATCCATCCCTGCCTCTCAATTTACCTCTTGAGTAAAGGCTGGATTTTTTTTGTTTAATCTGTCATCAATGGATGCTGCTGTTCTGCTGGTGGACTTGCAGTGATAAGCTTGCTGACACAATCTTGTGGAAACTCATTTAAAAACTAGGTGAATAAAAAGGGATAGGGTTGGGGTCTGTGCAGGGCTCCTGCTGAGCTACCATGGGATGTGAGAGCGTTGCTTTATCTGAGACGAGGAGGATGAAACGATATGGGGAAGGAACTGACAGAAAGGCAGTCCAGACTGATGACAGAAGCTTGAGTCACTTTTTTATGGATGCTACAAAATGAAAATAGATTGGTTTGGTTCACAGGTGTTAAGCTCCCTTACTGTTTTTCATGTTTATGAGCACTGGGTCAAAATAGCTTCCTCTGGCCAGTGGAATTGAGCTCATTTGCCTGCTTTTACGAGCCAGTGCCTCCCTGTTAATCCAGGCGATCGAAATCAAACCTAACCAATTTTGATCTTAAGGAACGTGGTTGTGAATTTTACACCCCTATTACAATTTTTTCACTTTTCACTCTTCCTGCCCTCCCCCCTCCTGCCTCCTATTGATCTTCCAATGCCAATGATTGACGATGGCGGAATAAGTCATGTCCACAGCACAGTAGCCACATGCAAGAATTTGCCCAGCAACAATGACAGGCAGCACATATAGCAATAAGCAGCCAGCAAGGCACTTGTACATGAGCTGATTGGCTGTCAGCCAGTCAAAATCACGAATCCAACCAGTAATTCATTCATTCGCTGAGTCACTCAGTCTTCCACCACACCAGTCTCTTAGTGAATACCTGGTGGTGGTAACTGCCCTCCCTTCGATATGAGGTCTAAACAGAGAGACAGTCAGAGGAACAAGGTCATGGCGGGTTAGTTAGTTATAGATTATAATAGAAATAGGGCATTTAATTAAAACTGACTGATTAAACGAATAAAGACACAGCTTGGGTCAATTTGTTTTGTTGCTGTTTTGGAAGTAATAGCCATTTGTGTCAATAACAATAATCATATGATATCTGGAAAAAACACAAGCAGTAATACAATCAGAGTACAACCAATGTAACACCATTTACTATGGTTTCCAAACATCTTACTGCTTTACTTTTGGTTTTCTCACAGATGATTGCACAGCATTTGCAGTACATTTTGATGGGAAGCAAAATGCACTGCAAAAAGTATGGGGTATTTGCAAAATGTATGGGGTATTTGTCAGGGCACCAGAAACAAATGACTCTCAATTGAAGAAGGAATACTGATGATGATTTTCTGATGTTAAAATCTGAAATTCTTTGATCCATTAGAAAATATTCTTTGTAATGGTTTATTCATAGGAAGATTTCTTCAGAAAGTATCAGTTTGTGTGAAGTTTGACCAGAGTCATATCCAGAGTGAGGCCACTAGCCTGGTTGTTTGTGTAGCCAATGACAGGAAATCTTATTGTGGAAATCTGGTCATGATATGTGAAAAAACACACAAACACTATGAAAAAAAAACATCTTTAAAAATGAATTGGCTAATAGCGCGCTTATCCCTTCACTGAGCACAGTGACACAAGTAGCTGTAGTTCAGGCGCCTGCGTTTAAGAAAAAAATCTGATCTGTTCAATCCAGCGAGGTAGGAATCTACTACACACATGCTTGTTTGAAATAATTGATTTTGATTTAACTTTAAATGAGTGTGAGAGAATTCTATTATTGTGAAAGAGCTAAAATCACCCTAAGGTTCACTTCCAGTACACTGAGCTCTGCCATTTCCTCTCGGCCAATTAGTCTTTGCTGCATGCATGATTAGCAATGACTACGGGCTATTGGGCAGCGAGAAAACGTATGAGCGAGGCCCACATAGATGGGCTTCAATTTCTCTGACCTGAAGGAACAACTTAATACATCGTTTTGCTGTGCAATGTGTCACACATTCAGATATGAGTTATATAATCTTTTTTTTTTAAATATTCACATTAGACCTACTTTCTGGGACATGCTACAGTCATGTGAACATGACAAGGGTGAGACCGAACAACCTCAGAGCGAGCTAACAGCATGTATAGGCATTAATTAGAAGGAAAAAGAAACCAAAAAAATATGCAATTTTTGAAAAAAAAGCAGTTTAAAGGCAAATGACTGACCAAGTGTGGTGGTCTTACCTTAGAGCGTGTTTTGAAGGTCCGGAAGGCACCAGTTTTGAAAATGACCCGGTTCCTCTTACACAGGATGAAAGCCACCATGACGATCACCACCAGCAGCAAGAAGAGAGGCGTCAGAACGGCGATAATCCACAGGTTGCTGGGTGGAGTCTTTACCACAGCTACACACACAAGGTTCATTTGTTAGCGTCTGATGTTGCATTCAGTCATTCCTGAGCAGTTAAGAACCTTCATTGATGTCACAGCACACACAAGATAAGAAGGAAAAAAAACACTATTACACTTTTCACCCCTTAAGTTTGAGTCCTCCCAACAGACCAATGTTCCAGTGAGATGTGTTTTCATTCTAAGGAATAATATATTCTGTTTCCACTGAGTCTGTTAAGGTGAATTCACTGAATTTTAGAAGGAACACAGCGTTCTGTCTAGCAGTCTGTCCCAGCCTGGTAGTATCGCTCCAGTTTGTATATTAGAAATTCTTGGCAGATGTGGAAAGCGAATAGGTAAGAGGTAACTCTATGTCCTCACCAGTTGAACATCCTCTGAATGGCATTTTTTCTTGCCTAAGCAAACACAGCCTTTCCAGACTTCAGCTAATTAAAAAGTGCTGCCGCCACAGTCCTAACAATTTCAAACAAAAAGCCACAACCCAATTTTAGCTTCATTACACTGGCCACCATTGACTACATCAAAGAGTGTTGTCTGGGATCCTCCAGTGGGTCCCTATTAGAGATTCCAAGATTTAAAAGGGCCACTGGGCCTTTGCTATCAGTACCCATCCCTCTGACCATAGAGGATCAGGCAAGCCACCAATGTCCTCATTTAAATCTCTTTCATGGATTTTTTTATGTGCTTTTACCTAATCTCTTTCTATGTATATCTAATAATCTATTTTATTGTATATATACATTTATCACTGATTATTATTAATATTATTATTTAACTAAAATATCCTCTATCTTCCGAGCTTAATATATAACAGTATGGAATCAAAAATCTGTAGCTATCTTTGATTCTAAATATATGAATTTTAATTAGCCTTGACATTCTAAAGCTTTAGTGGAGTCGAAGCGCATTATGGAAATTTATGGAAAACCCAAATGCTCCAGTATGTCACAGTAAGCCAAGACTGTTCCACTTGAATTCAGCAGATAAACTCTAAGGAGCAGTTGAACAGAATGTTTTCACCAGTGTGGAATCTCTAAAATGGCTGCTGAATTACTAACGGTAACTGGGGTCTGGGAGTTGACTGTGAATCTTATATCTATGTATAATTTAAATACTATGTATATATATATATATATATATATATATATATATATATATATATATATATATATATATATATATATATATATATATATATATAGAGAGAGAGAGAGAGAGAGAGAGAGAGAGAGAGAGAGAGAGAGAGAGAGAGAGGAATTGTAATACATTTACAGTTTAAAAAGAAGAGGAGACTATAATAATATGCTTGAATATAATATAATTTGTGGTATTTTACTAAAAGAGCCTGGTTGATCTATTTGTTCACCTAATCAGTATTCATTAGGCAACTCAAAATGTAGATCAAGACGTAATGTGTGTTATACAATAAACAGTATATTCAATACAAAGTATATTCTCAATATTTTGGACTAAAAATACTACAGCTAATGTTAATAGTATCCATTTGCTTAACAGTATTCAATATGCCATTGTCTTACCTCTGAGTGTTTATAGTCTTGTTTGACAGTAACGAGACTATAAACTCATTATGTGCTCGATTTGCTCTTTGTGACTCATTTTTTAAATAAGACAGTTTACTTTTACATTACTTTGTCCTAATTTTGTTAACATTTAATTTTATTTCTCCTGGACGTGATCATTTGTGTAAATAATTCCCCATTTGCACTTGTCTTTTGTGCCTAATATGTTTGTGTAAACTTTGATACTGGTCCAGTAAGATAACCAGCTTACGCTCAGCCTGCACTTGCACGAAGTAGCCCAGGGTCAGAGCCATGGTCTGGGAGTCCAGACTGCTGAGGGTCTTGGCGGCAGTGGTTCCAGTGATGGGCGCTCCGCTCAGCTGGGCATAGTACGTCATCTCCGCTGGGTTCTTGGGACCAGGCAGCCGACGTATACTCACCATCTGCAAGATAAGAAATATAGTGTCCACCTCATATGACTTGATTGGACGACATAAAAACACATTTCCATTCTGGATTCATTTGGGCAAAATAATGATTTAACCTTGGTTTATTTGAAAGATTTCTTCCATGGCCAGATTTAAATCCTTTTTACTCACATACAGGTTTGAAGTCCCTGCTGTATCAACAGTGGCCTAATCAAAATTGCAGAATCATCTCTTGTTACTTTGATCACATTGAGCCATTCGCTGCAAGATAACTACACTTGGGGAAGACACTCGAGGATAACGGAGTCACTTGAAATTCCAATTTCCTTTCATCATACATCAAACACCTTTTTTTTTATTTGACGAACACATCACAAGGTTTAATCAAGTCTGGTAATTTGATTTTGTCATAAAACGAAGGGATGTGTGTTATTAAATGGCTGGATGGTTTCTCTCCAACCCCCCATTCCCCAGCTTCTCCCTCCTCTTTGCAGCCATTAAACTAGTCATCTGTGACTTCCCATAAAACTTTCAGGGTGAAGTCCAGGAGGAGTCAATCCTTGACTTAATTTGCAAAACGTAGAAGCCTGGGCAGAGAAGTGACATATACAAAACTGTAGCATACTGAATACACTTCTAACATTCAATTCAAAAACAGAATAGTTAGACATTTTAGGAAAGTTGTTCAACTACTTCTTCAGATTGAGATGCTCAACACTAAATGTGCATCTATGAAATATCGACCCTCACATCCCATTCTCAGAAAAATTGCCATGAGGCGTATTTTACAAATTTTTCATTTTTTCTTTAGGTGAATCTATCATCATAGTTGAATAACTTAAAGTCAATATACATTTCCTTGTTTTCCTGTTATGTTGAAAAGACCAAAAGACAAAGAGCCATCCTCGTTAGTGCAGTCAAAGACAACACAACATCTGACTGACATCTGAATCACTGCTCCTCCGCAGTCTGTCCACATGTCGGAGGGTTCCTGCAGGCATCAGCAAGAAGAGTCCCTGCTCATAACTGTCAGCGGCTGTTCGGGGTGCCGGGTCTGTAGCGGTCCTGGGTGATGCCGGTATTCACACCAGCAGGCTGTGATCCTACTGACAGCACTGAATTTCAAAAGTTACTCTTGACTAATCCATGTATTTATCCCCTTACTTCATAATGTAGATTTTTTTTCTTTAAATACTTTCGAAGTCCTTTTCAAGCCACATGTAAATTGATTTTCTGTACTGATATGAATAGTAGCCAAACTGCTCTCAGCTGAACCTCATTTTAACCATAAAGAATAAGTGATATTCTATTTTTAGCTAGTTAGTGGCATGGGTCTAGGGGAAATCTATATCGGGCAGTTGGCCCAACACTGGACAACTTTTACATGGATTGCCATGACATTCATCATCCTGACTTTGGGGAACTGCTCTAGTACCGCCTCAAACTCTACATCCTGGTCTCTGTGGAACGACCTCAGCAACCATTGGAGCGATTGCTGTGAAATATGATTCACTCACAAGACCCCGGTGGATTGGTTGTAGTCATTTTTATTGTCTAACTTCTAACATGACTTTACTAACCCCAACATTAGCAGGATTAAATCATTATTTTCCCATCGGACTCAGTTGTACTTTGTGTTCAGTGCTAATTTGCAAATGTCATTATGCTTACATGCTAAATCAACATACTGACTGTAGTAAACATTAATACAAGATAAAAATCAACACAATAGCCTCATCAATGTGTACTGGCAGCAATAAGCTCATGTAAAACCTTTAAGAGCCATTAGCACAGCTGTAGATTTTGACGTAGACTTAATATACTTTTTAAACAGCCAATACCTGTAAGTACTGAAAACTATTTAAAATGATTACGTTAGCAAATACGTTTTCACTCAAAAAACTGGAAACCGTTTCTTAATAAAAAGAAAGTACAAGAATAAAAGAATATACGTCACCATACAAGTCTACAACTATTACCATGAATACTCACAATGACAAGAAAGTCCCAACTACCTGTACGGTGTAGCCCCCCACAGTGGTGGCCCGCCGGGATCGTGCGGAATGAGAGCCCTGCCTGCCGGCCACCAGGAAGAGCTCGGCCAGCCGCTGTTCCATCAGGCTGGCGAAACTCTGGTAGTTGACCTCCAGAGAAGAGCTGTCCACATCCTGGATCACTGCATATACAGACACGAGGTGGCAGAGGAGGGATTCAGGGAATAGGTAGGTGTTCAGGCAGGCGGAGAGGACACGGGGTGGAAGGGAACAAAAAGCAGGGGAGAAAAGGAGCAGTGTTGTTTATTTTAAGGAGAACAAGGGTGAAGAAGAGAGGTGAAGAGAAACAAGAAACAGAAGATGATTGGAATGTTAGATGGGACTGAACATTCATCCCTTCCATTTAAAATCCTCTCATCCAGAAACCTCTATTATAGTGACACACAGACCAATGATTGTCTGTCCCTATTTCACACACACACACACACACACACACACACACACACACACACACACACACACACAATGTCTGAATAAATGTTGGCCTAACTGTGTTTATAACTTGAAGGAATAAATGAGACAGAGCAATGGACAGGCTGAACACACTCAGGCCCTGTTCACACCTACCATTAACATACGTACACAGGCATGCACACGCACACACACACAGACACACTTCCACACCATTCACACCCGCCCGTGATGTGATGTGATCTTTCCCTCTGCCCCAGTCAGAAAGCTGTGAATGATACATCAATAGGTTTCCCCAGGAACACAGCAGCTATAGACACTCGAGAAAACAAGAGCGTGAGAGGGAGGGAGGGGGGATGTTAACACATGGAGGGAGGGAGCCAGGGAGAAAAGGAAAATGTATAGAGCAAATACAATTCTGCTGAGTTGTGTGTTTAACTAACTGCTGTTTTGTCCAATCGATGTGGCTCTTGATACCTGCTGATCACCCAGTAGCATTTATGCCCCAGTCTCTGCATGTGTGTGTGTGTGTGTGTGTGTGTGTGTGTGTGTGTGTGTGTGTGTGTGTGTGCATGTGTGTGTGAAGAGCAATTTACCTGTTATCACCCAATAGTTCTTAGTTGCCATTGATGTGTTGAGATTATGGTATTCAAGAGCTGGAGATAAGAAGAAAGACAAAGAGAGAGGTAGAAAGAAAGTAAATGATTATAACTGTATCTGTAGTCTTTAAAACGCATTAATTACAGTAAGACTCGCAAAACCATGCCTGGAATTTGATTTGGAAAACATTCATGATATTTGCTATGTAGGTGTTTTTTTTTAAATAAAACAATTACTCTATCACCTATTGAATAATCTCAACATCAACTTTTGAGGTTCTGGTGTCTTGTGAAGGGTTATGTTACCTCCAATTCAATTCAAAATGGCAGCATTAAACACCCAGATAACCTGAAACTGCCAGTGCCTTTTTGTTAACATAATTGGTCCAATTATTTATTTGGGGAGGGGATACATTACAGAATGGTATTTTTTTTACATTCAAGTTACATTGCTGTTCAAAAGAGCAGATGTTCTCTGTAACTGGCTCCTACTGCTCCTGAAGAGTGAGTGATCATTATGGGTTGTTTGTAGCCTTTATGTTGCTAGGCTACCATGTCTGTTTCTAGTGTGTCATTAGGGAGTTGATGGCAGCTTGTGTCCTGACGTCTCTCTACTACAGAGCCAGATTGAGGACAAGCTCTTCTGTAAAGACAGATCAATACATTCCTTTGACATGCTGCACAAATATGGAAATATATGCTGACTGCAGTAACACACCTTCTATTCGTGATTTTTTTTTGTAAATAATTTTATTCAACTCTAAAAAATAAATGTAATGAGTATCTCTCCAGGTAAAGGTATCTTCCTATTTGTGATGTTTCTAATTTTAAAAAGTTGCTTTTTGTCTTTCTCTCTTGTACATTTCCATGAAGGAAACAATAGGATGCAACACTGCCTGGCATCCTATTAGCAACCTTGTGAAATGGAAGCATCCACCCAACAACAGGTGAAAGCAAAAGAAAAAATGCAGGATTCATAAATCTATGTTTGTATTTCGATGAGCTACCACACAATGATGGAGTAACTAAGAAAATATTAAATGCACTTAGTGGACTGAAATAAAGCAAATTATCAATTTACTCTAACTGATCAAATTCTGCTTTTGGTCTGAATTAGAAAAATAGTTACCTTTAAAAATAGTATCGGTATGTATTTCCACTTAAGCATATTTAGAGAAGGTTGTGAAATAATACCTATACAATCAAAAAATCATGTTTTATAGGATATGGCTCGCAAAGAGAAACATTAAGTACATGTCTCAAATACAATCCCATCTTATTTAATAGCATCTGCAGAAAACCTAATTAAACGATTTTTTTTTAATTCCTCTCAAAACAAAATAAAAGTACAGAATCTATGAATATATGCACATATTTATTATTACATAGGTATAATTGTTGGATGAAGGATGTCTTCTGCCTCTCTAAAAGGTCTATTTTCAGGGTTGGATGTGCACTGGAAGCCTCAAGTTTCCACATCGCATCAGACGAAATAAACAAGTTGTGGTGTCATGAAACATGCTTGTAGGTACAAATCTTCAACCCAAATTTAAGGTAAACACAGACTTTTCTCTCATCAGCACATGGGAAATGTAAAAAAAAAATGGCAAACTGCATATTGAAGCTTAAACATCCAACTTAAGGAACACAAATAAAACCCATTGTTGAGTAGAGGTGAAGTGTTTATTTATGTTTTAAAAATTATGTTTTATTTAAGCCTCCTCATACCTAAAATATTTAAATTTGATCACTTGGCTTAAAAGGTTTTTAGGTTCTTACCACATTTGTGTGGTGCAGTGACAGATCTGCAGAGGAGAAGAATTTTAGCTGCAGCCCCCAGCACAGATAATACAATCTGATGAAGCACTTCTTGTCAGGTTTCATTAACACCTTTTATCTTCCTACCTCTCACTGTCTACTTCCTCTATCTGTCTATACCACCTCTTAACACTCCTTTCTGCCTGTGTGCCTCCGCACCTGCTCTGTTCTCCACCTGTTTACCTGTCAGCCTATTCATATCCTAAAACGCCTGTTCCTTTCTGTCCAACCGTCTCCTCCTTTCTTTATCTACTCGTCATCACTCCTTCAGTCCACCATCTTCCTTCTGTGTCCTATTCATCTGTCAACCTATCTCTCCTTATTTCCCATCTGCCTGTTTCACCATCTGTTTCCACCTAACTCCTCCGAGCTGGCTGTCTGCCGAGACTTGTGTTAAGCCCGAGTCAATGGCGATGCAGCGTTTCTACTCAGCTCTCTGAATGTCTGTCTGTCTGCTGCCACCCTCCCTCGTGTTTTGTATACACACAAGCGCATTTACATTCACGGAGCGTTTCTCCGGGTTAAACAAGTTGATATTAAGTACTTAAGACAAACTGCATTGAAGTGTTATGGATCAGACTCATTCAGTGCCCTTTACGGAATCTGTTCAAGATGAGCAGCTCAGGGGAAACAAATATGATTTTCATTTGCACACCAGCTGGAAAAGGAAATTGCATAATGCTGCTCAAAAAAAAGACAAAGGAATCAGCTTCTGCTCTAGGCTAGCAATCAAAATGAAAATACAATTCCTTTTTATTCTCTCCATCACTGATCCAAGTTACATTCACCGTGTGAAAGCCTTATTTGTTCTTTCATTAACTGCCAGTCTTTGCCTTGTCCTTTAAACAAATACAGTCTTATATTCCTGACAGCAGTCTGGCTGTAAGAAAAAGAATAAGAGCTTTTTCTTTTGACAAGGCTGCTGAAAGCTTCCAATATGCAAAATACCCAATATCATCAGCAAAGATAGGCCCCATATACTTGATTGACAACTGATACTATGCACAGTTTCAAACAGTAATAGTCAAACCGCTAATAATCTTGACTAAAACAAATTATTAAATATTTTTCACATGAGGGTCAGTAACAAATATTGGTTGGCAAAATAAGAAAGTCAAAAACTTTAAAAATTGTTTTATAAGCAATCACCAGGTTTCTTAAAATGTACATTTTGTGCTCATGCTCATATTTTGTCATTTAGAAGTCCATTTGGATTTTTTCTTTCCAGAAATCACAATTTAGTTTAATGTTTTGACATGCAATGTCAAAATGGTGCAACAGATGAAGAATGAAAAAATGTAAATATTATTTCCACCTACAATATAAAACTAATTGATAGCGTGTGATTCTAATTTTTAAAACCTTTTTAAGAGGGTTAAACTACTATTTACAGACATTCCAAACTACGACACAGACACTGTACTCCTAAATCATTAAAATTACATACATTCCACTATGTACTTCCCAAAACATTATAGCCGTACTACTTTTGAGCAGATAGAAAACCTAAAATCCTAAGTCAATTAATATTTCACATGCTTTTTAGCTATGGATTTATTTTTGTTTGAGATCACTTAATATCTTAAGGTTGAGTGGTCAGCCATCATGTCGCTTTCTGCATTTCCCTGTTTCTCCTGTTATGTAACGGCAATTCTTTTACCCAAAAGATGGGGTGGCCTTGGTGCCAAAGTACAGATCATGAATGAATCTCCTGCTCATTCAGGAACAGAGAACACTTCCAGGTAAAAGTTCAAATGTAGATGCGCATGCAGCTGCCCACAACTGGCTACATGTGAACAGGCACTGAATTAAGGATCCCTCTGTGCTCTCCCTGTCAATATGCCTGTACGAGACATGTCTGTAAAATTAAACGTAGTTACTGGCAGGACATCATGAATCCATTTACACCTGCTCGTCCTTCCTACATAAGTAAAAGAAGCTGTTTTTAACGAAAACGGGCACGGTTTCCGTGGCGATGCTGTGTGGGTTAAAATGTGATCATTTGAAGTGTGATGTTTCAGCCCTTCAGGTGTAGAGAGCGTGCACAAATAGATACTAATCTAATCTCACCAGGCTAAAAATAGCTCATTCAAGGGGCATGGACAGCAGACTGCCTATGGCATGATTCAGATGATAGAGAGTTGTACAGCTGTTTGCCCTTTTAGAATCTCCCAGATGGCATTAGAGGATTGAGTGAAATACAAACAGAACTCGAACAGCTCATCTATGAGGGCTTTGGCCTTTCCCCTATGTTTGTAATTTATTTTAATAATCCAAGGCAAATAAACCAAACATTGTGTAACTGTCCTGCTGCATCAAATATTGTCTGCTGGTTCAGGGGTCTGAAGCTGTCACGCCACAGAATGATGGACAGGTATTGAAAACAAAGGTATCATGATTATTCTATAGATGGATCTAATTTGTCCTACACCTATTAGTAACTGAACACCACAGTAGTTTAGTCCTGTAAACATTCCACATTTTGCATCATGAAAAGTATGTATTTAATTAAATTAAATGCAATGTTGTGGCTCCTGCTTTGCTAAACCTGTAACTCTGTAATACTTAATTCGTATTAGGCTATATGTATCAAGTAGAGGTACTCAACAGCTCTGAATATATATAACTTAGTATTGCTATGCTGTGTTCACTTTTGAGTGATGCAGTGGTTTATGAAGGATTTCATTTAAACCCCTCTTATATTTACAGAATACCCTGCCCACATAGCAGACACTAAAGACACGCTAACCTCTATTTAACTATGACATCGACTGACTGAATGTCAGTCGATGTGAGGTGTATTAAACGCTGAAAAAGGAAATAAATGTATCTTGCAAAATGTCAAATGTATAAAAAAAAGTCAATGCCGTTTTGAAACAAGATGCAAAACCTTCTCAAGTGCTTTATGACCCTAAATATTCTTTGTTCACCCTACTATCCACCTCAATCTCATCCCTATAAACACTGTGCAGCAAAAGAATGGCACACAGTTTGTATTGAAATAATTGTATAGCGAGTGGCATTAACCTAGGCTGTACCAAAGCACATTTGGAAAACAAATGAGTTGTGTATAACCATATTTTGTAGGAGACAGGGTTGACATTTCTTGAGGTCAAAGTATAATCTGACGGTCGTGCTTGCACAATATAGAGTCATTCCGAATTCCCCTCTTTGAGAAGCGGGTCAAACATACGCTACGTCATGAATCATGCATTACCCTGCAGTGAACTCATTGGTTCCCCGTAGTCAGTGTTGTAGGCATCCTACATATGCTGTGCAAGTCTGTCTCGGCCCAGCAGCACACAGACCCAGCAGGACAACAACTGTTATGCAATGACCATAAAATTATCATGAAGAGACTGGACTCCTCCTAATGTCCAGTCAGCATGACAAGCTTGGATGAGTTACCACCATAAGTTTGGAATAGTCTGCCCCCCCCTCCACACACACCCCTTCATCACTAAATATATTTGTTCCCTCCCTAAGTTCAGTCTCTGTCTAGTGAGGCTTGAAATAATTTGCCATGAGTGCAAAAGTCAACCTTCACATCCTACTGTATGTACACCACTCAAGGGATTCATATTATTTCTCTCTCACACATTCCAGGAAAACTTTGTAGTTTGATTTTATTTTATTATTTTATTTTAATGTGAGATGCCTTAACCTTCAGAGAAAAATTATCAGTGTAAAAAAAAGGTAGGGAGTTAAAAAAAAAAAAAAGAAGCTAATAGAAATGTATGACTACAAAAAATGTCTAAAACTTCAACTTAAATGAACACAGACTTTAATGCAGAGATGAAAAAAGGGTTATCTGAGATCATAGTGATGATCATTAATTTGATTCATGAGGCACATTTTAACAAGTCTGACTTGTAGCTCAGCATCAAGAGTGCATGTTGTCGGATTTACGTACGCTCAGCGATGACCAGCGGCGGGTAGAACAGGAAGTAGCCCACCAGCTCAGCGGTCAGCTGGTTAAGGAGGCCGCTGGAGATCGTCCCGTTAAGAACGGCATCCTGGTTCTTCACAATGTACACCAGAGAGACAGATGGAGAGCCCGGCTCCTGGGACACACTCTGGATCTAAGGATAAAAACATAAACACAGCAATTCAATATTTTATTTGATTCAACCAGTTACAAGCTTAATATGTGCCCCACGGGGGCAATATAATAATTATTTCAAAACTCTATATTCATAGCATATATAGATAGAGGGACAGCTGAGTGCATGTATAATTCAGACATCCATGCAGAAATATCTAATGGTATTATACCAAATGTTTCACATGCTCATGAAGAATGCATAACAAGGCTCTAGACACAGTATGACACTTCGAATGGACAATATTTTTTCCCCTAACTATAGACCTGTGCAGCGCTCTGAAAATAATGTGACTGAGTCATCATACAGTAGTGAAGTAGATGATGATACGAGATACGAAGAATTACCATCACATTCCTCCATGACTATAAATATTTCAGAGGATGAATTATGAATGGACACTATATATGCTTCTGCTTGCTGAGACCCACTTTATGAGTATGGTGGTGTGTATATATATATCCTGCAGTCGTGAGAGTACCTTGACAGCCAAAGAGAAAGTGATAGAAAATGAGAAAGATAGGAAGAAGTGGAGACCAAGAATAGCAAAGATAACTGAAATGGTTTAAGCATAAAACAGCACCATGGACACAGAAGAATGAGCTTTGATTGTGTCCTAGAAATAAACTAGAATGTTCCTCTGTCGTCACTCCTTCTTTTCAGTGCAAATTGCTACTGAAATCTCTGAAAAGTCTGACATTTGAGACCTTCTATTGAAAAATTACAGAGCAATTTTCTGTGTTTATGTGTCCCATATTGTAAAAAGTGATATTTTATTTACTTTTTGATTCTAAGAAAATCCAGGTGTTATATGAATACTCCCCAATGTTTCAAATCACCCAATCTACAGATAAATGCACGCAGCTGTGTTTAGAAAATGTGCTTTAAAATGAGTTGTCATAACGTCTGAGTTGTGATGTCACAACTACCCTCCTTTTACACCTATTTAAATGAGCCAGTCAGAAGCCAGGCTCATTACCATTAACAAGAAGATCACAAAACTGTTGTTTCTAGAGCTCCAGAGAGCGAAAAGCAGTACCTCCACAGTGAGCCTGTAGTAGGTCTCCAGCACTTTGTCCTGAGCCTCCTCGAAGGCGTTCTCCAGTCTCTGCTCCAACATCTGGACAAAACTGCATGAGTAGATGTTGTCTGTTGGGCCAACAAACCTCAACACTGTGGAGGAAAGGATTTTATTTTAAATGTAATGGAATCGCATGTAAAAGCGTTAAGCTGCAGGAATACAAACTGGAGACAAGAAAATTATCTCCTTAAACAAGCTGAATGTAGAATATGTATCTCAGACTGTTGTAGTATATAATATTAATTATTGTAGCACTCTGGATAGATGTTTTTTTCACTGCACTCTGACTTTCTTTGCTCTTTTATGTAAAGGAATAGAAGAGGTGGAACATTATTCTGACCTAAATTCTAACACTGTGGTGCTAATGAGTCCAGGTTCTCTCGATCTCCCCAAAAACTCACTTTGACATCTAATGCAAATTGTGCTGTGGTTAGTAAACTAACGTACTATGTATTGATGGTTTATGGGCTTTTTAACATCTAAGTAAAAGAAACATGTCATATACTATAATTCATGGCATTATGGAAATCATTAAAAATCCAGCTCAAAATCTTACCTTTTCCTTGCCACTATGTGCATGATTCTAACATTTCCATCTTTGCCATCACTCAAGCACTTATATATTTATAATTTGACGTGTTTAAAGAAAAAGGATTTTACAAAGACTGACATTGATGAGATATTTCAATTTACAGAGGGCCTATTGTGCACAATTCCAGCTCTACATTTTATTCTCCACTAGAGTAGCTTTGTATGATTCACTGTCACAGGCCCCCTACTGATCAACCCACACTGTTCTGATTAAAGCTTCCTGAGCTTTGTCCTGTGAAGCACATATTAGCATTAAGTTACTGCTGATGACAAGCATAATATTCCCTGCTTTTGCTCCTTCAGAATGAGAATAGGAGACTTTCATTGTGAAGAATTTACAGGGTATGAAATATGTTCTTCACCAAATCAATGGATTGTAATGGATCAGTTAGAAATCACACAGAGAAGATGAGTAGGAGCAGAAACAGCCACAGTGAGATGTTGGATCAAGGATTTTGGAAATGTCTCCACTGTGGGACAAATATGGGTTATTTTTATCTCTTCTCTTAAGAAGATGCTTTATTCTAACAGGGATCATGCTTACATACATTTACCCTATAATTTAATATTTTGAAAAAAATACTGTGAATATCTGACATTCTATATCTATATATGTATCTATGATGAAAGCATAATAGGTTGAGCTACCTATGCATTTGCCTATTTACCTATTTACAAGCAGACAGGAAGGAATTTGCTATTGTGTTTCTGCCAACCCAATACATTTCAGTCAAGTATTACTCTATGCTGTAGGTTTTATGTTTATATGTATGTATATTTTATGAAAATATGTAGGGCTTTAGCTACTAGATGGTCCACTCTGTTGCCCAGTATATGTCTGTTGTTTGGTGCTGGACAAGTGGCAAACCTGTGAGTTTTATTGTGCTGAAAACAGCTGACTGCTGCAGTGATTAGACTAAAACAGTTGTAGGCTGTAAAAACAAAACAATAAAAACAAAAAAAAAGAATCTGTAGAGATGATAGCGATTAATTATCAATGGGTTCATCACTATAAAGAGCCTTTTCACAATACATAGGCTTAATTGTATTGTCAATAAAATATTGATTAATAAAGCTTTAATAAAGCTTACATTTTATAAAATGTAATATGTCAAACATCTACATTCTAAACTATGTATTTAATTGCCATACATTATGTCTTGTGAACTAAATCAATCTGGAAATATCAACAACATGATTTTACCCACTAAAAATTATTGGTTACAAACTGAAATCTGCATATGACAAAAGTTTCCTCTTGCTCCCAGAAGACTTGATGTAGATGAATTTGTGAGTGTCACCACATCCAGTGTCTGTTCAAATGAAAAGCCCTTGAGCATGCATACACAGCCCCACCATATACTCGATTTTGACCTAGTCTTGTTTAAGAGGCTTATGAGTTTGACTGAATGGACCAATTTGCTTTTGCTCAACACTCATGGGAGTTTGTATGGGATTATGGTATCAGAGAAGAGTAAAGGACAGCAGACATGTAATCAGAAATTTCTAATTCTGTCTCTGCTCCTCTCTTCCCCTCTGGTGTACCTTCGCTCCCTCCTTCTCTCTGAATATCTTTAACTTCTGCTGTTCTTTATCCTTTTTCCTTATATGATCATAAGTATGTTGCTTTTGTTGTTTTGTCTACACATTGATCATTCTTATCTTACTTTCCATCAGGTTTCATCACCTGTTTTCAGTTGCAGGTGAATGCTTGGAAAGGGCACCCAGGTCGCCACGGGAACCAGAACTGCCTTAACCAATGGGGTGTGCTGTCTGATGTCTGACAGTAGCTTGTCGAATCCGTAAACGTTCAGGGCCTCGACCACCAAGGAGGAAATGTAGACTGTTTTAACGCTGGCAACATAATAACCCAGCGTCACGTTGTTGGGGCCGCAGTCCTCACGTTCCACCTGCAATGGAGACACATACACAGAAATGAAGAAGAATAATGAAGACCTTTTCTAATGCATGTTGTGCTTAAGCGATGGGTTTAGAAACAGACAGGGAATATTTTAGCTTCAGCATTCAATGTTCATAAATCAGTGTCCTGGAAAAACACATACAGACAACAACTGGTGGTGAGTCAAAGCTTGTATTTTTAGAACAACATGCCACCCACCTTCCCCAACCTCTACCTTCAACTACAATGAGCAGCTGTGGTAGTTTCCTCTTGCCTCATACCCACCTCTCTTTTTCTTTAAAATCAAACAATTCATTTTTTTAACCGCACCGAGCTGTCACCTTTAGTTAACCCAGTTTCCGCTGCAAGCAGTTGCTGAAGATTTAGCCCCAGTTTCTGTAGCAGCCCTGTAGTTTCAATTACCATAACCGAAACATTCTTTCATTTCAACAACCCATGGCTTTGTATTTTAACCATTTTAAGTTTTTACTTAAATTGAATGAGCAAGAAATAACATTTTAACAATGTGCTCATAGGGTGGCCACTCAAATATTAAACTACTTCATTTAATATATAATTCAGTATCATTCAAAGTACACTGAATCCTATCCGATGCAATCCTCCAACCATCAAAAATGTGCGTTTTCCTCCTAAAAACAACAAATAAATGTTTAATAAGAATGTAATGTAGTTGTGAGAACATATAGGGAAGGTTATAAAGTGTTTGATAATGTCTTTGCAGTAATCATATCACACCATAGTGGTATTATTTACTGCTTATACATGCTAAATGGCGGTTAAGATAAAGTGTTTAGCATATTTTTAATTAATCATGCACCCTGGAGAAGCTGCACGGTTTATTTTACTTGATACTTGGAAACTACTTGAAAAGAATTATTGCATGTAATGGCATCAAGCAGACCTGACCCCCCTCTCTGCTGTCATTTCTTCCCCCTTGGCAACATTTTACAGCAGTAGAAATGGCCAATTTTGCAAGCAATTATGGATGAACACATTGTTCAATGATGCAACACATTAAATGCTGCTGCATGCTAATTTCATGCTGTTAGACAAACAGTGTTTCTGCTGCAGCCAATATTTGCCCGTCAGCAGTTCCTCAAAACAGTGATGACGCTTTGGCTACTTTTATACCTCGAGGCTGCTGCTGTATGTCAATAAATTGATCCTGATTGCCAAATAATAGTCTATGTATCTTGGGTATCTGTAGAGGTAACTGAGCAGTGTGTGTGTGTGTGTGTGTGTGTGTGTGTGTGTGTGTGTGTGTGTGTGTTTGTGTGTGTGTGTGTGTGTGTGTGTGTGTGTGTGTGTCAGGGGGTAGATGAAAGTGGATTGGAGCTAAAAGACACTGATTCACTGCCAGTACATTCTCACAAACAACGTGAAACAAATAGAAAAACAGGCCGATGAAGACTAAAGACAGACAGACAGTGAGATGAAGAGAGGCAGATGGACATAGGGAGGGAGAAGGGTTGATGGAGGGGGGTGTGGGGGCAGGCACCACAGGCGGACCAACAGACAGGTTGGCACGAAATCAATCGACTCAAATTGAGGCAACAATCAGATGGGGGTGATGGAGAAAGGGGGCAACAGGAGGATGTAAATATTGAGAAGCATCACGGACGAGGGAGATTATAAACATTAGAGAGATGGGAGAGACATACAGGATGAAGGGTTTATATAAATAGGCACAGTGGTTAAAAAGAAACATATTCTAACAGAGGTTTCACAAATCAAAATAAAAGACCAGTAGAATAGAAAGGTCTCTTGACTGCACTGCTATGATGCAGAAAAAAATCTTTTATGCTGGATCTATCTGCCATTACCTTGAGTGTTTTTCAGTGTCAGTGCGTGTACCATTCAGATGAGTCCTTGTGTGGTAAATGAGATACTCAGGAGGAGAAAATTCTGAATATTGGCGATTATTGTAAAGTGAGGACGCATTCAAAAATAGAACGGCAGACACAAAGAGCCAACACTGTGGCAAAATTACAATGTAAATATTTGAATGTTCAATCACATTACCATAAAAAAAAACATTTTTTGCAGGGTAATGAAGCAGTTTCACACTTGTCGTCATCTTATTTACATCAGAAGCATAATGGACCTCAGAGATGGTACTGGTACGGAGTCCATTCAATGGAAATGTAAAGTAGGTAAATGAAAGGCAAAACAAACTAAATTTTTGGAAATTATTTAAAATTGTAAATGTTCTGTCAACTTTGTACTTTAAAACTAAATTCAATTAACTACTAATGAGCCCTTTACCTTTTTATTATATTTGCCAGCCAGTCATTGCATTTACAACTAAAGTAAAATCAGGTATAGCGCCACCTATTGTAACGGAGTATGGTGAGTTTCGGCCAATCATTAGATTTTCTCTCTGGCATGTATACTCAACAATCTACTCGACTATTGCAGTTCTTCTACTGAGTAGCATAGCAGAGCTATGTCTATAATCCTACTAAGCTGTGCATGTAAACATGCTGACTGAGTTGGATTTAGCACAAATTGAGCTGTTTTACTAACCTGTGACCTTTATTTACTAGCCAACGATCTGTTTACATGACACTCATTTATGTTTACTAGCCAGTGATCTCTGGTTGAAGTTTAATAGGTAGGCTATATAAGCAGTGAGATGAACCTTTGTTATTGACCAAATATTTATTTTCCACCATAATTTTTACATTTTGGATTTTTTTTCTCATTTTGTGTCTCATAGTTGAGATATACCCATGATGAAAATTACAGGCCTCCCACATCTTTTTAAGTGGAAAAAAATACTTTTTTGCTCCGCTGTATGTGTGCTCGACTCCAACCTTTACTTTTTAGCCACTGAACTATTTTAGTATTTTATATGTTTAGAAGCCACTATTTGCTATTGACCTGTGGTAAACCTTCCTGCACCTTTGAGACTGACTGACCTGTGCGTAGGCGCTGGAGTCATTCAGGGCTCTCTGCAGGGCGTGGCCCAGTCCTTTGGAGAGATTTTGTTTCAGGATCAGGTCCAAATGATTCCGGCGCAGCTCAATGGACAAAACTGAGAAGAAAAAAAAATTAAAAACTAACTAAAGAGCTTTGTAAATGTAGACATGTGTATATTAACTAATGAGTTTTGTAAATGTGGACATGTGTATTCATGGAATGTGTAACAATACCCATCCTGTTTGATTTAAACTCAATTTAACAACACCTATGGCTGAAACTAATAAATAAATACTTTATAGATCCCCTCCAGCACTATGGAGCTCGAATGGATTTAATATCTTGCTCAATGACATTTACTTCAGCAAGGTGCATGTGAGGTCACAAATCTTGTCCTCTGTTTAAGCCAATGTGGAAACCTGCTGCCAGGAAAGCCATTGGTAATGGCAGACCATCCTTTGGTAAATTGAACAAAAAGCTGTGGGCTCCAATTGCTTATTAATCTGAATGTTTATGCTGGGGGAAAATCGGTTTTAATTCATTTGTATGCATGCAATTACATCTTGGACCCATAAAAGATCAAATGTGTGTGTGTGTGTGTGTGTGTGTGTGTGTGTGTGTGTGTGTGTGTGTGTGTGTGTGTGTCATCATAACTTTGCAATTATTTTTCCCAGACTAATGGATAAATCTTGGTTGCACATACTGTTGATAACATTTATATAATTTGATAAGGAGGACACCAGAAATAACAATAAAAGTGTATTTTTAGTGTATTGACTTGACCATTCACAGTTTTGTTTTTACACATAAATAATATGTATAATAATATACATTTATTTAATTCCTATCTGAAATTACTGCAATTTCAATAATTCTTAGTAATGACTTTGTATAATAGAAGCATTGTGTTTAGATGGGTAATTTCCTGTACTTTTACTATTCAAATTAATCAAGGTTGGCCTTTTACCTGTTCTGACCCAGTACTTCTCGGTGACATTGCAGGGTAGAGGACCTTCCTCTGTGCTTGTGCTGGTTGGTGGTTCTGTGGTCGTGGTAGGAGGCGGCGTGGTACGGACCGGAACAAACAGGGTGGTGGCAGGTACCTTCGTCGTTGTTGTCGTTGTTGTTGTGGTAGTTGTAGGAGGGGTAGTAGTGGTGGCAGCTGGGGTAGCTGCAGGTGTAGTAGTGGTAGTGGTGGTTGGAGCAGTAGTGGTAGTTGTAGTTGTAGGGACAGTGGTAGTGGTTGTCGTAGCAGGTGTGGTAGTGGTGCTTGTAAGCTCACTCATCGATGCTGTGGTCAGTTTGAGGATCGTTGCTTGCTGCGTGGTTGTAGAATCGTTGGTATTCGGTGGAACTGTCGCAACAATCCGAGTCGTCGCCTCCTTTGTTGTCATCTCAGAGGGGGTCACAGTAAGAGTGGTCGTTGAGGGCTTTTTCGTTGTTACTGTCATCGGCTGAAGGCTGTCATTGGTCACAGTGTCCTGGCTTGTGGCCATGGCGGGTCCCGGTTTCGTAGGTGCTCTTACCATGGTGGGTAATGGGGTTGAGTTGGTAGGAGATGAAAGAGATGTGTGTATGGTCGGTGCTGAGGTGGTGGTGGTGTGCCGCGAGACGTTTCTAGTGTGCACAGGCACAGTGGTGTTCCATTGATGGGTGGAGAAAGGGCTGGTGACATTGGCAGGAAGTGTGACATCGTGGTCACCCACTGTGGAAAGGAGTGACTCAGGGACAGTGGGGAGATCCCAGGCTGGCAGGCTGCTCACGGACTCCTCTGTAGGTAAGAAAACATTGGACAATCAAACATGTTGAAGAATCAATATTGTGGGATTTCACATTATCCTTATTTTCAACAAATCTCATTAAAAAGAATAAAACCAAGAGACTGAACAGACTGATATATTGTATTCTATGTGCCATAGAGCTCCAGTGTTGTCCAAAAAGATTACAAATGCATCAGAGAGCCACTGCATTGCACTGGGAGCTATGCTCATTCATCACAATGAACACAGGCAGTGTAGTTAATTTTGAGTAATTCACACATACAACAGCATCCTGTTGCCCTAAATACTCATAAGAGCATCAATTTGTATTGATAATACTAAAGTGTCCAGCTGTTTTCGGAAAGCTGTTTCTGTGTGCGTGTGTTTGTGTGACAGTTTTCAAGAATGAGGTCAGATCTGCTTGGGGTTGAGAGTCACAGACAGGCTGGCGAAGTCAGATATGTGTTGAAAAAGTGTTTTTGCATTGTTGGTTTTGTTCTTTTCATAGGATTTATTGGAAAGATATAGCCAGTGTCCTTTAATATACAGTGTATTGCATAAAAATATTCAGATAGGGTCATATGCGCAGAGAGAGATCTAACAATGAGCATGGTAAAATAGCAATATGTTGTATTGCCTTAAAACCAATAAACTCCTTAACTTTGTGTTTCCACCTCTCCATTGGCTTTAACATACACAAAAATGCTTTAAAAATGAATTTACCACTTTATCTCCTTCAATATATCTGGACATTTAATGAAGGAATGCACTCACAACACAAATAGACAGAGCAAGAAGACAAACATGTAAATCAAACTGATACAGTAAGCAGGGTAATGACAAAACTAAATTGTCTGGTTCCTCATGTCTGAGGAACATTAAGGATGAGATGGTTATTTGAAAGCTGGAGTGTCCTCAATTTTGCATATGAAATACAAATCCTATTTTTACCTATTAACAAGGGAGATATTTTGATGTGTCAGGGGTTCATTTATTGAGGGATCCAGTCAATCTGTATACTTTTACAATACTTTTACATTGGAGGGATCATTACTGAAGTCACTAAGTAATAAATAGTTTCTCTCATAACCATTATTTTACTTTTTGTTGTAATAATTAAATTGGAATCACTGCTGGCTGGAACTAAATGGAGGTGAAAGATTAAACTAACATGGCATTTTCTGTCACATGACCTTTGCCTCGCATGTCAGAGCAGTGTCTTGAGAGTCTTCTAGGCAGCAGACAGGAGACAGGAGGGAGGTGGAGATGATGAGGGAGTCAAAGACAACGATGATGAGGATGAGGATGGTGACAATATGAAAGATGAAATGTTGATGATGAAGATGAAGATGATGATGATGAGAAGATGAAGACAATGGATGAATCACTGGCCTTCATGATAACAATGCTGTGGTGAAAATTACATGGTGACAACAATAATTAATAATGATGAAATCAAAACGAACATATTAAGTATAATTCCACTGAGTGTAGTTGTGTAGAGTACAATAAATTCTAATCGTCAGTTTTACATTTTAGAATCTTCCATGCACAAAGGCAATGTTTCTTGTCCTCAACAGGGTCCTCACTAAAAAGGGGAATCATTTATTTTCACTATAATTAAATCCGTAAGTAACACAATGGCTGAATGTATGCATATTTTTTCATGGATTATATACACTTGTGTTAATAAACATCTAAAGGCAAAAAAAATTCTATATATTATATAAATATTAAGTAGGGGTCATTTGTGTCAGTTTAAGGATACTTGATGTGAAAAAGTTTGGGAACCTCAAAAATCTATATTAACATGATAAAAAAAAACATGCATCGTACCCATGCTGGAGTTGCTGCTGTTGGAGGAGTTGTTGCTAACATCATCCAGAGAGACGGTGTCTGACTTTGTTGTCTTATTGTCTCTGTTAGTGGCTGGAGAAGAAGAGGAAGAAGAGGAGGAAGAAAGCAAAGAGGACGCTTTTGTCATGGAGGTGGAGAAGGAAGAGGAGGAGGCCTTGGATGCTGACGAAGAGGAACCTTTGGTCCAAGCAGCTTTAGACAGCAGACCTAAAGGTTTTCCCGCTGCTGGTGCCTGCAGCTCCCTGGTCTCTGCCAGGATGGTGAGGACTGATGAGAAGGACGCCCGCTCTCTCTGGCCCTCTCCATGTGTCTGCAGCTTCTGCTGCCCCAGCCATGCAGCCGAGTCCCTGGGCATACTTTGCCATTCGGCCCCGACTTCAGCCCAGGCGCCAGTTCCGGTCATAATCCCCGTCTCGGCAAAGAGTTCGCCACCTGCTTCGGCTTGCACTTCTGCTTCTGTTTTGGGCCAAACCACTGTTCTGGCCTTAGCAAACTCCGTCTCTTTGCCTTCAGTCCCGGCTCTGTCTCCAGTCCCCAGGGTAGCTGAGAGGTTGGAGGGCACTGTGGGGTCCAGCAGCAAGATAGTCGGCCTCATTGACTCATGATGACGTACCTTAGCTGTAGGAAAGAGAGACAGAAGGACAAAGCAGAGAGATGAGATAGGAGTGGATGAAGGAGAGAGCATAAATAGTGTTTAATTAGGACTTATGGGCAGCAGCAAGATGATGAACTGTCTTTGACTCCCACAAATGAGACAATGACTTCTGTTTCAGTTCTTTATGAACTTGCAAATCATCTGCCCTTCAATACAGCAAAACACATTCACACAGCTGGAGTCCTCAAATCATTAGTCCTCATAATGCACTGCAACTGTGTAACTCCAAGGGGATTTAAAATTGCTCTTCTCTGCCCACACACACACACACACACACACACACACACACACACACACACACACACACACACACACACACACACACACACCCCTCTACTGCTCTCCCTGGCAAATACACATACGAATATTCTCTCTCTCTCTCTCTCTCTCTCTCTTCTGTCTCATACACACTTATCCGAGGGGATTAAAAAAAAAGAAAAAAACTGTAAAACTGTGACTATGGAAAAATAGTAATATTGTCTAAAGTAGGTCACTTATGTTTTTAGAGGATAAAGCATAGGGAATTAATTTAGATGTTCCAGAGTGCATAAATTAGGACACACACACACTCTAATCAGCTGTGATTTCACAGATACTAATCTCATCTGTTAGGTTAGTCATGCTAGCCCATGGATTTATTATTCATAGAACATACACAACCACTCTGTAAAAATGCCTCAAATATGGCTCATGGCTCAGACCAGCACTGACGGGACCTACATTTATTTACCGTGAAAAGTCTGGTCCAAGTTAAAGTATTTGTAATTAATAAGTCCTTTGTGGAGTCATTTGTCACTTTTGAAAATTCGACATTAAATTATTCAGATGTGCTGAAATGCAAGAGAAAGAAATAATCCAGTAAGAGTATTTAGCATCAGTGTTTATCTGACTTTGTCTTCTCCATAGCCTAAACAAAGCCTGAAGGTTTGGCAGACTGAGGCGATTATCCTGCCTAATACATTCAGTCTCAAAGGCACCTTGATGTAGTGGAATTGTAAGATGAAGAAAAAAAACAACAACATGCCAACTAGAACAGCCGCAAACTTTAGATTTATTATGATATTCAGATATGAAACGTGATAAGAGTGTGTGAGTGAATGATGTGTGTCCTGCGACCGTAGTGAGGCTAAAGCAGGTAAACATAATAACTGAGATATGAAACGTTGCATATGTTACTTTCCTACAACAAGGTCGGTCACCGCTGTGTGTCCAGCATACATTGTAAATGCATTACCAGCACCCTGTTAGCAGAGAGCATTGACTTCCTTCTGGCTCACGTCACTGTGTTGTTATGGCAATGGCCAATCACAGCTTCTGAATTGACTATGGCAACAGTGGAAGCACGCGGCTGGTCATGGACCCTCCGCTGACCCCTACAGAGTGTCTCACTTGCTGCAAAGACCCTTAATTCCACAAACACGGACACACCCCAGTAAATATACATTTTCCTTAAGTCACTGTCCCCCAAGATAACTAACAAAGAGCCTCCAAAGCAATTAAAAATGTATGCAATTGTAGCTATACTTCTCGGCGTAGAAAAAACATTGTAATACTACATTTACCTGACAAACAAATGTTAATAAAAGTCCAAATTGGAGGCCACAATAATTACTTAAACTTCGCAATCTGTGTGAGATGAAATAGCATTTGGTGTCAAGACTGACTCTTCATTGGTAGAAGTTTTTTTTTTGTTGTTTTAAAATGTTACCATTTCCAATTGCTTATATTTTCCCCCCAATTCACACAAAAAACATAAATAGTTTAACATTTAATAGTTTTACTTCAAAAAAAAGTTGCCACTACTGATAGAGGAAGGGTGAAAATGTGGAAAAAAAAAAAAAATCATCGATCTCTTTCCTGATCTGACTGGTTTACTGGCTGATACAGTAAAATTAGAAAGGTTGGATTTTGCCATCACTCAAGCAGTCTACATGAAAAGCAAATAAAATGTTGGAAAGAGCACCCTGGTGTTACAGTAAGCACATACACCAGAACACTCATTTCAGCCTACAAATGTGTTGAATGTGCATATGTGTCGCACACTTCCCACGCTCCCTGTGTCCCTATGGAGGCTTGGTTAATTAAAAGACAGTGATTCTGAGCAAGAGAGGCTTTACAGAACTAACTCTGGGCTTAACGGCTGTATATCCTGCAGACATCTACTATAATGCATATTAGTCACCCTGTCATTAACCACCAACACTGAGCAATCTGTTCCTTATTATATGATATCATATCATAAATGTCACTAAAAGTGGAAATTAATCCTTTGACAATTTATATTTTAGCATATTCACAGTATACATTGTGTGTTAACACCTGTCTCAAGAGCTCCATTAGTCAATTTGAGAGTGCAGAATAAATACAAAACTAGATGATTAACTTGGGCTCCGCAAGGAGAGCAACATCCTCATTAACTTAAAAGTCATCTTTCTTTTTGTTGCAATTCATATCATCCAGAACCACTTCAGTCCTTTAGCAAGTAGTGTCTCTTTGCTTTGATGTGATGTGAAAGGGGATAAATGGGGGGAGCAAGCTCTGCCTCAACACAAAGATTCCTGTTGACATGAATTGAACTCATGAAAATACACTATATTCCCAAAAGTATTCGCCCTTGATTGCATATGAATTTTAATGACATTTGATTCTTTGTGTATGTGGTTTAACATATGTCTTGGTAAACTGGAGCATTAACACTCCTTTTACTGGAACGGAGGGGCCAAGCCCAGCTCCTGAAAAACACCACCACCACTCTGTCTCCATCAAATTTACACTTGGCAAAATGCAGTCTGACAAGTACTTCCTACAACTCTGTTGACTTTGACATTTGTGCATGTCATCCCCCTACTCTCTCCCTCTTTCCTGTCTCTCTGCTCTCCAAATGCAAATAAAGGGAAAATAAATCATATAAAAAAAGTTGCAATAGAAAATGTTAAGCTCCTAAAACTCTGAAAGTGGTTTAAAAGAGCTAGTCTAGTATAAGGTTAGTTTAGTGCCATATACAACATACTACCACTTCCAGAGTCAGTTGATGTGGTCTTGATCCTGATTAATTAGTAGTTCAGCATAGTCCAAGAGTGGCGGTGCCCAGTGCCATGAATGTGTTCTTTTCTGCCTTCATCCTGCAGTCTCTCATTTAACAATAAAGAATGTACTTTAAATAGGGAACGTATGTCTGCAATGGCTATCAGAAATATGTTTGGTTGATTGAACAAATGGATGGGTGGATGCATGAATGGATGGAGTGATGAATGAAGGGATCGATTGATGGAAGGTCTGCACTATATGCAGGACTGTGCAGTGTTTTGAGTGTTCTCTCCTCCAACAGTCAGCCACCTGCTCTGGCTGAGAGTGACATATGCGACTCTACCATCAGACCTCTGAAAAAACGCTAGGAGTGAAGAACCTCCACTGAGAAGAAATATGGACAGGATGGATGGGTAGATAGATTGTTGGTAGAACTGAAAGTGTGGATTAGAGATGGATAAATGTAGATGAGAGACTACCACCCCAGCTTCATCTGTTTGGAAAAAGTACACAGGGATTTTTTTTTTTGCCTCTGTGTGAGTACATAGAGTTTATGGCAGATTATGAGACTCATCACATAGAAATAGTAAACTGTCCATTTACAAGGTTTTAGACTAGTGTTGTGTTATGTATTGAACAGGGAGCTTTGCCAGTTGGCATGGTGTCTGCTGATGCCCTGCTGCCCTACTGTAGATGCCAACACAACCCTGTGAAGCATTGCCAGGTCACTACAAGCATCCTGAACATTCAGATTAGCTGTTCCCAGGTGCTTGTGATAGTATAATGGTAAATGTCTATAGTCTATGGCCATGGTTTTGCCCTCCTCAGAATTGTGTGGTATATTTAGAGCTGTTGGCAAAGAAGAGATTACCATTCTCCCTCCCCAAATGTGAGCAGGACAGGTGGTTAGGAAGTGTGAGAGTGGTACTTGGCCAACTGGTCCTCAGCACAGTGAAGCTCAGGGGAAAAAGTGAGGAGGGGGAGTCTGGTTAGCTGAATCTGCCAATGAGACAACTGGTGGCACGCTTTAATTAAAGCAATGCCTAAGGCCAGATCAAAACAATAGTGTCTCAATCACACTCTCAGAAGTGCACTTGGCAAGATTTTTCTATAAGATAGCACCAGACTCACTGGGCTAATTTACAAGATTCGGCTGCAGTACAAGCTGCATGATCCACAGAGATGAAGATAATATAGTTTTACCGTATCAGTTATTGTGCTAGTTATTATCGTTGGCTGAAATACTCAGAGAAAGTACAGGAATTGATTAACTAAAATTGCACAATGCATTGAAAGCTGTACTAATTAACAATAACTGAACCTTCTGCATTTTTTTTCACCAAAAGTGTAAAAGGTGGCATCGTATGACCGAATGTAGGGGTAATGAATGTATTGTTTCTGAAACAGTACCCTGGCAGCCTCAAGTGGCAGTAAGAGATGAAATTATATCATGAAATATCAGTACGAGCAACAGTATGCCTCTCTCATAGTTGACCTTGGTACTTCCTATAACCATCACCAACATAAACGTCATTTTGGAATTAATTTAGGATCTATGAATGGCAATATGGGTTAGTTGGTCTCCACTGAAATACTTCACAAAATATTGGATTGATTCCCACATTAATTACCCAAAGAATGAATCATGCTGACTTTGGAGGTCTTTTGACATTTCATTTTGTTCCATCATGATAAAATTTTAAATTTGCACTAATTTCAGCCTAATGACCACATACCTGCAAAGCAAATGACATTGACATGATCCTCATCTGTACTTTCAGTTTAAACTAACTCATTGAAATGGAAGGAGTGCCTTATGTCCTTCAATTTTCTTGACAATTTTTAGCAGATGTATTACAGAGGGCTCAAGTGCTGTGTTGAGTGTAAAGTTGTTCGGATGAGCAGTTCTCGCAAAATCTGCAAGCACCCAAGCAATCAATCAATTCTAAACACGTATGTTTCCAACACTTCTAACTACCAATTTTCTTGTTGAATTAAGTTTATTGAAATTGTTGTGGCTAACATGTTACCAATGAATTTCCTACCTCTTACATATATATATGAATATAGTTCAGATCGTCATGTTTCAAGTCACTTAGCAACTGTGATAAACAGGTATGCAACCAAGGAGGCTATATTTTCTTTCTGTCTGCCTGCCTGTCAGTCAGTCAGCAAGATGACTCAAAAAAGTTCTGGACAAATTTATGTCAAACTTTATATATATATCATATACTATATATATTTTAATATTTCTCACCTATGTGTTCAAGTTCAGTTTCTGGTAGCACAATGAGTGGCTATTTTGTACATTCAAGCAGAAAGTAAATGTCATACAATCTCAACATGTGTTTGGGTTCAGTGAAGATGGCAATGAGTGTTTTGAGGATAAGGAAATATATTTTTTTGCCATTTGAATGAGTGACTTACTTAAATAAAGCCTTTGTAGTTAAAAAGTGGGAGTGCTGGTACCTAGTCAAATTTCTGATACACTCGATGTGGTATAAGACTCTGTGGGAGTAAGGATGGCCCCAAGCCAGTAGATTTTATCCAACAGTGTAAGGCCGTCCAACAGGATGGACATGTTACCATTTCCTGGATCTATTCAGGGCATCCATCTGTCTGTGTGGAGGCGAGAATTTGGATGGATTATCTAATGGATGGAATCGAATTGATAACAGATGGACATATGGCTGGGCAATATATTGATATTATAAAGATATGGTGAGGAGACTAGATGATGTCTTATGTTTTGGTTATTGTGGTTTCCTGGTTTTAAAGATGATAATAAAGTGATGTCATTTACTGAACCTACCAGACAGTTCTAGTTCTATTATTTCCCTTTACCCATTTACGCTGTCTCAAATAGAAAAAGAAGTAGAAGGAGTACCCAGATGGTATACTCAAAACAGTCAAAAAGTTGAGTGTGGAAAGCTGGACACTTCACTTTATTGGAAAACTAAATGGTTACATCATCAGTCTGAAAACATTAATATTTAATAGGTATCATATTATCTGTCCTACACAGTGGAAACGTAACAACTTTTACCCTGAAAAGCTCTGTTAGTGGTTGGTTGATAACAAACATCCCAGACTCTGGGCTGTCTCCTGTCCCAGGAACCTTAAACCCATTTTTTGGGTAATATTCCTGGAACAATGATGCAAACTAAAATTGCATAAATAGTCATACAAGTATTACAGAAGTCATACAGAAAGAGGATTTTGGCCCACTGAGGCCATGCTGCCACAAAATGCAGTGCTAGTTATCAAACAGTTGCATCATCAACTAATTTAAGGGAGACAGACACTAAAGATATACTGTCACCAGGTTTGTTAAAGCAGAAATAAATACTACTCTGCCTTTCACTTGGTAATAAACAAGTAATAAAGGTCATTTAAATAATAAAGGCCTATGCTCAGTCACTTAGAATAAAGCAGGGTTAAGGTTATGCCTATGTTGCTGCACCTTTGCAGATGAATATTGATGTTTTTACCAATCAGTAAACATTAAATAGGCAGAGTAATTGATTTAATGCATTTAGAATGTTCATAAGTAGAGCTGTCATATTATAAATCCTAACTGTGGAATTGCAGACCTATTTAAAATGTAATATAAAATGTAGTCCATGTAAATAAGCTTTATTTTTTAGGTGGTAAAATACAAACATCTTACATTAAAAGATGGACATGAACATCATGCATCAGCTTTCCCTAACAGAGTGATACATCACTCCAGAGATCAACCTGGACATTCAGTCATTTTCTAAACCCGCTTATTCCTCCCTGGGGTTGTGGGGTTGAGAGGCAAGGATACACCCCAGATAGGTCGCCAGCCTATGATGAGGCACACACCATTCACTCATACCTACGGGCAATTTAGAGATCTGTTTAGCTTTAATACATATTATAGAAAAGGATATAAATATTCCTAAATTAAAATATTAAAAGGTGTCAAAGCACCACAGGTCATGAAAGTCATATCAGCTATTTGTGACTTGATGAGCTTTCACCTGGGATGTTTTCCCTCTTAGCAGGCCATCAACTTACTGTATATGAGATACAGTGTATTTTGGTTTTCTTCTTTGTGAGGGAGCGAGTGAGCGAGTGGATTTGATCGTTGCTTTGGGGCTTTACAAATGTCACAAAATGTCAAGCTGAAATGTCATTTTTCACAGCCATTTAAATTTGGTTATTGTCAGTGTTTTGGGTCAACTCTTCAGACCCTGATATGAAAGAATCACCATGTCAATCTTTGGTAGCATCCTGAAAATTGTTAGAAATATAGGTTTGGTTACCGCAGACATTGTAAAAATGTAAGAACCTGGGAATCCTATCATAGATTAGGCTTTTTCAGGACTTTGAGTGCCTAATATCCTCTTAATCAAAGAGATGAAAAAAGGGAAAGAGAAGGGTTGTATTATCCTAATCCTCAGAGATATCTGCTCAAACTCTCAATAAAATATACCAACCCAATGCATTAAATGTAGAGCAACACACTATGACTTAAAAATGCCAGGCCAGTCAGTAGAATAAAAGAAACAACACAAAAGTAGACTGAACCTAGCATATCCCAACCTAACAGTAAATCATCTGACCCATTCATCTTGACAACAGGGCTGCTTCTGCTGCTGGGTCTCCACGGCAACCACAGGGATGCTGTCACCAGGGTAACCATTACCCACAGATAAAAAAAAAGAAAGAAATAAAGAGGATAAAGAAAGGAACAGTGTTCTGTGCTTACGTGACAGCAGTCCTGTTTGCCATGCATCACCTTATAATACAGCCATAAAACCAAGGAGCTGGAATAAGGTTGGTGTGATGTTATCAATACAAACACAATGTCATTTTATGCAACAACATATACATTACCCTGACGATGGCTTAAAGGAGCAAAATATAGTTTGCAGATAAAATGACTGAAATCCAGAAACAAAGATTTGACAGGTAGTTGCTGCTTCCAGTCAGAGTGAAACATTTGATGATAATCACCCGCACCGCTGCACAGAAATTTGATGAAGACCAAGCTATAGTTGCGTCAGTGCCCTGTATTTACACAGCTTACACGAAGCAGCATTACATAATGTTTTTAATGCCAAATTGAAAATGCATGAGGGCTTAACAGACTATGGCAACAGTTCAAAGATAAATGCACCCATAAATTGTTTATTAATCTATGATAATGAACTTATGATCAGCAGGGAATTACAGATTAGTCGGCCACATGAACAAGGCGCACAACAGAGATGGAACAAATACAAAAACACAGAAATGTCTGAATTCGTTTTAAAATGATTTATCCAGTCAGTTTTATTAGCGATGGTCAGTAGATAACTGATCCTATTTAGGCCTCGGGCAGCGTGGCCTTTTGGTTGGTGTAGGAGGCCGGTGGGCTCAGTAGGTGACTAACATCAAAATGCCAACACCTGCATGAACTGCACAGCACAGAAAGCTATTACACCTTTCTCTGCAGGGATTTTATTATTGCTCCTGAGATCTGGAACACTGATTGGATGTATTAATGTCAAAAAAATGCATTAACTTCAATAGTAAGATTTCACATTTTTTCTACACTAAGCTGCTGAGGTAATGCAGTGATTTGACAATCCTGCAGAGAGCAATTAACATTATTAAATAAAAAAAGACATATCACCATACTAAACAACATTAATTTAAGCCATGTTTGATGTGTGGGTTTAAAAGATCCAAATACTATAGATTCTAATTAAAATTACCTATAATATCAACACATATTTTGATACTGTCCCGATCCTGGAAAATCTATTTGACTCTATGTTTGCTGTGACCAACCTGTATCATGAAAAAGCCTAACAAAAAAGCTGCCTAGGCATCTAACAACAGTGAATGTCTTTGTTTGGTATTGCAAAGGGTAACCTGCAAATACAAATTAAAATTTGTTACAGAAATCTTTTTTTAATGGTTACATTGGAGCTGCATTATTTCAATCATAAATGAAATAATCATCATTCTTGACTGCATTTTTTTTTCAAGATTGCTCTTTATGTGGCAAAATTAAAATCAAAAAAGAAAATGCCAATTTTAAATGTCCAAAAAATGTAAACAGATCAGCAGAATGGCTTTTTTCCCCACTTTTCTTTTTCAAAGTCATAGCTGCATTATTTGGCTCATAAATCAAACTAATAAGAAATAATCCAATCATTTCTTCTTCAAGTTCTTCTTCATTTTGTGACTTGAATAAAAAAGAAAAGCCATGACAGTTTAAAAATTAATCCAACCCAGAAGAAGGAGAGAGGCCAGTGATGTCACTCTCCACATCCCCTGGGATTAACAACTCCTATTGTTTAATGAGACACCTTTTGTGGTGAACAGGATAATGAAAAAGAATTTCTCAGTTTGTTGTTTTCTTTTTATTTAAGTCACAGAATGAGTGGTCTGAAAGAAGAAGAAAATTTAAATGTAGTGTTGAATATTGTTTTTTCTTATTATTTAGGAGTCAAAACGGTTTAGCTTTATTTTGAAAATGAAAAAACCTTCCTGCTAATGCATTTTCATTTTCAAATTTGGCATTTGGTACTTTTGCTACAGAATGTTGGGAAAATTAAATTTCAAATGTCATTTTCTTTTTACTTTTAATTTAGTAATAGAATGAGCAGTTTTGAAAAAGGAAAAATAAAAAGACTTCTGGTATATTGATTATTCATCTTATTTATAAATTTAAAAAATGCAAATTGAAAATGAAAAGGGATCTCCTTAATCCATTTAATTTGTAGTCTTTGTAGTCTCATTTGCCTCTATACATACAGTGACAATTGCATGGATCTAGACTGCAACCCTAACCCTAACCCATACAATGATTATGGCGACTTATTAAAGAATGCTTTGTTTGACCAGAAATTACATCTTTAAGAAAAAGTCAAGCTTTTTGTAATTGTCTAAATTATGTGTCTGTTAAGCTGAACAGTCATGAGAACGATCAGAAGAAAGAGAGATGTTTTAAAAAATGCAAACTGAAGTTGTATTGGTTTTGGTCTATGTAAAGTTGTGCGGTTGCAGATTCGACGCCATTAAGCAGGAGAACCAGGCAAAGAAAAAACCTGTAGATAAAAACAGCCTAATCTATGGTAATTAAAACAATCTTATTTGAATGAATTATATACTAATTAAAACATACATTTGAATATTATATTCTATTTAGATCAAGTCTGTTCTACTAGATGCTGCTAAACGCCTGAAGATTATTATAAAAAGGCATTATAGAAACATCAGAAAGTCTGGAGCAAAAATAATATAATCATTGAAGGCTTACAGGAAGCAACCTAACACAGTGCAGTCTGTTGGGATATCGATCATTGCCTAGTTGGTATCCAGCTTGCTGGCAGTTTGCCACTGTGCGAGGCTTTGCTTCTTATCAGGCATCAGGCATTGGCTGCCAATATTTAGGCAGCCTGACTGCTACCTACTCTAGCTTGGCTTCCATTTAACGTGTCCTATTGCTTATTAAGCTAAGTATGCTGTTCAGAAACCTGTAGTTATTCAGTTATTTAGTTGATGGTTGTTTGCCTGCAGAGGGACGTGGCAGTGATGAGCTGCAGAGTCAGACCTCTAACAGCAACCCATCACTTGTTATTTCTGCTAGAGTAAAAGATAAGTTAATAAACTTCAGATGGCTGATGTCACATCTAATTTCTAATTGGTTAACTAACACTTACATGAGTGTGATCACTTCAGTTTCATGCTTTCTTTGATTTGATCATCAGTAATGCAATGCAGCAGGACAATTTGTCCTTTGTATACTGCAACAGACTTTCATTTTCCTTTCAGCATGTAGATCCTCTTTTTTTTTTTTTCATTTTCATCATTCATGTCATGATTTTTGTTTTACTGTACTATTTAACTTAAGTCTAAGATGTACCTGCACACATGGTAGACAGAGGTCAGAACTTACAGTATCTTAATTTAAGGATATATTTTAAATTATACAGTGTGCAGCATATATAGTGTGCATGTAAATGCAAAATAAAATAAAATCTAAATAAAAAATATTTAGAGATCCTCATCAAAATGTGTTTTTTTATATCATGGGATCAGGTCTTTATGTATCAAAACCAGAAATGCAGAAAAATGTATATATTTTTTGGTAATTTATTATTTTGTTGTTTTGCAATGACATGCATCAGAGTGCACAAGAGCCAAACGCCAAACATCACGCAACTTATAGCCCTAAAAGTTTGCATTAGCTTTAAACAAACTTCTCGTGGTTACACATTACGAGATAAAGACAAATGATGTGCACTTGTAAGCAGAAATTACAAGTAGCTGTGAACAACCTGAATTTCTTCAAGCAGTATACCGTTAGAAGTCTGACGGAGATTCAGGAACAGGAGAAGGGATATTAGACAGAAAGTAAGGCAATGTAGATATATATATATATATATATATATATATATATATATATATATATATATAGACATGCAGTCACGCAATAATTAAGACACACAGACAGGCAGGTGAAGGCAGCAGGCAGCATGGCACCTCATCTGTCCTGCTCTGTCGCATGCAGGCTCTCGTGTGGCTGGCTAACATCATCATGTGACTAGCTCTGGGGCACTTGGTAGGTCAGCCAGTCTAGCAGCATAAACAGGAATGGGCAAACATTCTGAGCTGCTGTGACGCACACAAGCAAGCAAGCACGCACATGCACACGCACGCGCACACCTATTCCAAGGCAGAAGAAGAGTCTATCACAGGAATAGTTGCGCTCTCAAAAACGCACTTTCTGTGGCAAAAATAAACATCCACACACACACACACAAACACACACTCACTCTTCTTACTGGCTTTATATGCAGAGAAGAACAGACACGAAAACCACTCTTTCTGTCACACACGTTGTACCTACACCACAGTGGCATCATGTGGTTCATGTTTACCAAGACTGAGAAAGTAGTAACCAGACAGCGAGCCAGACTCAAAAACAAAAAACAAAATACAGACGCTTAATAGCTATATAGATTTATAATAAGTATATCGCTATATTGTAGAGTGAGATTTGAAGCGTTTAGAATGTAAGGGAGGTTAGGGGGGGGTAAATAAATACTCTCCTATGTTTAAAAAGCTCAATCCAAAGCAAAATGCCCACAGCTTGTAGTCAGACACTGTGAAACCTTAAAACTGAATTCCCGTGAAGGTGTGATGTCACAACTGTTATTACCCACCCACATTCAAAACAGAAATGACCTGTTCTTTCTAGAGCTCTAGAGAGAAGTTGAGAGAGGAGATAAAAATATATAAAAAATAATTAAATAAATAAATGAGATTAAAAAAAGTATTTTTGGTACTTCAGTATCTTCCTATATGTATTACATAGTTCTCAAAAAAACAAGACTGAGGAGATGAAATGTCACATGCAAATATGGATAAATCACACAAAAAGTGAGTTGATGGTTAGAGAGTAACCGCAACCCTGTAAAACTACTGCAATGTGGATATATTAAAAATAACACCAAGGTCGACAAAAACATATTCAATAGCAACTCCCCCGGTCTGCGGCAGAGCTGGAAGTGAGTCGTATCCGTCTACGGAGGAGCTCGGACTTAGCTGCAGCCGTGAAGCGAGGCGACAGATTCACACACACTCCTAAACATTTCCCAACAGCCTCCCAGCTGGCTGAAGCTAATGCAGTCGCCTTGTTTAACAACGTCCCATCTGGCCAGTGTCAGGGCTGCTGTGGGAAGGACTCACTGTATGATGATCACCACACACACGCTACCTAAAGTTACATTTTTTATTTTTATTGTTGTAAGGATGCAGCTACAATTAACCACAGATTAGCATCAAGTGAAGTTGCAATGTCAAATATAATACTAGAATGTCTATGAATCACTTCAATGTGCTATCATTGAGCGTGAAGCTGCCTTCATGTGACTAGAGAGATAAAGAAAAATGTTGAGGGAAGTCTTAAATGTCTTAGTCTTAAATGAAAGTATTTTAAATAGAAACTTGTAGTGGGGCCCTTTGTAGTTAAATATACTATTATTCTTAATTTTTCCATCCCTGTATCATCTAAGATTTGAAACTGGTTCACACAAACCAAAATATCAACCAGCACAGCTAGAAGTAACAATATTCCAAGCATCCTCCCTCCTTTCTTATTATTATTATTTTTGTTTTTAGAGACATGCAGGTCCGCGCAGCCACAGCCGCACAGCAGCTGCCTGCCGCTGTGCTCCTCTGTAATCCTGTGCACCGCCAGGCCCTTTACATCCGCTGCCTCGAGCATATGCCCCCAGCAAGAGAAACCATATGTTGTTGCAAGCATTCGGTTAGAAGGAAAACCAATTCTCCCATCTTACTTAAAAGATGGTGTGGCCCTTGGAGCAGAGAGATTATGGCGACGGCGCCATGATCCTGCAGGCGAACTGCAGGAGACAAGACAAGCTCTTCAAAAGTGTATCAGCCCATGGGCACCATGTTGATGTTTTTTCCCCATTCCCTTAAAAAAATTCATCCTAAATCACACATATTTTTTCCATGAGGTAAATCACATGATTATATTCAATGTATACCACCAGTTCATCAGTAGGTGTGCGTTCTTTTGATCTGATGACAGCAGCAAACTGCTGTTCTGCTCCATTTGCAGATATCTTTTATTCACAAAAATGCCACTCAGGAGAAAACAGAACGTATAGTGGATCAGGCGGCATTGTGTGATACACAGAACAAAATATTTTATGCCATAAAGTTTATTTTAGTTGACTGAGGTATCACATCGAAGTGTCATTTGCCCTTTGTGCTTACTGAAGGTTTGTGATTATTCAAATATATCCACTACACTACACAGCTTGTTGTCTATGCAGATCTTTGGTGATTAGCGCTGCCCCCTCATCCACAACAACACACACTAACAAAGACACAAAGTGCATGAGGTTGGCCCTGCTCCGTACCCGCCTTCACTCTAATTGTTCCATCGTTATTTTGCTATACGCGGCACGTCCATTTTGAATTCCATTTTCTCAAAGCACCGCTGAGAAGCCCTCGTCGCTCACAAAGCTGTTTCTGTGGCATTGTCCTCTCTTTGTCGTAGAATTGTTACTCATGTTGCTGTAGGGAACGGGAGCAGAAAAGGTCAATTGATTCTCTGTTATCTAATGTGTTCTAATCTGCTGCTGAAACTTGTCTCTCTGCACGAAACGCTGAAAACGCTGTGAAACGCTGCACTGTGGGTCATATGTAACATCATTTGGTGCAGAAAGTTAAAAGGGTATAAGAATTTATCTGATCCTATTTTTCTACATGGTGCTATTTTTTTCTTGTTTGTGTGTATGAGTCGTGTAGCTCAATGACTAAGCCCACTGAGGGTTCAGGTTGAATAATTTCACCTATTATCTCCAAAGAAATAAATGATGTCAGCCTCAATTATGGTAAATTAACTTTTATTCATTGGCTTTAATGGATGTTAAATGGCTGTTAATGACTCAAATGTCCTTGGAACACAATTTTAAACACAATACAATCCCTCTTAAACACCAGTATTGAGATTCCCTCCGAGTTCACATAAGCCCTATTTACATGGGTCTAGTATCACCTGGGGAACCTTGTTTTTTAGCAGTAATAACAGAGGTCACTGTCATCTTAATCACTTGAAAATCTGGCATTTCATCGCAAATTTCTTAGTATGTTTTGCACAAATTTGTATCTCTGATTTGGAGTCCTATTTTTCTAGTGAGGCTTTTCATTTTCTCTGCACCACTCTGTGGACTGTGTAGAAATTATAAGTTAAAATTTTGAGTGCATTATGGATACACCTCAGGAGGCTCGTCTCCACCTGATAAATGCAGTTACCTGCAGAGTGGCCACCCCACACTGAACTATAGGGCTGCGTGAATCTGAGAAAAATGTGGATTACTTTTTTATGGTTTTTGAATGGTGATCGTGCTTTGGCATGATTTTTTTTCCCAAAATGATTCAGGGGATTGTATAGATTTGTGGTATTGCCTTGTGGTGCTGCAATTAAATCCAATTCAACTTTATTTGTATAGCCCATATTCACAAATCACAGATTTGCCCCAAAAAGCAAAAGCAACTCAACATCCCCTGTCCTTAGACCCTCACATTGTACAAGGTAAAACTTCCTAAAAAAAACCCTTTACAGGAAAAAAAAAAACAAAAAAAAACAGAAGCATCCTCAGGAAGAGAAGCAGAGGAGGGATCCCTGTTCCTAGCTGCCAGGTGAACCAGGACAGGACACACTTTGCGATGCACCTCAGACTGTTATCAACTGGCTTATACCCAACATACATTCACACCGCTGAAGGCAAACCTTATTTCGAGACAAAATTAGTTCAGGTGTTTGGCAGACTCGCCACCACCACCTGGGCTTTCTTCATTACCTTACTGACGATTTATGACACTCATGAAAAGTGAATTACTGTGTTAATATGACAATAGCCCGATTTTTAAAATGCACAAATACACCTTAAATGAATGAAGTCAGGCCGCAGTTGGACTTCTCATCATCAAATTAATACACCTAGATGATGCAATTGGAATTGGATTTTCTCCAGCCTGTCTATGCCTTATGCGGACTGTAGCTAAGCAACACGTGAACATGTAGTTGAGAATTGATTAAGCTTATTAAGTTGTTTATATAATTTTTTTACCATCTCAACTTTACACTGACACTTTATCGTATGTTGAGGAAAAGGGTAAGAGGCTGTGCTGCCTTAGCATCGGTGCGTGATGCTGCTTGTTAAATAAAATGCTTAATAATCATGTTTCAAAATGAGATCATGTGTATGTGTGTATCAAGATTGTATTTTTTTTTAATGATTTATGGTTTAGCCCTATTAAACAAATACAAAAGCCCAATTAAAGAACTTTTATTTTAAACCTGCTGCTCACTGTATATGATATGGGAATGTCAGGGTTTCAGGGGTCCAATCCTAAAATCTCTGGAACACCATTCTACATTGACAATGAAATGACAATGTCTTTATTTTGATATTGCACTTCATATAACAATTCAGGATTATAGTTGGGAGTGCCTTCAAGTTTAGTTTTCTTTTTGCAGTGAAGTTGCAGTGAAACTTCCACACAAGCGTGCACGCACACATACCTGTACATACACAGTACATCAGTGCATTTACCACACACTGAACTCTGGAACCTTTAGCTCATGTAGAGCAACACACAGGGGGACTACAACTATTACATCATCCGCCTAAACCCATTTGCTCTGGGACACACATAAACAAGCAGACAAGAGACAAAGTGACAAGCAGGGTCGAGTCCAACAGGAGCACAGCCGGACTTACAGAAGAAAAGTTACACAGGAGGGACGCACGCATGCACGCACACACATGCACACACACACACACACACACACACACACACACACACACACACACACACCTCATCTCTTGCTTCATTTCCCACAGCCAACCTGCCACTGCCGAGGCCTCGCTTGCATGACAGCAACTCTGATGACTGATTGCTGTGTCATGGTTTATATGAATGTGTGAGTGTGTGTATGCGTGTGTGTGTGTGTGAGACAGAGAGAAAGAGAGGGACAGGGACAGAGAGAGAGAGTGAGAGAATGGATGAATGCTGTTTTCTTTGTTTCTCTAATGATCTTTTAAGGAGTTTGTCCTTTCCATCCATCACCTTGTCTCTGCACCATTACAACTACAACATTAAAAGTTTCTCAGGTCTTTACAGAGACTCAACCCTCACCAGTAAAAATGTAGAAACATGTGTTTTGTTTGAGTGTTGGTGAATGTACAGCTTGTATAGAATTAAAATATTGATTGTTAAACAAACTGGAAGCCCACAAAAATACCAGGAAAGATATATGAAGCTGACAATCCTGCAGTAGAACTATGGGCTGTGTGCAGTCAATTTAGTATTGTATACCAATAAATCTGTCTTCTAGCATTGCTGAGAAATTTATAACAAAGAAAAGAGTTTGATAAAAGAAATGTATTTAGGCAGATGTAACTGAACAACCAACATGTAAAAGACAAGGCAAAATCTGATAGAGTAGAAAGCACGTTGAATTCAATTGACATAAAAGATAGAGAAAATGGAGCAGCTCTCGGGTCATCGTGGGTTAGTGCCGCTCACTTCTGTGCATCATCCAAAACTGTATTTTCCAGCACCAGGCCCTGTCCCTGAGGCCCAACAACTGTCAGTAAAAACTGAACAAGCGTGTGGTTCAACGTGGCACAGGAGAACAAAAGCAAGCTGTGTCTCAGAGTTTGGTTTTTTAAGCCTTAGGGGGATTCATAACCAAAGTTTCAACAACATAAACATCCAAAAGGTTCAACTTAAACAATATGAAAGAATATTTAAAGTTTCAATGGTGACTTTTCAAAGATCTTTCTGCTGTTCTGGTCAGCCACTAGATCACAACAATGAAAACTGGAACACCTCCAGCTAATAGTAACGCTATGAATATATCTGGGCTTTATTATTGATTGTCAGAGTACTGTGTGTACCGGAAAGTGGTACTGTAGTGTTACCTCGACTGGAGAAGATTTTGTAAGTTGATCATGTTTTGTCTTTCCTGAGTAAGAATGTTGTGTGATGTGGAACAGAGTTGTAGGATCTTTTATTTATTTTTATTTTACTTTTAACAAATGTTGGGAGGTATTGTACTATTTCTGCAAGTGGTTGGAAGCCATTTAACTGCAGTATATATATATTTTTATATTAATAATGGATCAAATGACTATGCATATGTGAAAGGGGTTACAAGTGACATATGTGGAACAAGAATTACCACTGCAGTTCCCTGTGACAGAGCTGCGCTGTATATCTCAACTGATTATTTTGTTTTTTACCCCACAACTTGAATATTTATAATATATATACAACTTTCTCTCACCTCCTATTAACGTCATTTGCAGATGCAAATGGTTTTCAGTAAAGAAGTACTAAAACTCGCTGTACTCTACTTGTGAAGCATAAAACAACTGATACACAAAGTCCAGCTATTGAACACTTGGCACAGAAGAGCCACATATTCTCCCCAGAAACTACTGGAGGTTACTGGAGGTGAATCTAAGATTTCATTTCCCCAGGTTGTCACAGCTACGACTAAGAATGAATGCTATTGTAGCTCTGTGTTTGTGGGGATGTGTAAATGAGCCACTGCTTTTTTTTTTTGACAATTTAACAATTTTGAAATTGATATGGCGATAATAGGTCAGTGTGAGTGCAGGCAAGCCTCTGCTAAAAAGATGGATTCCTACTTACCTATGTGACAATGTTGCCCCATTTGCCCAGATTAAAGTCTGATGCTGGGAATGGGCACTAGTGGGAAATTTTCTCCACCCACACAAAGTGACAAGTCCAATCTGTCTCCTGATCAGCAGAAGGAGGTGCTTTTTCCTGGAGAAAACCAGACTCGTCTAATGCCCTCTTTTGTTCATATCTCATAGCAACATACATATTTTATAGTTTAGGTCTGTCAACGTTATTCTACTCAATATATATATATATATATAATTTAATTGTGTACAATACACAAATAATCAACAAAGTTTGATACCAAACGATTCTGTTTTCTATGGAGGGTCACAGGTCAAATTCTCTATTTACAATGGCACATCTCCAAGTAGCTACAGGCGACTTTGACTTGCACAGAGTCCAGGAAAACATTGACGACCTTGCATGGGTCGGACACTCAAAAATACCTCTTAGTGGCTTTTAGTGGTGCTCTGCGGCACGCAGCACACGCTGCAGTTTTTTCTTCATTTTTGGATATCAATTTTTCACTTGGGTAAAAGGGGATAATGTAGAGACACAGCCGTGTGTTAGATTAAAGTGTGTTTTTGGAAGAGCGATCTGTCACTGTCACTCCAGTTTTATTATATCTGGACAACAATATCAAGCCACACAGTAATACAATAGTTTGAGAGCCTAGTTAGTTCACCACAGCAGTGGAAGCTGCTTTCATTTTATCTAATAAATAGAAATGGAGACCGAAGGCTGCAAGAAAAGATCTGCCTATAAAATGGATTATTGCTTGACATGGAGTTCATTACGGACAGACACTGGATTCTGTAATACATTGAAATGCATAGAATTTCATGAGAGCTTTTCACAAAGCTGTGGTATTAATGCTGCTAAAATAGTTGCTGAATTTTAAAAGGTCATTGACACTGTCCAAATACATCTATTATTGAGAAAATCTAAACAAGACTAAGTGACAACCTAGTATTAATATTGTTGGTATTGTTTGTATGTTGCCTGGTTGTCATTAGACATAGATATCACTAGCTTTAAAAGGTTTTTTTTTTTTTATTTGTATAGCACTTTGTTATTTAGGGTGCTGTACACATGAGAACAAAGTGCTTACAATAAATTGCACCAGATTTTGTGTGCAGTTGTAGCAGGGGTTGAGTTAGGATTTAGGATATTTGTATAGGTTTTAAATATTATTTATACATATATACTATCTGATAAAGATGCATGTATGCCACTCCTCTGTGCAGTGCGGGTTCTTGAGTGAATCCAAATAATGCTGTAATAATTTGTTTAAAAAACACATTTAAAAACCAAAAACAGCTCAATTCAACAAAGTTATTAATGAATTCTGCCCATAAAAGTTTGGAGTACTCTTTGAACACATGAAGCACGTACTGTGCAGTATATTGCAGTTTAAAATCCAGTCACATCACGGTGGGTCTTCACACAGTTGTCATGTGTTTGTCAGCTGGAAACTGCTGCTTTTCCAAAAACCTGAAAACTGTGAAATTATTGAAGACAACCATATTCTCTGAGGAATGTCAGAAAGGAGGACAGGCCTTCACAAAACACACACACACACACACACACACACACACACACAACTGTAAACACCACACACAGGAAATGAAGTTCAAAGCTCCAATTCTCCTATGAATTCCTATTAAAGCAAGTACGCCTCTCAAAACAAAACATGTTATGCACTTGTGTCGTTACACAAGCTCACACTCATACACACTCAGACACACACACACACACACACTCAGACACACACACACACACAACACATGTAAAAGCCTAATCAGAGTGAATTGCTAATGCCAACCGTTGAGTGTGTGAGTCTTTACACAGTTGTGCGTGCCTGTGTGTGAGATGCTGTATTGATTTTCCGGTAAACCACATGCCAAAACTGCTGCAGGATGCACCATGTGACTCAGCACAAACCAATGAGTGAGCTGAGTGAACGCGATTGGTCCTGAGCACTGGATGTGTGTTTGCCCTTAATGCGTCCCCTGTGGTGGTGTAGGTCTGTGCCGTGTGTAGGTCTGTGTTTTATAAGGTGTGAGTACAGCGTGTCATTACATTACTGACAGTAGCAATCACCACCATTAATCTGATTAAGCATCATTGTCATTATCCTTAACATGACCTGTAGCAGTCGCCCATCTCCAACCCGTGAAGATGAGAGGATGGCGATGATGAAAATAAAGTCTCTGCAGATTTACAACACTAAAAAGGCACAAAATCTTCTCTAACATTAATTAGTCTCAGCCCATTATGTAACCAAGAAAACATAAAAATCACAAACATACATAAACACAGAGAAGACAGACGGACGATTTTTCTCTGGAAAATAAGAAATTGGACTGTACTTCAAGAGACTGTACATGGTTGTTTTCACCTTTCGTCTCTCTGTGCCTAAACTCGGGTGCTGGTCTGCATGAAACTACTTCCGATTTCACAGTGAATTTCAAGCAGCCGTGTGAGCGGATGGGTTCACTGGTGTATGTATGTACCATTTTCTCCCCCAGAATCTAATCTGGGTTGTTGTGTGCATGGGCAGTTTACAGATTGCTAACACCTTAACTAGGTCTTGAACATCTTGTCTGATTAAGCATAGTTGTGAATATTTTATGCAGATTCCTTCTAAGGGCTGGTAAATATACAGCGGGGTGTGTGGGGAGGTCAAAACCACGCAGGTTGACTTTGATTTATCCAAGGGGAATAATTATCTTCCCCATTGAAAGCAATTCTTCCATTTACACAGCGATGTAACTTCGGTCCACCACACAGACATAATGAGGAAAATAAGCTGCCATGTGGAAATTGATGCATTTAATTGCCACTGATTATAGAACTGAAATGGTTCTGAAATGATGACGATGTTGGTGAAATGAAACTTCTTTTTTTTCCTTTTTCCAAATGATTCAGCCGTCGATTAAACACAATGCAATGATTTATCTGCAGTCGAAACATTTCGCAGGACGCTTGGAGGACGTTATGTTGAGTGTGGATGGAGCAGCTACAATGCTTGACTGCTTGAAGGTCGGCAGTCCTCAGCTTAAGAAATGCAGTAAATCGGTAAATCTTTGGGGGGTTTTGTGATGGTATGGAAGCAGAGAGGCTGAGCACCAAGTGACGTCACAACACTGCCCACTGCTGGGTCGAACAAACACAAATAAACACACATGATTTACTATTGCATGTGAGGACGAGCATTGGCACAGGGCGAATGTTTTATTTGCATTTGGTCTAAACGCAGCATTAGATTCAGCTGCTGTTTACATGTGCAGAGTGTGCAGGGAAATAGACAGCGCTGGATGTGGTCAAACTCAGGATAAACGGTTTATAGGCATCGTCATATTCCCATCAAAGAGAGAATATTTTAAAAGATCCCCATGAAAACAGAAGAGACAGTACACTAAACCTGAGATTTATCTAATAAAAATAAGTCTAATATCACCATTCAGTTTCAATTTTAGGTGCATTATGGTCATCTGTTATGTATCAAATGATAAATAGAAATTAAAGGTATATATTAGCATTTATTTTTAATTAAGCAGCTAAGCCAGCTCCTGAAGAAACATTATTACGCCACTGTAGTGGTGGTACAGTATATTGTTCGTATCCGTGTTATTTGGTGTGTGTGTCCTACTTTCCTGTTCGGAGATTAAAGAACAGATTCCACATTTATTCATGTTTGTCTTCGGTCTGTCAGCCGCACCATATGAACATTGATGGGCTTTCAATAAAAGTGATGGGGACGACATCCACATTCTGTGAAAAAGAAATGTTCCTGTGAAGCTGATATGAGGCTTCAGCTGTCAGAATGAGTCAAATCACATCTCTCCCACAGTTACAGTGAACAAATTCACTTTTTTTATTTTGTTACTATCCTTTCCCTGCAGCTTAAGAGGAAAACACAAATATAAGCTTCAGATAAACTTATTATATACATTTTAGACACTTGCAAATATGTTTCATCTTTTAATAGAATAGTTAAATCACAATTCAATCCAATCTATGTACCCATAAACATAAGAAATTCACTTAGATTATGACTTGGGTCTTAGTTTTGTAGTTTTGCCCATCAATTTTATTGTTTATAATATTCTACTCACCAGCGATAGCCAAAACTACAAACATCCAGCCAGGTTGTAACAAGTACAATTAATCTTTCAGTCCATGCAGCTCATTTTCTACTGCTTTAATCAACAATTGCAATAACTACAGGACTGAATAGCGGGTTTAGAAAGGGGGAAAATATAGTTGTTAAGGACACAACAGTACATATCAAACACAGAAGTGGAAAGACACTATGACAGACAGGCACACGTGCACACACACACACACACACACACACACACAGGCATGCAAACACAGCAGAGAGTGAGTGATGGAGTGAAGGAGGGAGGTGAACGGTTGCAGTGATACATGGTGAGTTGAAGGAGAGGAAGCCAAGCCGCTATAAATCCTTCTCTCCCAGGCAGCCCCTTAGAAGCAGGGGGTGATTCAATTTCCATTTTGTCTCTCCATTTCTTTGCCTCTTGCCTTTCTCTTTCTTTTTTCAGATTTTACAGTAAAAAAAAATCCCTACCTCATGCCTGTTGGCCTGTTTTGAGGCTAAAACAACCTCCTGTGGATATAACCACAGACAGTGCCCAACTTATGAACACAATAGGTTCCCAAAAGGCTGTTCAGAAGCTGAATTGTTCATAAATCACTATTAAGAAATTCAATCTATAATTGAGGTCATGCAAATGTCATTACTACTCTATTAACTTGTAGGGAAATGATAAAGTATCCAAGAGGGTACGAAGCCTGACGCACTGAGATGCTCACAAAGACACACGCATGACCAAACTGAGGGAGATAAGGGAGATGAGGGATGGAGATGCACATTATGGAGCAGTGCGGCTGTGCATGGGTCGTGGCAGAAAGGGGAAGTAGTCATTCAGTCAGTCTGACATCAGTCAGGGGCTGTTCATGTCTACCAATGTTCCAGTTGCTCATATCTTGAGGAACTCCTGTACCGTACCTCATCAACATCTAGCAAAAAGCCACTACCGCTCAACTTTCATCTAAAAAAATAGATTTCCCTCACAGTCATCACAAGTCGGATTACATTTTCTGTGTCCCGAAAGGTTTTCCAAGGAGTGGAATTTCAATTGAGTAGTGGAACTATGTGAGATGGGGCCTGAGCGGAGCGATACAAACGGATCCTGAAGAAAGGACGACAGCGTCAGTCATGACACGAAAAACACTGGCTTTTGAAGGTGTGCTCCAGAACTGGCCGGATTGTATAAAACACTTACAGATACGGAAAGGGGTTCAGACAAAAGCAATGTCCCTGTTTTCTGTGACACAAAAAGTACATTTCCTGGCTCACAGGTCTTGAGGCTAACAAGAAGCACGAGTGGGAGAAAATCACTTTGAGAGAAAAGTCTGTTCTTAGAGGGGAAACTCTTTAGCTAAGGCTAAATCAAAATTCAGGGTCTAAATGAAGAAGATGGATTAAGCGTTTCTTTAGTTCATAGGAAAAGTAAATGACATGAAACTTTGGTTTTCTTGTGTATGTTTCATGTGAAATTACAGTGTCAATGATGGTGCTCACGATGGCGACAATGACAACACTCTCAGTCTCTTTAACATTTGATATTTCCTTCTTCTTTACTTCATTTTTAACCAGAACTCAAATGAACAAAACTGGCCTGACGCGTGTTGTAGTTCAGGCCCTGCACATCCACTCCAACTCCTCCAGAGGGAAATTTCCAATTACAGGGTTGACACTTCATCTCTGCAGTTGTCATTACTAGCGACAGTACAGTATGTACTCTCTCCATCAGGGAGAAGAGTAAGAGATCATTTTATGATGGGGTCAAGCCAAAAGCTTTTTAAGCCATTAACAACAGCCGAACAATGCTTTTGTAATTTGCAGTCACAAACATGATCTCCTGACCTTGAAAAGTGACTAATAGGACCGGGCAACACATTTCCATAGGTTCCATTCAAGCTTTAAAGTAAAGACTCATATTTGACATTTAGATTGTCAGCTAAATATTCCTAATTGATCTTTCCATCCATCCTATATCAAATCTTTCTGGAATGTGTGTTTTGGAGGAGGAGAGGGAGATAATGGAGACACTGCTACCAGAGTTTTCATCAAAACACACTAGTCAATGCTTTAATTAAGGGAAGTTCCTGAAATGATTTATATTGTGTGTAAAACAGGTTTGACACTGGACAAACAAAAATAACAGGTCCATACAGGACAATTCATCTTTGTATGTGTGGTGGCATATGGAAAGGTAATGTGTATATAAATCAACACATAGTTATCAATGTATGTATACCATCTTAAAATGGATTTGTTACACCTGAAAAAAACATATGACTATCTCAAAAGGTAGAATGTCTTTTATTGTTGTTGTTTTTTTTATTTTACCTTACTTTAAACAGGCAGGTTGCTTGAGATCAAATGAGCAAGGCTTGGCCAATATGTCAGAAATAAAAGCAAAACATGCAGAAAGAACAGAAAGACAGGACAAACATCAGAACAGTGGTTTAGAGTCAGAGCCCTATGAAAAGAAAAGAGGGTTGGATGGGGGCAGCGAAGGTGGTAAATGAACGTCCATCCTGAAGAGGAAATGTCCACATTACAGAACAAACGGTAGCAAAAACAGTGAACCACAACACACACTAAAAGGACACTACTAAACTGATAATATATTTTACAATGAAACAACCATTATCTTACCCACACAGTCATAGTAAGAAAAAACAGGTTTCAGCAACAACTTTGATGATGGATTTGTTCTTTTTAAACCCGAGCAAGTCATGAGAGGGTTACAATGAACACAGGACCTGGACTCAGCTGAGCCGTCATTAACTTTATGTCATACACCTGTGCTTTTCCGACTGTGACATGTCACGTGTCACAGTAGGAAAGAGCAACAGAGCTAATAGGAGTCAAATATATCAAGCAGCTGTTCACTTCCACATAGTAGTGAAAGGTCTAATTAGAATAAATATTTCAAATCAAACAGTTGCCTGAAACCAGCATGTTTACTATATTACTGGAATTATTTTTACTGCCAATCTATTTTTAACTGAGTGTGAAATAAGACATAGTTCATATACAGTAGAGCCTCAAAAACATACACAATGGAAGAATAACCCAGTGTTCCTGGCATGGACACTTATTGCCACTGAAAAAACACACACACACCTACAATTCCAATTAATAACACGATATGATTTGAGGGGGAAAGTGTCTAAAATGAATATATGAATAGACAATTGATTTAAAAGCTGTGTGCAAAAGTGATCTATTGTTTCTCTTATAACCAATGCAGAGATTCATTGGTTAGTACACATATGAATTAAAATGCAGCAGCTTTCCTATATTACAGTAGATTTGAGGAGAAGGATGATATATAGCACTTATGCGCATGTGCACGCACACACACACACACACACACACACACACACACGTGTCCCAGCTGAACTGACTCTATATATTGTGTAGCATGTGCACACATGAATGAGCTTTGAACAGGACCAGTGTTCTCATGTTCAGATGGTTTGTACTTCAAAGTGTTTCTCTCATTAGACTGTCAAAAAATAATTAACCGTTTTTCCAAGCACACCGATGATGAAACCTCATCCTCTCACACACCCGGCCTGCACAGATTAGTAGAAGAAAAAAAAAAAAAAAAGGGTGGCAAATTGGGATTATAAACAAAATTTATCCAAAACAGCTTCTGCATATGTGATTTGATTCGTAGCAGGACCCTACCATGCATAATATATTTCATGTATAAGCTTGGGGAAATATTTATGATCTGCATTTGAACCCCCCCCCCACCACCACCACCCTTCTCATTCTCTCTCAAATTTACGCGTGCATACACACACACGCACACATTCCAGAAATAGAATATTAACCCAGAGTGCAGCAGAAGCTCCCTGTTACTGCATGTGTTGCGTTGTCTTCCTGCCATTGTGCGTGATAGAGGGTAAGTACAGCGACTCAGATAAGCATCCGTCAGAGATGTTTAGCTCAGTGAGGCTCGCTGACAATCACAGAGCGCTTAAACACAGTTGTGTCAATCACATCGGGCTATCGGTGCTTCCTTGTATGATTTATTAAAGCTGCTACTCCGTTTTTCTGCCTGGCAACAGCAAGGGGAACAACGATGCTGCCAGTAGAGGTGTTCAGCATCACAGCAGGCGTCAATACACAGTCTGCCTGCAGTGAAGAAGGGTCCCCGGAGTGCAAATGTGTCATAACCAGCAAATACTGCAAAGAAGACTGACAAATATGAGAAAATTGAACTGTTTGGCTACTACTGCTTTCTCGCAGCACATTAATTGATTAAGGATGTGTTCACATAGTAATTTTTATACAAACCAAACTCCAAGAAGTGAAGCAACAGAAAAGGGACTCTTCATATTCATGTTCTTTTCATAATCACATTGTTGGTTCGTTTGAGAGAGGACCTGTTCTCTTTAGTTCTGATGGGGCATCAGCCCCCTTTCTGTTCACACTATAGTTCCCCTTGAGTAAAAAGGGCATTTCCTTTATGCAAGATTCTCTGCCTTTTCTCTTTTTATGATGTGTGGTAAAGCACTTGTTATGAATTCTTTTGTTTTTACTTTAATTTGGCACAGCAGTGCAGTCCTTATGGAGCTTTCATATAAACTAATTATTGGAGGAAACCAGCTAAAACCACTGCTCAGCATTTCTGTATGTTGTAGAGAGTTGCTGTTTGATGTGTCCAGGAGAGAAATGATTTCTTCCTTGGATCAAATTACTCGTTGTACACTAATCTCGCTAGTGTTACAAGTGGCTGAGGCTCCGCCTGTTTTTTTTTATTGTTCCTGTACAATAGAATTGCATCTGTCTACAGTTAGTCTGCAGGGATAAAATACAACAGCTAAAAAAGAAAAGCAAACCTGGAGTGTTTTGTGTCCACGATGGAAAGAGGACTGAAAGGGAAAACATCCAGCTCTTTCAGTATATTCTAATGGTTCTGGTTTTGCACATACAGTATAAACTTAACTTCCATGCAATTATTTTTTCCCCCTTTGTTGGTGTGAAGATCCCCAGCAGCGAATAATCAGACTGGCACAGAGAAGTACAGATCGGTGTTCAGCCAAGCAGAGTGATGCAAAACCAGCTTGTGCTGCTTTAATGCTGGAACATGTGCAGGAATAATGCAGTGCTCAGCCCTAACCCCAAACTCCTGTGGAACCACATACAGGATCTTTGGCAGTTTAGATGTACTGCTACACCTGGACAGAAAAAAAGAACTCCCTCCTATTGAAACCCCTTACAAACCTGCATGCTTTAATCTCATGGTTGCTACAACCTAAAATTATAATAAAATTAAATATATAATATATATTGTAAGGCTTTCTGAACTGAAGCCCAGACCTTTTTTTAAAAGACAACTTTCTATTTTTAAACCCCTTTTCCTGGTTTCTACTAGGGATGCTGCATCCAAATGTATTGCAGCTTCATTTAGTTGTATTTATAGATATGGATTTCTAATTCTGGTGTATGTGTGTATATGGCATATTTGTTTGTGTGTGTGTTTTAAAATATAAACGTGGTAAATTATATCAATATATACATTTTGTGACCACTTTGGGGTTTATTTGTTCTGATTATGAGGAATTTGTGCAGTGTCAATGTTGTAAATTATTATCATTTAATTTTTGACACAAAAATTCTCTTTATAAATATAAATATTATAACTATAAATAAATATGCTTTTCATGTAAGTTTCTGATGGGGACCTTTAAGGTTCCTAGGGTGTCAGAAGGAAATTTTGTAAGTAAGGTAAATAAAATTAAACACAAAAATCAAAGTGGGAAGAAGGAAAGTTGTGCTTGTACAGTTAAATGAGTTAAGTAATGGACTATACCCCCACCCCCCACCTCAAGTTTTTCTTTTTTTTTTGGGGGGGGGGGGTGGCTTTAGGCAAAGGATGTTTGTGTTTGCATCACAGCAAACTTGTAATCTCATAGCATCTTACTGTAGACATAATGTTTTGCCTTGATCAGGGGCTGAACACCATCACTGAGCTTTACAACATTTTCCACAGTACTGCTCTTTAATTTCATCTATGTTTGGGGGCAAAGCCTTCATCTTCTGAAAAGTGCTTTGATGCAAACACAATTAAGCAGTGGCTCCGGGAACCTTTTGGATTAAATCTGGAAATGTTGTTTACTTCTCCACTACTGAGGACACAGCGAAGCGTGTGCTGCCATTCATTCTATTTGTCAGGCTTCATAAACCGATGAACTGAAGGATCATGTGCGATTGAGAATGCTTATGAAGCCAAGTAGTGACATCGAATACAGCAGGTTGTAGCACAACAAGCGCTCTCATCTGTCGACCATCATCAGCGTTTACAGCTGGATCACATCTGACAGGTCCCATGCATTAAACACGAGCTTGGTGCTTAAGTGCACAATAAACCTTGTTGAATTCACCACAACTATAAGTCAAATCTGCTCAAATTTACATATCCAGGTTTATTTGCTGTAAAGCCATTCTCCTTTTAATTTCAACAGGCTCTCCAAAGATGAACATTTACTGATTCATCCTTTTGAGAAGTAAGCAGCTAGAAAAAGTAACACTGTTTGGAACTATTAAAAAAATGAAATGAAAACAAGGTTGTATGTAGGTTGTTTCAGAAAAAACTGGCGTAGAAGTTCTCCACTGGAGGAAAGCGTGGCCATATTCAGCACAGACATGTGGATGTTAAACTACACGCAGTAGCACTGCCAACATGAGCCATTCTTGGCAAACCCCGATCAGCATTCAGCAGTTCAACCTGGAGACACTGCGATATGTATATAAGAATGTAAGAATATGACACGGCTCATTACTTTGACTAGTTGCACAATGTTCATTAATAAGCGATACTGAGTTCACACTATATCAGCAGTATTTGAAATACCATTTGGTTGTTGAACAGTGTGCCAAATGTTATTTTTAGATTAAAAAAAAAATTAAATTGTCTTAAATTGTGACTATTTTATGTGAATAATTTTATTTTGTTTAATCAATGGGTAAATTATTTATTAGGAACATCGCTAATTCTAAGATAATGAAAAGACATACACAATGAAAACAATTCTTATTTTGATGGGATTACTCACAAATTAAACATAATTGTGAATATAATCTTCCATTTCTGCTGAATCTATCCTGCTAGAGGTCACTAAATCTTGCACACTGATTCTTTAACAATGTGACACCATGCATCATGAGTTCATCCAGCTCACTGATCTGAAACATGTATGTTTTATGTTCCTGAAGTAGCAACATAAACTGGTGTTAAAATATTTGTGATCACAACAGCTTACATTTCTCTTTGCTCTACCAATACTACTCTCATCTCCATCAGGCTTTTCCCTATGGATTGTGTTTGCAAATACAGGTGTTCCCATCGTGTTAGGTTCCTTTCATCTATGACTTTATTATCTAACTCTTCTGAATTATTATGCACTGTTGATATACTGTAGTATATTAATGTGAATTTATGCCCCTTAAAAGTTTGTCACCCCGTTAAATAGACAAGATTTAGCCCCTATTTCAAGACAAGTGGCAGCAGTGTCAAAGCGAGTGTAAAAGTGAGTGAATGAGTGTCATTTTCAATAATTACAACAGCACAACTTGAACATTTCTCATTAGATACACAGCTTTAACCTAATAAAATGAGCTACAATAGGTTCTTGACGTTTTAAAATAAGTCTGAAGAGTACATTTTTTTTCAGCTCAAGCTCCACTTGTGCCCCACCAGAGTTTTGGCATGAGACAGAGAGGAGCCAGGCTATACTGTACCTAATCAGCACAATCGATCACTTTAATTGATCACAACAGATAAATGATCAGTGAAGGATTTATCAACGACCATGGCCAGCTATCAATTCCTCTGTCCCGCCGAGGTTATTGGACTTCAGATCGTTTGAGGCCAAGAAAACAAGTCAACATGTTGTCTCATACACAGCCAGTATGAGGACACAGCGTCCCTTTAGATTTAATGAAAATCACCCAGCATCATGCATCATTTACGACCTTTGAAAATGTCACCTTTAATTACAGCACCTGCACCACAGAAATCAGTGATGTTTTTTTAAAAACACAAAATAGTAAAGCAACACACCTTCCACACATACAAAGAAAAGCAGAGCCTCAAATGTTCATGTATGTACTCAACTATTGCCACTCTTAATAAAAAAAGTGCCTGCCTAGAATGTGAAATATGTGGATTTATAGTCCTGGCTGGCATCACCCTCAAGGATTTCAGATGATTTACCATAAAGTGAAGCAAGTATGAACATGTTCCTTCTTTAGATCTGCCACTTGAGAGATATGTTGACCTTAAGAGCAAGGCCAATATTATTAAATGATGTGATGGATAAGCAGCTCCATTATAAATTCTGTAAGTAAATCCACATTTTTGTATCCAGTTTGAGATCAACAAACTTTTGACAAACAAATTCACACGACTGACCAAGAGCAAACCAACTTCGCAGGGATGACCTTGCTTTTGGTCTGCAGCATGGACAAAGAGCCACACAAGATGCATGAATTTATCCTAGTTTATTAGTTGTCTTGCACCATTTACTATTATTTGACTTTCTCTAAAAAGTAAAATCTGTTCCACAAAAGAGCATTGGTTTGCAAAGAGTTATGAGACTGCAGTGAGTGGTACAAATACTTTGGAGTAAACTGAAGTTATTGTCCTGTTAGCAAAAGAGCTAAGCTAAGGGGTTTGCACAGACTGTGTGTCTAGATAACACTAGACATATACAGTCTCCAAATTTATCATATTTTTTTCTCTCTTAGATCGTATTATGTTTACTTGCTTTTAGGTCAGATAATTCGCTCCAATAACTAAACTGTAGGCACCTCTATTTGTTTACACAAATTCAACATGTGAGATGTTTGTGTGAGAAATGTTGCTTTGGAATGAGCATTAAACACTTCAGAAGAGCCCTTCTGGTATATATAGGGTATTCTTGTAAATGTTAACAATTACATACTAACATTAGCTATAAGATAATGTCGTTTTTCTAGACAATCTATCATATTGCCGCTTGCTCATGTTAATTTAGAAAAAATTAGTTACTGGCAGCTGCCCAATCTCTAAATCTTCCTTTATTCCTCGGAGCCCTCTGGACACCACCACCTCATCTAAATAATGGGAAGAAACACTGTCATGCTGCCAGTTTAAATTGAACTGTTTGCAAAATATGTTGAGTAAAGAATGAGATTTTAAAAAAAAGGTCATTATACAAATGATGTGTAATTGTAAGAAAATGATGACAGTATGTACTGAGCGACTCGGATGACCAGAAAAGCAGATGTTCAGCAGCTGGAAGCAGAAGGTCTGAGTTCACTTCAAAGCCAACAGATCTCCAGTGCTTTCGAGAGTGTTTCATCTCTGCTGGTCTGTCATCTGATGCTGATTAATAGGCAACAGACACTTACTCAGATGTTATTTCAATGCCTGACTGACAAACACAGACGCACAGTGAGAAAAGTACTAGCTGCAGATCCGTTCCCATGGTAACACAGACCAATAGATCTCAGCTATTGACTGAGGATGAAGATCTCTGTAGACCTATTAAAAAGAACACCTACACACACATGTCCTGGATACTCACACATACAAGGCCACACAAATCACACACGTCAGCAAGGCATCACGTCAGCCTCTTAAACGTCTTCTGTTATAAACGGAGACAGAGAAAACAAAAACAACTCGGCTTCTTCTTCTCTGAAACGACCTGGAACAGTGAACGCTTGGGTCACCAGGTATGAGAGTGAAAGTCAAATCTCCTCAAGTCATGCTGTGGAAGAGCTTGCTCTTAAGTGGCACCACAGCATGATATAAAAGGAGGATATATCGAGAGTGAGTGGGCGAATTGCTCAGATTTAACTGGGGAGGCAGGGCAGATAAAGTGCCTTTTTTTTGCAATCTTTTCCATATCCTGCATTCTTGGGGCCATTCTCAAATCAGAGCTCATCAAGGAATGATGCATTTAATAAAATTGGAGCCACACCAGATGGGAGTCTAATCATACATTTTTTTTAACTTTACTGCCATGAAAACACAACAGTGAATCATTACAAATCAACATCACCTTGACATTGGGCTGTACTTGACATACATGCACATATGAACTAAGAAGCATCATGCAGTGACAGAGCCCAAACACATCTACCTATATATAGCCTCTTGCACTCATCCCAGCTTTGTCAGCAGCAATAGCTTGGTCTGGTGGTGGTCTTAGCATAAGCCTTAGCGCTACCTCCCACAGGAGTTTAAGGTTGCTACTTTTAAGTTTCTTATCCTGTTTTTAGTTTTCCTGTTTCCTTAAGCGTTTTTTCTTCTACAAGCGACGCCATGCTTATTTTGTATGATTTTGCAGAATTAGTAGTTTCGCAGTAAATTATTAATAGGACAGAGCTTAATTATAAGGCTGTTACCTCAAATCAAGGCCGGGTTCATCCCATAAACAGAATTATGTTTGTTGAAGGTTTGGGGTTGACCCCAAAATGATTGCTAGTAAATGATAAACAGTAAAACCAACAAATGGTTAAAAAATCTACTACTAATATTTATCAGGGGCCCCAAATAGCCGAGGGCTGTCCCTGTCTCAAATAACATCCAGTGAAGCGGCATCATGTTAGGAGAAGGAGACAATATTTTATCCTTTACAAATCCGAAAGGGAATAAGAGAGGTTGCTGTGGTGATTCTGAGTGAAAGTCCTCCTCTGACATTCTGACTTATTAGTAAGTCAGCTGCTTAAATAATTACCACAGTATATGAACCACGAGTAAGCCAACAGAGCAGCCAGTCGGACCTGTGATATGAATGTAAAAGTGAAAGAGGCCATTTGCTCTGGTTGTATCCTCTAAGGACTGCAATTTAGGCAACATGAAGGTGTTTTTTAATAAGGAAATAGGGGATTGATGAGTGTTTGTACAGGGTGTAACGAAGGATACATTGTTGTCTGACCCAAAGTCATTTCGAAAGCAATCTCTGTTGTCTATATAAGATATGTCAATGGATAGAGGAAGAACAACACTTCTGTTTAATTTGGGCAGTGGACCTTTTTCACATGTCACCTCCTATTTCTTGCCCCTTATTTTCCTGCCAACTCTCTCCACTGTTATTTATAATAAAAGCCAAAGAAATCCCCTATCAAATGTATATTTTAAGTAACCCAAAAAATATATATGAATGACTTAACAACAAGAACAATTTTATGGAAATCTGTGAGCCACTTGTCACCACAGATGTGAAAATCTGGGTTACTAGATTCACATGCAGTCAACAGTCTTCGGCAAACATGTCATATTAACTGTATATTATATTAACAGATCCTACGGTATTGAAAAGAAACAAATGCGTATTTAAGGTTGTGATTTTTTTCTCCCCATGTTTGTCTTTTGTCCAGGTAGGGATTTGTTTATCTTTCTGAAACTGTGCATTATTTGTGTCAGGGCAATTAAGATATACAAAGAGACTTCTAGCTATTTTTTGTGATTTTATCTGATGATTTCAATTGATAAATGTTAAGAAATGTTTTGTAAAATTCCAAAAATACTGAGCCTTATTCTTGGGGATTTTTCGAAAGCAGATTGTTCTGAGTAAAAGTGAATCATTACTCCTGAATAACATTTGACATTTGAGTTAACATTTAAAACATTTGACTTTTAAGTTTTTTATGTGTCATCTTCAGGGCTTTGAGCACTGACATTGAAATTCCATTTACAAAAGGTGAATGTGGTGTCTAGTAGCCGATATCTCCAAACCTGTGCAAAAAAAAAAAAACCTTAACGACATGCAAAGCTATACTGTATGTTGTGAGTTCATTGCCAGTTGCATCTAATGATGTCTGGATCTAAACAATTAGACCCGTTGATGCATGTGGGCTGCATAACATTTCTTTGTCTTTTGTATCAATATTAAATTTATTTTCAAGAGCCTTTAATCTACACAGTAAAATAATCAACTAAGTGCCAGCCATGCCTCCTTGAGCTTTTGGCCAACTCACAATGGCAAATGACAAACAATGACAACTAGAGGTTGGCTCATGTTTAAGACACATTAAGCCTTCTGGGAGAATGAATGTGTAAATCTATGTAACATTGCAGCAAAATAAATCATGTTAAAACTAAAGGTGAAACTGCTTTTGCTGTCATCACCATAATGCACATTACATATTAGGCTACAAAATTATGCGCTGGTGTACAAGAGTGTCTGCTCCTGTTAGGGAGCTAAAGATGGACCAGTATTTGAACGCGTCTCTGCTGCTATTTCTGTGTTTTCTTCAGATTGCTGCAAGGACACGGAGATCATCAATTATTTACCTGTGTCGTCTATGAAACGTCCCCAATGGATGTGTTCGAGGTTGACGAGTACGGGGCTCAATGCTCCGTGAATGAATAAAAAAAAAGTTTCGTGCTTTTAATGCAAAGAAACGGCAGGTGGGGGAGCAGAGAGGAAGAAAGAAAGAAAGAAACAGAGAGAAGGGGATAGTGGTGGTCGTTGTGGCTGCACGGCGCGGCGCAGCGCTGCGGTCCACCAGTGCGCTCCGGATGCGTGTTTTTGGGTACGTGACATCGGTCAGGGCTCGTGTGCCACCACACCGGTGGCTTAAACTGCAACATCAGCAACGTCATTTTAAATACAGCTGGACTAATTAGTTAGGAAACATTCAAAAACGTAAGGTAATGAAGGGGTACCAAAGCCCTCGGAGATCACCAAACAGCTCCAGACGCATCAAAATGACTGCCACGGCGTATACAACACAGCCTGTTGTTATTACAGCTTGTCACTTCACATCTGACACCGTCAATAACGCACTACATTCCTCCAATGCGCCTCATAAAGAACAAAATTAATAACGAAATAAACCATGTTTGACCAAATCATGTAGCATCAAAAAAACGAGTCACCATTCAGGGCAGTTTCGTGTGATTTGGTGTTACGGGTTTAGTTCTGGCTATATGATTATATAACTAACTCTTACAGGTTGGAGAATAACAACGGGAGCATCGGTGCCTTACCTTCAGCCGCCAAGGAGCACTGCATCATCAACATCAGCACCACGCCGATGCTCACACAGCACCGGGCCAGCATCCCATCCAGCGCCCGCGTCCTCCTGCCGTTCCCCGGCGACCAGGCGGCCACCATCCCGGCACACAGGAGCCACGCCGTCGCACGGAGAGCGCGGGGGTCTTCTTTGTTCACCCCTGCGACCCCGGGGCCGCCGCCGCCGCCGGAGAGGAGCGCATCTTTGGGAGCCATTGGTCAACCAATTAATCCTGAATGGGAAACATCTAACGGCGCCGCTGTGGTGAAAGACATCCGATCGACCTGCCCCCGGTGCGGACGAGCGTGGCTCCGCTCTCCATGAGCCTGCGGGGAGGCTTTGGCGGGTCGACGCAGGGCAAAACGCGCACAAGTGTTTTATTGTCCCTTTTCCACTGCCTCGCTGTGTCTGCGTGTTACGCACGCTGCGATGTGCCCACTGCGACCAGCAGGCGCTCCATCTCCGCTGGAAGCTGCGCTAACGCGGCGCCGGAACGCAGCTGTTCCCGCCTTCAAAATAAAAGCTAAGGGTAATAATTGTATGAATGGAGTGATTTCAATTTCTACTCTTATGTAATGAGTAAATGATGTTTGTGATTCTCCTGTACCTCATTAATCATAGGTTTTTTTTTCTTGCTATCCTGACTGTCAGTTCACATATCTTAGGTTAAAGACGACCTAAGGTTCGAGCCGGCCACATGTTATGGAGCTGTTTGAAATGAAGCCTGTTACTATACATAGATGTCTCCTCAGGATATAGGTCCGAAGGCGCTCATGAGACATTCAGCCAAAAACTGACATTTTTGCCTGAATCCTAGAAAAACCTTAGGAGGAAAAACATCCTTTTTTACCAAATGTGCACATTAAGTCATACAGAAACCATAGTAAACGATGAGAAACACATATCATGCGACGAAATACATGTTCATACATATTGCCCCCCTAAAATGTCAAGCCCTTTCACACAGACACATTTTTCAGGATTTGTCCTTGCCAGAACAGAAATCAAACTTCTTGTTGCTATTTGACGTTATTTTTTTTTTTTAATATAAATGTTTTTATTCAGGTAAATACCAACACGTGTCACCAGATAGTTTAACTCCTTTAAATAGGTTAAAAACCACTATCAACCATTTTTTCTAGGTGGATTAAATATTATTAAAAGTTGTAAAGAAACCAACATGACCCCAAAACGTATATTATTAATGAATGCTTCTTGAAATTGTATTTTAACATGTCTTTTACTTTCTCATCTTGCCAAACATGTTCTTTCAACTTCCATCATTGTGTTAAATTTGTATAATTGTTGTTAAATGTTCAGTATACTGCTTAATTATGTACATGTAGGCCCAAATAAAAGCAATGGACAGGTAGACTTCAGTACTTCAGAATATGGACCAATGTCAAAATTGTCATGTGGTGCAACCCTAAAAACGTGGTACTAGATAGTTTAATTATCTCTTGTGCATGCTATCATCTTGTTTTATGTTCTAGTTGAATTAAATATTTTAAATTATTATTTTTTTTTACTTATATATTGTAACCAACTCACATACCTATTTCATGGCCGCCATCTTGGTGACAATTAACAGTGGGTAAACGCAAACACATTAATTAACTAATTAGTGTTCCACCTGTGTTCACCTCCTGCGCACGTGAGTTTGCTCTTGTTTTCCCGCCGTTCAGCAGCGTCCGGTCTGCTCCTGCTAACTGTTGCCGGCTTGACGCAGCTTGTACCAGGTAGGAATGGGCTATGTGTGTGTATGTGTGTGTGTGTGTGTGTCTTAATAACGGCGAAAAATTACCGGAGCTGACGGGTCGTAACGGTACTGCTTTAACACTCCACGTCTTCTGACGCGGAAGACGGGAGAACTCACTTGTACTCTCGCGCGCGTGTGAGTGTGTGTGTGTGTGTAAGCGCGCGTCTTCCCTCCTTAACGGAGCGGAGGTGAAGCTCGCTGCATCACCGGGGCAGGCGGTGCCGTGAGGAGCAGGCGACCCCTGGCGGCTCACAGCCGGTAAAGATGATGGGGGGGGATACACACGTTTCAGTAGTCTAGTCAAGTCACTTTTATTAGTACAGCCAAAAAACACAATTCACAGGTTCGCCTCAACAGGCTTCGCAGTCAGTACAACAGCAGCAGAAAACTTCCACTATCCTTAAAACCCTCACATCATACAAGGAAAAACTCTCTCTCTAAAAAATCTCCTAACATGAGGAAAAAAGAGAAAGAAACCTCAACGAGAGTAACAGAGGAGGGGTGACTCTTCCAATATGGACAGGCATGCAATAGATGTGTGCACAGGATGGAAAACAATACATTCCGATCAAGAAAAGAAGGTGAGTATGACATTAATTACAATGACAGAAATACACAATATTGCCAAAAGTATTCACTCACCTTCACCTGCATATGAATTTAAGTGACATCCCGAACTAAGGGGCCAAGCTTCTGAGAAACACCCCCACACCATAATCCCCTTAATCCCACCAAACTTTGTACTAACAAACTCAGACCTGTCTGTCAGATTGCCAAAGGGAGAAACATGATTCATCACTCTAGAGCATGTGTGTCAAACTCCGGTCCTGAAGGGCCCCTGATTCTACCATTAGAGCTCTTGCTAAGGACCTTCATTAGTAGAATCAGGTGTGTTACTGCTTGGCTGGAACAAAAACCTGTACCCACACAGCCGCCAGGACCTGAGTTTGACACCCCTGCTGTAGAGAACTCCAGCCTCCACAGCTGTAGTCCAGTGGTGGCGTGCGTTACACCTCTGCATCCGATGCTTTGCATTACACTTGGTGATGTACGGCTTGGATACAGCTGCTCAGCCATGGAAAACCATTCTATGAAGTGTTTTGTTCCTGAGCTAATCTGAAGGCCACATGAAGGAGGTCCGTAGTAATTGACTGCAGAAAGTTGGGGACATCTGCTGACCCCGCTCCATCAGTTTATATGGCCTACCACTTAATGCCTGTGTTGCTGTCATTTCCAAACACTTCCATTCTTATAACATAGCTGATAGTTGGCTGTGGAATGTTGCGGAAGTGATAGGAACATCTGATTAGTTGGATGGGTCAGTGAAAACTTCTGGCAATATATTGTATATTGATTAATGGTGTAGGTGGAGGCGACAGGATCCATCGCAGCTTCCAGGTGCCATCAGGACAGAGTGAAACCCTCCAACAACCGAAGGCTCCTTGCAGTGGCTGCACTGCAGTATGGTCTGGTAATGAAAACACAGGCAGGAGTCCAGGAGCAAACAGATTTAAAAGGTAGATTAGTGGGTCATGAGTGTTACAGCTGGAAGAAAGTCAGAGCAACTCAGAGTATCTCATGAGGTCCTGGCGGTCTAAACCCATTGCAGCATAACAATATTCCAGGCTAGCCAGGGCCAACTCTACCTATAAGCTTCTTCAAAAAGGAAAGTTTTCAACCTGTTCTTAAATGTAGGGAGGGTGTCTGCCCCCTGGACCGAAACAGGAAGACAAGTCCACAGGAGAGGAGCCTGAGTTGAAGGCTGTAACTCATATAAAGCAATGTTCTTGATGTCCAGGTTACTTTAACAGGAATCATGGTGAAATCATTATTTTGCTGCTTTAACACCTCCTAGGACCCTAAAAGATGCACAAAGGGAGGATAATGAAAACATGATTTCAGATGACTTTTTACATTTTATTTTGTGACTGAAAAAGCTACTTGAATCATGTTAGTCTTGCTAGCATCACACAACTGTTTCTTTTCTCATTCACTAATTTATAATTTACAAAGCTTTTTCCCAGTTGACATGTTGGTCCATTATAGCAGAAAAAAATTGGTGAAACTAATGAAATGGTAACTGGATTTATTTAACTTTAAGTACTTTGTTTCTTTGCACTTCTTAAACCACAGTTATTTGACTCACTGTCCTCTAACACTTGATTGTCTCCACTCAAGTCACTGGATAAAAAAAAATGTCTGGTGTGTCTTGTATCCAACTTAAGATCTATCACACATTTTCACCTTGTCATGCAAGATCCTTCCAGCCCACTGTTTCTACATTGACGTGAAGTTTTTACACACAAATATGAGAAAGATCAGTTACATATGGTAGGCACATACTGGAAGAAATGAACCGTTGCGGTCTTGTTTAGTATAGAATAGTATGATCTGGCTCCTCAAAACTACCACTGTGTTAATTTAATTATATGTCCACGACTTCATGATCCTGCAGACTGAAGGAAACCAAACCTTGAGGAGTTTCATGAACTGGATGGTTTTACCAGGTTATCAGGTTTACCAGGCGAGGGTTTACCTGCCGTTTCATGTCATGATCGGTTCGTCCCAGTAAGACACGTCAGACAGCATACAACACCAAATTACTGAAACTGCCATTAACGATGTTATTTATTACACCAGGTCTAAATGTTTGTGTTTTGCAGATTACTAATGTCATTAAGTAAATGAAGGATTCCTTTAAGGTCATCAACAGTTATTACAATTATTAATATGCCCTCAGAGGACATTGACTATTGTCAGTGTTTTATTTACTTAAGTGGTACACCAAAATTAGAGATTTTTCATCACTGACATTTTATCTTATTTACTAACCGCAACCAGTGTTAAATATACATACTATTTGCAAAATAAATGATTCCCCATTAAGCAATGGGCTATTACAAATATTTCAATATCACTATTACATTACCCAAATCAACATAACAAAAAAACTGTTGAGACTTTGCCCATCGCTGCTGTATATCAATGACAACACACACTGAAGCAAAAGATCTTTTTTAATTCAAAGTGAATCTTGACATAGTACACCATCAATTCATAATTTGACACTCACCAATAAGAGTCACCAAGAAGGAACCCGCTTTTTGTGACGAAGTACATAAGGCTTGGTCACATTGAAACTCACTGAGAACTAGAGGGGGAAAATAAAACGACCGCAAACTGGTAAGACACACATTACATCCAAACGATAATCATTTTCCCAGTCCTCGTATTGTTGTATATTGCACAGTGCAGTTGCTACATGTCAAACTATTGTAGCATTTAAGGAAAAAAAAAAGAAATCAAAAACATAAAATCATAAAGCCACACAAATCTACACATATTTAGAACAGTAACAGTTTCAATTTAGAAATAGTGTCTACATATTTGTGTCTAAATACAATTAATGTCAACCCAATAATTAGATAGCTGTTGTACAAAATCTACCTAAAATGTGTCTTAGGAATTAAATTATTTTTTTTTCAGCCCAGTACCCAAACGAGATGTTCAGACCAATGTTTGAGTTGGTAGATTTGACATGTGGGAGCCCAGTAAAAGAAGGCCAGCAGGAACCAAAATGATGCTGAATAGAACCTCTGAATGACACAGACGAAAATAGATTAGATACAATCTTTGTTCATTTCCATATCCTCTCAAAAAGAGATTATTAGGGACATAAAGCTCAATTTTCCTTTGATTTTGGATTTATTTCTTGAAAGGTTGGGCCTGCTTTGTAACTTAAGGCTTCTGGGCTCCATGTGCTCGTTGGGACTGTGACCCTCTGGTGACTTTGATGATGTAACGGTCACCGATGGGCTGCAGGGAGGTAGGATTATCTATCCTAAGCAATCAAGCCAAAGTGATAGGGATTATGGCGTGGGACATCACTGAGGTGGTACATGTGTTCATCTCATCACGGGTGCTGAGCTGACAAACAATAGACATATGGGGGGAATCAACAAGAGAGGCTGCACACCACAGGGTTAATATGAACAGAACACTTTCCACAAATGAAGTACAGATTACTGTGTGGTGACATATCGGCACACGCCTCTTCAGCTATAGATCTAGGCTGCACTCCACACGAAACAGTGCATCCGCTCGTTTAAGGATCGTCAACACAGTAGCATAATAGACAATTACACAAAATACACCCATAGCAACATAGCAAAACCATTACAATGTAATACAATAAGTAGGTGAGGATTGGGCAACTTTGGACCTAAACTTTGAGTATGATTGATTGATAAAGCCTTTTGACAGAACCCCTGACTGAAACATATGATATATACCTATGGTAATAGCTGCATGCAAGAACTCTAACGTCCCGATCACAAAATGAGAGAAAAACTGTGCAGCCAGCAGAAATGTGACAAATAAGTAATCTGCAAACCAAAAACAGATGTCCTGGGTTCCACAAATACATTCACGATGTGAGAATAAAGCTTCGCATTTGTGTATATTCAGACCCTATGTTTTTGAGTACTGCACTGTCTTCTTTGTGAGCGCGATAAAAAGATTGTTTTTCAGACCTCATCTTAGTCCAAGAACTTTGGGGTTTCGTAAAGTGAAAAGTAGGAGCTGATCCCCTTAAAAGGAACTAGTCTACACATTTCTGACTGCTTTGATATGGATGCAAGACGTCTGTCAGCCACTTGTTTGAAGAAAGGCACTAGTTGTACAGTACGAAGAGTTGCAAATACAGTCTGACAGGAAAAAAGCCATTTCATAAGGGAAAAAAAAACGATAATACATCAAAGACACACCAGTTACAGAATCCAAGAGTGAACCCAGCCTACATTTCAAGATGAAATACTGATGCTAAATGCTCACACACAAAAACACACACACACCAAAAAGCAACAGAATAAAAAAAGAAAGAAAAAAAACTCATAACTTCCATTACAGCAGTTTACAATCACTTCAAAACAACAAAGCTAATATACAGAGGCACTAGCATATAGGAATAGCATTCAATATACTCTATACTCTATGATCAAAATAAAATCCACTCCTATTGTATCTAGTCATCAAAACTACAATACAAGAGAGAGAATGCAGGCAAGAATGAGATTAATTCTCTAAATTCACAGCTACGAAGTGGCAGATAAATCAGTACATAGCAGCTTATATTATCTATACATTCCAAATACAATTTGCCAAACATAGCTCAGAAAAATAAAACCTCAACCTCATGTTTTAAAATAGAGATCTCACAATATATTCCAATGTTGATAACTGCAACAGTATGCTGGAGGTGAAAGGAGAAATAGTATTGACCATGCTTCAGAAATGAATAATGAACAGTCTTTGGTGCTGATTGGATTAAAATACCAGCTGATATGATGACAGGTAAAGACGGCAGCTCTACTACACACTGGAAATCAAAAACACAAAACCAAAAAAAAGAAGATATCAAGGCTATGCATCCACCCTGAAGGAATGTATCAAAACTGACAACAGGCTTCAATACATGGACAAAAGTTTCATCTCACACGAATATTTGAAACAATTACCAATAACACCTCTAACACTCAGTAGCCCAGCAATGATACTGTAAGTTGATAGGTTATTTCAAACACTGAGAAGCATTTAAAAGTAAAAACATGAAACAAACTTTATCTATGCCACTCCCAAAATCTAAAACATTAAATGCATTAATAGGCTAAATGCAAAATTAAAATAAAAACACAGCAACCCAGAGGCTATCTAGATTGTATTGCAGTTACAGTAAACAGTGACAATACTGTTATGAATTAAGTACTATAGTGAATAGAAATCGATTATCAAAATATCAAATCACTCTTTATGTACATAAAAAGCTCATTCAGTCCTAAATATGCAGCCTCTATCTAAAGTAAATCCAGACTCCGATTTAGAAAGCAAACTGAAGTTTGAACATTTTCCAATATTTAAACCACAAGTAGAATCCTCATATTTACCCAATAAGCCCATCGTATTCCGAGTCTGAAGGTTAAGTGCTGCAAGCCCATTTAAATGTACAATCTATAAGCTCCTGAAGTAACATCATAAACTCTGGTTTTAAGGCACTAGGAGACGGCAGCAGCAAAGTCTGCCTGAAACAAAGACCGGAGCGTTCAATCCTGGTTAATACAGACTGGGATGGCTTAACAAACAGATCTGAACAGCTAGCACATGCTACAAGGCAACAAAGATAAAGGGTCGTCCTGACAGCAAACAATGACAAATGATTTCCAGCCACTATTAAGATCATATTCTCTAAACACTACTCAAAGAACAAATGACAGGAGGTAATGTGCAAAGGACACATTCTTAATTTAAATTTCCTCATCATCATCATTTGTGAATTCATTCACTTTTGTGATGCTCTATTATAAAGCTTTGTAATTTTCGATCATTGTTTCCTCCGCTGGTTGACATGATTTAGCAGAGTCAAAGTCTTTCAGAGCGGGAGTTGCTCTGACTATCAAACACCATCAATGACTTTTGCACCTCTACATTACAGAGGCTTTGTAACACCATAAAAGATCATCTTCAGAATCAGTACTTTTGGATTTTCTTCCCCAATCCCCTATTATACATAGTTATTCAACCTCCTCTGGTTAACCATTTTTTCCTCTTTCTCATTACAAGTGTCCGTTTTGTGCTCTGCTGCTAGCTCTACAGGCCCAGGTCACAGCTCCCATCCATTTCCTGTCACCCTTCCTTACCAGAAGGTACTGCTGCGGCCCCGTCCTGCTCCTCAGATATAAGAGAACTGGGGGTGATGGCTGAGCTTGGTGGGGCTCAGAGGGAAGCCTGTGTAGGCGGCTGGTGAGGCCATGTAGGGGTGAGGAGGGGGTGGCGGCGGGGGGAAGGGAGGTTTGAACTGGTGGGGGTGGTGGGCGTAACCGGGCTGGTGATGGGGATGGATGGTTGGGGATGGGAGGAGCCTGTGTGGGTGGTGGTGGTGGGTGCTGATGCCGAGGGTCACCTGGTGAACTATAGCGCCTCCTTGGGGGTGGGAGAGACTGTAGCTGTGCTGGAGGAGGGGGGGAGGAGGGGGGCGAGAGGGCAGAATGGGATGAGGGTGGGGGTGGTGGGCGGCGGTGAGGGGGCCGCTGGGAGGGTAGGTCAGCAGGGTGTGTGTGTGTGGGGGGGCTGAAGTGTGCGTGGGGCTGCTGTGCGGCAGGTGCGTGAAAGGGTGCGTGTGGACAGTAGGGGGGATGTAGGCGTGCGGCCGCAGCGGACCATAGTTGCCGTTCCACTCTTTGTTGCTGTGGTTGGAACCGTACGGGTGCACCTGAGAGAGAGAGAGAATAAACAACCCGTTCAAGAAAGTACACAGGTTGGCTTTTTTTTTTTTTTTTTTTTCCCCGAGAGGAAGATGAAAAGGTTAATTACACCTACAGGTCTGTTCAGTATGAAGCTGTAGCCAGCAGCTGGTTAGGTTAGCTTAGCATGATTACTGCAAATAGTGGGTCTTTGTGACTTTGTGAATATTGAGCTCTACCTACCAGCACCACTAATTCTCACTTACTAACATGTTTTTTTTAATCAAGCCCTTAATTCTGGGGCTGAAAGGAGACCGGAATATGGTTTATTGTATCAGACCCATTAAATTCCTCAACAGTGTTAATTTTACTAAGTTTTGTGTTTAGATTATGAAGAGAGCATACCTCTGTGATTGTCACATTCACTTGTTTCCAAAAGAAACCCACCATGTAAACCTTTTATAAATGTTCTTTCTACTAAGTACTTTTTCTTGCTGCCCACATCTGATTTTGCAAAGTGTTTTGAATCATAAAATACTTGCAATTATTCCACAATAAAAAGCTCCCATTATTTCTACTTTCCAGTATTTCTTGTCCAGCATTAAAGGAAAACTTTATGGTACTTGTACTGAACACTTCCAGAGAACAATTTGCCTCTCATCAACTTTATATTCAAAATTCCCTTAAGCTCTGCTGCAAAGCAGGAGTCATCTTATTAATATCAGCAAACATTTTTTAAGAGTTTTGCTCCTTTTATTTATCATTCCTCAAAGCATGAGCATCATGCTTCAAATATAAAAGAAAGGAATGAACCAGACTGACCTGTCCAAAACCCAGAGGGTGCTGCTGTCCTGTAAATTTTTGCTGCCGGGACAGGAGGGGGGCGGAAGGGAGGAGGGGGACGGAAGAAGGAGTGCTCTGTTGTCCTAGGAGGCTGCAGCGCCCTTTGGACCGGGACCAAGACTCTGAGACAGAGAGAAGACAGAAGGTAATCAGACCAGGTCATACATATACCTTGCAAAAAATGGATGGCAGGTTAGTCCGAACAACAAATGAGCAAGCACACCAGATAGGGGACAGATGCAGATGCTACTTGGAGAATATGTTCCTCTTGGACCTTAAATGCAGGCATTTCATCTGAATATATATTACTTACCAGTCACACCTTCAACTAACAGAGCTAATCTAAAAATACTGTAAAATAAATCAAAGGTTGGACACAAATTAATTAACTGATTAAGATGCCCTCAAGGCAATAATGGTTCAGCTTCACTAATAAGGTCAATGTGCCCTACTGTGTAGCACTTCAGTGTCAAACACTGCAGAGCTCAATATTTGGGGGCTGTATTGGCCTATAGGATAAGATATTGCAAAATGAGCTTTGATATGACAAGCATACAACCCACATATACACTATTCTGTTTCATCAACTTTTTGTTATACAGCAGCCACATGTTAAAATTCTTAAAATATGTTTTGTTTCAATAATTTACTTTATAATTTAGTCAATATCCCTCAACAAACATTCAAAAGGAATATCTGAAATATCACACTGATAGAAGTATTCAGAGCCTTTGATATCACATTTTTGCTCTGGTGCCTCCCATTTCTCTGTGATTTTCTTCAATATGTTGCTATACCCTGCTTCAATAAAGCCAAAAACAAGCCAGTGGGTTGAAAGAATTAAATGCTCCTGACCTGCTTCAGATGAAATGTCTGAATTACTGGTTTAGAGGAATGGCAACTTACCATTCTATGTCCATGGTGTAAACGGAATTTCTGCTGCCATTTCGGAACCAAACATTTTTTTTCCCCCCACATATTGGTTGGGAATATTACTTTAAAACATAGCACCATACACTAGACAATAAGACTCCATGAAACTGGTGAAAGAGAAAGGCACAAAGGTTGTTGGCACTCAGAAAAGGCACCAGAGGAGCAAAGTTGATTCTTGGCCGCAGATTTGTATCAGTTTTAAATTCTCTTCTGTATTCATAAGAAACGAACACAGGGAGAATTAAAAAAACCAAAACTGATCACACACCAGTGCCTTTGGGCAACTTTTGCCGCATGGCAAGAGCTAGCAGAGAAAACAGAGGCTCTGATTCAATACCAAATGAAATGCATCCACCTTTCCTCCACTCAGGAGTACATTTGCTGTACTTGTGTTCAAATTAACAGTAACTTGAGGGAACAGGAGATAAACTGAAGGATTTTTTACATTTTACCTACAACAAATAGTGACTACAGAAAAACTTCATTTAAATGTTGTGCCGGAAATCAGAATCACAAGAGGTTACACTCCATGTCTAACTATTAATGTATAATATGCAGAAATAAGGAACCCCTTCTGAACCGGTGCTGAATTTACTTTAAGAAAAGCTATGATGTAGGGAAAGCAATATAAGAAAAGTTCTAGGCAACATTTATGTTGCCTAGTTAGGATGCATCTCTGGGTATTAGACGAGTGTGGCCAGTTCTCTGCTGGGGTCTCTTGATCACCTGTTAAAGCCTCTATGACCCACTAGGGGGCGGTAAGCCCCAACTGCATCCATATGACCTGCAAAGCACACACCACCGAAGCACAGGTGACAGACCATGTGACAGGTGGCAAGAGGGCACATTTATAGCAAACATACCAAAAAACACAGGTAACGCATCATATTTTCATGAAGAAATGACCTTAGCTTGTGATGATGAAATTAGTTAAAACGGATAGAAAACGATTTCCCCTTTAAGATGTTAGTATGAGAAAACAGCAACTATATAAAATCAATCAATTAATCAAATGCATAATGAAAGGAAGTTTTACGATAAACTCACTTCTCCTGTTGGAAAAGGAAACACCACCACTGACCTGTTCTCTGGAAACGCTCCTCCGTGTTGTTGTTCTGCACTCGCATCGGTGGAACCACCATTGTCCTGACGCCACGGGGACTCCTGCCCTGCACTGCAGGGGAAGGCAGCGGTGCTACCATGGCAGCCAAGGGTGGGCGGTTGTTGTGGTGGTTACTATTGTTGTCAAGGTAGCGATAGGGACTGTTGCCACGTGGGGAGATTGATGTGTCAGACGTGGGGGAGCCTTCCACAGTGTCACAGCCACTCTCGTGGCCGTCATCCTCAGACATGCTGCATACAGAAGAGAGATGATACATAGACCTGACCAATGTTGCCTTAAAAACAGACGTGTGTTTATATTTGGACTCTTTTGCAGAAAATGATCTTAAGTCATGGACATTAAGACAAGCATGCACAAACAGCTACCTGTTGGGTCTCTTGCAAGGTGACACGGAGGGGCTCGACTGCAGCGAGTTGGAGGCAAAGGAACTGGTGCTGAGGCTGCTGTCGGGGCTGCTGAGGGAACACACCCTCTCCATGGTCACACTAGTGTTTCTGCATGCTTCACACACACACTCCTCTTTACACCTACAGACAGAAAGGTAAAGGTATGTTTTCTGAGGCTCAAATCTAATCTTAAGCTCATTAAAAAATTTTTTAGATGCCACTCACTCGTTCAGGCGGCACCTCTGAGGGTCTTCGTCCTCCCCGTCTGTCAGTTCACTACGGATGCTGATGACGCTGGGGGCAGGGCTTGGTGTGTCGCCCATCAGAACTGTCACTTCTCTCTGTAGTTGACTGGAACACTGCAGCTCTTCGTTACCATTTGGCACTGCCTCTTTAAAGCAGCTCACTTCCTCCTCCACATCATCTTCCTCTTCATCTGTGTTTTGAACTTCCTGTTGCCTGGTTTCCTCCACAGGCCCCTCTGATCGAGCCTGCTCCCTTCCTGCCACTGCCTGAACAACAACATCTGCCATCTTGGGGGTCCGACACGGTGTTGCGTGGATGTGGCTTGGGTGGGACAGATTCCTTTAAGAACAGTTGACATGTAAGATTTAGAATTTAATGAAAAGGCAGAGCAGGAGAGATATTCAAAGGAATGTTTACAATGGAAAAATCATACCTGTTGTGACTGTGTCTGTTCCTCTTGGTGGCCGGCTGGGGCCACACAACATGAGCGATGCCAATGTTGATTGGCTGATGTGCAGAGAGGGCTTGCATTTGATTGGTCAGGAGAGGCTGTTGCATCATTGAACTGTAGTGGTTGCTGTGGGGACGCACTTTCCTGTGGAAAAATATTTTTAAAAAAAAAGTGAAATGGGGTGCAAAAGAAACACTGTGCAGCTTCATATTTTGGACCTAGAGGTGAAACAATGTGACAGGAACCGCTGCATAGAAACAAATCCATAATCATTTTATATTCCTCATATGCTGGATCATTGTTATCCACATTCATAAATTAAATAAACCGTTAGAAACAAGGACATGCAAGTGCATGGATGAAAATAGTCAGATAGATAATTGCTTACAGAGACCACTCAATAGGAGATTTATATAGATGCTATGACCTATCCTGGTTTGAGTGAGGACACAATATATACATTTTTTATATGAATGGTAAATGCTGCTGTCTAAATATTATTTGTCAGAAGTTCAATTTACTATTAGATATTTTGTTGGCTTTTTAAAAAAATGTGTTTAATTCGCCAATATATCAATTAATTTTGCATGGGCCGTTTTGTAATTTTTAATCCTCTGTTTTTTCTTTAGGCTTTAAATGATCTTTTGTCCAATCTTGACCACCTGTGTTACCTCAGCAGAATTTGGCATCACTGCTCTGATTGGAGATTTATTTGAGTTTATTTATTTATTCAATATGGACTTTGGCACTAAAAGGCCAGCCTATAAATTGCATGTTTGAGCGTCACAACTGTCTGTAACCCTGGGGAGGAGCCAAGCAGTAGAACATGGTCATTCTTTTTTTACTTGCCTTTCCACTAGCCAAGACAAGACTTTTTAAGCCACTTTCTTTGTTCTCGCTCCATGCATGAGGGCAAGAAGTTAGATTTTTCAATCACTAGAAATCTTGCTTTTTTTTGTAGTTTTTCAGAAATGATTTTGCATCAGAAAGCTGAGAGGTAACCAATAATTTAGTGTGTGTACAAACACTGAATAACAGAAAAACATCTTTGACTAAAGGAGTCTTGAAATCAGGAATTTGTCAGAAGTCGATTTACCCCCAGTCACCGATCCTCTGCGGGCCAGCCGTGCTGTCATTGGTTAGGGAGGATGGGGGTGGTGGAGGAGGATGAGAGGGAGGGGGACCCACTGGAGTCATCTGCTGCCAGGCTGCTGGGACAAGGAGCTGCTGACCCCGGCTAGACCAGGCCTGCTGTGGGGAGGGGGGGAAAAATTCAGGTATGTTATAGCATAATGAATCAAGCTTCTCACACATTTTGAGACTTTCCCATAACTTTGAATAATAAAGCCGTTTTCAGGAGTCCTCCCTTGTCACTAATAATTAAGGTAATAAAGTAATAAAATGTTTACGCTACCTTTGTTACCACTGATGTTTTTTTCTCTCCCTTAAATGGGTCATGTGATACAGATGTGACGAATCAAGGAAGGACTGATATGAATGAGCTAATCAGAAGGGTGAACAAAAATGTTTCTTTTTTTTGCAAGTGCTATTTGCCTTACTCAGAGTATAACTGGACAACCCTGATTAATATAGAGTTCTCCAACCCTGATTAAGACACCCAGAAAATGCAATTGGACTTTGTTTTTCTCTGGCTTGATGCTCATATTTAAACTAAAACTCTGCTGAAGTATGACCCCGGGAACAAAAAATTTAAGAAAGACTGTAATAGAAGAATAGAACCACAGTGATAGATACACCTTATCGCACAATAAGTAAAGCCTACATTGCATACAAAAACGAAAAAAGCAATAATTATTTTTGTTGTGGAAAAATGCCAGACTTCTACGGTTCATAATGTGCCGACCTAATAGGTCACCCGGAAAGGGGGCTGAATTAACCCATTAAAAAAAATATATATATATCACCCACTAGTGTTCAGGAGAGGACACATTCCCATCAGTAACTCTGTTTCCTCAGATCTCTGATTAGATGCCAAACCAAAATTTGAAGATAGCTTGATTAAGCTTCTATATAAATGCACAGAGGGTGTGTCTTACCTGTGCCATTACACCAGGCCTCACTGGTAGGGGTTGTATAGGAGGGGCCTGAGTTACCATAGGAACAGAATACCCTGCTGGTTGATTAAGATTTCCTGGAGTAAGAAAGAAAGAAAAACTCAAATGCATTAGTGTCATGGTGAAGCTATGGCATGCCTCATATGGGGTAGGGTTAAGTTAGACTTCAGATTTGCTAAAAACAGAAGCAATATTGTATCGTATTAACAGGTAGTTGCTTTATATACTAAAAGATCAAGTAACTGTTTTCTGAATCTTTCTGAAAACAAAATGTTCAACTTCCATCCTAAAATTTCTTGTCATAAAAGAAGTGTGGTTAAATCATTGTAAGCAGTATGCCATCTACATACCTTGCATGGTGGGAGGACAAAGAAGAAGAGCAGGTGGGAATGAGTCACTGCAGCCAAACTGACCATTCCCAGTTGTTATAGCTATCCCAGGGTGCAACACTGAGGGAGCTGACTGGGTTATAGCCTACATCAGAATAAGGTACAAAGAGGTAGTGGAAGAGAATACAGCACAATGAATAATGAGTAGAGATGAGGAAAAGGAAAATGTGAACAGAAAAGCGATAGGATTCAGGGAAATGAAATTAACACCAGGAAAGGGACAAAAAGAAAAACATATGGGAGATTAGTTGGATCACAGTGACTGACAGCTCCACATGCTACTGAGACAGACACCAAGACGACTAATATTCTTAGATGTGTTATATCACCTTCTCCCCTGAAGAGGGCAACATGTAGTCAACAGTACAGAAACATTGCTATGAAACATTACATAACAAAAGATTAGATATATTTATAAGCATTCAGTTATGTTCTCTGTCCTGAAATAAATATGAGGTCACTGAGAGGTGCAAAGAAAAAATAAATATGTTGAGTAAAATATTCTATCTACAGCCATGCAGAATAAAATACACCTGCTATTTATGGCTGGCCCACAACAGAGGGGCCAGCCCAGTGAACCTGAAAATAAAAGAGTCACTGAGTGATGAAGTTACACCATTGGTTGAATAAAGGCAACAGCCAAGTATCCTATAATATATTTTGTACCACGGTAGAGAGATTTTCAATCAGATTAATGGTATGGCCATTTTCACTCTAGGACAGTTAATATGTCACTTTATTCACAGGGACCTGATCATGAACAAAAAGATCTGTGTCTTTTTGCTATTTTAAGATAGGACAGCTTAAATTTTATTGGCTAACTAGTTACATTGTAGACTGTATATCTCTGTCTTGTAATGAGGTTATTTCAGAAGTAAAACTTTCCAGGATTTCATACAACAGAAAATTACTTGCCATGAGTGCACGTCTCACCTGAGTGTGGACTGGTATGCTGCTGTAGCCCAGTGGAAGGCCAGAGGAGACAGGGGGGGCTACAGGAGGTCTTGTGAAATGAATGGTGTTCTGGTTCAGAGCGTCGTAAGCTGCATTGTTGGGCCGACTCTGACACATGTCCATGATGCGGAAAGATGACTGCACACTAGAAGAGATGAGAGTAGTTGGGTGAGGAACTAGAAGATATTTTTCATGCTATAGTCAATGATAATAGACAGAATAACTAAGTTTGCCGTGCGTTTTCAGAAAGCCAGAAAAACAAAACAACAGGAGGCAAGTCAACACATTTTGTATCAGATGTTGCAGCCTTACTGGTTACTGTGTGGGTAGTCCAGCAGATGAGTCATAGTGAGGAAGGGGTGATTGAGGACGCTGTCAGGAACAGTCCTGTCCTCGGCATCGATCAGCAGCATGCTCTTCAGCAGAGACACAAACTCCCTTCTGTCTGCTTTCTCTGCTTGCATGTCACTGTTATCAGGAGTCAGCACCAAGTTCACCTGAAAGAGTGGAGTGGAGCAGAAAGAGAGAATATGCCGCACATGAAAACCACCAAGGGCAGTTGTAGGAATTTTTCACTTTAAAAATAAAAAAAAAAAAATATCGATCTGATTCTGGTTGAACTCACATGTGCTATGTCATGTAGACAGCTGAAGATATATTTTCTGGCTTCTTTGGATTTGAGTCCCGTCTCTTTCTCATGATCTTCTGTGGTCTGGTGGAAAAACAGAAACATTAAGAAAGAGAATCTACAGCATGTATAAAGAGTATGTAAAGATTTCTGTATAAACAAGTTTTTTTTTGCATCTGTGTGTTGAAAGCTAATAACGAGTCATGCTTAACTTACAAAGAATAAAAGGTCACTGTATTAGTTCAAATATACACCATGACCAAAGTATGTGCGTGTCCATGCAAATCTGTGTGGTCAAAGTGTTAAGCAGTTGTGTTTTTGCTGGAAAGTACATGTGGAAATAAATATTAGGCTCAAATTCATATGAATTGTATTTAATAAGCCTCGCAGGTAGTCTAAACAGTTTCACATTTACTTGAGCTTCTCCCAGGGCGTGCTGGCTTTGTCCTGTTTGGAGAAGCTTAGGCAGGAGTTTCCTATTTGGAATGCACTACCACTTCATATTTTGTTTCCTGTTTGAAAGGATTTTTTTTCCTTTTCCCCATTTCAAGGCAAACAGTGGATGTCTGTTGACTGTAGGATGTATACTTTTGTCAATGAGATGCATGATGCATGTGTGTATATTTGTGTGATGTGCATGGAGGTACTTTTAGTCTCCAGGTGGCATAGGGAGAATCAGAGTCTTTGGTGAAGAAACGGGAGGTCTTGGTCCCCTTGTTGAGCAGCTGCTCGCCAGGCAGGCCCTGAGTCTGAGAGATGTACCGCATCTGAGCCGAGAGAGACAGGAAACGGAGGAAGAGGCATAGGGTGGGAGAGGGGGAGGTAAAGAAAATGAACAGGAAAAGTCAATGAAATGGAATTTGTGTGTTGTTGGTCAAGGGGAAGGAAGAAATGGGAGAAGAAAGAATAGAGAATTGTTTACATCACAAACACTAAAACAAGAAACTCAACTTAAAAGAAATTAAATTAATTCCAGCCTATATGTGAAAATATTGATTTTTATTCAGATGATGCAGTCTCACCATATATAATCATTAGGGAACTTTTTTTAAGAAGGTCATCGGTGTTGAGCTAAATTGAGAAACGTTTTCTGTTGCTCATATGTGACTTGCTTTTAAAGGCCGATCTCTGGTTTCAGTTGCTGTCACTTTTCTGCTAATCGACCAGTTCATACCTTGAAGGGTTATAAGCCACAAATCTTCCTATACACACACACAAAAAAAAGAAGATGTAAGGAAATTCATTCAGGGTAAATTGCTCTTTAGGCCAGGGTACCCATCCGAATGCATTCTGTGTATTCAAGTCAGTGCTAAAAATTGTCCAAATCATTACCATATTCAATTTAAAAATACCTGTAAATAATAATAACCATAATAGATCATTCATAGCATTTATAGGGGTGACTTAATTAGACTGGCACTTATTTAAAAGACCTATGGCTTAATGGTAAGACTGTTTAAAGAGAACATGGTGTTTACTTTATACTCTCCATCTTGGCTTTTGCCCAACAGTTGGTCTATAAGTTGCATGTTATCTAATACAGCAAGTTGAATCCCTGCACTTCAACCTTTACGGCGCTGCCAAACTGACATAGTTCGAGTGCTTCACAGGCCTAAAGCGGATGCAGCAAATAAACCACACGTACACACAGATAGTCGGAGGCTATTGACATTTGACAGCGTTTACTGATATTAAAATATGTTTTTCTGTTGTTGCCCTTTCTGAGCCACAGTAATCCTACACAAAAATGCTCAAAGCCTCACGTCTTCAATTTCTTTTGTTAACTTAAAGTGAAAAATTTAAATGTTCCTGATGAAAACCTTATGACCCAAGCCTGCGTCACATCAGTGGAAAACCCTCCTCTGAAAATGCAGTAACACAACTGATGACTCTTGAGGAAAATGAGTTCTGTTTATAAAACAAATTATAAATACAAACAGAAATCTCAAAGGCATGGTTTGGATATTTAGACCAATAACAGTGGGTCTCAGTCTCTCCAAAACGTTTTTAACTATAAATCCATAATGTCCCATCTATCTATTGTCTTGTGACTCAAAACTAAACTTTCTCACTTGAAGCAAACAGTAAAATGTAATTATTTTGTTTATTGTATTTGAGAAAGTTACAACTGACTGGGAAATTCAAGTGTTAACCCAAAATACATGACCCTTCTATGACTAAGTTAAAAACGCATTTCCACTGATTTGTTCAACCGTTTCTTTTAGTTTTTTTTTTCCTGTTTAAAGATTTTATGTTTTTACAAGTGTGGGTTGCAGTACTGTTTGATTTGCAAGTTATACAAGAGATTGTGATTTACTCCTGTGGAGCGCAACAGCTGTAAATTTTCCAGATATGAACTGTCTTTTCCCAAGAATTCTTCAAACTCTCTGGCCTGCCCCGTCTTAATTACTCTCTAATAATACCATGATATTCCAGAAATTCCATGACCAATGGAAATCCTACTGCAATATGTTTGACAGCGTGTGTGTGTGTGTGTGTGTGTGTGCGTGTGTGCGCACATTTGCACACATGCACGTGTCTACGGCCCAGAACAAACACACTGACTGGCCAGAGGGCACTGGACTGAGAACCTGCTGATGGTGCACTGAACGCTCACCACAGTTTGTGTGTGTGTGTGACAGTGTGTGTGTGTGCACATGTCTACCATCAGGCTTATGTTTATAAATACATTTTGCTGTGTAGAGTGGAACTGCAGTGAACCTTGGCATAGCACAGCATGCTTTTGGGGGCTCAATGTGCACGCTGGACTGTGTGCGAGCGTGTGTCCTGGCATCGCCCAGTGGTACGGCAGAGCTGTCGCTGTTAAGCAAAGCACCAGCTAACACCTCTGCCTGATGACTGCCCAAACTGTTAGCTGCTTCTAGAGGCACAAGGGACAACCCCCACACCCAAAAAATAGCCACACGCACATGTATTTAACAGGGTCTTATCAAACAAACCATCAATTCTTTAAAGAATGCTCGTGCTATGGAAGTACAGCCAATTTCAAACATTTGTTTTGGCAATGAAGGCCAAATAAGTTACGAGCATTACAGCACTTTTCAGATGTCCATAAAAGGTTAGATCACTTCCTAGCAAAATACATTTCAAGACAAGATAACAGCCGGTAGGTCCAGGTCTCTCTATTACCAAATTTCTGAATTCATACACTAAACGCATGATGGAACGTGATTCTGACCTCCACAGAGTTGCCTATAGTTAAACACAGAGTAATCCTGTACTGGTCTGTGAATGTGGTGTGGACCTTTTCCCAGGCTCCCTCTCCCTCACCAGGGGACTGCGTTCACAGTCCCAGTTGTGTAGTTTAAACCACAGAACGCTGTGGGAAGATAATCACACATTGCCAAGAACAATTTCCTGATTCACTCAGCCCAGATTAGTACTAGGTGGATTTCATGCTGGATTTGTTGGACTTCAGTCATACAGCCAGAGAGAGATCAGGGAGCAACAACAAATAAAGGTTTAACTACATAAATAATGTATTGTTGGGTTTCATCTACTGGGAAAGTGGATTCTAAGAATTATAAGCATTATTGTGGATCTTTTAATCAGTAAGAAATGTAATTTCTGTTTATTTTGTCTCTGCCGTGGGAGGAGGATACATCTTAAAGGTCTCTTTAAATGACTTCTTCTGAATTCTGCCCTCTTAGACGAGGTGGTTTCCTCTCTTCTTTCCTCCTTCTGAGTCTCTGTGTGGTGTGTGTGTGTGTGTGTGTGTGTGTGGAATGTTACCTGGTCGTACTCCAGCGCTCCGGGGTAGAGGGGCCAGCCCAAGAAGAGCTCAGCTATCACACAGCCCAATGACCACATGTCTATGGCCTCACAAAATGGCAGGCCCAAAATAATCTCTGGAGCCCTACAGAGGGGAAAAAAAGGAAAGAAACAGAAAAGGTTACATCTGAAAAGTTGGTCACAATATACAACATATAATCACCCCATCACAGCCAAAAGGAATAGCATAAAAAAGCACCAAATTATCTCCGGGTTAATGGATTTAAAGTGGTATGAACGCTGCAAAAAAAAAAAAAAAGAAAAAAAAAAGAGGGTAAATAGAGAATGTGTTTAGGGATAGGATTGGTAGGATAGCTTAGTGCAAACCCTGTTAATCATATAAAATCAATAGAAGGACTGACACTCTGCATATTGCTTAACTTCTGCTACCTTTCCTGAAAACTCTAACAGGTATGTCAGAACAATGACAAAAGCCATTTCAAAAGGGCTGCTTCGAATTCATCACTGTCGGGTACAACAGCAAATTATTTCGATCTTGGTGTGCAGTGGTGGAAAAAAAAAATGGATCATGATATACCAGTAGATTGGTTTTGGCCATTAAAAGCATAAATCATAATACAAACAAATAGTGGAAAACTGTAAGGACCTTGAATGTTCTTAGAGTCATTCAACTGTGCCACCTCAAGAAACATTTAGTCACATTTTCAAATGTCAACGATAAGTTCATAAAGTGGACGAGAGTATGTTATCTAAAAGGAGTCTGTCAGAGAACAGAGATCAGGAAGAAAAAGGAGTAGAGATATGGACATAGAGTATTTGAGGAGATGGACAATGATTGATAAGTCTCATGCCCATGTTTAAGTTTAGTTTTCAAAGCAAGCAGAGCTCACTTGGTTTCAGTTAAGGCTGAACCCTTTCTTGTAGTTGGCAAATGACAGTATACACTGTACATTATGGAATTGGTTGGCAGCTGATATAGCCATAAGTCTAAGAGGCAATCAATTTTAATATTTTAGGAAAGGCTAGTCTTATTTTCTTAAAACAAGACCAAATCAGGAACAAACTAAAAGAAAAGAATATATCTGCCAGTGGAATAAGAATTCTACTTCTACTTTTGCAGTGAACCAGTACTACCTGTGCAATAAGTGTCAACCTTTGTCAACATAACCTGTGTCGACATGACCTGTGCCAAGAGTACCAGTGTTAACGTTTCAAAGAAACAAAAAAGGGCATGGCCTTTTATATGAATTCACACTCATGAGATCATGTTGACCATCAATTTTAGTATAATGTAATATAATACAACACCACTGCATACCTTGGCTTCCAGAAGGAACACAGAGATGAGTCAACGTCTTTCTGACACATTGTGAATATAACAACATTTGCAGGGCTGCACCTAAATTGTATATGATGTAAAAGAAACAGAGGTAAAAAGCTACACAAATAACTCTCACAAAGAACTCTCTTTCCAGCAAATGGACTTTGCCACTTGTGCAATTCAAAAGGAGACTAGTAATCTTGCAGCAGTAGTGAGAGCCCACTGTATGAAAACAATGGGCTATTAGGCCTGGACACAGCAGCTGAGCAACAGTGCTGCAAATAGCAACCACTGCCGTGACGACCGTAGGGGGAAATGACTGTTGCCAAGCAACAACCGACGCAAGACCATAATGTAACAGTATTACAGGCTGATAAATGGGGCCGTCACTCATTATTCTATGTGTGTATGACTGTGAGCATGTGTGTTTCAACTGTATGCATACAGACAGCTGCGCAGGTGCACTTCTACAGCACGGCCCATGCTTTCTGCCCTCCTTGGCCTGGAGGAGGAAATTACAAATTGCCATTTCCTATTGCTCTTTCAAGAGGAAGCAGTTATGCAATACCAAAAAGAGCCTTTAGGGAGAGTGCTGCAAACATTTTTGGATTATGATCACAGTATAATCCTGCAAAGCGAGACCTTGATACACTAATTGTAGATCGAAAGTTGTCAGACAATACTTGTTTGGACACAAAGCATTTGTTCTCTGACAAACAGCCTCTCATAATGTACTGTACATTCAAAGTCAGTCTACTCTGCTCTGTTAGTCAAAACCTGTCCTGGGCAGTTGTGCTGCTTCACAAGCTGCCACATGCCCTCCCACGATCATGGCTCCGAAAAAGGTGTGGCAGTCCACCATGTCACGATTTACACGATTTGTTCCGTATAGTAATATTGTAACTACCGGCAGCCAAAGTTTGGCCACACGGCTGACATGGCATCTTTTCATGGGTAATAACCTCTTCTCTAACTTGTAATTTTTTCCTTCTTACCTTCAGGGAAGTTAGTGACAGGAACACCCTGATGACATTCATGCGTACACACAACCAGTACGACCAGCTGGCCGCTGAGAAGCTTCAATGGAGCGGTTTTAGGCCTTGTTGGTGGTGATGGAGGTGGGGCAAGCACTCCTGTTTTACTCAGATTTATCCTTATGGTCAGACTAGATTAAACAAAATGTCCTTCTCTAACCTTTATGCTACCAATACCCAAAATAGTTGCCCTGAGTAAATGACCAATGCTAAATTAGGCTCATTGATGACTTTTGAAGAAGATGGGAAGGTTTTGGGATTGAAAACAGAAGAATTGGCTGTACAGTGTAGCTCCATTTGCAGAAAACTTTGGAACATTTACCAAAAAACGGTATCGAGGTACATACTCTACATCAGACTCAATATATATTGATATCATATCCACAGCTTTACTGATCCAAGTGTTGCTTAATGTTACAGAAAAAAACATTTTACAGCAGATTTGACCAACATAGTTGAGGCCTGTTATTTAAAATGACTCATTGTAATATTCTGTTGAAAACTAAAAAAATAAAAAAAACAACAACAACATTTTACCCTTTAAAGAGGTCTACATAGGTTCATCATCTTTGACAGTAATTGGTAAGCGTTTCAGCCTTCATTCTCATGTTAGTGTGAGATGAGGTGATACGCAAATGTTTATACAGACTGCAAAAACACAGGCTCGGAGTATTGCTTAACATTATAGCCCTATTGCAAAGGTAAATGCACATGCACACACACATTGAGTGAGGACTAGGGATTAAAGTGGACACACAAAAATAAACCTAAAGAGGAGTGTGTGTGTGTGTGTGTGTGTGTGTTTTTTGTTCCCAGCTATACTGCCAGAGTCATAAAAGCAACGGCCCCAGCTTTCCAGAGCCGTAACAGCTCATCACATAACACGCATATAACACACCCGCACACATACCCACAGGTGTTTGGCAGCCAGACCAGGTTCCAGAACTAACTAGTCACACTAGAGAGCAGCAGTTGAGACAAGTGCAAACACTGCAGAGTGCATGACAACCCAGCGCTGCTGTACACGGAGAACAGATACAGCTATAGATGAGTTCTATATCTGAATGCCTTATCTGAATGTAAAACATGAGGGAGGCGAGCAGGATATGAAAACCCAGTGCTTTAACACACACAGACAAAGCTGATCTATAATCACACAGAAAACACATCCCACTACATAACTAAGACTTAACGTGGTAATCCTTTCTTGGTAAAAAAAAAAAAACTGCAATACAGCCCTGATTCATAGAGGTGCCTTTAAAGTCTAATAAACAGCTTTCTGATTTTACTTTGGAAAAGAAAACAACTGTTTGGTCCGTTTAATACTTCACTGCAGAAGGCAGCTGCGATCCAGGAAACAAATGGGTGGAGGACTTGGACACATGGCAGGAGCCACGCAGGCAATAAATAAATAAAAAAAAAAAAAAAAAAAACTTGAAATTGAAAAGGTATGACAGTAGGCAACATCAGTTTATCAATTTATTTAGATGCCACTTGTTGAAACTATTCCTCCTGGCACCCACATCAACAATATTACTCAACTTCTTGTACATGTGTTTGTGTGTTTAGCAGAAAAGGCAGTTGTATATCAGAAAGAGGAAACAAGGGCCAAGCAGAGACAAAGCCGAACACACAGATGTTTACAATAATGTATCTGTTGGTTTTGTGTGACACACTTTTATTTAAACATGTGCTATATATGCTTTATAGCGACATCTTTCTTCTTCTAGTCTTGTTGAAACAGTAGAGTGAAACTGTTTGTGAACCAGTCAGCAAAACTTAACTCAGACTCTGAATATTTAGACCAAGTACTTTAACACATACTGTAGCATTAGGACGAGATGTCAGTGAAAAACAACACCTTTGCAACGGAGAGATCACACCTAGCTGTAGGAAACCCATCATTACCTGCATATAGCTGAGAGAATGCTATTATAACAGTCTTTCCTTCCTTCCACCTGATCTGCTTAACTGAATTATTCACATAGCCCAGTGCTCCATTTTCATTGTGGAAGGTACTTTAACGTCACCAGCCCCCACAGGATAGAACAGTCACCTCACCAGGGCCTGCTGTGTCATGCTACCATAGCAACACCACATTAGAGCATGACAAACATTGAATAGCTTCAGCTAGAGCTTCTATCAACAGGAGTTAGACTTCTAAAGCAGCCAAAATTCATATTATCACATCACATTTTTTTTTTCACATTAAGCATTATAAATGTTTTAAGTGACCAGGAAATTCTCAACCAAAAGGGCCCACTTTAGCACAAGCCTAGAATTTGTTTGCCTTGTTTTGGGACAACAGAAAGGCCAATTAAAAATGTCCTTTAGTGATGTGTGTGTGGGGGGTGACATGTACTTTGCCTTATGTGAAAGTATGTTGACTGCATATAAAAGGAAAATATAAAGTGAAACACTGAATAAAAAAAAAAGAAAAATAAAAAAAAAGGAACCTTGCAGTGTGACAGCCTAAATTCTGAACAAAATACCAGCAGTGCATAAAACAAAGCACTGATTCAGTCAAAATACATGAGTGGCAGCACAAACCATGCTCCTCATACAAGACAAGGCATGCAGAGTAATAAAGCCCAGTCAGAACAGCCTGAAGAAAGTACGGCAAAGACTGAAACCCTAAGAAGTCCCATTCACAAGGACATATGCCCACTGTACGTAGTAATGTAGCGATTAATCAGCAGACCATCAGTATTGGACAAAATTGTACCGATCTTGTGCTGCAATAATACCTGCAGCACAAGACCTGGTCCAAATGTAAGAGATTTGGGATTTTGGTTTTCCCGGATGTGTGTCTGAAAAAGTGGCTTTTTCTTACTTTTAGTGGGGGTGTAGACTTTAGAATAAATATATAAATTCAAGTAATGAATTACATCAACTACTACTGAAGTGTATGTACATGTGGCTCCACCCTTACTGAAAGATAAACCTAGCAACAATAACAGCAAATCTTAGAGCGTTTATTAAAGTTATTTACTTTTGTGCATTTTGACAACCATAAAAATATCTACATCTGTCAAATTCATTTTAAAACACCAGTTTTGCATACCCAATTATGTGTTAATTTTTGATTGGTACAAAAACTAAAGTGAATAGTTCAATCAAGATTTGCATTGAATTGTTTGAAGAGGACATGTGAATTCATACTAATTGTCATAATATTCATGACCTGTCCAATTAATGTTTGTTGCATGCTAGATTATTAATGTTGTTTTTGATCTGTAATTTAAAATGCAGCCATGTTGTACTCTCACATTTACAAACAATATTTATACATGTCAATATTGATGTAATCAAACCTTCACTGGCACCAGAAAACATTTGCCTGCCGCCAATACATGTGAGAGTGATGACAGGTTGAGAATTTAGTTTACAATTTGATGCCAGATATTGTCTTTGAAGAACTTTCTTACCCTTAACAGTCCTTCTGCAGTCTTTAAAAACTCGTCTTTTCACCAAAACCACATTTCTGGCAATGGCACTACTTATGATTCTGGAAAATCCAGGGAAAACCCAAAGCTGTAATAAACTCCTCCTACCCACTGTGGTGAGACATTTTTTTTGACCAACTTCACTATGGTAACAATACAGTACAGCCATTATGCAATATGAGCACAAAAGATGAGACACCATGTCCTGCAAGGCACTCTGATGAGTGCACAGAATTTACGCACACACTTGTCTGACATAATCATATAGATAAGATAGAGTACATTGCAAACAAAACAAGTGCAATAACATCTCCCTGTTCTAACAGACGCATATTTATCCAGGTTAACACAGAGGCCTACCAACACACATTGCACTACTATGTAATGCACTACCAGCCGTCGTCATGGGTAAAGTGACTCCCAGACACACTTAACACAAACGCACACAGATAAAGAGAACACACAGAAGAATAGATGTACCATTGGAAACCAGCAAGATATTCTGTGTAACCTCCGAAAAACTTTCTAACCAAATAGCCAAAAGGCACAAATAGAAGCCTTGCAAAGCAAAAAAAAGAAAAAAGACTGAAAAAGAATAAATTGAAACTGTTGCACAGCAAAAACATGGCCAGATGTCACAAGATTTCAGTGCAGTTATAGCTTTGTGGCTCATGCAGGTGAAGTAACTAACCTTGGCAAGCCAATTTTCTATCCTCAGAGAAGCACTTTATCACATCTGAATTGAGTTATTGTGGAGCATGTTAGGGTACATTGTGTAACCTACATGAAATATCCTACCTTGGCAGCTGTTGCTTGGACAGGGGCACACATATAAGCACACCCAGACACACACAGGAATGTCTGAAAGTTTTTTCCTGGATCTAAATGTGGGTTTTCACATACCACATTCTTTCCCGGCCCTCTATGTCCTGAGTGACCTCCCTAAAATTTCGTGCCAGCCCTCTTTAACTCAACTATGATATCAGTGTTGCCGACGCAGCTCAGAGATAATACGCAACCACGCACACACGCGCGCACACACACACACATACACACACACACACTTATATACACTAAACTGGTTCAAATTCAGAGCAAAGCCTTTATGTTATGTAACATTCATAGTTCCTCTACCCTCCTCTTCTCTCAAAGGATGGAGCTCATATTTAGGCACTCCAAACACTCTCCATTTCACATTTTTTGGTCGACAAGAGTTTGCTTCAGCAGGAAGTCCACACACACACACACACACACACTTTTGTGCCCTAATGTAAACACCATGAGCAGAAGTTGAAATAGCTGAAAGTGTTGTACTCCTTCCAGGCAATAAAAGCAGGCCTGCACACAGTGGAATAGTGGAAGTGGGTGTGTGCAGTGCATTAGCTGCAGACAAACCCAGTATCTCAACAGTATTTGTCATGGATTGCACAATGTTTGAAGAGTTTGCAATAGTACACCCGACCCAATTAACTTGCTTGCTGAAACTTGCTAGCAAAAAGAGTAGCCTGGTGTCCCAGGGTAAGATGAGATAAATACTTTACTTAAAAAACATTGAGGTAGCACCTCTTAGACATTCGGACATCATTAAATGTGTCATCTGCCACTTGCTTTCACATGCCAAACAACAATGTGTCAACAATTTACGGTACACATCAAGCAAGAAAACAGGTTTTGCTGTTCGATAGGCTTTGCACAGTTAATAGATTTATTACCAATAGTTTTAAATACAGCAGTTTAATGTAATGTTTAAATTACAGATCAGACAAAAACAGATTGAGCCTTTGACTCAACAAAGATTAATTGGACATGTTCCATGAATATTGGCTATTGTATTGTACTCCAATAACTGTGTTTCATAAGCACATTCTCACCCTAACCTCAGAGACATGCCAAAATATTTCATGACGCTGTTCCTCATACAAACATCTCAGTTCCTCTGCGCATTATGCAACAGCAGCAGGGTTCAGGGCGTGACGTGCTGAACACAGATCAGACACTTCACACACACGCACACGCATACACACACACACACACACACATTCAGGCATGCATCCTAAAATGCATACGCGCAGGAAAGACTAAAGGGAGTGGGGGGAAGAAAAAAAAAAAAAAAAAAAAAAAAACAGACGGCAGGCAAAGCAGAGTGGCTGTGCATGCCTTGGGGCCTCCGTTGAGAGAGTGGAGGTTAATGCAAGGCAATTCACGTTACATAAGGAGGGAGAAGGCATAAACACATAAAGCTGGGGCAAGACTTTTGCTAAGCCCTGTGGGAAACAGACACACATACACACACACACACACACACACACACACATAAACAACAATTATCGATGGGACTAAGTCAACTAACAGTGTTATGACGCATCATGATGACCTGACATTTTATATCCTTACAGATCTTAACTTCCTATGAATCTTCTACAATTTCAGAACACTTTGTACCATTTAAAACTGGTTTCTTTGAAGTGTGGGACTTTATATTTCTCTTAGATAGCTATCTTTACTTGTTTTTGAGTTGCAATATATTTAAACAATCCCCACTTGACTGTCTCTAATGTAACTCATTGTCACACTAACTTGCTAAAGTATTGCTAATATATTTCTGGTTTTCCAATTCACACAGCTGTCAGTCATTTAAAGGTTTAACCACTGTAGTTCTTAAAATGTAAAAAGTTAAAATTTCATAGCAATGTGGCTTCATTGATTTTTTAAATTAAGTAGTTGTTACAAATTATCCAGTAATTTGACTGAATGTGAATCCCCTCACCTGTAGTATCTGGACTGCAGGTAAGTGGAGCAGACAGCCTTGGAGACATGGCTGGCTGAGCCAAAGTCAATGACCTTGACTCTGTAGGGCTGCCTGGACGGGTCCACCAGCATGATGTTCTCTGGCTTCAGGTCAGCATGAATCAAACCCAAAGATTTCAGCTTCTTTAAGGCTGTTGCCACCTACAAAAATTGACAACACAATATATTCGTCAGTGTGGCACTCTGTGATCCCGGGTTCATTATGTTGGCTATAGGCGTGCCTTCGCATAAACAAACCATTTTAAAATCCTGAGTCCCATGGAAGAACCCATTTTTACCAGCTATTACCCTAAATGACAGTGTGGAGAATGCTCAACATATAACATATTGTTGATTCTTTCTGGGTCACATTGCAAGTAGTTGACTTTGTTTTGTGTATATGGGCTGCTGACTGTGTTATTTTAAACAGAGGTCACTTTACCTGCAGCAGGATAGGCCTGATGATTTTAAGTGGCAGTGGGCTGAACTTGTTCTGTTTAAGAAAGTCGTAGAGGTTTTGTTCCAGCATCTCAAACACTAAGCAGGTGTGGCTGCGATGCTGGAAGCACTCCAGAGCACGCACCACATTGTGCTCATCTGCATTCTCGCTGCTCAAACGTGCCAGAATCTCCACCTGAGGGATTTCAAAAAATTACAAAAGCAAAGGTTAAATTTAGTCCATCAAACAAAAAAATCCAGCAGAAAATAGTTAATATAGATTTTTTTGCATCTAGGAAGACAAAATACTGTTTTGTTGTAAAAAACGTAAAAAAAAAAAAATTCTCTGTTGTGAGCTGTAAGGTATTACAAAAAATATTCAAGTCACAAGTTCACATGCAACAGGGAACCATTTAGGGAAGTTTTTAAACTAAGTTACAATTTCAACTAAAACACAGAACAACACATTTGCTCTACACTAACAACAACAACAACAAATCCTCACCTCAATCTGTCCCTGGCGTGCATAGGATGGGTGGTTCTTCAGTATTTTGACAGCCACCGTTTCATTCGTCCCCCTTTTCCAGCACTTCACCACCTGACCAAAGGTGCCACGACCCAGGAACTCCAAGACCTCATAGCTGTTCTTCATAGAGCACAAAACCTCATGCTGAACTAACTGATAGTCACCATCTCCTGATCCAGTTCTGGTTACTGTAGCACCAGCCACCGCCTCAGTACTGCCGTTAGCCCTGATTTTGGTCCCTTCCACCCCAACCCCATTGCCATTCACTCCCTCAACCCTGTTGTGTTGAGCAGGCAGTGTCCCTCCACCCCCTACTCTAACAGTTTCTGCATTGTTCCCAGAGCTAGTTTGCAACATGGCCACAGGGGGAGGAAGTGACGGCAGAGCAGATACCTCCTCCACTATCTGCATGGTTCTGACGCAGTTTTTTTCCTGCAGTTGTTCTCCGCTTTCACCTGTCTTGTCACATCTCTGGGTGGCAACTGTGTCTAGAAGGTTAATGTATCCCCCTTTCGTCTGTACTCTTCTATTTCTGCCCACCTCCTCCTCCCTCTCCTGCTCCGCTTTGATACAGGCTTTTCTCAGAAGCCCACAGTCCAAGCTGCTGCCTCCTCCACCTGATGGAGTTCCACCACTGTTCCTACGAGGCCTCACTCCCTGTGGACCCCTGCTCTGGTAAAGAGACTCCTGGTCCTGGATCCCACCGGAACCTTCTCCTCGTCTCTCCCAGATCTCCTCACTCTGTGATTCTGCCGTCTGCAATGTCCACTCGTCCCTTTCTTCGAGCTGTACTCCCCTGTGCAGCCTTCCTGAATCAGCACCGGCTGAGGATGGGACAACGTTGTTGGGGTAAGCGATACCGTAGTTGACTCCGATCACATACGTCTTGGGTGGGGGGCGGTGCTGAAAGGCCTTGCTGGTGTTATTACTGTGCTGGGGTTCACCTGTCTGTCTGCTGGTACCACTGCTGCTGGTTCCTAAGGCACTTGTTTGAGCTGAGTGCAGGTGTGATGGGTAGACCAAGATTTGTGAGGCCATACCTAAAAAAAAAAAGGAGTAAAGGAAAAATGTATAGCATTTAGTGACGGATATGTGATTTTTCCCCTTTACCAATGTGTGGCGCAGCACCACAGAATGAAAACTAGGCACCACAAATTGACTTTGCTTCTGTATCTTCCCCCTAATCACACACACACACACACACACGCACGCACGCACGCACGCACAAAACTCGCACCTCAAGTTAATTCGCTGTCACTATCCACCCGTCAGACGGAGGGAGTCGCTGTTTTCAACCAACCCGAGCACAGCTCAGACCTCAATTAAAGTCTCAGCCCGCCCCCTACCCCTGGTTAATTGGCCCCTAGCACTACAGAATAATACTTGGTCACGCTGCCCATTATGGGACAATAAAGAAAATCTTGTCTCATTGTACATACAGCAACCTAAGACACTGCACTGTTTTACTGAAAAATATTCTGTTCATTTGAATTTTGTCTGCAAAGCAATAAAATGGTCGAAAGCAAAATGGTGCCTTTACCAGCGCTATCTCGCTGAACAAGATTGTGTTCTAAATAAAGCTGTTATAAAAGCTGCCAAAATGAATACACCATCTATGCAATCATGTCACCCTTACTGGAAAGGGGAACTAGCCTACTGTAACAGGAGATGGGGGAAGCCCGCTGCAGTGTCGGCCTGCCCCTGCACACCACTCTGCAGGGTCAGTTTCACACAGAGCACAACCGCAAAGCAAGTAAGCACCCCAGGGGAAATTGTACACCATGAAGAATGATGAGCGCTCTTTATCTGAGTGAGATTTTACAGATACACCTTTACTACTGACTGGAATGAGGAAATGACTACCGATTGATCCAAAGCTGGTGTGACTCTTCACAGCAACTGGTGCAAAATACTGACACCTCATAAAGACATGATTGTATTTCATTTGTCTTTACCACCACATTTTGGGACATCTTGAAGAGCAGCTCACATGTTATTAAATTACATCCAGTCAAAAGGGAGGGCAGTTCTTATTGATATAGCAAATATTGATGTCTGGTTCTGAATGTTTGCCCATTTTCATATACAGGTTCACACCTTTTGAAAGTGATTTATCTGCCTGACATCCATATTTACACTTTAATCAGCAAACTTACATATATTAGTACATAATTAGGTGGCTTGCACTGAAATAGTCAATAGGCAAGAAATAGTCATTTTCTTCCTTTGACTTTGAAGAAAAGTTATCAATACTGAATTGTAGTGACCACAAAACTCAAACCTGTGCATTTAGATGAAAGTTACTTTGCCACATATCTGGTTTGTGAAGTGAGTCATAGACAGGGTGTCAAACATGAGAGATTTGAAACTTAATAACAGTGTTTGACAATTCCAAATTCAATTTTGAGAGTTATTTTTTTGGGAACATTCCTCCCATTTCAGCAAGTCATGATGACCTGACATAACAGGCAGAAAACAGGCAGAGACTGAGCCCGTCAAGCCACACCTCCTGAACACTTCCAAATAGAGGCACATTGTGCCCAGGTTTATAAACACTCAGGTGGTTCCAGTTTTAAGGCTACATCCCACACACTGTACACAAACACACAAAGATGGTTGGCTTTACCTCAAAGTTCGGTTCAACAAGAAAGGCCTGCCGGGCGCCTGTGGCCTTTCAAACTGCTGAAAGTGTCACACAGGCTCAGACAGGCAGAGGGGTGTGCCTCAGCTTCAACATGACAACACTTTGCTTCTCATGCAGGACTAGTAAATTGACTTTGACTTGACTTTAAGTAGTAAGGTGGGTTATTAAAATCAGACACACTGGTGGAAGGAGATTAACAACCACCGTCAACACACTTTTCTTTTAACTAGGTAGGCAATTTAGGCTGGGAAAACATGGATTCTACTCTAGTAAGAACAATGTTACTTCAAAGGCAAAAGTGAGCCGCCTACTCTACTGACTGGTGTTTAAATATATAAACTCCGCTCATCAAAACTTCCAGAGAGCAAAATGGAGGTTGTGATTTCATTTGATACAATCCCCACAGCTTTCTAGAGAATTGCAACTTTAAGTAGAGCTCCATGATGTGTCCAAATCCTACCACACAAAGCTGCGTGTTTGGTGAACAACGATGATAACCCAATGGTGCCACTGACAGAGATCACTGGCAATAAAGCAAACAAGTAGATATATGGCTGGCATGGTGCAAATAGTCATGAGCTTGCCATGGTGCCATAGCCATCAAATATTTGCAGGACGCTGGCACAGACACAGCTGGGATGCCTCCTGCTCTAGCCCGAACTGCCAAACTAGGTAGCCTGATAGCTCACAGGCTGACAAGATCCAGGCCTGAAATGGGAGAGCCACGACACAGGTGTGTGTGTGTGTGTGTGTGTGTGTGTGTGTCAGTTGTGAAAGAGTGCCAGCTGTACACGCAATTTGTTACTTATCAATCTAGGAGACAGTTAACATATGGGAGGGGTAGAGAGAGAGAGAGTGTGTGTGTGTGTGTGTGTGTGTTTGGGGGAAGGGCAACAACAGCCGAGAGACACCTGTTGAAACTCATGTTGAAAGTGACAGGCAGCGCAGTAATAGTTGTGTTACACTGTTGTTGGGTAGATGCTAACTTACTGTAACTGGCAAAAAATAACCATTTTGTACGTACTGTGAGACAAGTATTGCTTTACCTTTTCACCACTGATGTTTATATCCTCTCACCCTAAAGTTAACGCCTCGGAGAAAAGACAGCTAAAGTTCGCAACATTAACAACAACAAAAATAAGCGCATAATCTGACAATATTCTTAAATAACTTCCTATGTGTCGTTAGCAGTCTGCTGACTAATTAGCCTTCACAGCTAACGCTTGTGTGCCGAAGGGAACAAACTCAAGTTGGCTAGCTTAACATTTAGCAAACAAGCCAGCTATGCGCGAAGTCTGCGTTAGAGCACTTAACGCGGCTAAGGCGAGCTAAAAGCAGCTAAAATCGACGGATAAGCGGACCCACCTTCAGTAAGACCAGTAAATTGTATCACCCAGAGCGTGGAGGAACAGGCTAGCACCGGGGACCCGGACCACAGTCAAATCCTGCAACGATGCCGCCGCCGCTGCCGCTGCTGCTGCTGCCATCTTGTTCAACGACGAGGAGACACCGAGCGACTTTTCGCACATTTGAACGCTCGGGGAAAATCACGCAAATAACGAGCTCCCGCGGACGCCAGCCATGTGCCGTGGTTTCGGTAGCCGTCTCGGGTGTCGCCGAACGCCGCTCTCGTGTCTAACGTTACTCAGGACGAGGAATCCGTGTTTCTAAACTTTCGCATGTTAGTACGCCTCGTCCCCGATAGAGATAACTGCTGCTGCTGGTGGCTCGGTAGCTTGTTGCTTCTCCGCATGTGTGGAATGTTGGGCAGGAGGGGGAGGGCGGAGGGAGTTTAATTTCAGAAATTACTTAATTGAATGATACACAAAGACAAAACGTAGGATAAAAAAAAGATACATGTTCACTTAGACATAGTAAATATTGCCACAGAACTCCAAAAAAAATAACTTCATCGGATGCACTTGATTTAATAGAACTGTTTTTTTTTATTTTTTAATCCGCTTCCCTTTTTCGGTATTTGTAGTACATTTGTCGTACAAGTTTTATTTTTTTTTAATTAAAAATACTAGTAACCTAGACGTCCAAACTCTATTGCCAATTGGTGGCAGTAATGTGCGTATTCGTCGATTGCCAATAAGCTCCAAGAAGAACTCAAGACTACAACAATTTACCAAAAGTGCATATATTTAAAAAAAAAAAAAAAAAAAAAGATAAAGAAAAGTCCTGCCATTGCAAATCTGCCCTATGTATTGTTAGCCACCAGCTGCTCTTAAACAGTTCCGATGGCTCAAATGCATTTCACAATATATTAAAATGTTCTATTCTAATGGCTCATTAATTCATGTGCAGTCATATAACATGAATACATGCATGCCAAGCACAGGGCCCCATCCCTAAACAAGAATGTAAGAAATGGGGACATCCCATTGAATATTTGCTCACATCCGTATGCAAGAGCATTGTTTTAGAGTAGGACACACACAGACATAACAATGAATCCAGACTGAAGTGGGCCAATTTCACCTTTTAACGGGATTCACATGCCATCATTAGAATTCCACTGTCACCTTAAAACAAGTGACCCAGTACCTCATGAACAAATAGGAAAAAAGGTGTAGCCAGCTATTCATTGAGCTCACAGAGAAGATGACCCAACAGTATTATAAAAAAAAAGCTTTTGCTATAAATGGAACTTCAATAATATTATAAATGATTGTCCATATTCATCCAGTCTACAGTACATGTACATTACATGTGCATTGCAATTTAAACAGTGGATCTACAAAAGCACAACAAGTTTAGTCGAACGGATTGTGGAATTTAATAAGATATATATTACTTATTTATGATTTAAACAATTTTTCAAAATCATTTTCATGTTTCCACTAATGTCCTCATCACACCGTACCACTTAAAGTGGAAGGTATTAAAGGTGTTTTAAACACAATGCACACACTGGCTTTCTCTTTTTTGTTCCAGAAGATATAGGAATCGGTTAATCTTATCTTGAAAAATCTAACACTGTGTTCACCTTTTTTCACACTTTATAAAGTGTTTGGGCTGGATTCCGATTGGGTCTTATTAGGCCACTGTGCCGCATGTTTGACACTTCGACTACATTGATGCCAAAACAACGAAGAAAAAAGTGTAAATAACTTGGATGTGACAGGCGGCTGTGCACTGACGGTTGATCTGTTTCAATTACATTAATTATACAACCTCTTCAAAGCATATTATTGATGAGTTCTGGCTCCATCTACCCTTTCATATGTGTATTACATATAAGCACCTTTATGGAAACAATATTGATAGGAACTCCAATTAGTTGTTTTAAAATTAATGTAATGTAATGTAAAATAGTGTCAGGCTGATTGTTAGTAACCACAAAATCATTGTTGAATGAAGTGTCTGTCAGCTTTTTAACCTGCAAGAATGATACAGTTTAGTCTGTGAAGTGCAAACAAAAGAAAATATATTTTTAGAATAACAGAAGTGAGTCTGCAGTGTGGGACAAAAAATCCTTTATTGACACATTAGAATGAACATTCAAAGACAGATATCAGTGTTTGTGATGTGATTAGTCAATGAACATGTTTCATCCATTTGTGGAACAGTTGAGGGCTGGCGTAGTGAAGAAACGTTACGACCACTGTAATTACTCTAGTAAAAATCGATTCTAATAAGCTGTAGTGTGTAAAATAAACACAAGAAATATCAGATTCAACATCAAAGAAACGTGTTAACAGTACATATTATAAACATAACTATATAAACTATTATAAATAAATAAGGTGACTTAATTTATTCATCAAGTAACAATTTAAGAGTAACAGTGCAAATAAGTTGATTCACAACACTAGTCTGGGTTATAGATTCATTTGTTCTGTTTCCCTTATGTAGTCTAATACCAAACAGTATTTTCGAAGATCTTTCTTTTTTTTGCACATACAGTGGATATATATAACATCCACACACCTTTTTCTCTGCTGCAAAACGGCCTGAGTTGAAAAAAAGAAAGAAACAGAAACGGTAAATATTACATTTTTTATAAGCAATCAAGAATTGGCCATGCAGATTTTCTCTGGGTGTTGAGCCATTTTTTTGCAATTCATTGAGCCAGACTATATAATGGCAAAGATTTTTGCATCAGTATAATGAAGTAGATTGATTTGTTGTATGTTAAATTTGCGTGCTTTGTCCAGAGACAGACATTCCATCTGGATCTTTTATCCTTCTTAACAGTAGAATTTTATCCAACCTTATCACCTCTGAGCTTTGTGGTGAAGTGATTTCCTTAGTGGGGGTTCCAACTTCTGGTTGGGAACCTCTGTTCCAACCAAAACTTAAACTGATAAGACTAATTTAATTTCAAGTGTATTGATAAGAAAGTTTACTAAAAAGAAGTTGAGTCTGTATCCCGCTGTATTTCCCCCAAATTTTGGGTGTTTACATGTTTTAACTGTGTGCTAAACAGCCTCGGTATTAAAACCCAAATACGCTTTTGGTATTGACTGAACTATATCAGTAGCACTGACTAATACTGAAAGCTGCTACTGAGCACTTGGTCATGGTCTATGTTTATTAAGTATCTTACATCTTACAAATAAAGAGGATTTCAATGAGCTCCAAATGTGTCTCAACCTGTTGGAGTTAACAGGAGATCTGTAGATCAGGCATAAATACAGGCCATGATCCTTCCTCTTGACTTCTCCACTCTCCTATTAGAATATGTACTGTACTTTGCTACTATTGTTCTGAAGGGTTTGTACCGTAGATAAAAATGTGTTTGGTAAATGTAATCATCGATCTAGTACTGCTGCTAAAATACATACATTCTATTGGTTTGGGTATCAAACTATTACCTGCCGGTAGTACTGACCAGAAGAGAAGATAATGACTATTATGAGGCCTGAGATTTGTTCACATAAGCAACACTGTGAGTCAATGCAACTGAGATGGTAGCCAGTGTTTTTAAATTGATGTTCCTTTGAGGTCCATGCTCTGGGAGGCCTACTGAATACATATCAGCTTCCTGCACTCCTTTCTTGAAAATTGCTCACACTACAACCACTCTCCACATCCCTCCTGCTCTACTGTGCAGCGTTTACGTCTCTGTGCTGGGACATTCTTCTAAGGTCAGGATCTTCTGGAGAATCTTTTGGTAGAACGGGGAGAAGACCAGCTTGTTGAAATTGACTAGACGACTGAAGCGAACAGCGAGCTCTTTCAGCTCCCTGCTGACCGGAGCCAGGCCTCCTGGGAGGGGAGGAGGGGTCTTATGTTGACTGGAATCCAGGGAAGCCAGGAGATAGGCCTGAACCCGAGAGTCTGAGAGGAGAGGAATGACATGTCATTGCCAAACAAATGTCTACAAAGTCAATCACAACGCTGTCGGCTGTGCTCCTACACCCTCTAAGACAGTCCCCATGTGTTAATTCTTACCCATCAGCTTGCGGACTGCGCTGTCTGGCTGGATGGTGGCGAGGATTTGCCCCTTCAACGTGCTCTTTCGGTCGGCAGAGAAGGGAGAGTAGCCATGCTGGCTTAGACACTGACTCAGCTCAACACAGAGTTTCTCCCCGATGGTTGCTAGGGCCTCCTGTGCAATAAAAGACCTTGGGACAGGAAACAAGACATTATGTCAGCATGGTATAACAACAATAAACACCCATCTACGACTTGAAAAAATTGGTGCTTGCGTTAAAAGCAGCAACATCTTCCCCAACTTTAAGAAAACATAACACTTACTTGCTGCAGTGCCTTTTTTAAAATGGTACAAGTGTATTACAAATTTAATCTGCCTTGACTGATTTTTTTTTTGCCACTTAGGAGATGGAATAAGCTGACCTCTGGCAAAAATGAAGTTGTTATGGCAAACATTGCCTTTGGACTCCACCAAATCCTGAGGGAAATCTTCCTACCCGGAAGATTTAGAAGGGAGGTCGATGAAAGTGCAGTTTGCAGGCTATTTAGTTTCTAAATGCTCCCCTACGCTCACCAGCTAGTCTCTTATTATCGCTGTCTGCTGTTTGGTGCTGGGCAGTTATTGTACTGTGGATTTTTTTTTTACCATAAACATCTCCATACCGGGCTTAAGAAGGGAGGTTGATGAAAGTGCAGGCTTTAAAACCAAAACAACAATTCAGCACCATGCTAGTCAAAACTCAATGAAAGAACACTGTTCCTGGAAAAATGTAGTTTCCAAGAAAATAGATGAAGTCGCCTCCCTTAAAAAATGTGTTTTCTTTTTGTGATTCAGTTGGATGCTTGCGTTTCACTCTGCAGAATGATATATGTGCTGAGTTTGACACTAGGAGGCAGTTTTCACACTCATCTGCTGAAGGTGGAAACTTTCTCTGTGCCAAATCTGAATTTATCGAGTGTGCGTAAGCATATATTTTACTGATTATCAAAACTAGTTTGATCCAGTCGAGGGCCAGTAAACAAGTTTAGTACAGAAGCTTGGCTTTAGAGTGAAGTAAGAGACAATTTGTGACCAGCAAGAACTTTTCTGAAACAAAAACACATTTGCATATCCATTGATTATAATAAAAGTGAAGATATAATTTTAAGTATGAGGTAACTTAGTGAATATGAACATATTATACAGATTATTGTTCAAAGATCATCAAATATGAGGACAATCCAATTTGCAACAATACATCCTTGCCTTCTCCACTTCTTTACAGATTGTTCGCATGGAAGTGAAATAGTTAGCTGTTCAGTGTAGCTTTTAACATATGTGTAACTATTTTTTGAGTGTTTGCAGTTGAAGCGTTTGTACTCACGGTGTGTGCATGTCTGTAAGCATGACGATAATAGTGTTTTTAAGGGTTTCCATCAGCCCCGGCAAGCCTGAGATGGCCTCTCCTGTGGTGGTGTAGACGATGAGGAGCACAGAGGAGAGCAACACCAGCTGCTCAGCCTCCTGCTGCATCTCCTGGAACCGGATCTGATCCATCATCACTGTCTAGAGAGGGGTGGGCAGACACAGACGTGGGGTAGAATGACGAGCAGAATACAGGGGAAAGGTAATGACAGGCCCCAGGGTTGAGGGTGTTTACCTCTGGGAAGGGGTCTGAGGCGTGGTCCCACCTCAGCAGGCGCAGATAGGCGTGATTGTGGACGTTCAGGGGGAGGAGTGAAGGAGGCTGGGACGAGGCAGCACTAGGAGCGTCCGCCGCAGCCTCTGTCAGGCATCTCACGGTGTCCTCAAGCCACTTCTCAGTGTAGTCTAAGGCATCTGGAGAAGAAAGTGTCATTTGATTCTTGATACAGAGTGGATCCTTGTTCTCCTACCGATGTGAGTGACCCAATTGAGTTACCATTATCCATTAGGACATTCCACCATTTGTGCACTGTACTTGTTTTAAAAATACTTTTTTACATTTGGTTTTAGAATTTTCCAGTGTCTCTTAGTATTAAAATCAAATGTTACTATCAATAGTTTAATCTTCTGGTCTGTTAAATTACAATGTTTCAGAAATATCTGAACACAACATCCTTAAATTACTCGTACAAAATATAATAACAGATATTCATCCATCCATCCATCCATTGTCTATCCCGCTTATTCCCTTTCGGGGTCGCAGGGGTCTGCTGGAGCCTATCCCAGCGCGTTAAGGCGAGAGGCAGGGATACACCCCAGATGGTCGCCAGCCAATCGTGGGGCACACACACCATTCACACACCATTCACTCTCACACTCACACCTATGGGCAATTTAGAGTTTACCAATTAACCTGAGCATGTTTTTTGTATTGTGGGAGGAAACCGGAGTACCCGGGGAAAACCCACGCAGACACGGGGAGAACATGCAAACTCCACACAGAAAGGCCCCAGACCCAGGCCCAAGGCGGGTCTTGAACCTGCGACCTTCTTGCTGTGAGGCAACAGTGCTAACCACCGCACCACCGTGTCGCCCCTATAACAGATATTCATTTCATAATAATATAAGAGATCAGCAGCAGATCCCTACATTGATCAGATGACTGATACATTATCAGCTTGGTGTTTTATTGTTTTAATTGATTAACTAAGTGTTTTATGTCTATGGAACATACACAAACACTGAAATATATGCTGCTTAAAAGTTGCAATGTGTAATATTCAGGTATAATTTAAGCACAAGACATGAAGTATAACTTTCAACAGTATATGGAGAAATAAGAATCCTATATTAGGCATGCCTGAAGCAGAGAAAACTGGTATGCTATGTATTATTCTTTTATTCAAAGTTTCATTTGTTTCTGTTTCGGTCACTTGAGGGCAGTATAACTAGCTGAATACAATAGTGAGCCATCACTTATGAAGTTATGGCTACATCAAGTCTCTCATTTGATGCAGGATGGGTACCGTACAGTCAGAGCTTTTCCACTGAAAACAGCTGCTTGCTGCAACTGAAAACAAGTTCGGATGAGAGACAAAAAACTAAATCATTTTACAATTATTTCAGAAGATTCTTGCTTTGCTTTCGCTCTGCCACTTATGTAATGCTCAATAATACGATGAGGAGAAGTCTCCTTACTCGGCTGTTTCTCCAGAAACTCATGGAACTTGTTCCTCTCATACTCAGCCGACTGCTGCATCAGATGAGGTCTGATGCTGCTCACTGCAAAGTTAGCCATGTCCACCTTCATCAGGTCCAAAATGGAGAATATTTCCCTTAAAAGGGGGATAACAGAGGAGGATATGAAAACAGATTAATGTTGTTAAATTGCAACCTTTCAACAAGTACTAAAGACACTTGTTATGTCAAGTATTTATGAGTTGGATCTGAACTTGTTATTGCTTAAGATGGTGTTTCTACAGAATAATAGATTGAAATTAAATTACAGAGTCTAAAAATAAACAGAGGCCTGGAACATGCAGAGCTAATAATAATCTAGGCCTACTTGAGCAGAGGCACGATATCAACAATCTCCTTCAGTTTACTGATGTCCTGGTCCCTGCAGGGGGCGCACAGCGATCCCATCATCCCAACAATGAACTGAGATAAGCGGCCGATGTCAAGTGCTCCATTCTCGGCCTGCTGCTGGATTAGCGGCAGGTCCAGGACCTCCTCAATGTGGGACCGCAGACGTCCATGGCCCGGCAGCAGGAAAGACAGCAGTGTCTGTATGAGCAGATAAGAGGACGATGAAGGTAGGATCGAATGAATGAATGAATGAATGAATGAATGCAGGGAGGGATAAACAAGGAAGGGAGGAATATGGTGTTCACATTCAATATGATTGAGCCTTGAGTTTGTGACCTCCCCAAAATTCACGACCGGTGTTATTTCCTGAATCAAATATCCGTCTCACCTCTTTGATCTCAGCCAACAGTTTGATAGCATGGCTGTAGGACGGCGGGTCCTCCTTAAGCTGAGTTTCCAAACAATCCCAGAATGCTTTGTGCATAATCTCCTTCACCCGTCGCTCCAAACTGTTCAGGGGCACAGGATACGGGTTACTTCAATGGCAAGAAAGGAAGACGGGTATTAGGGAATAATACAGCATCCGATTAAAATCTCACCTTCCTTCGGGAAGCTCTGCAGGTTTGACTTGGAAAGCCTGGTTGACCATTATCTCATGGGCCAAAGCCATGTTGGTGACTCCTTTAGCCGTCTCCATCAGCTCCTCCACAGATACAAACCTGGGAGGACTGGCTATAGGGGGGGGGGGAAGACACTTTCAGTCAGTCATTTTCTATACCGTTTATTCCTTACTAATATTGCAGCGGAGCAATCCCAGCATGTTACAGGCAAGACAGGTCGCCAGCCTGTTGTGAGGCACACACACACACACACACACTCATACATACGGGCAATTTAGAGTCTCCAATCAACCTAAGCATGTTTTTGGATCGTGGTAGGAAGCTGGAACGAACCCACATGGACATGGGGAGAACATGCAAACTCCACACAGAAAGGTCCCAGTCCATTCATGCAAAATTACACCTCAATGGATTTTCCTCCAAAGGTTAAATCCCTAAATGTTGATGTTGTTAAAATTAGAAAGTACAGACCTGGATTTGAACTAATTTGCAAGCACTGTGTTTTATCTGGTGGTTTCAATTGGACTTAAGTGCGGTTGTAGAGAAAGGAGGTGTTAATCCCCTCAAGTCATCCTGCTGTCATTTTATCCACTAAGCTCTGTGTTTGACCTAAAAGCTAAATCTCTATTCTTGTGCTCTACATTAATCCACTTTCTAACTTTGAGCATGAATAAAAAAAAGTCACTCATTCCAACTCACCCTTGCAATGTCATCCTCTGTAAAGCATAAAGCCACGCAAATGAAAAATATGAAAAACATAATGAAAGTCATAGTGCGGACAATCAAATAAGGAAGTATAATCTAAATCATAAGTGACTTTGCTAATCCTTTCTAATAAAAGACCTCTATATAGTATAATTTATATGGTTTTGAGGGCCTAAACATGACTTATTTACCTTGATATTCTCTTGTTTTAGGGGTCAGCGCACTAGTGTTGAACAATGGTGCCAAGTTTAATATCTGTATGTTCAAGAACTCATAAATAGGGCAGTTTTTCAGAGGGGCTGCCAAACATGAACTGTCTAAGCCACAGCTTTAAACTATGCTACCGAACAGCCCGAAAACAATAAATTGGCCTGTGAAGAGTTGATTTTTACATTGTAAAATGTCTCAATTACTATGTATGTGTGGGTCGTTCAGTGCAGATCAGGTTCAAATCAAATCAGATACCTCACTCATCACACACCTGTTCTCAAAAGATGTTTAGAGTAGGGACATGATGAAGGGACATCTGAGAGGAGAATTAAAAAGAAACCATTTCACACATCGATGTCTGCGGTTCTAGAGGATATGTAAAAAAAATAAAAATAAACACAAATCTCTAAGGAGCCGAGTCCGAGTTGAGTTGAGACTTCAGCCTACCAGTCAGTGTGGGGGTGCAGTGTTAAAAAGAATGACGCCCCCCCCTTTAAATCTGCTTATTTCTCACCTTGTGGAGTGTTCCCTCTGTGGGGGCTTGGAGTATTTGCCCGGACCCTCTTCCTCACCATCTCCTCAGAAACATCCTGCGCCCTCTCCTCCTTCGACTCCTTGTCTCCTCCTTCCTCGAGGTGGTCTGCCTCCTTCGGCATGCTGAACGTCTGTAGAATCACAGATGACTTCATGACTATGAATTCTGTGCAGTGCTGCTGATTGTCTGAGGATTGCAGCATATGTGACATATTTGAGCAGATACCCAAACACCGAAGTAGTTGGGTAAAACGCCACAAAAGCCAAAAGTCCACAGGGTGAGACAGATGCAACAGAAATCTTTTAAATAGGAGATTGGTGTTTAAAAAAAAAGTGCGACCCTGCAAGAAAATAGGGAGCGAGTAAAAACAGCACAGAACGCTTCAAACATTTACTATCATCAGTGCTGCTACTACTACTACTACTACTACTACATCTTAACATAGTGTATTGCCATGGTAACAATGGTAACTCTTTTATCTTGAGTATAAATTGCAGGCTATGTTCATCAATATGTAGTTGATCAATACGTATACAGCACTGGCCACTGACCATTCAATTCATAGGGGGTGAAAAAAGAGACATGACTGTTGACATTAGAACCATGGATGAGGTAAGTCATATGATATGAGATGAAATGGCGACATCAAGTGGCTCAATTGCAGAAAACAGCAACAAGACATGAAATGCAATGTAAACAATAAGCTGTAATCATATAACAGAATAAGAAGAAAAGGTATGAATACCTAAAAATTCTAAAAAAAGGCTAAATTAATAAACAATAAAAATAAAACACATAGGCCACATTAAAAGAAATGTAGATAGTGTACTATAATAACCAAAGACTAAAATGTTTGCTGCTGGTTTAATAGATATATATTTTTTGTTTTATAAACACATTTTTCTGCATTGTAACCATTTTTTATATCTATGTCAGCCTGCAGACTTTTTTAGCACAACAACATTAGTGCGTGGTGCCTCCTCTGCTGTCCTCTCCAGCATGGGTGTGGTACTTCTCTTTTGAGTGAATGATTCAGTGTCACGTGGTGTCGCATATATTGATAACATCATGAGAGAATGAACTTTCTGCCGCAGTATGAAATCAGGACATTCTGGTGGAGGTGCAAAATGTTGCCCCCAAACAAACGGTCAGCAAGTGGAATGTCAGTGAGCCCAGATGTATTTGCTATAAACTGTCCTTCCACTTTTTTTCCCCTACCAGTGACCCCTTGGCATTTTATTTATTTAAGGTTTAACTCATGTATTTGCTATTGCTTACTTAATTTGTATTTATTACCAATGTAAGTGCATATACTTTGGGCTTTTATACCTTAACTGCACTGTTAATGTGTATGATATATGAATTATACATAAAGATTATTTGCAAAATACAAAAACACCAGGAAGCACATATTTGGGTATCAAAAAGGGAAGAACAGAAAGTAAGAGGAAAGAAGGCAGAATGGGGTCCTGTTCTGTCAGAAAGGTGATCAGACTTCGCTGGTCATATATAATCCGATTGTATTATCGGAATACCCGGGACATTTCGTTATGACGTCATGACCCCCCGGGTAGGCGCAGTTCCACAGCGTCCCCCTTTAGAATGAATGGGACACGTTTTAACGCCGAACAGTTGTAGCTCCGGCTAAACACACAGCGCTAACAAGGTGTGTGTAATGCGCTGGGGCTACACGTCACAGTACAGCTGTTACAGCTGTTGGGCGGTGACGTCACCTACAGGAGGGGAGGGGGAAGATGCTGAGGAGGTAAACAGAACAAAGCCTGTCGCCCTTTATGGCTCATTGTCGCTGTCATCGCGACTTTAGCGAAGCAGCCGTGTTACTGACCTTATAGTCGGTGGCTCGGCGGGAAGAGAGAAGCTAAATCCGTGTGGAGCTCAACTTGTTTAGGGTTAGACGCAGTCGGCGTGGACACGACTCCCCTGTCGGCGATGACACAGCTACTCCTTCAGGAACACGTTCACATCACAGGCTCGTTCGGTTCGCCGCACGCGCACGCCGCCTTCTACGGGAACGAGGAGGCCGTTTTTATTTGTTGCCGGGAAAGTAGTGTTTATTGTCGTGGCAGCCCTCCCGGTGGTCTGCGAGGCGAGTGCGACTCTTCCTGGGTTCGCCTTCTTCTCCTGGAGGTTTAATGGCGATTGGTAAACAAAGAGTTTGTGCATTACCGCCACCAACCGGTCTGAAGTGGATCAGCTCGTCAGCGAAAGTCTGGGCTGATAGCAAAGAGGTTAAGGCAGGTGCCATGTAAACACAGGTGTCCTAAACAACGAGTTCAGGTTCGAATCCCGCATCCCCCGTCTGTGACAATATTTCCTAATATGTATGTATAAACATGTCTGAAGAAGTGAAACTCAGAGTAATTTACAGAAGATGTGGAATTATATTCCATTTATACAGGAATAATCACATATTATTAAATTAGTGTAAAATGGAATAGGTAAAGTGCACAAATTGACTGTTATCATGACATGCTATATTGTTTCCCCTTGTCCACAGTAAGTGATTGTGTCCTCCCCCAGAAGGCAAGGCAAGGCAAGGCAAGTTTATTTGTAGAGCACAATTCATACACAGGGCAATTCAAAGTGCTTTACAGTTACACAAAATCACAAAAGGAGAGCAAAACATACATAAAATCACAAAAGAAAAATCATAAAACATAGAATTCATCATTAATTTTAAAAAAGAGTGAAGAGTGTAGATAAGATACTTTCAGTTTTCATATGCACGGTTAAACAGAACTGTTTTCAGCCTGGTCTTAAACATTGTCAGCGTTGAGGCCTGTCTCACATTCTCTGGAAGACTGTTCCAGATTTTAGCTGCAGAAAACTGGAATGTAGCTTCACCATGTTTAGTCCTGACTCTGGGCACCTGCAGGAGACCAGTCCCTGAGGTTCTCAGGGTCCTAGATGGCTCGTATGGCTCTAACCATAATACTGAGCATTGCTGAATTGTTATGCAGCATTTTTGGTCCTTTTCTATAAGAGAACACAAAATTCAGACATTAGTTGACAATTCAAAATTGAATGTAGTGTATTGCAGTCAGAGAGTTTCAACTAGGCTATGCATTCTTCTGTAGATCAGCCCATTTTAAATTATCTTCTAGTGAGTCAACACACACGTATGGGCATTATTTATTAAATTTGCTTTTCAAATTAAAAGTTATTTGCTTTATTCCTGTTTATATTGGGAGAAAAAAATGCATAAAACCCTACACCTATGTAATCAACAACTTGTTAACTTTGACATGTTTGTTTTGTGTGCTATCTTTTTGTGGGCAATTTCTATTAGTATATATTTATATATATATAGACATAGAACTTTATTATCATTATACACTTGCCTGGACAACAGAAGTACCTAGCAAGACCATATACGGTGCAACAAAAATGTATAAAATTTAAAAATATAAAAACAATATATAAACAATGTATATGGTACAAGAGACATGGGGAGTGCAGTGGGATGACTGTATGAAAGGAGTCTACACGTGCGCGCACCCACACGCACACACGCACACACATTCACACGCAGTTATTGATACGGACCATAGTTAATGACAGCAATAGAAGGGAAGGTGGAGAAGCGGAGACATAGTAGTAGTAATTTCGTTTTTTTTAATTTATATTTATATATTTTGTATTCCCATATAATTATGTAATTGTTCGTACCTTCAAAAACTAAAAAAACAACCATCAACCATCCCTTGTGTTGGACTTTCATTCATAAACCGATTGATCAATTTGCCCAGCAGGGGGAGGTAGTGCTTAAGAAAACGTTCTTGTAAATTAAACTTTGGGTACTTCAGCTATGATTCGTGGATCTATACTTCTGCTTTGCGCTTGCAATAACATAAATATTAGATGAAATGACGAAAAAAAATACTACGTATAGACCTTAATAATCTCATGACGCTTTCACGCATATAACGTTATCATAGTGACGTTAGTGGTGTGTCATGTGCAAGTTAAAGGTCGCGAAACTGCTGTTGCTGTCACATGAGACAGTCAGCTGACTGGACCAAACAAAGGTGCCTGCAACAGGAAACACTGCATTCACTCAAACTCAGGTAAATCTGCCTCCTTTAGGGTGATTTGATGAATAAATGAATAAAAGGAGCAGCTGCGGCCAGCTGCAGATACTCTGTAACAGCGTCTTTACACCACTGGAACCTCCACGTTAGCTGCGCTGCTACATGTACGATGACAAGTGATGATGATCAGTTCTTCACTTCAGTAGGCCCTCATGCAGACAAAAATAGACACGAGTTCTATGCAAATAACCTTAATTATTATTAATAGTTTTTGATCTCTCTGTTGATCACGAATTGCTGCTGTAATTGTGAGAAAACGTCCATACCGTTAACACGTGTGACTGGAACACGACCCCCATTGGAGTCAAGGTTTTTTAGTTAAGAATAAGCCTTTATAAATTCATTCGTATTACTTGTTATCACCTGGTCCACACAAGAATAACGTAAAGCTTGGTTGTTGCTGATGAATTAATTGTTAATATTATTGGTAATCGAAAAAAGTGGAAAATTGCACAGAACATGCATTTTCGTGCATGTAACGTTACATATCCTCAAAATATATAAAAGGCAAGTTGAAGAATGGAATTGCATTATTAAAAAACATGGTTTTGAGGAATCGCTGCAATATGAGATAACATATTTCCAATAAGAAGGAATTGCAAACATTTTCTGACCAGCTTATGTGTCTAATGGCAAAAGTCATTGAAAATCTGGAACGATGGAGTCATACAAAGAAAACTGTATATATGTCAGTATTTCTATGCAGCGATGTAACAGTATGTCCCTATGATTCATGTAATATTGTGTTTCAGCTGAGGCCATGAAGAAGAGCAAAGGAAAAGCCAACAGCACAGCCGAGAAAGAGTTTGTGTTTGAGTTCAGGGCAGGGAAACACAACTGTGTCCTTAAGGTGCCCCTGCAGTTCCCCATGCAAGAGAACATCAGTGACCTTCATGGACGCCTGATGTTGCTGCATAAAATACCCTGCTACATAGAAAATGGTAAGTACTGTTCTCAAAAAAAAGAAGATCAGTTTCACAACGAACAGACCAACAGACAGTTGGACGCTGGAGAGTGAATTACATAAACCCCTTCCCTTTTTCATTTCTTCTTGTGACTGGTAATGCAGGTGATAGGTCGAGTGTGTAGCCAAGCATCAATAGAAACAGCAGTAAGTAGCAGACAAAGGGAATCTTGTTAAATGTATGACACTTCAGTGGCCTTCTCTGCATTATTCCTCTTTGCAGTTACATGTTACCTTTCCCTGCAAAATCCTGGAGGAATTACTGGAGCAGATTTTGACTAAGGCTTGGATTCAAACATTACCCGTTCAAGGAAAATAACTGGAAGATCAATGGAAAAGGTTACATGTGTAAATGGGGTTTATGACTAACCCTAAACTCAGCCGTCTACTATGTGGCCGGAAAAAAACTTATCAGTGGTTGTGTGTGGCCTGACACTGGTAATGTCAAACCCAGTTCTGTTTTTTTATTAAAAGAGAACAAGGATTTGTGAAAAATGTCTGACATGCTGATTAATACAGGATAATATGATGTACTGGAGACACAACCTCCTGAATTTAATTTTTGGTTACTGCAAAACAAGCAAACTTTGGGAAACATAATACTAAGTACATATCATCTATACTTAATTATTATTATTTTATTAAAATAACATGTATGAAATGTTATTATCACAAATCTCATGAGATTATTCTGAGATTCTATGTCGAAAGAACATCAAAAGAGTTATTACTAATGTTATTAGTACATATGCAGGACCCCCCATAAATACTCAATAATAATGTAATATAAATCTACCAAGTTGGAGAAGAAACAGGTTATGTTTGTTTTGAAATTAATCTATATCCAATATTTTTTTTCAATAATACAATTTCTGTCCACATGTCATCCTTAGAAAGGGAGAGTATTGGCAGGCTGCCTGCTGTTTTTTGCAAAACCTTCAAGGATGGAACTGATCCAGTGTATTGTTCGTACCGTTTCCAACCCGGTTTCCACAGAATTGAAAATCTTTTGTGAGCAACAATGTTGTTCTCTTCCCTCAGAGCTGAAAACATCACTCTCCAACTTCATCGAGAAGGAGACCATTCTGGACTATGACAGAGAGGCGGAGCTGGCCCTGCAGAAACTCACAACAGGAGATGTGGATGTAAACCACCTCACTAACACATGGACCCGGGCTTATGTGGAGGTGAGATCGGATGCATTTCAGGATGCCATTGCGCCTAAAGCTATCATCAGTGTTTCAGTAGCTAAATAAGTGAGCAACATTAATTGATTTCATGCACACATGGCTAAAAGGTGAGATATGACGTATATGGTATGGTATATGGTAGAGTGGCCTCCCCATATATAGAGGATGCATGCCATTCACCCTTTCCTGTCATCTGTCTGCTGTAGTATCAAATAAATGCAAAAAGATGAAAAAATACTTCACAAAGGGAGATATTTGTATAGTAATTCAACAAGAAATTGCCTTATGTTTGGCAGGTGTTTCAAAAAGTTAATTTCTTGGCCTGTTGACACCCCCTGATCCTAGATATATATCCACTACTCTATATTTGTGTAGTGGCACAACAGACTGTTTCGTAAGTGTCCTTGAATGCTTCCGTTAACTTCGAGTGATCAAGTGATTTAAACGGAAGTAGTGCTATGCAAACTGATTATAGAGAGGTTTCAGGAGAATGATAAGTGAAATGAAAAAAACTGATTACATGAAACCTGCTTGCTGCATCTTCCTCACTCGCCTGGTTGTACTTTGATGTGTTTCTTCTCAGAGATCCTATACTGTGCGTGGCGGCAGATGCACCTAGTTTAAAAAAAAAAAAAAAAGAGTAAATTTTACGTTATGCATCAATAAAATATAAACAAACAAAAATACAAGCACAGAGATAGTTGTTTACTCTTTAAAGTTCAGCACTCTAAACTTGGCTGTAACCTGCCCAGCCATTTATAAAAAGACTTGGACTACTGCTTGTGCTGTGAACCCCCTCTGGCTCGCTGCAATTGGACATTTAGCACCGGGTTGACCGTTGGGTTTTACTGCAGTCACACAGAAATACACATGGACGCCTTCCAGTGTCCACCATGTTTGTGGCCCGAAGATTCCCCAGCCTATATAAATAGAGGAGTTTCACCTTCTGAATACTGTTGTTGCTTTTCTAATTACGGATGGGGGATATCATCAACTGCTGTGGTTTATTTGGACGAGCATAACACAGAGGAAAAAAAGTAGTGCAGCGTAATTTGAATTTCCTTCTTCCTCTTTTGGACTTCCTCTACACATAGCGGAGATATTAACACATTTTCTAATGGAAAATCTCTTCTACACATAACACGGGCATCAGATCATCGCTCACACTGACAGTTTCAGTTCCATACCATGAATATATATATGTTTTAATTAAATTTTGCTGTGAAATACAAATGCTCCCAATTCATAACCATTTTACATTTGACCATTTACTCAGACCACTCTGGAGCACGCTCGGCCTGAAGAGGCCAGCTGGGACGAGGACTTTGCTGAAGTTTATCATGAGCTGATCCACTCTCCTGCCTCCGATACACTTCTCAACCTGGAGCACAACTACTTTGTCAGCATCTCCGAGCTCATCAGCGAGAGAGACATGGAGATTAAGAAGCTGCAGGAGAGGTTGGTGTTGGGGATGAATGCCTGGATGTCCTGACGACTGTATTCTTTCAAGATCTCAGTCTGTAATGTCACACAGTTTATTGCTGAATCCATACTCCAATTGTTGCTGTCAGATGTGCTAGAAAATGGTATTCTTACAGTAGTGGAGCGGCCCCTTTAAATTTAATTGATTTTCTATTCATTTATTTAATGTACCATCTAGCATGACTTAATTCTACATCCCACAGAATTTATAGCTGACGCTAGTTTACAATCCTTAGCTTTCCTTTACTTTTGAAATTGTACAAGAATCAACGATACATAAACATACATTACAACAAGAAACAGCAAAGCTCCACAAAGCACAACCGAGGATTTACAAATGATACAATTCCCAGCTACCACCAGGTCCCATTTATTTAGAAATGTTATATAGATGAGTTAAAGTTCTGCAAATTATACCCATTATAGATAAATCAAAGTAGGTTTTGTTATGGAAAATCACTTTTTTTTTCCTTCATTTAAGTAATCTTACATGAATGTATTCTGGATTTTTGATGGAGCCGTATTTCAGTTAGCTGTCGTGGAACAGATATCATACTTTTTTTTATTTCTGGAACCGAGAAATTGTGTGAATGATGATGCATTTGCATTGGTCTAATCAAATCATCACATATATTCCTATCTGGCAGGCAAGCGGCAGAAATGGACAAAGTGATGCATGAGCTGGGGAACACTTTGAATGACCAGGATGTAAATACAGTGGCCTCTCAACACTTTGATGCACAGCAGGTAAATAACTCTGTAGTGTGTAGCTGTTTTATAACCAGGTGCCTGTGTGACTTTTACAAATCCAGTTCCAGTTAATCCTAGCGTTCCCAGTCAACATGAGCTGTGTGTGTCCACCCCGGCTGTAGGTCCCATCCGCATTTGACATTTTCCTGTTTGAGCAGGTGCTGGAGAACAAGTGGGCCAGTGAGCTGAAGCAAGTGAGTACTATTCAGAAGCAGGAGTACCAGGAGTGGGTCATCAAACTGCACCAGGACCTGCAGAAATCCACCAACAGCAGCCAAATAAAGTGAGTTTGGTCGTGTGTACACACTTTCCCGGTGGAGCGTCTTAAGGGGTGCTGAAGGGGAAGGGTGTATTTGTTTAACTTCAAATATCTTTCTCCACAATCGCTGACTCAAAACCTTGAAGTTTATTTTTAGTGTGATGAAACACTGAAGTAGCGTGAATATTAAACGAGAGGAAACAACAACTCGTTTCGTTGGCTCATGAAAGGAGATAGAAACGAAATGAAATTCTCTAAATAAATATGTTGCTGTTATCCATCTGCCTACAGGTCACCATGACCATTAAATAACAGGTTCTGAACAGTGGCTAATCCAGATTCTGTGGGGTGTTTGAAATAGGTTATACATTTAGATAGAAATAGAAGTGATTCCAATAAATTAAAAACACATATTTGTCAGACTGATGCTAAACCTTGCATTATTAATTAATAAACTTGAGACAAAAAAAGAGAAAAATCAAATGGATACCAGTAATGTTGTGGGGTAAACTCAGGTTTTCACGCTGCTTCTGCATATGGATGAGCCATCAAAACACAGACACCACCTCCACCTGTATGCTAAGAGCTTTGGAGACAAAAATGTGCTGATCCCACATGATGAATATCATTATTTTGTAATTTTATCCGTGAAAGGAACTCAACACATTCGACATCAGCACTCGGAGCACTTTATAAATATGCATGCTGCGAGTCAGGAAAGGAAAACTGCAAACAGAAATAATGTTGGCTTTTTGATTCCGACAAAAATGTTGTTGAACAAAATGTATTGGTGATTTTGGTGCATTTTTCACCCTGGCAAAAAAGCTTGCCCTATTTTTTTACAGTGTTATCATTGTAAAGAGTGCATCATAGATCCACATCATACTTTCACTGCAACCATTTAATTAAGTCTTTATATGCTTCCTTCTCACATGAAACCCGAATGTTTCTTCGAACCTGTAAAATATACTTTTTTATACAGTGTTTGTTGATATACATCTTTAGTTATTGATTCGTTCAACTTGATTGATTTCCAGCGAGGAGATTAAGGTGCAGCCAAGCCATCTGGAAGAGCCTGCGGACTCTGGAGCCAGGATATTTGAGGAGCAGCCTCAGCTGGAGGAGAGCTTCACCATACACCTCGGTGCTTCACATCTCACATACTCCGCCTTGGCACACAGGTGCTCGATGTTTTTTTAGACACAGTACAGATGTTGATAGACTTTTTCTCGTATATCTGGTATTTTTTTGACCAGGAGCACAACTGAAGACCATGCACAACCTGCGGCTGGTCCGGGCGGACGTGCTGGACTTCTGTAAGCACCGGCGGCACGGCAGCAGCGGGGCCAAGCTGCGGCGGCTACAGACGGCGCTCTCGCTGTACTCCTCCTCTCTGTGCGGGCTGGTGCTGTTAGTCGACAACAGGGTCAACTCGTACAGCGGCATCAAGAGAGGTCTGGTTGCATGTCGTGCCGCTTTTTTGAAAAATGTCATTCTTGTGGTGCTTTGTTGCATATTTTGGCACCGGTGAATTGTAACAATCTTATTTTGCTGCTGCCAATGAGGTTTGGGTCTAAAAGATGCAGCATTTCACCCCTGACCCCCTTTTGTGTCGAATCAGACTTCGCAACGGTGGCGAAGGAGTGCACGGACTTCCACTTTCCCTGCCTGGAGGAGCAGCTGGAGGAGGTGCAGCAGGTGGTGCTCTACGCCAGGGCCCAGCGCAGCAGCAAGCAGAAAGACCAGCCCGGTGAGACCTTTGACGGCTCCTTTGTTCTCGTGCCACCGCTCTTGCAACATAGACACACGCACGCACACACAACAGAGCTACTTTACAGAACAAAACCAAATTCTTCAGACGGTATATGAGTACCTCATTTTCGCCAGCTGCTGCAGCGATACAAATCTACTGTGCTGCAAGGGCCGAGAGTTGTTTGTTTTGCCGCGCGTAGAGTCACTTTGATGCTGATCCCTGAAGTTATTTGATTCGATGTTTAGACGATACGGAACAGCTTCTTTAAGCCCTCACAAGGAATGTGGGAATTAAAAAAAGAAAAAAATCTAACTCTTGTCAACTAAAATGAAGAAACTGAATGCATGACAGGGTTGCAGTACAAGCGTAACACTCCGAGGCCTTTCCCAGAGCTGGAGAATGTCAGTGACATCCAGCCATATGAGAAGGGGGAAGAAATATGTCAGGAAGTAGAGGATACGTCACCGCTAATGCGCAAGTGGAAAACTGTGTCCAGATCCTTATCATAGCCGGGTTAGTGTGGTTCATTGAGTAGAGCTTTGCATCGAAACATTCTTGCTAGGTTACAAGCCTTTCATGGAAAGTGGCACTGCATGAATACCACTATTCATCTAATCTAGTTAGTAGATATATTTGAATACAGATTGAACGCTGCATTTTTTACATCTACTGTGTGTTCTTGCAGAGATTCCAAGGAATGGAGGCGATGATAAAAACAAAAATGTCGAAAGGAATCCCTCTAACATCTTACCAGGTATTAAAATATATATATATATATATATTTTAAATCACTGATTCATTGATCCCACATTATTCCACTGTGTCATTTCTACACCATTGTAGTACTGCATCATTTGTACACGCTGTCTCTCCCTCAAGGCGAGTTCTACATCTCGCGGCACTCCAACCTGTCGGAGGTCCACGTCGTCTTTCACCTGTGCGTGGACGACAACGTGCGCTTGGGCAACATCACGGCCCGGGACCCGGCCATCATGGGCCTGCGGAACATTCTGAAGGTCTGCTGCACTCATGACGTCACCACCGTCACGGTCCCCCTGCTGCTGGTCCACGAAATGTCAGAGGTAAGAGCGGCTGAGGATGGTACGAACGCAAACCCAAATCCAACAGTTGTGTGGTGTAAAATATTATTCAGGCTCATGCATTGCTCACGTAACATTCGATGTGAAATGAGTTTGAGAGGGTCACAGTTGTAACTGTAATGTTTGCTCGTCCTGTGAGCTTTTATGTTTTTTGTGTGTGTGTGTGTGTGTGAGTGAACTTAATCCAGGATTTTAGATGCACCCATGTAATAATAGTAGTTATGCTTGGGCAGGATCATGGAATTACAGCATACCAGGGTATTTGGAAATCCCAAAGGTATGATTTTCAATACCATCAAAAATACAGACACGCCTCTATCTGTTAGGCTGAATTGGTGTATGATGCTGTATTGAGATGACTAGGTTTCCTTCCATCAAAGTCTACTGAGGATACCAAATCAGGTATTATTATATAAAACAGAGTTGGCAAAAAATTTGTGTGACTATGAATACATTTTGATTACACGTTTCACTTTGTTGGTAACCTTTGTATAATTGCAATATTACAGTCGAGGGTGCGTAATAAATAAATAACTAGTCAATAAAACAAATAAATCCTAAAAATATTGAGTGAGTGTCCATTAAAAAAGCTGAAGTCCATGCATGAGCAGTTTTCACCCAAACATGTGTTTCTGATTTCTTGTACTCCATAATAATAAAACCATGAGCATGAACACAGCCAGTGATCAGAGCCGCACAGCGAGTCTGGCGAAAAAGTTTTTCACATGGCAGGATCTAAAAAGAGAAAAGTAGACTTTAGTAGAGCTTTTAATCAAGAATGGACATACTGTACCCTGCTTCCCACAGGCAGGGATAGACTTTAGCAACAGGCAAGCTCAGCGGCTGCCTGGGGCTGCCAGCTAAAAAGGAGCCATGAATTCATTATGATGCATAGATTTGAAAACGTATAACTATTTAAAGCCCACAATTACAAACAAATTACCATTATTTAAATGAACAACCCCCCCCATCACTCTGCATAATGGACTATTCCTTCAGTTCAGCCGAAGAGCACTTCTTGATTCACATGTTGATAAAGACACACAAACGTCTTAAGGAAATGTGCAGTCCACTCAAAACATGAAAATGTGAAACACTCATCACACATTAAATTACCCTAATCTGAATCATCATTGTCCGTACTTGAGCATTTCTGCATTTCTGCATTTCTGTGGAAAAATCTCGGCCCAGTCCAAAATAGCACACGTCACCCTATTGTTCATAACCCTCCACTGGATGCCAGTTGCTGAAATTCACAACCATAGCAACCCTAATAATTAAGACAACTACCACCTACCTGGTCTCCTCGTTCACACTCACTCAGTCTGGTCTGTCAATCCAAGGCGTCTGGTTAGGAAAACGTTAAAGACACAGCTTTTTCACAAACAAATCTGCACGTCATGGGATGGACTGAACTTATTAATAAGAATTCAGGGGTGTGGGGGGGTTCTGCTTATATGCACTTAACACATTGCCTCTGAACACTGTTGGCACCTTGGTCTGGTAGAATTTGAGCTAAGCTTTAGGGCTGTTATTCACTTTGTTCTCTCTGGACTAGTCCTTTGCTTGTCTAAATATTTTAGGAACATCTGCTAAATGAAACTGTAATTGAAATGAAAATCTTGTCTGACAGGAGGACTCAGACTTAACTTGGGATCTGAGTTGCATGCGTAGCTATTGATCTCTCGCTTTCTCTCGCCCTCTGTGTGTGAGTGAGAGTGACAGGAAAAAGAGGCGGAATCAATCTGTAGCTCTCGGTTGTCATTCTGTGGCACTGCGCCACAGATTGGCCTGTATAGGAAACACTGCAGTGTTGTGGTCTAGACATTGTCCTACATGCTAGAGGGACAAATGATTCTTTTTTTTTTTGTTTAAAAAATCCTGTCATGCACCATATATTATGAAGAAATGCCAGGAAAGTATGAAGAAATGGATGCCACCTAAGCCTAATAGTAGTAATTATCAGACTGACTCAATACACGTTTCAAACACTAAAATAAGAAAATACTGGATGAATGGAGTTGGTGGTAGGGGAAGTTTTCCATGGCCTTAACCATCACTTACAATCTCTTTGCCTTCTATTCTGCCTGAGCTTGTTTATGCACTGCATCCCTCAGTGGTCTGGCTTGACAAGCCCTGGCAGTGAATTTCATCCTGCAACTGAATTTTTCAGGATTAAAATCAGGAGGGCAAAGTGAAAGGGTTTAAGACTTTTCCCTGTAGGGTTACCTCACAAAACATCAAACTACACTCAATGAGATTGTTTTTTTTCTTTAAGAATCAATGATTGGGAAATCATCCACACCAAAGTCACACTCCAATTGATCCGCTGAACATATTCCAAATTGGGATTTTCTTTGAACTCCTATTGCAGCATCGGATTTCTCTCGCTGATTTTAAAACTGAGAACACAATAAAATGAGAATCCTTCACGATGGAAAGCAAACTCTCAACAAGACCCTGTCTGGCATGCACTCCTGCCACAACATGCCCAGCGCAATTTTTCTTCCCATGTCTAATCAAGGGTCTGTTTACAAAACCAGAGCTTTCTAACTTTTTGAAGCCTCAGGAACCAGCGGATCGTTAATTGATAGCCGCTGGTTCCACATCCAAACTTTCCATCTGTTGTCTTTCTTTCAAATCTCGTTTCCCGTCGAGCGAAGATGTTTGCCTGTTTGCACACGCCTATTCTCGTTGTTTTGGCGTTTAAACCAACGTGCGTGGTTTATCTTCTGAAGTACAGACCATGCCAAAACACAAGAATAGGCCTGGCATGGTTTGTCTTATGTAGTACAGATGAATCCCCCCCCACAGGCATTTGGAGTTTGAGGAAAAGGAAACACAGGCGATTTGCTTCACAACGCAACACGCCACATATTTAAAAGATTACAGGAGGAAGTTAAAATAATTTTAAACAACTTTGGAGAGCCAATTGGAGGACGGAGACTCGCACACAGTTTCAGAACTGTTGTGTTGATTTTCCTGGTTGTAGGAAACGCCTCATTGCCTCAGTAACGCGGGTCAAAGACCACTGCTGCTTTAGGTGCAGCACAGCAACAGCTTACTCATCTCTTTACCATCAGCATCTTCAGTCCTAACAATAAATCATAATGACGCCAAGATAAACCCATGGCACAAGGCTGTGCAGTTTATTCCAGGGCAAACCGGTTAGCAGGTGACGCAGTTGGCAAACTTGATCCAAGCAACTCCTGCCCTGGTTTTGTCTACAACAAGGCCACAAATTCACTTTTGAGCACAAGGATAAACAAGACGTTTTTTTTTTTTTGTAGCACTATGTCCTCAATATTAAAACAATGGCCAATGTCATCTTTTGGGACAAAATTGAGTTTTAGGCATAAATCATCTCTTGGTGATAAAATGCTCTTAACCCTGAGCTGAGAGGATCATAGTCCTTACACCTATTTGACAAAGGTCATTTTATTTTATTTTTTTTAGCCCATGTCAAAGTTTGGCCCTATCATTATATCTGACATTATGAGTCATTGTGTTTTTTTCTCCGCAGGAGATGACTATACCATGGTGTCTTAAGAGAGCTGAGCTTGTGTTCAAATGTGTCAAAGGTAAAATGAAAAAAAATCTGTGTTTGTCCTTTCCATGGTTGTTCCAAAATCTGAATGTGACTTGTGACAGTATTCCTAGCCTAAATTGGATATCAGAGATCTGTTTTCAACTCAAACATGGGTTGGACACAGCAGATCTAGCTTGTTGTTTACTGAGTGCAAGGGCTTAAACTGAAGAAGTGGTGGACATACCCATGTGTCTACAGACTGTATTGCAAAGGTGCTATAAACATATAATATAGAAGATTAAATATATTGTGAGAAGTACAAAGCTTCCTCCCTTCCATTCCCTGTTTACTTTGACTATGCTATTCTCTTTACCCTCTGTGAGTTTTCTTGTACTGAAAGGAGTTGCACAGCAGTTCTCTGGGGTGTGTCTCTTTAGGGGCAAAGTTTGAGCATCATAAATAGGCATAGCAGGTTGATCTGAATTTCGAAACTTTATTTTAAAATAACACCTGTCAAATATCACAGATCAATTGTTTAGTAAAGGAAGCTGAATTATTTTCTTTTTACAAAGTAGCCCGTGTCTGTTTCGTTGGCAGGTTTCATGATGGAGATGGCCTCGTGGGATGGAGGTATATCCCGCACAGTCCAGTTTCTAGTGCCGAAGGTGAGATCAGAATGTGCTGCAGTTGCTATATATTCTTGGTTTTAAAGCACATAGAGTGAAGTCCTAACGTGACTCAAAAGCATCTGTTGGGCAATCACCTGTCAGAAAAAGCGCTACATTCAATGGAGAGAAATGTATACTTAAGACTTCACTTCACATGTACACAAGTTCACTAAAGGCACACCTGGTCTTCCAGTACACACCCTTTTGAGTTCAGACATCACAGAAATCCTTTATAAGATAGAGCTTTGGCATCTCTTGACCAGTTATAAAGTCTACTCTGATAAAAGAAGGTTGGGAGACTCATCCACATAAATGTGTAATAAGAAGTGGGATTTACCTTTCAACACCCAGGTGTAATCTTAAATTGAATTTTCTTAGAAATCCAAATTTAAGCTTTTGCCTTATTAATATATGTAAAAAAAAGTTTTTTTTTTAAAGCTATATGAAATGCCTTTTGTGTTCTTAATGCCGGGTGAAGCTGAAACTGTGGTTTATTTTGGGTTTTAAGTAGATGTTCTGTACCATATAGCTCCTGTGGTTTGTCAGGAAGGCGACGGAGCCTATAGCGTTATCTCATGTTGACAGCGTTATCTCATGTTGACAGATAAGATGATGAAAAAAAGTGCTCGGACGCTCAGACTATATCGGCGTCCTGCCAGCTTCACATGCTCAGACACCATTCTAAATAACACTTCTGACAGAAACAGCATTGTTTTCTACAACTTCAAAGGTGGCTATATATATATATCTTTGTATAGGCCGCGTGTTTGCGTGTTGCTAAATGACGTGTGTGAGTCTGTGTTTGCGCGTCATGTTTAATACCTAACATTCTTTTTTGATGGGTGGAGATGCTTCGAGCTGCACGGTATGTCCCCATTTAAAGTCTCAGCTGCTGAAGCTCACATAATTGTTGCATTTTCTTGACTACTGTTCCATGTAGAACACACCCTGCAATGTTGAACTGAAGGACACCGCAGGAACTGTTAACACCTGACTGTGCACATACATAAAATAGGTTTAATCTGTCCCCTTCCATTGTCACGTGTGGATGGAATACATGTATACAAGCTTCTGTTTTTTTAATTATTTATGCTGCAGAAAAATCTCTTAGTCCCTTATTTCTCACGAAGCCTGTCTTGTCTTTTTGCATTGACAGAGAATCTCAGAGGAGATGTTCTACCAGTTGAGCAACATGCTGCCTCAGATCTTTCGCGTTTCCTCGCCCCTAACTCTCACCTCAAAGCACTGATGCGATAAGGACGCACCGCGACTTCCTCCACACATCAAGACGAGACGTATGTGTTACATTTGTGTTTCACGAAGTTGTAATTATGGAAATGAAAAGGAACCGTAGACATAGAGAGCGGAGATTTGATGAGGTGGCACACTTTTTTTGCCCTGCACACTCATGAAATGGGTTCAAAATGTGGTGGCACGTTACACTCAACGTGCAAAAAAAATTATTTAAGTGATGGCTACTTTTGCCCCTCGTCATGCTACACATGCTGCTATTCAGTGGCTTACCCAAGCAGCTGCTGCAATTATCATTTCAAATCTCCAGGGTGCGGTGCTGGTGACAGCTTTATGACATCATGACATCAGCAGCCAGGGCTCAATTATTTCCTCCTTTTCTCTTAAAGCTGCAATCTGTAACTTTCCACATGTTCAAGCTGCGCTGAAGTTGTTTCAACTGTCTGCTAGGCTGCGAAAATGACATGCAGAGTGACCTTTTACTGAAAGAATAAAATTAGATGAAATCTTCAATTGGGCCAACCATTCTACTCCTGTTGTGTTTCAGTACACACTATCAATGCAGTTATATATATAATAATAGTATGTTAATTTGAAAGAAAACCTGTGCAGATCACAGCTTTAAAGCCATTTTTTCAATATTGATATAACATGAACCATATTTTCCTAACTAATTTATTAGAGTGATCTGGGCAGAATTTTGTAAATTTGGTCCAGTACTGAGAAAAGCACAGCATCCCACTTCACAGCCCACAGTGCTCATTTAGAAATGCCTGCTCCGATCACTCCAATAAACATTTAAAAGTTAGGGAGAAAAAGGGTCAGTGTTGAAAAATGCTGAAATCTTCATTTTAAGCCGCTGTGAATGTCATGTTCCACCTGTTGAATGTTCATGAATTAGTCATGATGGATGACCACACGGTTCAGCTGTCACATGTGATTTAGCATTCTAATCCAGTTGGGTAATTGGCTTCATGTTTTTGGGGGGAGGGAGGGCTCCCTCAAGAGGAATTGCATAGCTGCAAAGATGACCAATATGCAGGTGTTTTATGCTGCATTGCAGTGAGTTGTAAGGATCACTCTTTATGCAAGTGTGTGTGTGTGTGTGTGTGTGTGTGTGTGTGTGTGTGTGTGTGTGTGTGTGTGTGTGTGTGTGTGTGTGTGTGTGTGTGTGTGTGTGTGTACGTGTGTGGTCCTTCCCCTCTAGCTCTGTAACAGCAGATGGCACTGTTGTGTGAAAAGGGGGGTACCACGAACACACAAGTTGTGTATTAGAAAAGAGAAAGTTTTCATGGGGAGGGGGGGTTGCTGCCTATGTTGAAATTGTATCTCATATCATTTCAGCCTGCATCCATTATGACAGTCTCAGTAATAATGTGTTTCTCCAAGTAAAATGTTTTAAAATGTTTGTCAAATGTGTTGAACACTTAATCTGCACAGATTCTGTATATTTACTGTATATGTTTACATTTTTATGTTTTAATAAAAAAAAAAAAGTAACTCATCCTGACAGAGTTTGACATTTTGGCTGATTACAGTTTTTTCCCACTAACCGTCTGTCAACAGTGATGCACTCCCAGTGGCATTTGGTTCAGCGTTTAATTTGCTGTCGATTGGTTATCCACAGGCACATAATCTCTCTGAAGTTAATAATCCACGTCATTCATTGGAATTACTTTCCTGCACATCTAATGGTGGCCTATAAGCCATTTCAAGACAGACTGAAATCAATTCAGCTCGTCAGAAAATTTAGCACAGCAACGCTCGGCAGTGGTATTAGGGTGATTAAAAGAGTGTAGCAGTCAAAGCAAGTCACCCACTCCTCTTTTAAGATAAACAAGATGGCCAGCAGCCCCGAGAGAGCAGTAGGATTTCCTAATAACCTGCAACTGTTTATATCACATGCTGAGAAGCCACAAAATTGTAAGAATATGTGTTGCTGAGTGTTTGACATTCTTGGAATTAGTCTCAGTAGCCTGGAGTGTTGGGTTTCCATGGGCAAAGGGTCCAGGGCGCCGATTCAGCATGATAGTCCAGCCCTCTCCTCTCTGCTGTACGCATGCTTGAAAATATAATCAGAGAAACACATTAACATTCACAAACTGGACATGAAAAGCATTAATTCATATAGAAGGAAGGGGAACTTTTTTCCTTGAAGAACTATTGCATGCTGAGGTTCATGTGAAAAAACAAGCGCCATGAGACACCTGCACAGGTGAAACTATCCAGCATTAGCTGCCACACTTGTTAGACAGAGTTTAGTCACTCAGGAACAGAAAAAAAGTTAATTACAGCACGAGGTAGTCCATTAATGCAACCCCTTTACTTGGAATTGCAGTTACAAGTAACATTACATTACATACACTGAATTCATGCTTATGAATCAACCTAGGAGAACAACAGTGATTGTTATAGGAGTAGATGTCCTGAAAAAATTCACAAGTAGAAAAGCTATTTGTTCTTGTTTTTTATTTGTTCTTTCTAATGAGAAAGAAAGAGGGTTGTTTTTATTTATTTATTTTTTTTTTACTGTGCATAGTTTTACACTGACCGCAAAATTATTGAGTGATAATTGATTTCAATGGTATGAACCTCGCCTAATTGAAATTGCCTGGGAATTGCAAATGCGTGCCAGGACTGACTGGACAGCAGTCAGTTTCTTCTTATTCATGAATAAAAGGCAGTTTGCATGAAAAGGAAAAGATAGAATAATAATAAATGACACATAAAAGCCATACAATTAGATGCAGAATATCAGTGGCTTATCAATAAAGCTGGAACAGAAGTTATAGCGTGATTTCTACATAGTGTGGTCACACAGTGCCTGTCCATTTCTGCTAGAGGGAGTGAGACGAAATGATTATATTTAAAAGAGCTAAACTGACATTATTGTGTTAATGTATTAGTATCAGAAGCTGTGTTAATGTCAGGAGTAAAATAATAATTTAGGAAAAATATAATTAGCTAACAAAATAAAAAATAAAAATAAATAAATAGTAAATTAAAATTTATTTTTATTTATTTATTCACCCGTTTGTTTACAGCCGTTTCCCCACGTCACAGGTACTGCTCCCGGAACACGCAATGGTTTTGCATAACAAAATAAAAGCTCGTGTGACGCTCGAATCTTGTAAAACTCTTCGAAAATTACGCCGTACAACATTAAGATGTGTACTTAAATCTTAAAGATTTGGATGTGCAGATTTAGTTTTTTTTAAATTGCGTTATTAATTTATTTAGCAGCAAACAAAATGTATGCCACCTGTCTTTCGGTAGGTTTATTTTGAAAGCCACGACCGGAAGCGGCAGCGGTCACTCCGGCTAGCTTTCCGGCGGGTGGTTGTCACAGCTGGTTCGCTGCTGCCTCTCCACAAGTTGAGCAACAGCGGTACGTCGGCAGCGAGCAAGTTGCTGCATGGATTTTCCGGAGCGGCGCATAACTTAAGGTGAAGTTTGCCTTTAGACGACATTGGAATTGAGTATTATTCCTATGCTTGTTTGTTTGTTGCCGTTTTATTTAACAGCGGCGACATTCGCCAATCGTAGAAGTACGCGAACGCAGCGGTGCTCAAAACTTCTTCATTGTAGCTGTTGACCGCGATGAAACCGCAGACAACGCGGTTTACGTGTTTTGACCCACGCGTCTGTCGCTGCTGGTTCGGTGCCTGAATGAGTCTTAAGCCAGAAACAGTGATGTAGCTTCGCTGAAAAACGCGGCGGCGGTGGGGTTGGGAGGGGGGGTAAGTTAAGGGGGAGAAAGAGAGAGAATGCGGCGGTGTTAGGTTTGAGCCCGAAGCTGGAAGGTGTCTCGTTAAAAGCCGGAGTCCGGCCGGCGGCAGCGTGGTGTTTTCTGGAAGTTTTGTTCCACTCCGCGTCGCTGCCTGCAGCCCCACCACCACCACCACGCTGCTCCCTGCACACTGATGTGCTGCCAAGTGTCACGGCAGTGATACCTCTGCGAGGGTTTACCGATCGGGAAAGTACCTTTCCCTTCTCCCCCGTGTACCTCAAAGTCTTTTTTCCGTGTAGTTGAGTGTAGAGGTTCGGCCTGTGCTGGCGAGGACCCCGCTGTTTTGACACATGAATATATGGGGGAGGAGGCGTTTCAGGACACCCTGTTCAGACAAAAAAAAGTTGCTCCCACACTCCACCGGCTGGCAGCGGCGCTGACACTTGTAAACTTTGTTTCTGTGAATATTTTTCCAGTTGTGTGGCTGGTAAAAGTAGGTGTCTCTCCGTTTTTTGTCAGAGGGTACTAGTAGGCTATTAAATGTATTGAAAGTAAATCGGGTTTTAATATCACACTTATGTAAGCTGATTATTGAACCAGAATTGGCTCCAAACTAGTTAAGAGAAATATGTGTGTAGGTACTTGTAGATAACTTTATTATATTACATCACTAATTTGCTTTATTATCTTTATGTTTCAGTCTTGAGCCTAGTTGCTCTGCTCCATTATCACACTCCCTCTCCTATTCAAAGTACTGGCTTTATTTAGTTCTGCCCACATTGTAAAACCTAGGATTAACATTGTCAAAATAGTCTCCAGCAACTATTGTGTTTATTATGAGTTAAGTACTCACTCTTTGTTGCTCCTGTGTGGACATTTTGCATGATTGACTGCGTGTTAGAAAGTGCGGTCTGAGAGTCGACTGACCAGATATCCAGAATTCTTGGCAAACGAACACCATCTTGTACTGTCTGTGTTGCTAGAACTAGTTGTATTAGATTTTAGGACAGTAGAATGTGAAAGCATCATGGGCTCACACATTACTGGACATCTGAACTTCCAATGTAAGATTGCTCGAACGGCGTTGAAGCAGTAGCAGTAATTTGAAACTGTATCCTTCATTATTGCTGCTACACAATTTCCAAGTAGTGACGAACTCCTAACTTCCTCCTTATTAGTCACCAGACAGAAACTTTGAACATCTTATTAACCCACTGTTGACAGTGGAGTGATTCGAGGGTTTGAAGTCAAATAAGTCTCTAACATTTATTATCTGTTTATTGTTAGTTTATTATTCACTCAGTGATACAAAGAATGTTCTTGTCATAAAAACACATTGAAGATGGATAATTTGATTTGTATCCAATTAAAAACTGTTAGGAGAATCCCCCTTCTTACTTGTATAATTAACATCTTTCTGCTTTCTCTCCTCTTGCTATTTAAAGTATCCATATCGACAAAGTGAAACGACAGGAATGTAAACTACATTTTCCATCTCCTTCTCTAGCTGCAGCGAAGAGCTAAAAGTTGCTTGTTGGCTTTTCTTTCTTGTGTGAATCTTTGGCTTGTACTAGAACTCTTTTTTTTAAAGCCTCAAAAGGACACATTAAGAAGGAAGAGGATCAAAAGGTTAAACAGCTCCAGCCCATGACAGAGGGACTTTTATTGTCACCGTGACCATGACTTTACCATTTCACAAAGACCTCTTTCCCCTCTCCATGGACCACTCAAGTGTGTTATTCATTCAGCCCTGGAAAATAGACTCTTCTCTTTTAGTCCTGTTGGCTGGAGAAGCTCCTCACTTCTCAGTGTCTGTTGTACGAAACCTGAAACTGTCCTTTTTCCTTAAATTGCACAAAATACACAACAAGTTTAACATCTCAAAGTGTGACTGCTAGTGTGTCGCTGCCATGATTGTCAAACTCTCACCACTCGCTGCTTTCTGTGTGTTTCTCGCCTCGGAGGGGATAGCACCTCTCTCTGCAGAGCTCATTTGCTCCACTGTGATAGAAATACTTTTTTTTCACCCAGGATGCTGTGGCTAGACCAGCTGGCTGTACTCTTTAACTGCTTTCTGACAGTCTAATATACCCCCCCCAAGCCAAGCGCAGGATAATCACCCACCAGTCGAGGACACCAAGCTACTTAGGCAGACTGAAGGCTTTGTGCTTTAATCACTCGTAGGCTGTTTACCTCCCTTTGCTTTTCCATTTGTGCCGGGTTTCCGACGAATCACACTCGCCTCCTGCATACATTTTTCTGAAGACAGGTGGGTGTGATACTTTTTTTTTTCTCATCATACTAATACAGGGAGGGCCTGTAAAGCTTTTGCTGGGGAAAAAAAGAAGGTGGGGGGGGGTCCTCTCTTAAGCCCTGTGTCCTCTTCAAAGCATTGTGTGCTGCTGTTGCTCCGGTATCATGTGTAGCCATGAACAATCACAGGTATGTGATCTGTACAATGCTTGTCTCCCACATCACACGAGTGCAGGGGACGTGTCTATGGATATTCTCATTCGTCCGGGTCATTGTTCTGAGAGGAGTACAGGAGACATTCCCTTTTCAGTGGGAAAGCGCTGTTTTATGGCTCTCATGGCAATCCTGTTTCTTTAGATTGTGGTGAGGTATTAACTTTCATGTCCCAGTTTAGTCAGATTAGTCAAGTTATAGCGCTTTCGCAGCCTGAGCTGCTTTTAAGGACTTTTATGTTGTGCATGTCAGATTTATCCTGTAGGAATTTAGATAAAATCTTGTCTGCACTTAAATTGGACAAGTTTTCTTCTGGTGTCATGTAATTTGAGCTATTGGCTTTCTATTGAATCTAAGCTGGCTGCTTCAGTGTCCTTTTGTTGTCTCTGCGTGATTGTGATTTAACGGGAGTTCATTCTTAGATCTGTGCGGTGTATTTTGTTGTTATCTTTAGGCAAACATTTCCACCACTCGGGCCTTGTGTGTTTACTGCTGAAGTGAATGTGCCCTCAAGCGCTAATCATTGTAAAAACAGTGAGCTCATTTGTTGAAACAGTGGGGGGAGGGGGGTGTTAATGGCAAAAGAAAGTTAATGAGGGGAAAAAGTGTTCGATTTCTTTTTTTTTTCTTTTCTTTTTTTTGTCATTCTGTATGTTTTTCCCTGGAGGACAACCAGCACCGATTCAAAGCAATGCAACACCTGCTGCAAGAGGTGGAAAATCTTGCAAGTGCTGGACCAAGCGCCTTATTAGACAACTATAACTCATTGACAGCAGGGGAAATGGGCTCAATATTAAGTGTGTTTTTTTTAAAGTTTTGTTTTGTTTTCTGGTTCTCTCATTGACTGGAAATGGACGGACGCAAGCGTTTTTTCCCAGCTCTCTGCAGGCTGCGGGGTCAAAGTCCAAACAGCTTCCCTGTAATAGTGCTCCGTGGCCAGCTGGGCCGGAGAGAAAGCCTGCTCACAGGCTGCCCTAATGGGCCAAGCTGAAAGAGAAGATGACAGCTACCCCACTTCCAAGGAATGTCACCTTTGGTACGTTGTTATTATGGAGCTTTTGTCATTGTTTTCAGCATTAGGGCAACTTTCTCAGGGCTGTTGCTGGGATTTAGAGAAGCCACTTTCCTTTAAGACAGGAATGAAAGTTTAGTAGACTTTGTTCATCATAAAATATCCATTAGCAGCAACATACTGATGATGATGTGCATGGCACAGCTTCTGTCAGGGGTTCTCACTTCTAACTTTAACTGGTGCAATAGGTTGAAAACATGTATCCAAAGCATCTAGGTTATCTGTGCTCCTTTTAATACCCAGTCTGATTAAAGACATGAATATTCCCTATCTTCTCCTCAGTCTGGCTTGTAGTCGCTCCATGCCAACGTGTGTGGGCGCATTGGCACTGGTTCAGTTCTCTAGAGGCTGCTTGGCTAACTGCTTCTCTCTTTAATCCTGATATGCTTCCCATTCAAAGTTAAATGCACTGTGACACGATGGCTGAATATGTCAAGCGCAGTTTCTGTAAACGTTTTTTCAGTCAGTATGGTTGGCGAACATAATTGGCTATCCGGTTATTGTTTTTCTATCTCGCCTTGCAAAAGAAAAACATCGGTTGATATTTGTTCGGAGTTACTCGTTGTGTTTGCACATTCTCTGTCGAATCAGAAATCCGTGTCTAAAACTTTGTAGTTTTGTTTTGCCTACATATTATCGTCATGTTTCTAAACTTGAGTCTATTTGCTTCACTCTTGTACTCCCTCTCCTAGCCTAATTCAATTTATTGACTTTGCTTAGGTCTGCCCACATGGCTCAAGTACGTTGGGGCCTGCGTGGCATTGAAAGCAAGATAGCCTCTAGGTCTTGCTTTCTCGCGGAGAACAGATGGCAAATGAGCCTATCATAATAATAATAATGGATTTAAATTGTATAGCACACTTGAGCTACAGTGAACTTCTCGAGGTGCTTTCACAGGCAATGATGAAGGCATAAAACAATCAAATAGACTAAAATAAGCCTTGCTTTTCCGTAGTTCTTTCATTAATGAGAAGCATTACTTTGATGATTGGACATGGCTGCTAAACCATAGTTGAGGTCCAGATGATACAAGTAGAGGCCCCGAAGCAGGGATAACACCAGCTTGTCCTTAGACATTTTCCCATGGTGATAAGGCCTGGGCCAGATGTTCGCAATTCATATTCACACCCTTTGGAATCGTTCTGCTCGCAGCACAAGTGACAGACGCTTCGGGGAGTGTGTAAAGTGGCAGAGCTAGAATGAGCTTCTGCAATTCCAGTTGTGAAATATGTATTGTGTGTAAGTTTCAGTTCTTACGCTTACATGATTACAGAATTGTACGATGACCAATGAAAAAGGCTGCTGTCTACAATCCTAGTCAATGCTTTTCACCGCCCAACAGCGGTATGTGTGTAATATGTTCTGCTTTTCCTGGTGGCCCGTGATTGATTGACACCGCGCACCGAAAATAACCGGATCTGTGGCAGAAAATTTTATGCCCGAGAAGTGTTGCCAGATTGGGTGGAAAAATCGCTCAAAGTGTGCTGCTTTCTTATTGGATCACATTTTTCCCCCCTGAAGGCAGGCTAAATGTAAACAGATCCCAGTGGTACTGTGGTGACAATTGTGAAGGGAAAGCAGCCTCTAAATGGCCACCAAAAACTTTGGTGGCCACAAAACTACTTTTTAAGTTTTAGAAACCATTGGCCTAGCCGCTTGCCACCCGTCCACACTGCTACCAAGAGTCATAGCAGAGCATAATGTTGAAAGACGCGTGTCACTACAGGGGAAAGTGGTGACACAAATGGTTGTGTAGTGAAATGAACTGATTGTATAATGATTCATGTCACAGATTTAATTCAACATTAAGTATGAAATATGAATCCACTTCATCATAAACATACAAGCCAACAGTCTTACTTGTGCTTGTATGAAGCTATAACTATTCCATAATCTAATAAGAAGAAAATGTTTGTAGGGATGATGCCAGGACGTGGCAGAGTTCTGGAATGTCAGCCTTACCATTCTCACATATTCACCCTGAATCCTGTTCACCTCAACATTAAATAATTGATATTATTATCAGTGATAAAAACAAAATTACATCACATAACTTCAAAAGAATTGCAGAACATCTTGCAGGTTTTTATAATATCTTCAAACAACCAATATTAACACCAAGTATGATTTTAGGTAATTTGCTGTGTGCTGCCACACACGCACACTGCTTCTCCAGTGGCTGGCTCATCTTGCTGCCCGCGTTCATGTATGTACTGTGGTAATTAGAGAAACACCTGTGATTGATTTTGGAGAATTTTATAAATTAATTCAGTGTTTATTAGATTAGTTATTAATCGTCTAGAGTAGATCCTCAAGCTGTGAGCTCCAGTGCCTCCACTTGTCCACACTGAGAGTGTACGGTGAGGCGCTTCTTGGCCTCTACCTCCGTGTCTGACCACTTTGTGTAATTTCTGGAATTGTTTAGTTTGTTGCACCGGCTGCAATAACAGCTGCTGCAGCTGTTAGTCTCTCTTTCTGAGACTCCTCTTCTGATACTGCTGCCATTCTCCACAGTCAGGGACAGCATGTATATCCATATTCATGAGATGTTTTGTGTAGGGGCGAGTAACTTTTGGTGTGGATCCTATGCAGTTGCACAAATGAGACCCCAGATCAGGTGTGCTGAATTATGAATAACCCGCCACCTCCTGATAGATTGTTACTGAAGCTAACAGCAACTGAGCAGAGGGAACAGAGGAGAGGTTTTGAACACGATTTAGCCCTCTTTGAAGTTTGGCTCTATGAACTGGGGGGAAAAAAATGCATATTATAAGACACCACAGTGTTCTTTCATGTAGCGAGCTGAAAGGGATGCTGTTGAGTGTTCGACGGGAGACCTTTGATATGTGAGATGCTCTATGCCTTGTGGAAGGAACCATCACATGATTTGAGTCAATATATGTGGGTGTGTGTGTGTGTGTGTGTGTGTGTGTGTGTGTGCGTGTGCGTGTGCGTGCGTGTGCGCTTCAATGGCCATTTCTGCCAGACCACGGTTTTGGCATAAACATTTTGTACCACCAGCTTATGAGATCAGCTTGATTGGTCCCTGACAGCTACATGTGTGTGAAAAGGCAGCTGCTCGCTCTTGCGTGTGTTCTTGCCATACACACCAGAGGAAAAACTAATGAAGCTGCTGTTCCATCATAGTTGATGGTAAACAATGTCCGGTTCCTGATCCAGTTTGGGCAGTTTGATATCATGTATCCTGTCCGACGTTCACAGGACATGATTGAAAATGAAGGAAGAAACGATTTGTCTTGATTACATGTTTCTTTTCCTGGGCAGGCTTTTTGTCTTTCTGAGCCGCTGATTGACATTTCTTCTTTTCCCAGAAGACCTAGAGTAACCTTCCGCCTTTTTAGCCAGCCTTTATGGGTTGGGTACACAAAGATAGAAATGTTGTAAAACCCGTCCTTTTGTGCAGTTGTGTTTTTATGCTGCTCTTCCCATGTTTTTAAAGGAAAGGCTCTGTTGTATATGATTAGAGTTCGCCCGTACAGCAGGTCACGGCTGCTGGCAGAATGTTTATTAAAAATGATTTAAACGTGTGTGTGTGCACCAGATTAGGTTCATGGTTTATGAGGAGAGTTGTGGTGTGTGTGGAGGAGGGTTCATGACTTCCTGTGCAGGCTACCAGTTAGAGAGAGTGAGGACTTTGCCCTTCTATTCTACCTCCACCATCTGTTTTTTGTAGAATTTGACTGAGGCGTTAATCATTGTGCCCCGGGGCCACTCTTCTCTCTGACAACAGCTGGAACAGGGAGATGGACCTGTTGGTGTCCATCTATCTGTCAGTCCTCAGTGTACTGCTGTATTAACTGTATCCACGCAGCTGTAAGGGTCACGACCTTGTGTTTCCAGTTTTTCAAAAGGCAGCATTAAGGGCCTCCCATGGTCTATCAACCTTCAACTTCCTACAAGTCAGCAGGTGACCATAAAAAAGTTTTTCCAAGTACGTGTAAGTACGTGAGACAATTGCAAGGAATTAAACAAACACAATTTCTTTTCCCCTGCTGAGGGAGTGTAAAATGAGACCTGGTAACATAACCGTTAACAGGGCTCAACAATTTATTGTCTCAGCAGCAACACTGAAACGTGTGTGTAAACAACAGTCACATTGCAAAGGAGGTAATACAAGGGGAAAAAAGGCTGTAACGGCCAACTACTGCGTTTATGTTCTCACTAAATATCTTCCCATGCCATTTTCATGACTGTACATTGCAGTTTGCTTCCTTTCCATCCCAGATCTCTCTGCTTTTTTATCTGACACCTGCTCTCTGACTGAAGTGAAAGGCAATGGATGTTTTAAAAGGATTCTTCTGGTGATAGATTGTGGACTTTTTGTGGAGTTTTTCTGCAAACAGCCAATATGTGTTCCAGTGACTGTAGGCCCCTTTTCCTCCCAACTCAGTGTTTTGTGGTAAAGCTGTTTTTTAAGAAGAGATCTGTCCAGCCAAAAAAATGCAGATCTTTTTTTTCAGTCTCCATTTCTGGTGTTTTGTGTCCAGCAGCTAGTGTAGTATTACAAGCTCATTAAATGAGCAATATTTTTTTAAAAACAGTTTTTCTTTACACTGAACAAACCTAATCTAAAACAAAACCAGCTACTCAAAATTAAGTCTTCATGTAATTTTCATTGTAATATGTTTGATGTGAAACCTAGACATAAAATGACTCCAGGAAAGGAGGAAACGTATTTTATTTTGTAGTGTGTTATTGGCCTGATGGTTTTTATTCAGCCCAGATCCGGTGAGCAAAGAACCTGTAGCATAGGGAAATTACAATTGGCACAGGAAAATGCATACATTATCAAACATATAATACCTAATATACAGTATTCAAGAAAAACCCGACCATATATATATATATATATATATATATTATTAAGTAATATAAATATGTGATAGGTGTTAATCAGACTTGTGCTGCCTCCAAAGCCACCAACTTCCTATGGTAGGCAAAAATGAGGAATCTACTTAATCTAATTACGATTTTTACTCAATTTTGCAATTGCGGTTTTATGCATTTAATGCATTAATACATTTTTTTTGTCCTCTTTTATATTTTTTCTCCACAACATATAATACAATTTTTTAATATGACAAATACAATATTATATATATTTAGTGTAAAATATTCTTTCAAAAAGTTTTAAAATGTTTTAGAATTCAGTTAAAAGTTGTATACCTTGAAATAATAAAAAAAACACATTACAGAAACATCTGTCAGTGATCGCTGTCTTGGGGTATTTGCCCTGTTTGAAGCACAGCTGTCATATAGCACAGTATAGCTGTCATTAATGCTATTTTTTAGTTTTCAGTTTTACTCTGTTAACTGAGAGGGTTCTCTGATTCTGGAACAGCTCCACCTGCTTCTACTTGCACGTGAAGTATCAACAGGAGCATGGCAGGCTCTGTACACCTGATGCTGCGCAGCGTTCTTTTTTTTTTTTTTTTTTTTTTTCTCTTCTTCTTTTCAAATTAACTATAAAAGTTCCACAACACTGACATGCTGTTTCTGTTTCTGACTGTCCCTTTGAGCCAGAAGCGCAACAGATTAAACGGTGAAAAGTCGATGGCGCCAAGTTCCCTAATTTTTGCACTTGCGTCACGTGATCACGTTGCAATGTTGCATGTTGTGGTTAAAAATCACATTTCAGATGCAATTAATCACTCAGCCCTCTAAAAAACGTTCAAATATCTTAGTACGTGAATGGTACTTTGATGGTTTGCTACATCCAGTCGTATTATGCAGTGTGCAAGGGAACCACACTACACTATCACAGTGTAGTGTGTGATGCTGATGCTGTAGCACATCCAGATTGTGCCTTCTACTGGCTAACTTCCTACATAGTAGTGTTAGAGTAGTAGCTACTGCTAGGTAGGCATTTAAGGTTTCAGACTCAGCCTTCATCTTCTCACAGGATCTCACACACACACACACGTGTGAAGCAAATTATTATCCATCATAATAGAGGATGTAACATCTTGCGTGTCTCTCAGCGCAGCTTTCCGTATCGACATTTTCAACATTTCATAATTGAATTTCCGCTATTTATGATAGTGTGGCAGCTGTGACAGCTCTGTGGCAGTGTGCAACAGATGGCCTTTTGTAAGTAAAACACGGACGGCATTCTGAAGCCTTCATACGCCGACTCTGACCTGGTATAGATACCTCCTAGAGAATGGTAACGGCCTGGTGATCTAAGATTGTCCATGAAGTAGTGCAAATTCTGGTTGCGTTGTACGTTAAAAGCTGTCGAGTATGTATAGAAGCTCTGTTTTAAGCATCTGCGTCACGTATTTACTTAAAGGTTAATTTGCTGTGGAGCGAACAATGAGTGATTGATTCCTCCTGTCCCATCCTTCGTGCTATGTATAATGTAGGTGACATTTAGGCTTTATTGGGTCCTGCCGCCACACCAAGAGCAGTGGCCCTCGAGCTCTATTTCTGACACACTGTTCTGGTTTCTCCAGTTTATCAAAGCATAGAGCAGTGTGTCGTAGCTTATTATGGGCATGTTGGGTTTGGCCGGCGCCGGGGACGCTGGGTTTGTGGAAAAGGCTACCATGGAATTAAAATCTTCTTTACTGCCTAGACTACTTTGGCTAAAGCTGTAGTCAAGCACATACACAAACATCAGTACAGTAAAAAAAAAAAAACTTCAAGGATGTTCAAAGTTTCATTGCAGTGTCAATTTATGCAGTAATTCCATCTGTAGATCTGTCAGCTGCTTGGTAAAATGAAGTGTCTGGTATGTGTGGAACTTGAGGTTTAGGGGTGTTTTGTTTGGGGCCTCTTTTTTACAGTGTATGCCTCATTATTCTTACTTACATACAGCTCTCTTGGACTGGTACAAGAAATGAAAAGCTTTTTGGTATTTTCCATTCCAAGTTAATTATTAGGCTACAATAAGGGTGTGCTTTCAAGACAAGTCTGTTTGTATTTTGGGTGGGTAATTGCACAACAATTGAGATAATATACCTTAACTGCTTTAAAGGAAGGACATTGTTTGTTTTGTGTGTGTGTGTGTGTGTGTGCATGTGTTGTCTATGTTCCAAATGTATTAGTGCATTCATATTTAACAAAGGATCTGAGAAGGGGAATCGTTAGGACACAGATGTCCAAGCTGAGCCAGTGAGGTCCAGCCTTTTGTCTAAAACAGGATTTTCAGAATTCTCTTAATTCCAGGCGAGCTGCTCGCTGTTGCAGAGGTTAAGTGCTGCCAGCAGCCGTTCTTCACACTCCGTCTTTACATCGATCTGCCTCTGGACTCCAGAAACGTAGATTCCTTAAAGCGAGCCGTAGTCTAATGACATTACTCAACACCACCCCACCGCCTCTCACCAGCCACTAACCACCCTCCCCATTTTAGAACCCCCTCCCTCTTTGCTCCACTTTTTTCCCTCTTCCTCTCACTGTTATCAAATTAAAAGCTTTTCTATAGAGGGCTGGTCTTGGCCTGCAGGCATGTGGGACAGACATTGCAGCCAGACAGAGGTTGAGTAAAGTGATAGCGTGTGCAAACTTGTGTGTGTGTGCATGCATATGTGTGTGCTTATATCTGTGTCTACTCAAATAGGCTTATTGCTAGCTGAGCTGATGCACCAGAAAAAAGGTGAAGCAGCCCAGGACAAGCGGTCATGCAGGAGCATGAGCTTAACGAAGAGAGGAGGTTATGAGAGAGGGTGGGAGAGCTGCCTCCTGTCCTGATAGGCAGTTGAACACGATACAGGATCAGGGAGGATGATACAGAACTTTTTGGGAGTGGTTCTAGATAGTGAGAGAAAGAGAATGGGGGCGTAGCCTCGGTGTGGGGTTGTTAAGGCAACGTCAATTCATTCTTTGTCTCCTAACTGCTTCTCGTGCTCCTATTATACAACACAGGTGAGTGTCTTAACGGAATGCCTCATGTCGAGGTTTTAGCTTTGGTCTGAATTTTTTTGCCTTTGAATTCAGACTCTTGAGAGGAAGAAGAAAAACACTTCATTTTGAGACAGATACAGTCAGACAGAGAGAGGGACAGAGACAGGATTCCTCAAGTGCTTTGGGATTTTCCCCAATTCCCACCTTACAGGCTCAGGCACAGAGGGGAAGGAAGGAGGGAGGGAGAAGAATGGGAGGGATGCAAAGGAGGTGGGCCGAATAACAGAGAAGGGAGCAGGGGACACAGAGGCAGAATTTAAAAAAAAAAAAAAAAAGGAGTCAGCCTCCTAAGCGTATAGTAGTAGCAGGTGGTCAAAAAGAGTCTGCATGTGATTGGAGTGTGTTGATTGGATAAACAGTTGGAGCTGCCTTCAAATAGATTCTCAGTTTTCAGCAATGCAAGGCTGTCGATGAACCATTTTAAGTTTCAGCTCTTCTGGCTGGTGAGTATCAATTGTCAAATAAATCCACTCTATTATGTCCCATTATGTTATTCTTCCATTGTCATATTTTTCCTTGCATTGTCTCGCCACTTTGTGTGAATAGGTCAGAGCTGTAAATAGTTAATGTACAGGATTAAACGTGTTTCTTTGTAATAGCAGCAGGAACCTACTTTTAGACATGCATCAACATTTGGGATTATCAGAGACGCTGTCCTTCAGCCAAGCGTGATAAATTTCCATCGAATGTGATGAGATCGTTGTAGCGTATAAAATGCAACTGTACCTCTCAGTATGGGCTAATGGTAATAAAGGTCAGCTGTGTCTTTTTTGGGTAAAGAAAAATTAAGCCATGTTTTTGACTGTTGTAGAAGGACATACTTTTATTCTTAAATGTATTATGAGATGTAAACAAAATTCTGGATTGGAAAAACAAGCCCAGAGAGGCGGTCCTTTAGTTAGGTCTCAATATATTGCTACCTTTATAATTTTTCTTAAAATCCATCTGTTTCTAGTTTGCAAGTATTTATTCAGATTCGTATAAATAAATTGCTCCTAAATGTTACAGAAAGCCATCCAACCACAATTAAGTAGTTGCTGATTAAGCCCAACTGGAATTGTGACTGCTTTATTACCGAAATGTAAGCACACCTTATCATGCTTGAATGAAAATTCATTAACGCTTTCATTCCTTCTCATTAGTCCTTTCACCTCTACACAATAGGTCCTCAATGAGTGGCAAGCCTCAGTCTGTTGGGAGCCATGTTATCAGCCCCAGTGACTCTCATGGGGTTACGCAGCTGATCACCGCTGTGCTCCATTGTTTTGCTATTTGCATTGCCGGTATGATAACGGCCACCTCCTTGATTTATGGACAAAGGTGGAATGGCTCTCACCCTTAGGCTATTACGACACGCGTGCGTGCGTGCGTGTGTGTGTGTGCTCGCTTTTGGTTGTCTGTCTGTATGGATCCTCTGTGGTCCCTCACCACTCCAATCTTGGGGGCTCCTGCACAGGATAGAAGTTGGTATTTCTGTGTTTTTGATAAATCGAGACGTTGGATCATAGCAATCATTCATTCAGTATGTTTACATGACCCCTAAAAAAAGCTAAGTGTTGTTCAACAAAAGTATGACTTTTTAAGTATATGTAAACATGGTAGAATGACTGAAATCTAACTTATAAAGTCAACCACATACACCCAGATAAATCAAGCTATTCCTATTGAACCTCCTCTAGACCAGTCAGATTGGAGGTGGATGAGGTGATCTGCACATGTGTCTGCCCTGATAGCTGAAAAGTATGTAAGACATAATAACGGAAAACAGAAGAAGCTGCAGAACTAGGTAACAGCTATAAAGTAGTCAATTACTTAATTTAGCGATAACCTTTGCTCAACGTAACCACACACTTAAATGTGCTGACTTTTAAACAACTACTGCTGACATATAGTTTCTCTCCAGTTGTTCTTTGATCAATATTCAGGAGGTGTTTACAGGGAGCTGCATTACCTGCAGAGCTCTAATCCTCAGATACCAAGATTAAAACTGGTAAAAAATGCTGAATATGCAGTGTCTCTGACAATGTTTGGCGACAAAGGTAATCCAAAGGGGCTGCTGGTCTAATGTTTGCTCATTGTGTTTCTCTGGTGATTTAAGATCAAGACAAACAATGACTAATATCTTTCATCTGGTTAAAAGATATAGATGACCAAGATTTACAAAGATCATAAACATGGCTTAAAATTGGATAAAAAATCTAATATATGATAGAGCTCAACATAAAATGACATAGTTTGCATATTTTTTATACATTGCTTGTTATATGCTGTCTGTTCTGTCCTGTTCAAGTGTATGATATACGTCCTTCGATTGCATCTTTTTTTACAGAATCACTACCTCAGAACAACCGGCAACAGGTTGACTTGTCGTGTTTTTGATTTCCACTAGTATTAACTAGCAACATAGTACATGAGGAGAATATTAGCAACAGACTGTCCTCTGCCTGCTGGCACTGTCTTTGAAACGCTAGGTTGGTCACATGATTTGTGGTGAAACGCGGGGTTAGGGGTCACGCTGATGGATGTGGGAAAGAAGATTACAGGCCGGGGGGGTGGGGGGTCAGCACAGTCAGAGCTGCCTTTCAAGTGAGCAGAGACGGAACACAAATCAAACACTAAACTTTTTTTTTTATTGAGGAATGCTAAACAAGTACCATGTTGTTCTCCACCATGTTGTCATCCAGTTGTCAGTAACAGCAGGATCTTGCCTGTTTAGAGGCCCAACACCAGGCTTATGTGGACATGGAACAACGTAGAATACCTTGTACAGATAAAATGGAGAAAAGATAGGATGGAGACTTATAAAGAAGGCAAAAAATGTTAAGATACAACTAAATTGTATTCTGGATAAGTTATAAACTGTTAGAAAAGATGGAAAGGTGACATTTTCAAATGTTTTATTTTGGCTGACCAGTGATCCATATCTTAAAGATATTATGATATAATCATGTATTTAAACATTTCTTCATTAAATCACCACAATTGACAATGTGAAAATGGCAAATTATTTTGTTTTCATTTTCGACTAATGCTTGAAGAAAACGTTGGAGAAGCAGTCAGGAAATATTCAGCTACATTACTGTAATCTGACTTTTGAAAAATGTACGTCATATGGTAGTCATACTGGTTTCTTAAAAAAATTTGACGAATTTTCCATTTTTCCAGTTTTGCTGAAAGGAAAATAGTCTGTTAATTATTAATTGCCTCTTCTGAAATAAACTCCTGGTATGTTTGTGATTGAAGCAAACAAATGCTGCAGCTTTTATTAGGTATTTTACAGTAAAAGCAGTTGACTTGTTAATGTTGAAATTGCGATGCAAGGTGTGGAGGAGAACTGAAAGAGGTTAACTATCTATAAAGCAAGGAGTGTCTGTCAATGTTTGACTCATATCTCTGACTGTTGGATCAACCTCAACTTTTCGATATAGCTCGTGCATGGCGTGATGGTGTGAATCCTTTTCTGTTAATCTTTTTTGGTTGGGTATTTGCATTCTTTTATATGTAAAATATTTGGGCTGGGTTGTCAAAACATATGTCACACATGCCTTAAGAGCATACTTGCCAAGTTTGAGGTTTATCAATAAAATTTGTAGGCAGTTTGTTCAGATGCAAGTTGTAGAAATCACCATAATCTCAGTTTTTACAAAACTTTGAGATGGCTGACTTCATGTTGGGCATTAACTATAATGTTAACAGGCTCTTCTTTGCGCATCTTGGCATGGTAAAGATGTGTACCGAATTTTGATTATACTAAGGGGTTCTTGAAAAATTCAGTTTACATAGCCAGTTTTGTGCCTCCACCAGCACTGCTGGTCCTGGGAAACAGGTTCGGTGTAAGGTTTAAGTCGGGTATGGTTGTTAAATACGTTTGCTTGTCAAACATCAGGTAGAAATTCTTTAATTTCTCTCTGAGAAGACAGATGCCACATCTGATGAGCGGACAATTGAGGACATGTCCAGAAGGAACCCGGCATCCATGTTTGCAACGTCATCGGGCGATGCCCCTCTTGCCAGGACCTCTGTGACATTGTTGAGAAATGCTGTAGTAGGGATGTTATGGCAGCATCTGACACTGCTGCTGCAGTCCTCTGCCGTTCATTAGAGGTGGCTCTGTCTAAGCCTGTTTGTGTTATTCAGAGAGCGGTGAAGGATAGCCACGGAGAAAGGTTTTGCAGGACGTAAGCCAGGGAAAGCTGTCGGCATAAAGGCCAGACTCGCTTGTCCCTCCGTGCAGACGGCCTGAGTCCATTAATGTGCAGGAACTCAAAAGGGAGGAAAGCCACAGTGCTGCAGCCATTCAGCTTGAGCCAAACACACAACCAGAGCCTCCTGCTGAGGTTTCTGCAGCCACAGTCTCAACTGTTCTTGTGGCTCTGATGTCATCTCGGAGCAATTCCTTCCCCTCTTCTCTTCCAAGTCCTGCTGTCTACTGGGGGAGACCCCCCACCCCACCCCAGCCCACACACACACACACACACACACACACAGACACACACACACACTTTCTATATCCTACCATCTATATGAACCCTGCATTAATACTTAAGACTTGGAAACAGACTTGATACCTCATCATATCACATTTCTCTGCATGGCAGAATATATACAAAGCCAGTTTTGTATCATAAGAATACCGCTCCAAGTCATTAGGAGTGTTTTTGGGGGGCCTGTGGCTGAATAGAGCTTGGTAATGGAGCAGTAGGAAAGCTGAAAACAGCGCCTCCCCTCTCCCTGGCCCAGCCCAGCCCAGATTGTAGGGTTGGCACATGTATGTTAAAGAGCAGAGCCGTTTATCTAACTGCATGCATGTGTCTCCAAGGCTATGGGAACACAATGAAGGGCATGACTGGAATACATTGTCAAGACAGAGGTGTCATTAGGCAAGTGGTGGAACGACTGTGTGGGTGTGTATGTGTGTGTGTGTGTGTGTGTGTGTGTGTGATACACTTTTTCAATCCTAAAAGGCAAACAAGCTTCTTGAGTACTCTGCTGTGCTTTGTTGAAGTGTCCAAACATTGCATTGGTCAAATAGTTCCAATGCTTAAAACAAACACATTGATTTTATTTTCATGCGTGACTTTGAGGGAGATAAATTGACTGATAAACCCGGCTCTGCATGGCTTTCAGTGCATTCCCTTCTTCCCCCGTCCTAAACCTTGACTTGCCACGGCCACTCGGGTCAAGACTTAAGCAACCGTTCAATTTACCAAACCCTGGAATTTGAATTGCATTTGGGCAGGCGTCCAGACAAGCTGCGGCTGCTCGGGTAGACAAATCAGATTTTTTTCTATTCTTGCCACCAGAGGCCCTTCTGTTTCCAGTGAGAAAATCTGACAGAGAGTCAGCTGGGGCTGCAGTAGAAAGCATTCACCCTGAGATTCAGACTCATAAAGGCGTAGCCAGTCGTGGGCCGATATGTCAAAAGGGTCCTTTTAGAATGCAGGTCAGAGACGAAGCTGACCTCGGGTTGTGGAAGGATAAGGGAGAAATGCAGGGGAGAAGCAGAGGAGGGGTGGGGGGGGGGGTGGACCGTGCACACGAAATGTACACGCACACACACACACACACAGTGAATATGTGGGTAAGGGGGGGGTGCGTTGTAGGGGCAAAGGCTGGTCCCCTGATGGGCGTCTTTCAGCGTGCCCAGGCCGGGCGGGAATGAGATGTGACGGGTGTGAAATGGTCCTCTCTCTGTGTGACCTAGGCCCCTGCTAGGTCCAGCCCGCTAACACTGTGGCTTTGTCCTTCACATTCTCTTATCAAAGGGCTCATGATGACCAGGCTGGGTATGTATGAATGAACGCTCAGGAACTCTGATGTCATGATAGATGACGTTCTGTTGGCATTTTTGATTGAAATGACTTGAAACACAAGATGTTTTAGATGGAAGTTCTGAGTCTGGGATGCTGGAAGCCAGTGATAACTAACTAAATATATCTAAGCATATCTAAAACTTATCCATGTGATGCCCTAAGCTATTCTAAAATTAAATATATCTAACTATCTAAATATATCTAAAACTTCCTTTTGTGATGCCCTAAGCCAAGAGAAAGTAATGTCACAAATATTGCCTTATAAATTGTTTTTTTCTATCACAGTTTACTTGAATTACTGTATGACTGTTTATGTGATTTACTGACTTGAGCGCATTTCTGTGATGAAGTCTTGATGTGGATGATGACATCCATTTATTTGCAGGGAGGTAACAGATGGGCAGCACTGGAAGAGACATGTCATATCGAATGCAAATATAGCACCTTGTTATTGCTGCGTTTGTGGCTGTTCTGAATGTTCGTACTCTTTCCCAAGAACACTTTTCTCATTGGTGGATGATGATCGTGAGGGTGATCCTGGTTTGACTTTTTGTTTTGCTTGCTACAGAGGAGGAGGAGATCTACGCAGGAATATGCACAGATTGGAGACAGACCTTCAATCTGCCTTCTGTACTGTCTCTTCACACTTTAAATTCATTTAAGTTTTTTTAAACTACTTCTTGTTTTTTCATCAGAATTGAAGTAAAACTTAATATTTGATCCGTGGGACAGAAGCTACTGGGTATTGTCATGGATAAACTCTTTTGCCTTTCCTTTTTATATTTCCTTCAGAAGATAATGAATATAATTTCACTCAGTGGAGACTGTTAATAGTGTAAACATGTAGGCATAGCTTTATTCTGAACAGGGAGGGGATAAACACATGGTGACCTGACAATAAGGCATGTAATGGAGAATGTCAAGCATTGTAAAAATGATCCATCAAGGTGTGGTCGACTTGTTTGTCAGTAGAGTGATAGGGTGCCATAAATAAAAAGGAGACAGTTGTTGTGGATCACCTTATTGTTTTTTTTCCAGCTACATAGAGAGGTCATGTGTTAATGGAAGCAACTCAACCTCTGACTTTTAATGCATCACCTTGACGACGCCATTGATGAGTCTGTATCTGGCAAAACACTGCTTCCTTTCTTCGAAACGCATGTGATTTCGTCTACCTCCTGCCTTATAGTCTCTCTCTGTTCAGATGTCTTTTTTTCAGCTGCGACAGACTGTCTCATGTCCACCAGCTGAACAATGGTAGCAATCTGCTAAAAGTTTTCTGGAAGGTGGTTTTCACACATGTGACTGAAACTGCAATCAGATCTTAATAACAAAGATAATGATTGGGTCAGCCACGGCTGGAAGGCGAGATTTTAGATTACCTCCCACTAATAATACAGCTATTATGGAGAAAGGAAAGGGAAACATGGTAAGGAAAGGAATGTGGAAAATTATCAGGATACTTTTTTAAACATCCAATATGTGTTTTTTGACATTTGAGTGAAAGACAAGCAAAGCAGCAGGAGACAGAATTTTCTTGACAAATGGCTCGGTGCGTTTGCCATTTCGCTGCAGCTGACTCACTTCCTCTGTCCGCCTGTTGTTGTTCCTGCTGTCTCAAAGCTGTCTGTGAGGAGCTCAGCAAAGACATTAATGTATCATATCCTTTTCCCTGTCAATACTATTTGTGTTTCTGTATAATCTGTTGGAATGTTCAGATTCTGGTGTGGGAAGTCGATCACGGGTGACATGCAACCTAAGGCCACTTGCCGCCATGTTTAATAACTTGGGCACGACCTTCTATATAACATCCCTTTACTCCCAGTAAACTAGAGCAATTTATGACACATGCAGAATTTTTTTTTTTTTTTTAAGATGTAAAAACATTTTTTTCCATCTCTCAATATTCCTATGCTTTTTGCTCCTCAGATCCAGAATGCTAAGAAGAGGATGAGTCCTTCAGGTCATCTGAGACATCCACGTGTCTTTGCTGCTGTCCCTCCCCGACAGCCCTCTCGTCCCACCGGGGCACCATCTGCCTCCCCGCGCTACCCCCCTTGCCCGGGTACCTCCCCCCTCGCCTGCCCCCAGTAGTGGCCATCCCAGAGGGGAGGAAAGGCGAGCCAGCCCCTGTAAATATGCCTGGATGGAGGTCTCAGTGGCGTCTCGTCCTGCTGAACTCCCTGACCTGTGGCCTGGAGATCTGCGTGGCAGCTGGGATCACATACGTGCCCCCGCTGCTGCTGGAGGCTGGAGTGGAGGAGCGCTACATGACTATGGTGCTAGGTAAGGACTTGGTAAAGAGCAGGATCTGGTTACTAGCCCTTATTACTATTTCATTGTGTGTGCATATGCGCAAGTTCTTGCTTCTGCCTCATGATTTCTTTCTCTCTGACCAGGTTTTTATTACACAGGAAAAGCAAAGGCAGACCTTCCTTCATGCATACTTTTCTCCTCCAAGATTTCAGCCTCTTGAGAAGCCTCTAATCACTTTGCTTTACTGTGTCATCACGTGGCTAGAGAGAAATCAGACTGTGGTTACATTAGAGCTATATTACAAATTATTTGATCAGTTGCTGACATATGTATGGGAACATTTAATGAAAGCAGGCTGTATCATTCAGGGAATGCATGTGTTGGTTAGTTAGTTTGGTATGTGAAGATGTGACCGTGCCCAGTGGGAGCCAGGTTTTTTAAGGTGGTGGGAGATGTTGCCTCAGGGCTCCTTCTCTATCTTCTTTCCCAATCGGGCCGTAAAGACATAATTGAGGCCTTTACACAAATCAGTGGCCACCTCAGCTGTTGTGTGTGTTGAGGTGGTAATCAGGACTAATTGAAAGGCAACAGGAGAGCACACTGCAGAAGGAAGAGCAGCAATCTCCAATCTGTGAAAATCAGTTGATTGTTTATATGTAGTCTTTAAAGGGGATTAAACAAATGGCCCATTCCAGCTATGTTATTAGGGGATACACCTCATTATAAAATACATATCCAACAAAACACAGGCTTCAAAAGGACAACAAAAAATCAACAGGGACATTATAATTAGCTGGCAAGTCTAGTGCTCCTATATTACAAATTTAAATTCGTAGGAACTAGTGCACTGCCTGTAGAATGTATGTATTGTATAGAAACTTTTATAGATTGGATGTTCATGTTTATCGCATGTCCCACACATTGTAGTAAATGGTGAAATAATACATCTTTTATGTATTCACATTATTTTAAGACCTTGTTCAGCTTATTCATTGATCCATTCATGTCGGGATTTCCTGAGGGTCTGTGAATGTGTCTGATAATTTTATCATTGTTTACATTTAAGATGCTGCAGCTAGTGTCTAGAGAATGGTTCTGGTATGAAAAATGAAAAGACAGCAGCATGGGAACTTTAGGAATAAAATGGCAGCTAAACCAGAAAACTTACTTTAAATATGTTGTGGGACATTATGTTGTGATCTAGATTTGTATTTGATACACACCATCCTGCAATGCGCAAATTATATTTGAAAGTTGAGACAGACAGACGCTCCCTGTTTTAGAGATGGTTAGTTACAGATAGTTAAAATGATTGGAGTGTTTTTTTTTGTTTTTGTTTCTTTTTAAGAGAAGATACAGTAGGTTATACGGTGAATAAACAGCCTCTGTTTATTTACATTTTTTTTATTCGACATGCTTGTTTTTTGAGCTTTTTACTTAAAACCAAAGCATACTGATGTTTGAGTTATGTAATACAGCTGCACAGTGCAAACCTCATGTAATTGAAAATTACTTAGAACAAATCAGATTTCCAGAGGTATAGCTGTGCAGAGCATGCGTATCACAGCTCATAAGAGTCAGTCTGGAACTGCAATAAGCAGAAAAAAACTTAAAAGCAGTTTTCACAATAGACCTTACTAAAATATAAAAAGAGCACAAAGTTTAAAGACTTAAGACTATAAAATATGAAACTGATTATTTTGTGTCTCCTACTCACTGTAAAGTACAGTCTCAGTGTATGTTCAATAATATCAGGTATACAAGAACATTTACTGGAGGCAACTTTGTAATAGAGTACAGTTCCAACGAGTTTGGCCGGCTTTCTCCAACTTTTGGAACACAATACCTAGTAATATTAGTCACTCTTTTACACTTTCTAGTTTTATATCAATCAATTGAAATCATGGCCAAAATGTACTTGCGTCATGTCAGCCTAGCCATAATGTACAAAACAAGTAGTCTCGGCAAGACAGTGTGTTTAAACACTCTATTTTAGTATGATGCAACTTCTAATCTGTGTACCTCTTAGATTTTTAATATTTGATCTCATAACTTCAATGGATTTTCTGCCGATGGACTATGGATGAAATTTAGCTGTTTATCTAACTCTAGGACTGTCCATAGTCCCTGTTAAATAAACAAATAAATGTTCAATGAGCACAGAGAAATATTCCACACTCAGAAAATGACTTTGATAACAACATTTTAGTGTCCAACTCTGCACACACATTCTTCACAGTGAAGGTCAAACTGTAGGAATAAGAAAAAACAAAAGTGAGTGAATGGGGACTTTAAGAATGATAGTCCAGCCAGGGGAACTGTACTCCCTGTCATTCCCCTTCTCTCTTTCTCCCCATTTCCTCTCACTGCTCTCTTAAAGCAAATGTTGCTCAAAATGATTTAAAGATGTGAAAAATCCAGCTGGAGTATAAACATTGAAAAGTTTAAAAAATCCATCCCCATCGGTACAGAATGCTGTTCTTCTGTTGTCTTCGGGGGGATGGAGAGGTGAAAGGTATCTTTAAAACATCCACACTTGAGTTTTAAGCTGCTGTGGTATGTTTTGCATTGCCACTAGACCAGGAGGTGGTGGATGCAATTAAGCAAATAACATGCCATGTTATCTAGTAAAATGGTACAGCTCATAAAATGCACACGCAAAGCGTATACTGTTCTAGTTATGTAAGAGTGTGTAAGAGAGGTGCTATTCACAGTATTCACATACTTTGGTATTCAATATTTATTAGGTATGTAGAAAAACTATCTAACAAACAATTTATATCTTGAATGTTTGTCTTTAAAATTACTTTAAGTTACATTATCTTCCATCTTAAAACATTTTTCTCATTTACAAATGTTATCTCACACAGGCATTCAGGAAGGGGCCGTGCAGCGTAGATCATTTTCTGCCTCGTGTAACAGCAGATACAGATACCACAAAACGCACCCTGCAGTACAGTTAGTGCAGCTGATGACCGCACTATTACATCTGGCGAAAGTATAATTCGATTTGGCTTCTGGTGGTGTAATTGCCGCTTCAGCGGCCCCCGACCTTTCAATCTAACAATAGTCAGAGAATATTCACCAAAACTACTCCTGACATTAAAACAGACACGCTTTGCGGTTATCTCGGCGCTCACAAATTAGTGGCATGTGTGTACATCCACGCAATTAGCATGACTCATATGGTATATATTTGTCCACTGTAACTGAGTTTTCTTGTAAGCAATGTGAATAGTCGCATTATCCTGTCAGCCCAAATGGCATCCACGTGCTCCGCACTAAAAGCTTCTCTTTGAGACATTGTCTTGTGACCATAACAGATGATAACAATTCCACCAAACTAAAAGGCTTCATGACAGCAGTGACTATTCTGAGTATCAAAATTAAACAATCTACACTTCTACTCTTCCATTTCTTTTTAACAGCTGCCGGTGATATTAAGAAAAATGATTTCATTGTGGAGTTCTTCCCGAACAGCATGCAGTAAGCCAATCCGGAAATGGCACTCAACCTAATTCTCGTCTCCATGTATTATAGTGGAGTGTCCTGAGTGAAGATCTTTGAATGAAGATAGATATTGTGTCTCGGAAGGCTTAAAGCTAATTTTCCAAAGCAGTAGTGTCAGGTTCTCAGATGGCCATTTGTTGGCTGCTTCACCCCCACTTTCTCTCTCCTCTCTATGAGCGGAGGTAGCCAATTCACCTCTATAATAAACTATGTTTGTGTGTCTTTTTTTAATTAACAAATCACATTAGAAAGCAACACATTGCATTTTGGGAGTGTGGGTTTGATTTAGACAGCACATGCATTTATGTGTCTGAAAACAAGACCTGGAAAGCAGTTTGCATTGAATTCAGAGGCTGGAAAGCATGCTTTGTGTGTGACTGAAGAGGGAGAGCACAGTGAGCAGATATAGGGTGGGGGTAGTGTGTGTGAGGCAGTACAGTTATAGATAGTGAGAATTGTTGATGGCCCTCCACAGCTGCAGCAGGAAAAAATGTGTTAGAGCCGATGACTGGCTGGGTGCAGCTAGCTTGTCTGTCTATGATTGCCTGTCTTTCTCTTTCTGTGCACCCTGCTCTTTTTCTTTTCTGTCAGTCTTTGTCATAAAGGGTTTTACAGTGCACTTGCATACTTAGAAACAACAAATGTTTTCTCTTTTTTCTTTTGTGAGTGTCATGTCAAAATGGAGAAAGAGCATTACCACATATGAAATATTTACACATAAACACAATATTTTTGGACCATTTAGTTTATATCTCCCCACTGCCCCATGCTTAGTCTGAATTTGATGAAAAACATTACAAAATAATGTTCACCTGTAATGAAAACTCTACAGGGTACCTTTTTTTAAAATGCCAAACTCCAGCTAAGATCAGATCACTTTTGATATTACTTGTGTCTCTGGATGCGAGGACCCCGTGTGTCATGTTGTGTTCTAATTAGCCTGACTTGGCCACGTGTGGAGGATGAGCTGATGGTGGGTTTACCTTGAGGCAGCGGGCCATCTGTACAAGCCCTCAGCAGCAAGGAGGACCTGACAGTACTAGTAGAATCCAGGTTGAAAAACAGCAGACTATAAAACATTATTGTCTTTGTAGTAGTTTTTATTACTTAGATTAACAGACATTTAATAGGCATGTGTTTTTTTGTCTCCATTCCATATACAGGTGCAGGTCCATGTCTTTGGTGCCATATGCTGGTATTTTTTTGTGATAAGCCTTTGCGTCCCTGGTTCTGTCCGCAGGTATTGGCCCAGTGCTCGGTCTTCTGTTCATCCCTCTGATTGGTTCGGCCAGTGACCACTGCAACAGCAGTTATGGCAGGAGACGGCCTTTCATCTGGCTGCTCTCTCTGGGAGTCCTCGTGGCGCTTTTCATCATTCCCCATGCCGACGTCCTGGCCGCTCGCCTCGCTTGGGGCGGGCGGACTGTCCAGGTAGGAAACTCCAGTCCTGTTACAAAGTAAGAGGGAAGACAAGAAATCTAGGCTGCCATGGTTCCGATTCATACGGGTTATAGTGAGATCCCATCGCAATAACAGTGGGGTATTTTACAATCACAGAGATTTGAGTGGGGTTAACATTTTTATTGCATTGTTGAAGCCCTCTTGTATAGGACAGACTGTTAAAGTTTCTTTTTTTTGGTATCTAAAAAATGTGTTTCAGGATTTTATCAATATTGATAATTATCTATAAAGCACTCCCAGAGACTTACTCCTAATTGACAAGCATTTGTTAGAAAAGGTCATAATTCCATCCCTAATATCTCTTTAATTTTGCTGGAAATAAAACATTTTTCTCATGCAGCTTTCTCAGTAGGAATAAAATTTTGACATTGCCTGATATCAAATTTACCAAGAAGACCTTTGAACACATCATACTATATTCTTATGGCACCGCATACCACCTTTAACCAGCAAACTAACACTTAATTCCTACGAGCAGGGTTTATGTGAGATAATATAGAGGAGACAAAAAACAGAAAACAAATCCCTTCCTTGTAAACATAGCGGAGGAGAGATTCAAGAAGACACAATCAAGTTTAAAATGTCCTTAATGTCTATGCTTCTTTTGTCCAGGTGGGCTTCCTTATTCTTGGTGTGGGACTCCTTGACTTTTGTGGACAAGTGTGCTTCACCCCGCTGGAGGCTCTTTTATCGGACTTGTATCGAGACGAGGAGGACTGCAGCCAAGCCTTTGCCATGTTCTCCTTTATGGTCAGCCTGGGGGGCTGTGTGGGTTACCTGCTTCCCGCACTGGACTGGAGCCGCGGCCTGCTCTCCGTTTATTTAGGAGGCCAGGCCGAGTGCCTCTTCTCTCTCCTCATCCTCATCTTCATCTCCAGCGTGCTGATCACCATGAAGGTGTCTGAGGAGCCCTCCTGCACCAGCAGCAGCTCCACAGTGTCTGGATCTCTACTGGAGTCTGGGGCTGGAGCGATGGAGGCCGGCCGCTGTGGCGTGCCGCGCTCTTGCTGCTACCTGCTGAAGTGCAAGCTGAGGCTGCTGAAGTCGGGCCCCATGCTGTGCTTGCTGAGGACTTGCTGGTCCATGACCCCGGCCATCTACAGGAGCTACTGCCACGTCCCGAGGGTGATGAGGCAGCTGTGTGTGGCCCAGCTCTGCAGCTGGATGGCCGTCATGTCCTTTATGCTCTTCTACACAGACTTTGTTGGGGAAGGCCTGTATGAGGGCGTGCCCAGTGCAACACCAGGAAGTGCATCCAGGCAAAGATATGATGAAGGTGAGATCTTCTTTCAGTATATTGGTTGTTGTATGTGTTGCAGCAATGCCTTGTCTTCAAACAATATTAAGATCTGATGCATTGCATATTGAGTCACCACCAAAATACACTTACACTTTTCACTGAGTGAGAGACCTCTGAGACAGTGTACACTTTATGTCATCATGTTATTACCTCCACCACCCGAACACACAGCTGGCTCAGGGTCTGTCGTGGCTGTGTTGTCTGCTCTGTCACAACTGGGCAGGATGGACTCACATTTCTCAAGCACAGGTGGAAGACAGAGACAGAGCCTGTGTTACTGCATGCCTACATGCCTTCCTGCTGCCCTCATTTAGGCTCTTGTGAAAGAATATAATAAACCACAATAAAACAACCTGCCAATAATGTAGACTCAAACGGGTCCTATTATGAAAAAAAAATCCAGTGTTTGTGTTTAAATATTTTAGTTTCTGGTGTTCCTGCTCAGCCACAAGATGTGGAATCAGACCACCCACTTGGTCTGTTGTGGTTGGGCCTCCTATGTGGTAGTGCTGAAAACTGGCTGAACACAGGCCAGTTAGAAATGTCTGGTTGTGATGTCACAGTTGCAGGAGCAGAGGGTAATGGTAACCTCCTCTAGATCCATGTAGTCACCCCAACCTTTCAGAGTGCTTGTACTTGATTTCAGTGTCTGTCCCCAGAGGGGGGTGGCTATTCAGAGAGCGATGCCGATCACAACAGAGTGGGCTTTCGGTAGGTGGGGGGGGGGACTATGAGTGGACAGACTGCATCATTGTTACAGGTCTAACTAGGTGCCTTTGGACCATAAAAGCATGTTGGATTGCATAAATAGAGCATACAAACTGGGAAAATGGCAAAATAGGATGCCTTTTTAATACAAGACTTCACATGAAATGAGTATTTAGGACAGTAATGCTACTGGACATCTAACAAATCCCTTGGTATGAATACTTGAGCTCATGTCGAGTCAGTTCAAGACAATTCCCTCAACACCCCCCACCTCCACCACCTAAACACATACTCACTCACCCTCTTCATGGAATTGTAAACAAAAATAGACAGTTTTTATCCTTTCCTGCCCCTGTTCTCTACATATATATATGCAAATCACAGAGCAGACATAAATCCTGCTTGACAGTGGTGTGGTTATATCTAATTGCTGTGCATGCAGAGCCACGAGCCAGACTACATGCAGACACACCTGAACAAATGTGCTGTCAGTGTTGGATGAGGACCAAACATAGTGAGCAGACATCTTTCTTCTGTATATTTGAGCGGACAGTGACTGAGAAAGAACAGTGGATGGGAAGAGTGGAGCTGAAGTAAACAGATGTGGGGCAGGCAGGCCATCTTGAGACTTTGCAGATTTCGTGAGCATAGTGGGTCATGTCTGAGTTAAGTGTCTTAAGTCTCCTTCTGTTTACTGTTCAGTCAAACTTGTCCTTTTCCCTCTCTTCCTCCTGCTCTGCCGTTATCACTCTTAACTTAACGATGTGCATTACACATCAGTTATTTCATACTACCATCCACAAGTTTCTCCCGTTTTCTCATCCTTTGATGTCTATTCCCCGCCTCTCCTCTGTCACCATACAGTGTAATAACCCTTTTCTCGTTTTTTTTCGTCCATCCAACCGCCTTCTTTTCTTTCCCCGCTTTCCCCACTCGCCACTGTGTTTACTTTTTACTTTTCCTCTGTCTCTCCTCCCTGTACTCGCCGGACCACGAGGAATGTCACACTCGCAATGAATTAATGTCAAGGAATCAGAACACAAAGAACATGTTCATTCAAGTCAGGTAGACGGCCAAAGCACACAAGTTTGAGGTCCGTCTGAGTTGCGCTCGTTTTAATCTGAAACACAGCGGATATTATTAAACCTGCATCATTCAGGCTGCTGATGTTCAAATGCTTTTGTCTCCAGTTTCAGAATCACAGGGATACATTTATACATAAAGACAGTAGCTTTTCCTATTGAGGTGGGTTGCAATTCAAAGTATTCATCTCTACAGCTTTGCGTCACTAAAACCACTGTTTTCTGCAGGCTGCAGTTCCCCTGTGCACAGACACAGATTCTGGCTCAGCCCCATATCTCTATTGGCTTAAATTTCAGTCCTCATTAGCTTCTGTAGTGTTTGTAAAGTGGGCTCAGCAGCTTTGCTCCCCAGATGTAATATGATCCACATACGCCTTTAACATAAGTGTTTCTCTGCTCCACCGCTGAACTTTTGACACTCATTGTTCACAAAGAACAAGGTGAGAGCTCAGGCTGGAATAAATAAAGGTCCAAAGACGGAGTCAGACCAGCTTATATGGATTTGTACTAAAAACAATAACTTAATTAAGGGGTAAAATACATATTGGAATAAACAGCGAACATTATTAAAACGGAAGCAATTTTCTCATAGCATACAGTACAAAATCCCAAAGCTTCTTTAAAATATGTCATTACTGAAAACGGTTTGGCTGTCGAAGGATGGAAATCAAATTTTTCATATTAGCATCCATTTGAAAGACAGACTTCAAAGGGAGAACAAAATACACTCATGATTGCACTGCACTGGAGAACCAGACCAGAACCAACTGTTAATGTGTGTATTTGGGAACTGAAAACATGTCAAGGACTGATGATCAAATTTGGTTAAGGAGTCTGCCATTCCTGCTCTGTTTTTCGAACTTCAGAATCCTCTCCATGTTATTTGGAGAGACCTCTTCCAAATAATTGTTGTCTGGCTGGCCGGGCCGGACCAGACGTGGGCCAGGAGGTGCGTTGCATCAGTAAACATGGGCCCGGCCTGCACCTCTCAGCCCCTCCAGGCTTTTCAGAGATTTATCTAAGGTTAATGGTGTCTGTGATGGCCCGAATCAGTCAACCTAAACAGTGGCTCCGTGCCGGAGAGCTCCGTGAATCTCTCCCTTTCCGGATCTCTTGCCTGTGTGTTTATGGGTTCGAGCAAACACAAAAGGGTTTCTTGCTGGCCAAAGAGCAGTTAATGCATCACAGTTTAAACCTAACATACAGTAGGTTTAGCTGTGCTCAAGCATGCTATGAATCTTTTTCTCGATGTGGCCTTAGAAGGAAATAACTGGTTGTGTGACATTGGTTTTGTCTCTGAAAAAAATAGGACAATCGTCTCCAACTAAGAGGTTCTGCAGGGTATGACACAAGTTGCGTTTTTCTTCCAGGTATCCGTATGGGCAGTCTGGGCCTGTTCCTGCAGTGTGCTACCTCAACCTTCTTCTCCCTGGTCATGAGTCGTTTGGTTCGCCGTTTTGGCTCAAGAAGGGTCTACCTGAGCAGCATGGTGAGCTTCACAGCGTCTGCGTTGGTCATCTGTTTGTCCAAAAGTGTGGTCCTGGTAACGGCCATGGCAGCCCTCACTGGCTTTGCGTACGCCACGCTGCAGACTCTACCCTACACGCTCACCTGCCACTACCACAAGGAAAATGAGGTAAATAGAGATGTCAGACACCTTAAACACAAGGAAATCCTGTTGAGGGGAAAATTGTTAATTAAAACTTTTCCTGTCTCATTTCAGGTCTATATGCCAAAAAGGAAAACCAAAACAGTGCATATAAATGGTATTACACCCAAGCGGGACTCTGTGTATTTGACTCCTGCAGAAGAGGAAGGAGAACTAAACCACAACGCGGGCACAACCTACGGGCACGCCTTCCTCGGCAAGGAAAGTTACGAGTACTACCCCGCTCCTCACAGCCAGAACGGCTCCTCTCACAGCCCTGGTGGCACCGAGAAGCCGGAGGACGCGGGGGCGGGGTTCGAGAAGCGCGGCGTGGGCTTGGACTTCGCCATCTTAGACAGCACCTTCCTCCTCTCTCAGGTTTTCCCCACCCTCTTCATGGGCACGATCGTTCAGTTCGCACAGTCCGTCACTGCCTACATCGCCTTCTCTGCCATCTTCGGTGCTGTCGCCGTCTACTTAGCCGGTCAGATCGTCTTCGACCAAAAGGAACTGAAAAGCTGATGCTTTGATGAAAAAAGATGTAGGAGTAATGACGGAATCAGAAAATATCAATCAATTATTCAGGTTCCATGCTGGAGGAACTCAACAATGCACTACTGTTCCCAGAATGCCTTGCTCTTGTACTTTGTGTTTGCTTTTTTGCAAAAGTGCTGTGTTGAGGGTGTGTGTGTGTGTGTGTGTGTGTGTGTGTGTGTGTGTGTGTGTGTGTGTGTGTGTGTGTGTGTGTGTGTGTGTGTGTGTGTGTGTGTGTGTGTGTGTGTGTGTGTGTGTGTGTGTGTGTGTGTGTGTGTGTGTGTGTGTGTGTGTGACGAGAGAAAGTGGGTAACGAAGGAAAACGTGTTACTGGAGATGTGTTGTCAAGCAGTGACATGCGGTTCCTGTTACAGCAGGGATTGTTACCCTTCAGGTCAGGTGGTGTACTCGTACAGAATGCTATTGACTTCTAGTAATCTCTCTAAACGTTGTGTTGTGACATTGTTTCTGTCCATCATCCTTTTCCTCAGGTAACAGCAAACAGATTTACTGTAAAACTCAACCTCTGATACACTGCATCTCACGTTTTATGGTTGTAATCCTCTGAGTAGTTTGTTCTCAAACGCAGTATTTGCTTGTACAGACTAACTGTAGTATGCTGCTCTGGAAACTGGTCTTCTTAATGAGACGGGCTTGTTTCCTCACAACGGCAGAATCAGTAAATTATTGCAATGTTTCTACCTATTCAGAAAATATATTTACAAGTGGGACCATTGGACTTGTCCATCCAGCATCAAAAACTACACACTATCTATTATTGTGACTCCATCAAGCTAAGGGGACTTGTGAGAGATACTGTTTTTAAATTGTCAGAAATGTCCTTTTTAAAACTTTTAGACCTGTCAAGTTCTAAAAAAACCTGCTTCCAAGTATATTTTATTAAACCTCCCTTGTCTTAGGAATAACATCATCTTTCACCCTCCATGCCCTCAATTGTTACACATTTTTTTGCCAAATATTTGAACTCATGACGTCATCAGGACAGTTTGCTCAAACTTGACAAAGCCCCTGAAGAGCCACAGAAGGCTGTTTTCCAACTGTTTTTGTAGGCCCTGGAGTGCTCTCTCCTGGTGAGTAAACTGACCTTTATGTGTACAGCTGTTGACGGAGTACTATTGAGTGCAGGGGTGGGCCATCCTAGTCCTAGGGCCAGTCTGGGGGCAGGCTTTTGTTTCAACCAAGCAGTCGGAACCCCTGATTCTACTAAAGAAGGTCCATAGTAAGCACTGTAGTGGTTGACTAGTAGAATCAGGTGTGTTACCGTTTGGTTGGAACAAAAAACGGCAACTCCACCGGCATCCAGGATCAGGTTAGGCCACCCCTGATCTAGCGTCATTTATTAATGAACGGTTTTACTGTATATATCCTGTATACAAACAGACTGCACATCCCTATGGGAATGTTGTTATATGACCTGTTGAGGTGCGGTTATCGACTGTGGTGGTTTCAGAATGAGGTCGTTTACTGGAATGCTGCATCAAATTACCCCTTTGTAGTAAAATAATCAAGAGTAGCGGTGGACTGCTCGTCCCGTCCAACTCTGCTTCTGATCAGGATAGTCGTCTCAGGTTAGCGTCTCCACCCTGTTTATATGCCACTGATAAACCCCCCCCCCCCCCCCCGCTGCCTAAACCATCACGTTTTACTGTATTCTCAAATGACAATCCAGGACATCCAGTCGGGCTCGTTATGTAATGCTGTATGCTGTAAACATTTCGGCTGATGCGTCACGGAGGCCCATTCCTCAAAGACCAAAAGGAGTCATGCAGTAAATGGACAAATTTGGTTACTGAAAGTGATTTGAGAGTAGGCACTGTATATTGATGGGCTGGAGGCCAAGAGATGTGTGTGTGTGTGTGTGTGTGTGTGTGTGTGTGTGTGTGTGTGTGTGTGTGTGTGTGTGTGTGTGTGTGTGTGTGTGTGTGTGTGTGTGTGTGTGTGTGTGTGTGTGTGTGTGTGTGTGTGTGTGTGTGTGTGTGTGTGTGTGAGAGAGCGTCTGTCTGTCTTTCTGTCAGTGTGTGTGTGTGTGTGTGTGTGTCTGTCTACATAACATGGAGGATAATCGGTGAGAAAGGATGAGTAATTAAGTGTGAGGCTAACGAAAGGCGATATGACTGGAGTGTGTGCGGTTATAATAAACTGTACTGATGCTGTATGTTGGGGTGTGCTGTGGCCTCCAGTGAAAATTTTCAAATTGGCCAGTCGGTGTAAACGCCACACCAGCGTTGCAACCAGAAGGATCCTGAAGGATCTAATTGCCTGCAGGGGAAGCCGAAACAGGAGAGGATTTGTCATGTTTACACGGCTGCATAGAACTCGAAAAAGAAAAAAAAAACAAAAAAAAAAAAGAATGATCCTCAGTGATCTTCCCCCCCTTAAAATAAAAGTAAATATTGTCTTGCGGAAGTGTCGGAAAAAAGGTTGTTTTCAAGTGCCTGTACATTTTTAAAACTTTTCTTTTGTACATATGTATTTATTTATTATGCCTTTATTACAAAATTAGCACGTATTAAACTATTGGCCTCTTTGGCATTTGTCCTGGGTGCAAGGATGAAGGCTGTGAAAAAGATAAATTATTTGTATAGCCTAGATGTGGTATAGAAGCATCCTCAAAGCTATAATTTATTTTTAACATTACCCATATTATCCTGTAGCTTTGACAACATCAGAGAGCCCATCGCTGATGTCCGCTGTCTCAGTATGTTTCAGATCAGCTGCCGATGAGAACACTCAACACTTCAAGTTATCAGATTCTCCCTGTGGATATTATTCATGTTGGATAATGGATGCATCGGCTGAAAACGCAATTCATACAAATAGGATGCTTTGCTATGATTTTTTTTTCGTGTGCAGCTGGTGCGAATACATTAAGAAATCCTTTGTCAATACTGCTTTATCTGGGTCTTATATAACCACTTGTTTCTTATCAGAGCTCTGTTTATTGTTTAATCTGACAGATAAACACTACAGATATCTTTAACTGAATGGGAGAGGTTGTTTTCAGTACCTATTGCTCGCAACCAAATGTTTGACTTAATACAGCAAAGTGCCAATGGCCAGAAAACCACAAGGCCAGAAAAAAACATTGTGTGTTCTGATGTGATTGATCAGGGTTTATTTTTTTAATCACAACGTTAGTAATCACTGTCATTAATGCATTCAGCCATAACAAAAAAAAAACTTCCTTTTATGTTGTTCATCATCAGATTGTGTATAAATATGCAGTTACCAAATAGATTTTATACAAAATAAAAGAACTGCATTCTGAATGAAATGTTTCCTTGAGTAATTTTATTTACTTGAGCATTCTGGAACAAAAAAATCTCCCTTTAAAGCTTTAATGCAGTTTGGTCTGTACTCACAATGTCACTAATGGCTGTGTGGGGAAATAACTTGGAAATGGTGCCATCCTTTGGACATCTTGGGGAAGTGATGTGTGAAAAGAGAGAGAGAGAGAGAGAGAGAGCCCTGGCCCCACTGACGCATGGGCATGCTGCTGCTGGCATTATCTGTTACATGGAAAAGACCAGAGGCCTTCATGTTGCAGGGAATGGCATGCTGACAATGTGTGCCATTTCATGACGGGCCCTCTCCGGCCTGCTCCTGGCAGTTCCTCATGAATGCACCATGGGTAACGCAGGGTTTATGGGATGTAGACCCACTTAAATGTCCTCTTTTTTTTATTATTATCATAAATACACCACTCGGGGCCCTCCTATAGGAGCTGAGACGGATCCAGTGTCTTGCTCAAAGGACACGTCAGCAGCAGGGCGGATGCTTCGCTGCCACTTCAGGTCCTGAACCCTGATCTTTTGAAGCCGATGTGTCATTCTCAAGGCTCAAAACACAGGTTTCACTGTGGAAAGTTCTTGAAAAGGCGAACGCAGAAGAAGGTGGTGGGGAGAAAAACCCGCAAGGGCCCTGTCATTGCTCTCCAGTGACAAGTGGCCCTGTTTTTACACCTTCCTTCTAAATAAGGAAGCTGCCTGACAGACATATGACCTGCGACCCAATTTGGGAGCGGCCTCCAAGCGCCCCGCCGCGTCCCACGGCCGCGGAACGCCACCAATGAGCTTTCCTCCCTTCCATCCATCCCAGCACTGACAGGACTGACTATTTCCACTCAACTCTCCACAGACTTTGTCTTTTTTTTTCTCCTGCTGTCAGCACCTCTCTCTACCCTTGAATTATCCCAGCGGTGAAGTCAGCATGATGTCATCCAGGGATGCGAGCGCCCTGGAAAGGTTGAAACAAGGCTTTTGGTGAGTGGTACAGGGTTTATACGGAACTCCTCAACCGAGAGGAGACAGGAGAGAAAGAGAGAGAGTGTGTGTGTGTGTGAAGGGGAGAGATAGAGAGAGAGAGAGGGGCGCGGAGGAGCTGCGAAACATGGTAATCACCAGCACCAGCACCAACCTCACCATCACCATCACCTCCAGCGCTGCCGCGCACTCTCCCGTCTCCTCTCCTCCTCCTCCTCCTCCTCCTCCTCCTCCTCCGCGCCGCGGCTTGCGTTTCATGCCCAAAGCCCTGATCCGCGCTCCCAAAATAACCCGCAGCCGGCATGCCGAAGGAAGCAAAACAAGAAGAGCGGTATTTTTAGGGTCATTAATTTCGACCACGTGGCCCGAAAGGTAAACCGGATGGCCGTTGCGCAAAGGCTCCTCGTCAGTATGTCCTGCGAGGCCGGCACGCCGCACTGGACGCTGACCGCCGCGGTCCTCCTGGGCTTTCTGCTGGGGATCGTGTCGGCGTACCCGCTACCGAGCGGCGGCAGGACGAACGCAACTTTGCTGGAGAAGCGATGGGAGACCCTGTTCTCACGCTCCGTGCTGGGGATCTCCGGGGAGAAACCGGAGCTGAACTGGGAGAGCGACTATCTGCTGGGCATCAAAAGAGTGCGGAGGCTCTACTGCAACGTGGGCATCGGGTTTCACCTTCAGGTCCTCCCCGACGGCAGGATAAACGGTGCACATAATGAGAACCAGTACAGTGAGTTATATACCTCCACCGATGTAATGCAATAGACATAATAAGAGCAGCACAGTCGATACGCATGGATCTGTCTATACCCCCCCTCTATTCATTTGCATGATCATATGTCATCCCACTCCGAGGGAGCATTGGATTTCTTCCGCGGCACTATTAAAAACAAGTATCCATCAGTGCCGAACACCCCCCCTTCCTCACCCTTCCTCCTCCCCCCCCGAGCTCAACCATGACATGAATGTATGGACGCTTTTAGACACAACTTATTTTTACGCAGCCCCCCCCCCCCCCTCCCCCCTCCCCTCCCTGCTGAGGGCGGCCCAGCTTGACCAATAGCCAGCCGCGCGTCAGCGGCGATTAAACTGCGATTAAATTGCGATAAAGCGAGAAAATTGATTGACAGCAGGAGGAGGGGAGGAGGGAGTGTAGGATGCTGAGGGGTGAAAGATGCAGAACAAAAGGCTTCGAGCATGCTGCGCAGCAATCTGCAAAGGTTACACCCATTCCAGACGCAGAGAGAGAGAGAGAGGGGAGCACAATGCGCACCCACTCCGCCGGGTCGGCTTTTCCAGCGTTTACTCTAACCTGTGCGTTCTTGTCATCAGGTCTTATAGAGATCTCCACGGTGGAGAGGGGAGTGGTGAGCCTGTACGGGGTGAAGAGTGAGCTGTTCGTCGCCATGAACAGCCGCGGGAGGCTGTACGGAACGGTAGGTATGCTCGGCGTTTTCACGCATTGTCCGGCGGTGGCAACTTTACGCGAATCTGACAGTAGGGACGCACCTCGCGGCTCCATCCGCCTTTTTTTTTGACGCCTGCCAGAGAGAGGAGGCCTGCCTCCTGTTGTGAAATCCATATATTTTTAATTTTCTCAGGATCTTATACAGCTCTATTTCAAGCAAAGAGGAGGAGGAGGAGAGGGGGGGGGGGGGTAGGCCCGGTGGCCTATGGGTAAATAACGATGAGGTTAACAGATGCTGCGTGAGGAGCAGGGAAAACCCCTCCTGACGCAAAAAGACACCTGTCAGCAAAAGTTGGAAATCGATTTTGACGGCAAAGGTTTTTTTTTAATGCACGTGTCTGGCAGGCAAAGGCTGAGCTGTCCCCACCACCTCTGACCTCTAAAACAAATATCTGACATCCAATACTAGAAATCGCAAATTTGGAACCTTTCAAGGGGTCGAGGCCGCTACAAGGACAGGTCAGAGCAGCTCTTGGTTTCTTACGTGTTGCCGATCTCTCAAAATAAACCTGAGTTTATAAGTATAGCAGAATCTATTCTTATGATCCCAATATCACTGGGATCACAATCACATAACACATATTATACTTGCTGAATGGTGAATAATAATTATCAGTGTCTGCCTTTTTTCTGTCCTTTACTTATTAAAAAAATGTTGTATCAATTATGGTAATAATGGGCTGTAAAATAAAAGTAAAGCATATAATGATGCTGTGTAAATGTAATCCTTCTGCTTTAGTCAAGTATTAGATGTTTTGTGTGAGAGAAACATGACTTTATAGGTGAGTTTTAAATATAAATAATAAAAAAAATCCTAAATGAATGGATGAAACATGAGCCTGAACTTTTTTAATTTCCTCCCACAGTTATGGTTCATTTGTAGAATTCGTGCTGATAACCTGTAGAAGATGCAATTAGTTTGCTTCTATTAATAAACGTGCAGGATGGTGGACACCTTGTGTTTGGTAGAGCACAGCTGACGCGTGGCTGTCTGTGGCCGACCTGACAGACAGAATGCGAGTCGGTTATTTGGTCATGAGTGATGAAGCGTTAGCTTGTGAGCGGGCGGACGATCTGATAAGAGATTGAATTAGGCCACATGGCCTCCGATGGGGAGGATTTTCTCTGCCGCCGTGCACAGTGCGAGTCAGGGACTGTCAGATCAGCACAGCAGAGCGGCCACATGGTTCTCTGTAGTGGCAGGTACTTGGGTTTAATGAAGAAAAACAGCTATCAGTGTTTCCTTTGGATCCCAAATCTTCCTGGCGTGCCCTTTTCTGGTATTAAAGAATATGATAATTTCAGCTTATATTATGGTTGAAAAGGTTTCCTCTAGATTTTAGATTTGACGTGTCCATTTACAGTAATAGTTTGACATTGTGGGAAAAATGCTTATTGACTTTCCTGCAGACATCCATTAAGTTAGTTTTGCAAAAAGTTAGCTAGACTTTGTCCAAACAAACAATCTACCTTCCAGACATTTTAATCTCTCTATTTAACACATTATATTATTATATTATCTGTGTAAAAATATGTTTTATTTTTAGGAGGGGTTTTAAGAGGTCCAGACTAAACAAATAAGATGGTAATTAGTGATCTTTAGGTGGATTTCATTGTCTGAGACTGAGCTTTGCTCGCTGTGTGCCCTTGTTTCCTTTATGCTACGCTGAGCTGAGAGGTTGTTTATATTTAGCATAGGGACACGATTATGGTGTCAATCATTTCATCTAACCCTTGGCAAGAAAGCGAATTTGCTTTTTCCAAGAGTATAACCGTTTCCTTAAATTGGGCTTATTTTCTTCTATGACTACAATAGAAAAAAAGAAAACGGCTGCTTTGTGTAGGCAAACATATGTTTTTCAAGGAGGACTCTAAATGCATCTCAGTATTTCTGTAAAAGCACTAAATGCTGCTGTGAGAATAAACAAGCATAACCCTATATTGTCTACATGTTAATTGTTTCCATTCCTATGTCTCTAAATCTAAATTCAGCATTATATTTTTGTCCACCGCTCAGGATCCTTAGAGAAGCAGTTCTGTAGCTTCGTCCCGTGCTCATACGAATGCCTCGCTGTCCCGTGTCTCTGTCCTCCCCAGACATTCTTCCATGACGAGTGCAAGTTCAAGGAGAGCATGCTCCCGAACAACTACAACGCCTACGAGTCCCTGGTCTACAGAGGCTCCTACATAGCACTCAGCAAGCACGGCCGCGTGAAGAGGGGCAACAAGGCCACCACTGCCATGACTGTAACGCACTTCCTGCCCCGGATATGACGAGCAAAGACTGGCAATAACAAACGTATTTGCACATGTGGATTACTTCCCAGGTAACACGAATACCGTATACGTACGTACAAACACAAAAAGACAAAAAAGGACTGTAAAAGAAAGAAATACATTATATCTGATAGTATTTATTCAAACTTTATATGTATATTTGGGTAGCTTACTTTGTATTAGAAACGACGGAAATGCCATTCTTTGCTGCTTTTTATGATTTTTCTCCATTTTGTGACGAGAAGAGGATGGAGAGGCTTCACCTGTCCCCTCACTTTATATGGGTGCTTGCTGGAATGGGCCGAGTCCTTTGCCCTGTCAGTGGATGAGCGTTCGTCCTTTTGGAAATGAAACGGATACGTTATTACCTCAAAGCACCATATCCGGAGATGAAGAAGATGAAGAAAAAGAGAAATGTGTGCATGAAATTTCTACAGAGAAGAATGCCTGTTTACTTTTAAAAGATTTTTATTATTTATTTATTTATTTTTTTTCCTTTTGGTCATCCATCATGGACTTGGACATTTCTCATCCCCTCTATGTTTGATAGTATTTTCTAGAGCACTTGCGAACGTTGGCAGTGTGTGTGTGTGTGTGTTTTTTTTTTTTTTTCTCTTGTCATGAGGTGGCGGTGCCTTGGATTCCTACTTTGCGGCCCTCTTCCCCCCTTTGCATGCGAGAAACTTGGTGCTCGAGTCAGAAATAGGAACGAAAGGCGAGTCATCCCTCCCTCAGACACCGCTGGGGGGGCGAGCTTTAAGTCCAATTTCTAGAGGGCCGGAGGTTTTTTCCGCTTTATTTATTTTCCATAATTAGATCAATTACGTTATTGAGACTCTATGCACAGGACCCAGCGGAGCCTCTTTTGTTAATATCAAAAAGCTAGATTTACCCCCCACCCAACCCACCCCGAATCATGTCCAAGGGAGCTTTGACAATCCCAGGTTTTATTTTCACAACTTTTCTAGCCGGATCATCAGGCCAGATCGAGTGTGTGCGCGTGCACTGTATACTGTATGTGTGTTTATTTAAAGTATGTATGTGGAGCAGTCCACTTTGAGAGCTTCTTAATTTAAAAGTAATTTTTTTCTCTTATCGTGGAAGGTCAAGTGGGCATCAGTGTAGCAGAATATCATAGACCTGACACTATGAAGCAATATGTTCTCCATTTCTGTCTGCTCTATGTTATGTGTCCCCAGTTCAAATTGACTTGGTGCATTTTGGTTCGCAGACTTATGTTCTTGTAGTCGATGACTCAAGTGAAAAGTGACAATGGGAGCTTGTTTGTCTTTTACACTGGTTTGAAGATTATTTGGCACAGCGTTTATGCAGAAAGTAGTGGACGCCACTGAATTCACTGTAAATGGGAACGTCTACTGTGTAAATGGAAGCTGTTTATGCTTCTGAGATTCGTGAACAACTCTTCAGGTAACTCAGCCTGTCTGAAAATTCAGATGGATGCGGATTGCGCTTACTGGTCTCAGATTTCAAAGCTTTTTATGCATTATTCAGATCAGCCGCTGAGTCGCAGCACAGCTCATTGTGAAAAAGAGAAGAATATGGGCAATGTTGCACGAAGCAGTGAACCAAAGGGTTATAATGGAGATGTTCATGTAGGCTTTGTGTATGCAGCATACTTATCCTCCTCTTTTGTTTGCATTGTGAAAACAAAGGGAGGGGGGCAGGCAAAGGTGACAATAGCGATGATGTACAGACGACTTATACGCGACTCTGCATGTGGCCCTTTGTTTGCTTAATGTGATGAGGATGAGAATAATGGCAGTAAAATACCTGACCGACAAGTGGCTGCCCAGTGGTGGAAGAAGTAGTCATGTCCTTTACTTAAGTAAAAGTATTAGCAGCTAAACACAGCCATTTAGGCTTTGACTGATATATTAGCATATATCGTCACCCTAAAATAATGGCCTATGTATATTTTTTAAAGCATAGCTCATTTAAAGCATCCAGTTTTGATGAGTTTTTGAAACCTGACATGTGGCAAATTTTCAATGAAGTGCTGACACTCAACATGTTTAATGGACTAAAGATCCTGGAACTTCCTTTCTTTTTTTTATTTGGCTACATATTTATTGAATTTATTGATATGCACAGCACTTTATATTAAATTAATTATTATTAGTGTATACCTTTACACTAAATGACTATTCATTATTATAGCCTATACCCTTTATTGATCCAAGACTCGTGTTTGAGTCAATGAATTTTATCTAGTACATAGATATCCAGTCTGAGTGCCATCCATTTATTTGTTTGTATTGTAGGTCGTGAGCCTTTTATTGAGTACTGCACATTACTATCAAGTGTGTCTGTACGTAGCTTATCTCCAATTATGACAATGCCCAATGATGATTTAATAGTTTAGCGCTAAAAGTTGCTAATTTTTCTAAATAAGCTTGCAGTCTAAATTACTCAAGACACTTTCTAAGGCTGCGTTGAGCTGCCTAAATAAAATGGCCATTGTCCTATAGGGCATAAAGAGTATGATCCTTTCAATCCGGTGACTTTACCAGAGCATCATCAAGAGATGATTTAGGCCAAAAACCCACTTTTGTCAAACAATGACACTGGCCATTATTTTATTAGGGCGACAATATGACCTCATTAAATTATTAAAGGGGCCCTGTTATAAAAAAAAAAAAAGACTTAGTGCTTGTGTATAAAAATGTGCACACACACACATGTGCACACACACACTGAAATAAGACCAACCAGTCATCGTGCTGTGGTCTGGCCTCCTCTGTAGTGTGGCTGAAACTGAAGTGGAAGTTAAAAGTAACCGCTGCTGGATCCATGTAGCCGCCATGACACCTGCAGTCCTTGTACCTAACTCCTGTTTCTCGAACGGACCCCATTCAAAGCAGAGAGGGCGTTTCAGTAGCGAGTGTGTGAAAGTGCCTCGCTGCTTCAAGTCAAACTAAGTGCTTTTGGACATTAAAATGTTATTTTTTTTTTAAAAACTGGTAAAATAGGGCCCCCACACTGACGCATCAGGGCGTGAGCAGCATGTTCATCTTTAACTCTGTGTTGCATTTTAAAGCTTATTATGTTATCCATTGTCTTAAATCTTCATCTGAACATTAACTGAAGCTGTACATTAATGTAGTGGAGTGGAAAGAACAAAGCAGCATAACTTGGATATATTAAAGTACCAAGTACTTCAAAATGTTGCTTAAGTAATTACTTAAGAAAATGTACTGCGCTACTTCCCGCCACTGTGGGCTCTTGTCCATCTGAGCCATTTCTGTACCGAGGTCGGCGCCGTGAGCCGTTCTGTCCCGTGGTACTGACGTAGCTATATTTGCTGCTCCATCTCCACCACTTTTCCCCTTGTTGCTTGAACAGAGCTCTGTGATCAGGATGAGAACGGCGTGCGTTTACTGGAATGTGCAATGAACGCAGGTGCTCGCGGATCTGCACAATTCTCAGAGTCTCTCTGATGTTGAAATTAGGTGCAATTGTTTGTGATTATTTCAAATTCAGTTGTATTTCGGTACTTGACCTGCAATATTCTGTGAGTAGCAAAAGACTCATAGAAATATGATTCTAAGAAAAGCAGCATGGCTCTTATGCTCCTGTAGATAAATGTTATCATATTTTACCTCATGCCCTTTCTCACGTTACTGTAGCACATTGACAAAATGTCTGTGAGCAATGGTTCACATGCCCTTTAAGCTCCACTTTACGTCTAGTAGCAGAGACAAATGTGCAGAATCTGGTCTGTGTGTGTGTGTGTGTGGGTGTGTGTGCGCGCGTGTGTGTGTCGGACTGAGCGCACGCATGTCATGTTGTGTTTCTGCCACAGATGTAGAGATGGCATTAGATCAATTTACCCTGAGTCAGGAATAACAGGGCATTGTCTGACTGTGCACGCTGATGTACTGTACTCTCCTCACGCGAGAGGAGAAACGCCAGAGAGGCAACACAGAAACTACTGAGGACGTCCGTCCAAAGAGAAGACCGTCGGTGGTTTGAGCTGGTCGTTATGTAGCAAAAGGCCAGTTAAAGGGGATAAAAAAAAAAAAAAAATGTGTGGTATACTGAATACTGTGATCGAAGAGAGCAACGTGATAGTTGGAGGATGTCACCTTTAATGATTTTGAATATCATCACCACTGATAACTGTGTTTTTTTTGTGATTTTTACCTTGAGCTTTTTATCACTCAGACTGAATAATCAGCCATTATCACTAATAATCAGAAAATGATCACCTGCAGCTTTCTATTTATATATATATATATAAATAGAGGTGCACATTTTTTTCTGCGGTGCATTCACTGAGCAGGGGTACGTGCTGTTTTCCCCTGCAGTGCTTCCATCCAAACAGACTTACCCACAAAATTGAAAGCACTTGTTCTTCATGTCCATGTTGTGTTAATACCTGTGTGTCACTTCTGGTTTACGGTGGCGTTTTTTCAGAGGACACCGTCAACCGAACAAACAATTTGATATGGAGTGGCAGAATGGGAAAGTTGCGGCGTCTGTCTCCTCGGGCTGTACGGGACACCTGACTGATGAGTGGATGTTATAGGAACTTTAAGTTAATGTTAACACCAAAAAAAGAAAGAAATACAACTCTGCTGCAAGTTCTACAACTTTTGCATGATGTTTTTTCAAGGCACAAAAGGCTGTATGATATTGCATTAACTGAGAGAAGGTAACTGGTAAGAAAAACGTCACTTGTCCCCATTTACTCCTACTTCCTAAATTCCCTCTTAAGCATATGGAGTTCTGAATGGACTAGGTATGTGTTACCCCTTTTTTGATTAAGGATCCAGTGTCTGGATTTTGCCATTGTGCTTATCATACCTGTTCAGCTGGTTTTAATGTGTGTTGGTTCACAGGGAACTGGAGGTCTGTGGGAGGATCTGGGATCAGATTTGTGTGTGTGTGTGTGTGTATTTATGTGTGTGTGTGTGTGTGTGTGTGTGTGTGTGCGTGTGTGTTTCCCTGTGTGCCGGCAGCCTTTATGTTTCTCTCTCTCAGTTTTCTATTCCTGCACTGAGGGGAGAGTGCGTCTTCTGAGTCCCCCTCCTCTTTTTTAACATATACCTCACCTTCTGCCTTAGTTCCGATTATTGAAATGATTGTAAATTAGTTTGAAACAACAGACTTCTCCAATCATTTGTTTCTGAAAAATATGATGACGAGTAAGTAAAATACTATATTACAAATGGTTTTCCTTTTATTTTTGTACGTATGTGCTGTGCACAGCAGTCAACTGTATTCCTGAAATGATAATAAAAGAAGTTTTGTAAAAGCGGTTGTGATCGGATGCTTTAAAGGTGCACATTTGACTTATTTCGTGTTTCATGGTCCTGAGTCGTGCAGACTTGCTATTATGATATAATTTCAATCCGCTTCTGGCAAACCCAAGCTAACAGGGACGTAACAATTATATGGACAAATGTGAAAAAAATTAACTGTTTTTAGACACATTAGTGTAGATAATTTCAGAACAATCTACTGGTCTAGAAAATCTAGAACTATGAAATTTATGCCATTTTCTTTACTAATAATTTAATTGTAAATTGAATAAGTATCTAATCACAGCTAAGGGCCAAGCTCCGATATTTCTGTGGCTGGTGAATTAACGTGCAGAGAGAAAATAAGTGTCCTTCTATAGATGCTCACTGGAGAACAACACATCAGGCTGAAGAGACGCTGTCTAGTCTAGTGGTGGCAGAGAAGCAATTAAATAAACTCCTGCGACTAATAAACTGAGCTTTAAGGTTTCCAAGGTCACACTGATGAATGTCAAAGAAAAGCATTGCATTTCTGTAGAAATTCAAAGGGTTGGAAAAGAAACGAGAGGCTGACTAAGGTGTGAAGTTAATTAATAAACAAGGAATGAGTCGCTCCCCTTAATACATCATTTAACATCATTTTGGCACAACAGACTCTACACTGTTTAGAGCTGCTTTACCTTGTCACCTCGTGATTAGTGGATGTCTGGTTGAAATCAACTTTAAAAAGAAACTTCATGTGATTTTTAGGGACCCTGCTGTTCTTACCTCACTCGTTCTTTTTGACCATGGACATCGTGTAGAGATAGAGAAAGAGAGAGAGAAACTCTGCACTCTCTCTGCACTCTCTCTTCATCCTTTGCCGTATCTCTTTCCCCTCTCCCCTGATGCAGCCTCTGCAGCTACAGACTCATTCACTGTGTTAAACATCTTTAGGTCGAGCGAGCCAGAGTAAATTTTCGCCTCTGAGGTAGAAAACAAAAAAATATGGTTTGTGTATTTCCATTCAGAGAGCAATTGCACTCTTTCATAATGACGAAGCAGTGTCTGCAGGAATCCCACCTCTGCAACTCTTACCCACTGAAAAACAGGCAGGCGTTCGTGTCATTTTGGTAAATGAGTTAGCCAGTTTATCGACCCTCTGTTTAAAAAGGCCTGTTGGACTTTCTCCTCCTCCAGTAGCTGCCCATACACCAACCTGAGCATTTGTTTTGCTAGAGTAAAGAGAGCACGGCCTCCCCATTGATCATGCAACCGGCTTTCCTGTCACTCTTACTGATTTCTGTACATGTGTCCGTACCTGTGGGTTGTAAACCGAGGCTCCAGGATCCAGAAGAGCTACGGCACCATCAGCAGGGCAGGTTCCACACGGAGGCACTTGCAGCTGCATCAGGCGGCGCGGGACGTTTCTACCTGGAGATGAGTGGATCCACGAGAAAAGGCATTCACCGTGGTGATTTCCTGGGTAAGGCTGCTCTTATCCCATCTTATTCCCCAAACATATTCCCTAAGCAAATTCCTACATTTCAGAGAGCAGGCGTAGAGCTTCATTCAATCGATGCATTCATTTCATTTACACGTTTACATATATGCTCTGAAATGTTTTGAAAGAAAGAACATAAAAATTTACATAAGATGAATGTTTGGAAATGTGTCGTATTGCTGGAAGTACTTTCAAACATATGCGGTAGTTACATGCTTGAGGCATTTTTTTTTTTGCATGTCATCTGTACAAACAAACAAGATTTGCAGCGGCCAACGTTTCATTTAAACCATTCTGTTTCTATTCTGAATCCACAACCTATGAAATATATTTTTCAAAAGCCTATGCCGTTTTTTTTCTCCCATGTATAACTAATTGTATTATGTTTAAATCTGTTTTCTTACAGTTATTTTACCAGTTAGAACAGACACAAGCAACTTTGTGTCAATATTTGATTTGAAAAGAAAACACTTTGTCTGTATGGACTCAAAGGGAGAGTTGTACATCTCGGTGAGTATCGTTTTTCTTTTTTTGTTTTATGCACAGAAGTCAGAAAAAAGGTCTAAAATATGTTGATTTTTCCAACTAAACAGAGACACAAGGACAGAGAAGACTGTCTCTTCCAGCGCATTTGGTTAGATTTGGCGAACCGCCGCGACGTGTTCTACTCAGCCAGAGGGGGCCGGCTGCTCAGGCTGGAGGGAGCTGAGCTGCGGGTCGCCCGCCCCGAGCCGCCTGAACCCATCTCAGCCCCGCTGGACGGATTCCTGGGTCCTCTGGCGAGGAGACGGCGGAGAAGCGAGGAGGTGAACCCCTCTGATCCACTCAGATCAGAATCGCATCCCTCACATTCTGCCAAGGATCTGAAGGATGCAGATCACGGGCAGCCTGAACAGGACCAGGCCGGCGCCGTGTCCAAGGAGACCATCACCTCCTGCGATGACCCCTTGCGGGTGTTACAGCCCAACGGGCCTGTGAGTCCTGTCAAAACCAATATCGCAGACAGGGCAGAACAGGACTAATAAGATACTGAACTTGGGTTTAAAAGGTGAAGAGTCAAACGAGAGGCTGCAAGTCATTATGTGTGTTCTGTTTGTGACTGCATGGTGGGAGAGGCGAACTTTTAGACACATCGTCCTGCATTCGCGGACTGCAGAATCAATGTGAAACAGAATGTGTAACAAAGGGCTGACACGGGACAATTGACATGGAATCATTAAAAATCTTAACAACTTCTGAGAAAATGTTCAGAATTCGTGTTCATGGCAGCGTTACACAGTAATGTACTCAAAGGCCTTGTTACATCACAGCAGCTTGTGCAGATCCTCTATTTGAATAGCAGATGGAGGATCAGTTTGGCAACATTCGACATAATCATGAGGCAAGTTTGGCCCGGCGTCCTGCTGCCCTTTGACCTCTTTTGTCAGTTAAATTTTAAACCTTGAGCCACATGTGGCAATATTTGTTTTGCATATGTAAAAATGTGTAATCTGTGAGTAATTATGAATATTTATGCAAAAAAAAAAAGATGTTGATACAGTAATGTTTCAAGAGGAGTTTAATTAGCAACAATCCACCAGTGCATTCTGTTGTTACTGAAAGGAACCGTCCTCTGTGTGCAGCCATTCATAAACAGGATCTAATTATATCAGGTGCCGGACACCAGTAGTCACAGGAATGAAAAATAAATGTATTTATTTATTGAAATATGAAAAATGATTTCCTTACTAGTCTGCTGTTATTTATATATTTGATGTCTTATTTCTAATGCAGGAAAAATAAAAATAATAAACTGTATTTGTATGTTCATTTAATGTATTTTCATGGAGTTGGGGCACTTCTACTTTTGTGTATTTGACGATATCCAATATGTATGAAATTTGTTTAGAATGTTGTTATGGAACTCGAAAATATTGGAACTGAACCAATGTCCAAATAAAGAAATACACACCAAATGCAAAAAGGCAAACACGATTAAAAATGTTCTTTGATTGATATATATAATAAATCTAAATGTAGAATCAACATCTAACCCTGTTGGCATGTCTCCATAGATACAGGAACATGCTAATAGCTAAATGAACAACAGAGCTTCAATCTGTCATATGTTTTATTATACAGTCCATTCCATTAGCCAAATGCTGTACAAGCTATTATTTAAGATATTTAAGAAATTATGTTTAACTACCATAAACTGTCCTGTCCAATACGAGTGGAGTGAAAAACCGCAGTAGAGAATGAGTACACACACAAAGTATAATGAGTTCTCGACATGCATCCGTCCTTATTGACCGAAGTGTTAATTCACAGCAATAAAAGAGTCACTGATTTCCAAAAAGTCAACATTGCTACAGCTCTGCTCTGTGTTCCTACGCACCACTGATGAACTCCTTGAGTTTAAATATAGAAACACAGTCTCATTATAGCACACAGCTGCCCACGTTTACAGTAATGAACAACCAGACGGCCACAAAGTGGTGATGACACAGCCCTGCAACACCAACCATCCATCTGAGGTTAAATGAAGGTGCTCAAACCACAAAACAGTGTTCAAATCCTGAAAAAAATAAGTTTTATTGATAGCCACTTTATAAATGATTAAGATATGTGTTCTTTAATTGCCATATTTGTGATTTAGGACATGTAAAGTGACCAAAATTTGTTTAGCTACAGAATCTTTTTTGAAAAAGACACTGCTATTTGTAAACAGTAACAAGAAATACAAAATACTTTTTTCTTTCATTATTATATCATAACATCCTTAAAATACCCAGTGGGAGAAATCTTATTGTTCATCCATTGATCTAAAAATGAGAAAAAAATGTGCCTTATAGTGACTAAATGTTAAATAAATACAGCAGCCGTAAAACATCTGAATCAAACTTTCAAGTATTTGTAGTTTTTTCTTCACTCATATTTCCATACATCATGCTACTACTAGTCGTTAACATTTCTAACATGGTCCCCCCTGTGCATGAACACACAACGGATCCCTGACAGATTGAAAGTGTTGCCCGCTTGTCTCAGGGTTAGTATAAACCGACAGAGGCCCGTGTTGGGACTGACAGAGAACATGTGCGCTCTGTCAAACCCTGGAGGCAGCGGGCAATGCAACTCCTCCACAAAGTAGCGCACTGCCACAGACATGAGGGCCCCATGGGTGACCACCAGGGCGTGGACGGGGACACCCCTCAACCCGTCCTCTGCCTTTCCCTCCACAGGAGATGCTTCTGCTGCCACAGGTAAGGAGCTTTCACCCTCCCCTCCGTCAAGACAGTCTTGGAACCCGATTTGCTGGAGCATTTTCGCCAAAAACTCTTTGACCCGCTGCTTCACCTGAACAGAGTAAAAAAAAACAGTCATGAGGTTTCTCATCAAAAAAAAAAAAAAACACATGCCAACTCCAGTTTCATCCTGACTCAACGACCTGCAACTGGTGAAGGAAACCGGGAGGAAGGCCTGTAGCCGACAGTGATTGGGACGCTCGGTGCTTACGTCAACCCTATCTTTGTATATCCGCATCATCATCGTCATCTTCCTCATCATGTCCTGGTCACGTACGGTTGGACCAGAGTTAACGTCCAAGCTGAGATCTAATGGATGAGGCCTGTCAAGGTATCTCTTAAATAGAACATCCCTCCTTCCGACGCCCACACACACACACACACACATGCAAACACACACACACACCATCCTCCCACACAGACCTCTAACACGAAGCCACAAAGTGGTGACTTTTTAATCAGGGGCAGTGACGAACACTCCGCAGTTGTTTTGACAGTAGGAGGCATGTACTTTGATCCCCCTGATTCACACCAAGTGCTCTGGCAGATACAGAAGAAAGACAAGTATGTGGATGCAAAGAGGCCCTGACACACTACCACCTCACATCCTACCGGAGCCAGTGGCTTCCTGAGGAGGTGAGTGTTTGCTGCCACCTAGTGGCAACATGTTTCTCCATGACAAAACTACATTAACTGCTTTATTAAACTCTGTTTTCTCAATGCAGGATAAGGGGTGATTTATTTAAATCAAAGTACTCAAACGCCAAAGGGCTCTTTCTGTGACACTGTTGTATTTAGATTCTCTGCAGGATCATTATCTCATAAAGCTGAATGTGAAGGTTTAGCCACCGCTGATCATTTTCAAGATTTTCCTTTAATAATCATTGGCTGTTCAGATCAGCAATTTCAGTTAAATATATCACACAGCAGAAGAACACACTGATATTTGAGTAGTGAAAGGAGGTTTACAGGATTTACAGGAAGTGAGCAATAATTATTCAAACAATAGTAGCCAGGTATAAATTTGGGCACCCCAAAAAAATTACATCAATATTTAGTAGATCTATTCTCATCTAAGATGTGAAAAAACTTTTTAGGGGAGCCCAACATACGTTTATTAATCAAAGACCAACTTTGGGGCTTAATATATTTTTTAAAAATAAAATTGCAATAAATTTTTTGGGGAAAATGACAGATGGCACTGAAAGAGACATTTATCACTGACATTTGCCTCGGAAAGATATATAACCATTGTGTTTACACAATGAACAATGGATTTTCGGGGAACTGGCTATTCATATCAGAGAAAAATTCAGTTTTGACACATTATCGGATTTTGGGAGAGATATGAGCTTTTTCAATTGAGCTACAGTATGGCGATGTGCTGAACTGTAAGACTTTTGATGAATGATCTTAGGGTGACAGAAACCATTTTCTTTTCTCACCTCCTCCTGAGTCTCTCCCTCCGGAGGGGTGAAACCTGGAAACGGCTGACCAGCTGCCTTGGCCATGTCTTTCAAGTCCTGCATCCGCCCCCCCTCAGCTGTCCCAAAGCTCTAAAAAACAAAGAAAGAAAGGAGTGAAGTGAGGGTATTTATTCATAAGTACAAAACTATTAAATATTTTGTAAAGAAAGTAGTCACAGAAGAAGCGCCACTCACCACCTCTTTAAGTAGGGGGTCACATACCATGTGTAGATCAGAACAACTACTGTTGTGTTTCATGATTGTTTCAGCTGTCTGGAACAAAAAAATCACAATTATCCGATATATAAACGTGGCAGTAAAGCAGATGCCATTGTTTCTGTCATTTGATTTAAAAGTGAGACGTTCCATTAAATTCAGTGTAAATTCTAACCTGTAAAAACATACAGAGAATAAAAATGACTGTTCTTCCTTAGTGAAACTAAAACATGGTACCTGCCGGGCCCGCAGCATAACGCTGACAAACACATTGTTGATTTTGACATGTTTGAGATACTGGCCGGCAGCCTCCGCCTGCTTCAGCCCGACCTCAGACAGGGGCGAGTCTATGGTTTGGCCTGGGAGGAGGAGGAGGAGGAGGAGGAGGAAGGTTAGATACAGATAAAACACATCAGAAAAAGTCACAGATATGTTCTTTTAAGACAGTCCCTTTGTTAAAGCACATCTGATAGCATAACGAAAAGTAATGAAACAAGTAAAGAAAAGTAATTGACATAATTAATACTTTAAATCATACAGTACCTTGCACCATTCCATCTTTATTAAACTGTGTTTCCCCACTGCAGGAAAAAAATTATGTTTTTAGGTCAAAGTACAGGAACTCGCGTCATCAATGGTTAGAGACAGCTCTTACTATGCAAGTGCCGTATTTAGATTTCATGCAGGCCTATTATTATTATTATTATTATATTTGAAAGATGTTATTTTTGTGCATAGCTGCTTTGCTCAATGAACAGACAGTAGAACAGACATTAACCTGTCTGCAACGACTGGTTTTATTGTTGATTTATCTGCTAATTATTTTTTCATTAATTGTTTAGTCTATAATATGTCAGACAATAGTTAAGTGCTTTTACCTTCAAAACGCTTGTTCTGTTGGTCCAGCAACCCCAAAATCTACAATATTATAACAAAGACAAACACTGGATATTCTTAAATTTGCTACAATTTACTCATCAAATATCAAAGTTGAGTTTTCACCTGTTCCAACTGACTAAAGATTTCAGCTCTAGTGTTAACCAGTCACCATTCATTTATCCTATGGACTGCCGTTTTGTGGCAGTGCTTTAGTCATGAACTGTCAGGTGTGTGTGGTTTTCCACAGATCCGCTGGATCCAACTCCTGACCTAAAATTTCTTCAGACAACCATTGAACATACTGAGCTACCTGAACGGACATGTGGATAAAAGCTTTGTGGAGCTTTTCACTTCATATTTGGCTTTCCTACTGTAAAAGTAGCACATGTGGAATGAACCTAGAAACACAGAGTCATACACAACAAGCCAATGGATCAGTGCTGCAGACTTTGTTCGTTTCTATCACAGTTTGGGGTCTTTTCTCTTAATGGCAGACTTGAAACACGCAGAGGAAATAGTACAAGGAACAGTCAAAGCTTATACTGACAATTAGCAGGAACGCCTGACTTGAACGACAGTGGTTTTATACCTGGTGAAGGATTATCCGTTACTGTTCATCATGAACAGAAAAATGACAGAAAAACACCTAAGATTCACAGACACAAAGAATGCAGGAGGATGAGCTGATTCTCTAGAGACCACCTGATTAGCTGTTGGTTCATGTCTGTGCAGGCTGTTTCTTACTTTATTGTTTTTCTTCTGATGAAACAAGAAGTAAGAAGATGAGCACCTCACTATCAGGAGGAATAGCACAACAGGATCAAATTCTTGTTCAGGCTGAATTTATTCTTTCTGTTGATCTTCTTCTCAGAAGATATACAAATAGGAGAACAAGCACGTAAATGTTACAGGGCAGAAAAAAACTGATGAGCAAATCCTGAATTTGAAGAGTGATGGTTCAATTGCTGCCTGCTGATGAAAGCTTCCATCAAAACTCTTTATAAAAGTCTTTATAAAGACATTAGAGGACGTCTACCACCCCCCGCAGGCTGCTCTGAGTCAGTGTGCCCATTAAAACATGTCACACACACTTAAATCATCTATATGACCTTTGTTGTATAACATACTATAGTATGACCTTTTTTGAGTGACATAGTATATAGTATGACCTTTTTTGAGCGACATACTATAGTATGACCTTTTTTGAGCAACATACTATAGAATGATCTTTTTTGAGCTACATACTGTAGTATGACAATTTTTGAGCCACATAGTTATTTTGCCTTTTCTTGAGTGACATAGTATATTTTGACCTTTTTTGAGTGACATAGTATATTTTGACATTTTTTGAGCAACATAGTATATTTTGACCTCTTTTGAGCGAAATAGTATATTTTGACCTTTTTTGAGCAACATACTGTAGTATGACAATTTTTGAGCCACATAGTATATTTAGCCTTTTCTTGAGTGACATAGTATATTTTGACCTTTTTTGAGCGACATAGTATATTTTGACCCTTTTTGAGCGACATACTATAGTATTACCTTTTTTTGAGTGACATGGTATATATATATATAGTATGACCTTTTTTGAGCAAAATAGTATATTTTTGAGCCACAAAGTATAATATGACCTTTTTTGAGCGACATACTATAGTATGACCTCTTTTGAGCAAAATAGTATATTTTGACCTTTTTTGAGCAAAATAGTATATTTTGACCTTTTTTGAGCGAAATACTATAGTATGACATTTTTTGAGCAAAATAGTATATGATCTTTTTTGAACGACATACTATAGTCTGACCTTTTTTGAGCCACATAGTATATTTTGCCTTTTCTTGAGCGACATGCTATAGTATGGCCTTTTTTGAGCAAAATAGTATATTTAGCCTTTTTTTGAGCAAAATAGTATATTTTGACCTTTTTTGAGCAAAATAGTATATTTTGACCTTTTTTGAGCAAAATAGTATAATTTGACCTTTATTGAGCGACATACTATAGTATGACCTTTTTTTGAGTGACATAGTATATAGTATGACCTTTTTTGAGCAACATACTATAGAATGATCTTTTTTGAGCAAAATAGTATATTTTGACCTTTATTGAGCGACATACTATAGTATGACCTTTTTTTGAGTGACAGTATATAGTATGATCTTTTTTGAGCAAAATAGTATATTTTGACCTTTTTTGAGCAACATACTATATAGTATGACCTTTTTTGAGTAACATACTGTAGTATGACAATTTTTGAGCCACATAGTATATTTAGCCTTTTCTTGAGTGACATAGTATATTTTGACCTTTTTTGAGCGACATAGTATATTTTGACCTCTTTTGAGCGACATAGTATATTTTGACCCTTTTTGAGCGACATACTATAGTATTACCTTTTTTTGACTGACATGGTATATATATCTAGTATGACCTTTTTTGAGCAAAATAGTATATTTTTGAGCCACAAAGTATAATATGACCTTTTTTGAGCGACATACTATAGTATGACCTCTTTTGAGCAAAATAGTATTTTGACCTTTTTTGAGCAAAATAGTATATTTTGACCTTTTTTGAGCGACATACTATAGTATGACCTTTTTTGAGCAAAATAGTATAATTTGACCTTTATTGAGCGACATACTATAGTATGACCTTTTTTTGAGTGACATAGTATATAGTATGACCTTTTTTGAGCAACATACTATAGAATGATCTTTTTTGAGCAACATACTGTAGTATGACAATTTTTGAGCCACATAGTATATTTTGCCTTTTCTTGAGTGACATAGTATATTTTGACCTTTTTTGAGCGACATAGTATATTTTGACCTTTTTTGAGCAACATACTGTAGTATGACGTTTTTTGAGCCACATAGTATATTTTGCCTTTTCTTGAGCGACATGGAATAGTATGACCTTTTTTGAGCAAAATAGTATATTTTGACCTTTTCTGAGCTAAATAGTATATTTTCACCTTTTCTGAGCTAAATAGTATATTTTGACCTTTTTTAATCAACATACTATACTACAGGGGCAGAAAATCCTGTTTCTACAGAGATGCAGTGGGTGCAGGTTTTTGTTGCAACCAAACAGTAACACACCTGAATCCACTTAATAAAGGTCCTTAGCAAGAGCTCTGATGGTTGATGAGTAGAATCAGGTGTGACTGCATGGTTGACACAAAAACCTGCACCCACTGCAGCTCTGTAGGACCAGGGTTGTCTACCCCTGAACTATAGTATCTTTACAAACAGCAGAAAGACTCACTCAACTCATTTTCCAAGTGGTTACTCAATGTCATAATGAAACCTGGGGACAAAACACTTTTTTGTCAACTCGCTTAACTTTTACTTATTTATTTTGTCTTGTTCAATTAGTGCTCCTCTTTTCTATAGTCAACGATTCCACCTTTATAAACCCACTGGGGTTGGTAACTATAACTAACTAACTAACCAGTAGCTACTAATGACAGTGGATGGCTGCAGACATATCAAACGGAGTGGGCATGTTGGCTCACTAAACACTCATTATCGTTCACGTCAAGTTTAGTAGTTCACGTCAACATGGCTGCTGTGACAAAGGTCTTCTGGGCTGCATCAAAAATAGACCTGACAGCGCTGAGGTTTCAGCAGGCTAATGCTAACGCTATCCTACAGGTTAGCTAACGTGCTTAATGTCATATCGTTATTATAAGCGACTATTAACACTACTGTCGGTCCACGGAGCGTGCGGCAGCCATGGACTTTAATACAGGAATGTTACCGCACTTACTGTCGCACGAATGTTATCCCCAGAGTTAGCGCTGCCATCCTCCCGCAGTCGGTAACTTGCGCATTTACTTAAACTCTTTTTTGGACTGTTGTGCGTCTGGAGGAGAAGCCGCAGCTCCGGTAAACCAGGGCCGTGAACACAGCACAGGACGGGGGCGGACACGGGAACCACTGCTGTGTGTGTGTGTGTGTGTGTGTGTGTGTGTGTGTGTAGGGGGGTCATGTTCCTATATGACATTTATAGGTTATAGGTTAGAGCTGTTCATAGTTTATAGTCCAAAAAAGAACTAGTTCATAGCAGATGCACAGAAAGTAAATATTTAATCAGGTTTAACACTGATATTACATGTTAGATTTCATCCTTATATCAATTTTTGGATCCACATTTGCATTTTCACCCAAAATATGATGTTCATGAACTATCCTTCGCCCACTGGTGAGCTCAGCACTGGACCCTCTGCAGTTCGCCTACCGGCCCGGCATCAGTGTGGATGACGCTGTCATCTATCTGCTGCACCGATCTCTCTCCCACCTGGAACAAGCGGCGAGCACGGTGAGGATCATGTTTTTTGACTTCTCCAGTGCTTTTAACACCATCCAGCCTGCACTGCTGAAAGGGAAGCTGGAGGGAGCCGGAGTGGATGAGCAGCTGACGGCCTGGACCATCGACTACCTCACCAACAGACCACAGTATGTCAGGCTTCATGACTGTGTGTCTGAGGTGGTAGTCAGCAGCACGGGGGCGCCACAGGGTACAGTGCTCTCACCTTTTCTGTTTAGTCTGTACACCTCAGACTTCACCTACAACTCGGACAACTGCCACCTACAGAAGTTCTCAGATGATACGGCCATCATCGGGTGTGTATCAGATGGGAACGACCAGGAGTACAGGGGGGTCATCAACGACTTTGTCAGCTGGTGTGAGATCAACGCTCTCCAAATCAACGCCAGCAAGACAAAGGAGATGGTTGTGGACTTCAGGAGGAAGTCCCTCCCCACCAAACCGGTGAGCATCCAGGGAAAAGACATTGAGACAGTGGTCTCTTACAAATACCTGGGTGTTCACCTGAACAATAAACTGGACTGGACCACAAACACTGATGTCCTGTACAAGAAGGGCCAGAGTCGACTTCACCTGCAGAGGAGACTAAGGTCCTTTGGTGTGTGCAGGACTCTGTTGAAGACCTTCTACGACTCCGTCGTAGCATCTGCCCTGTTCTACGCAGTAGTCTGCTGGGGGGGCGGATGCTCAGACGGGGACAGAAGGAAAATTGACAAACTGGTACGGAAGTCTAGCTCTGTACTGGGATGTCCTCTGGAGTCGGTGGTGGTGGTGGGAGAGAGGAGGATGTTGGCAAAGCTGACATCCATCATGGACAACCCCCATCACCCTCTGCATGGGGTAGTGGGTGCGCTTAGCAGCTCCTTCAGCCAGAGACTCAAACACCCTCGCTGCAAGAAGGAGCGCTTTCGCAGATCATTCATCCCGACAGCAATAAGACTCTATAACATAACATAAACATAAACCTCACTGTAGTCACTGTCACTTTTTCACTGGTCACTTTTTTTCTCTTCACACTCACCCTGCACCTTAAGTGTGCATTGGCTATGTATGTATACATGTGGGTATGTGCGTGGATATGTATGTCCATATATATATATGCAAATATGTGTGTATGTGTATGTATGTAGGTATGTACGTCCATGTATGTATGTATATATGCCTTGCTTATGCATACTTTTTTCTTACTATTTATTAGCATTTTCTCTCCATTCTGTCGATAATGCATACTGTGTTGGCGGATTAACAAATTCTGCGAATTTGTACATTGTGTTGTGTGTTTTTTTTTATTTTTTTTAAGTTTTTTTATCTTCTTCAACTTTATTTTTCTTTTCTTTATCTGTAACGCTGCAGTAACACACAAATTTCCCCATTGTGGGATCAATAAAGTTTATCTATTCTATTCTATTCTATTGTTCAATGTACATGTTCGTACAATTTACAGCACACACAGACACATACACACTGCATTATCCATTATCCCTCCTTTAATGGTTGAATACAATTTGTAAGATCTTTATTGATTTATATATTATATATATATATATTTCTTTTCATAGCCACAAGAAGCAATAGTCCACATCGTGATTAGAGGTGAACAGAATAGATGAATATCTTTTTCAGAAAAAAAAAATGCATGAATTAATTATGTTAATTTTTTTTGACAGGTTTGACCCCTGGGTGAAAAATGGTAGAGTCCAGCATCAGCAGCTTCAATGCTGTGGCGAACAGTGCGTTATAACTGACCAGAGAAGAGAATGGACTCATAGAAAGGGTTTTCATGGCAGTAAGTTATGCTAATTCTAATAGGATTCTAATAACACTCCAATCAGAGTGAATTTTAAGCAGACAAGATAAAACTTTATTTGTATGACACGTTTCAGCAAGAAGACAACAAGTGCTTAACACATGACATTAAAAGTCTAGGACAAAATAAAATGATGGTTTGATGAGATTTTTAGAAAAAATTCACAAGCTATGGAAATCAATTTGAGCCAAATCATTTTTTGGGGGGTAAACCAAGTTTTTGTGGCCAAACAAAAAATGCTTTACAACCAATGTCCATTCTCATATTTCCGTTTTTACCATGTATTAGAAATTCTGCAGGTAAGAATGCGGCCACTAGAGGGCGTAGAGGAACAGGTCCAGCTACATGGGAGGCGAGAAGCTTTCTAACATCCTCTCTCCCTCTGCTCTGGTTAAGGCTTCTGAATAGTTTAAGATGTTCACACGCTTTTTCTTCCTGTTAAACTCCAATGACAACACAAAGACTATGCTGCAACTTTCTACTTTGTTGTTTTGTCTCTATTGTCATTTATAGTACTTTTAAAATTAAATTCCATTTATTAGATTCATGGGCTTCATTTCCTTTAATATATTACCAATGTCTTTCATTGGGTAAAATATATACATATCTGAAGATGTCTTGAATCTAGAATGTGTAAACGTTATTAATAAAAAAAAAATTAATAAAAATTAATAAAATTAAATTTTAAAAAGCTAATCATATAGTGCAAAACACAAAGAAATGCTAAAGCGGGGTTAATGAACTTTTCGAAAATAATGACATTATGGCAGATTACAACCAAAGTCTAATTTATATATAACAGCATTAGATAATTTTGTCACATGGCTCCTGAATAATAATAGTGAAGTTATTTGAACTCATCCACAAGGCCAAGCTCCAACACAGATGTGAGAGTTTGAGATGCTTCTTGTATTTTTTTTTTTCCATGAGTAAAGATGAGGTGACATATCATCTGTGCACATCTGGATGTGAATGTAATGTTGGCCAGGCCAGATGTTATGGGAATAACCATCGCCACCTTCCAGGTGAGTGAGACATCCTTGTGTTTTGGATTTTTTGGATGATTTTGTTTCATCAAGAATGTTCTTGATTCTGAAAGTGGAACGAGAATGATTAAACAGAGAAATGGGAACTGTGAAATGTCAGGTGGAACACAGAACTGAGCTCTCTCTTGAACTGAGTGTATACTACTTTTTCAGTGATGGTGATGGAAAAACTCTGCATTGGTCTTACATAAGGTGTGTTGCATAAGGTGTCACTTTGTTTCTTACAGAAGTGAAATTAAACAGATAAATGATCAGGCCAGACACCATGTATTTCCCTCTCTACCAAGGCAGGGGATCTTTAAATTGTTCTGTGTCTCCCCCTTCTGGTGAAAAAGTGCCATAACCTCACAAGTCACAGCTGTTAGCATCCTCACAAAATAAGATGATGGCACAGTGATTCTCTTTAAACGCAGTGCAAACTTTTCTTTTTAATTTTTCAGGACTCGTTCATAGGATGTGTATTAAGTTTTTATTTTTTTTGTTATAGTATGTTAACAATTAAAACACCATGTGAGGTTAGTTTTTTATCAAATAAAATAAAATAGTGGTCAGATATTCCAGTCGGGAGGTTATTGGCCTCGATGATTCTTCCCAGTCTGTTCGGGAATAATGGATCTATTGTTTTAGAGAGTTTGGATATGATCACATACAAATGAATAGTGCAGGAGAAAGCTAACAGCCTCAGTCTGTAAGTTCTGCATCACATTTCTATTTCTCAGTATACAAAACACACCTAAAAACTGGCCAGTCATTTTTTTCATGTGACTTTTTTGTGTGTTAATGAGTGTACCTGCTATAAGTAGCTTGATTATTATGAACCCATTGTTCCACATTCCACATTAATGCTTTGTGTAGCTTTCAGGTAATGAGAGTGGTGCTGCTGAACTTTGCTTTGCAGCAGCCCTGCTGAGTCTGTTCACACACACGCACGCACACACACACACACAATCTAATCTATTGATCATGAAACAATTGAACACTCGCAGCTGAAAAGGAACACAGGCGTGGGAAATACCAGTGAGCTGATGTGGTGTCACACCCTTTAAAGCAGAAGTTTATTGAACAGAGGTTGTGCAACAGACATTTGAGGTACATGATATGAGTTATAGTGGAGGGGAGGGGGCGGAGGGGGCAACTCAAAGGGAAATCTGCACCATTGAAACTTCCAGATATCAGAATATTTATGGTTGACAGGTGCAACTCAACCCATTTATTTCGTGGCAGTTACAATGGTGCACACACACACACACACGCACAATATTTCAGACCAAAACATATTTTTCGCACATACAGAATATTTACTGAAATTCAGAGTGATCACGCTTGTACAAAACAAGGAGCTTTGGCCATCATAGAGGAATGCTGTTTTTTTTCCCTCCCTCACACACAAGTCTGATGTAGCACCGACATGAACAGAAACAGACATGTTTGAACTCTTGGCGGTAGAAACACCCCAAAGAAAATGTTGTAATTCCTTTGTGCCCCCAGCCTGCGGTCCCTCCCCAACCCTCCCCTCCCCTCCACACCTCCAGTATAGGTTAAGTCCAAGTGGAAGCCTTGCACATTTCCATCTTAGCGGGCAAATTGCTCGTCCACTCAAAAAAAAAAAGTGGGAATCATCCACAAAGAACACGACTTTGTCGTTGCTCTTGTCCTCCCCCCACTGAACTCTTTCTTCTCTGTTCCAGGCTCCCTAACTGCAGAGGTATAGATGATGGATTTGTGTGTTTGTTTTTTTTGTTTTTTGTCTCTTTTTTTTCTTTTTTTACATTTGTCCAGTAATCCTGAGGTATAGGAAATACCACTGATGCAGAATGTGACTGAAGAAATAGAGCAAAATAGATTAAAAAAAGGGGGAAAGGAGACATGCTATCTAAGCAAACTGTCAAACTGTACAAAGAACATTTCCAGTCGAATACTCATTTCATGTTCTTCTATCACCATCTACTTCGTTTTTTTTCTGAATGTATCTCTTAAGCAGTAAAATAATTATATTATAATACAAATGTTTATAAAATAGCAGCACACTCAAGTGACACATCACAACTAGGTAATGTTATTTTTTTTTGTATAAATGAAACAAATTCATAGCATTTAGCAGCGCAAAAAGACAACAATAACTCAATAAAAAATATTGACACTTTTTTCTTGATGTCTTCACACCTCCTCCTCTGTCCTCTCTTCACTTTGGAATACAGTATCTCTAAATCTTAGAAAAACCCTTTTGTGGGTCTGGTCACCCCATAAAATATATCAAACACAAATTGAAAATGTGGTCTCAATATATAACACATGCAACAATAAAATTGCAGGAAAGAAAAATCACAACCATTAAGTTTGGGAGAGAGCTTACATCAGGCAAACAGAGGCAAACATGAAGGGGTCACATCAAATATTCAATATGGGGATGTTTTGGCAAATGTGTCATTAAATTGCCCAGTTTTACTAAAAAAAAACAAAAAAAACATATAACTAAAACATGGGATCCCCACAGTTTTCTTCAGTCTGACAAACATACGCTCAGCAAAGTGACATACCATCATGAAAAACTCAAGCACGAGTGAAAGACACCTTTCTGTGGCAAAGGCATGTGTCCCCTTAAAACAAAACAATGAAGGAAAAAAAAAGGCATCTGTCTCTCGTTCTGTGCTGACGTCTGTCTGGCTGATGAAGCCCCTTTGCCAATGATTTGAAGCAGCAAAGCTCAAAGGGGACTGATGTGTTGACTGACAGACAATGGGCCTTCCACGACACAATGTTTTACATTTTGCAATTTCAAGCCAGCACCATTTAAAAAAAAAAAAAAAAAACTGACCAACCACTGCGACACACATCAGTTAAGGGTGGTTTTGTTCGGACAAAAGCGCTGTTCTGTTTTAAAAATGCAAACCTCTTTGCCCTCTGAAGAACATGTGCAAATATCGGATGTCATGACCACCCTTCCTTGTAGCTCATCGCCACCCCGTGTGACTATCTGTGGCTGTGATGCAGATAAATAGAAAGAAAAATTCAAGTAAAACAAATCAATCATTTCTTGACAATGTAAATAAAATTAAACAGAACCTATGGATCAGTGAACTGTGTGTAGGCATTCTTGTTTTTTCTCAATTGATATCTGGTGTTTTGTATTCAAATTCTCTGAAATGGTCGGGCTCCCCATCAACTTGCACTTTGCTTGAATAGGAATGTGTTTTTTTTTTTGTCTTCTTTTGAACGGAATGTCCTCTCGTCTCACAACTTGAGACCTGAAAAGCTTATTTTGTTTGACTCTTGCTTGTCAAGGGTATGTCTGACGATTGGGAAACCAGCCCTACAAAGTAAACCAAAGAAAAAGCTAACAAGGATAAAAAAAAAAAAAAACATCTATTTACCTCCAATCACCAACCTCAACGCGTTTTTTTTATTTTTACTTATCTCCTGGGGAGCATGTTCTCAAAGTGCTTTGCCATTGAAATCATATAGGGGAGCAGAAAAACCACCCTATGTGGGACTCCAGATGCATTGACAGTATTTTTATCATCTTGTTCTCCTCTATACCCCTCCCTCCCCCCCCCAAGAAAGTTCATCCTCACATGATTACATACAGTCTTAGTTCCTCATTTAGTTTCCATGTAAATGGAAACCCAGAATGTTTTTTGTTCACTTAGCCGTGTCACCGTAGACATCCATTATGAGAAATTAATGTTGATTCCACCCAAAATATGCAGATATCAAAGATTTATTGTGAGGCCTTTAGGTGTCTTTTTGTTTTTCGTTATCATCTTCCAGCCACTGGCTGTACATCCTCCCCGTCTCCTACACAGCAGCATGCTCCTGCACCACTAAAACCCTCTCTGTCCTACCATCCTGTGCCGTGCACTCATGTGCCTTCCACAGTTCCACAGTGACTTCTTAGTTGCAAACTGTCCCTCTCTCACCGATCCTCTCCCTGCCGCCCTGTTGCCTCCCTGCCAATGAACACAGCGGAGGCCTTAACGTCCTCCAGACTTTTAAAAAAAAGCACCGCTTTTACTTTTCTTCAAGACATTGCCCTCTCCATGTTTCCACACGCGAGAGGTCGTTACTGCTCTGTCCAGACCCGAAAGCAGCCTTTCACAACTAAGGAAACACCATATTGTAACAATGTGAAAAAAAAAAGAGTGAAGTATCTGGTAATGTTTCATTAACAGAATGGCAGTAATTATCAAACACCTCACATGACCTCTGAGTCTGAGGTGGAACACCTCAGGAAAAATGCTCTTAGAAAGACCAGAGGGGCTTTACATAAAACCCCTGTTTTTTTTTCTTTTTTTTTTCTCTCACTCATAGTCCATGCATGTGAGTTTATTATTGGCCGGTAACGGACCATGTACACTGTTAATGCATGAAGGCAGTGATATAGCATAGATGCCCTGTTATACTGATGGACAAAGTATGTGTAGCCTCGCCTTGCTCCATAGTCTTCTAACATAACACCGTAAGTCTACGACTTCGCTCAAGTGCCTCACACCTTAGAATGCACACCGCTAATATAGATACAGGATCACATGTAGCATTCTGACCAAACACACACACACATACACGCACACACACACAGGCACACACACATTGAGGCACGCTGCATCCACAAACTGACACACACAAGCAGCCTGACAAAAGGAGCTTATTGATCTCGACTACTCAGTTCCAAAAAAATATGTCCAATAATAATATTAATAATAATAATAATTACTAATACTACTAATAATTATTATAATTCCATCTCTTCCCTGGATTTGGGACCCACCAACGTTTAGCATACCGTTCTCAAGGCTTCCTCTGTCTGATCCTCGACACAAGTGTGGACCTCCTGATAGTCGACCAGTCACGAATGTAATAGTAATAATACTCGTACAAAACAGAGGAATACGCCCTGCTGTGATCCCACGTATGCAGTTTCTGAATGGTTTCCCGCAACTTCTACCATAACAGCCTCATTATCAAGCTATGGTTAAAAATATAACTTAAAGATCATACTATACAATCAAAGGCAGAATGCAAATATGATTGGCTTCCCTTCTGTATATCCAAGGCACCACAGAGCTTCATCTTGTATCAAATTTGTTGCTTTTAGACTTAAACATCATAGAAAACAGATTTCGTGGGCAGGTGTTTTTTTTTTTCTCTTTTGACTCGAAGAACAGAAAAATCTACAAAAAAAAAAAACTAGCAAGCATTGTTCTTTTTTCTTTTAAAGGGCTTGTGTTTTTATCATTTTTAGTTCTTTTGTTCTTTTTTTCTGCTTTTAAGAAAATTGAGGTTTTTTTCATGACTCTTTTTTTTTTTTTCTTTCTGTAAATCCTGCGCGACGGCACCCTCTGGTGGTTCACAAGTTGACATCGCGGACGTCTGTCGGGGTGGAGGACTGATCCAGCTCGTCCAGGCCTTTGCCGCTGGGGCCTCTCTGCGTCTGCTGCTGCTGCTGCTGCTGCTGCCGTCCCTCGCGCAGGCTGCTCACCAACACGCGCTCGATCTGCTCCTGGCATTCTTTGAGAACATCCTGCAATGCAGCGAGAGAAGGGGAGGGGGGGGCAAGCTGTAAAAATGTGTCTTTTTATCTGCTAATAATAATAATAACATGTCATGCCTATTTTAATCAGCTAATCCTCAATGAACTGTCGCCCTTGTTTGAGACTGCAGAAAAACATGAATCCCATCATATGAGCAGGATTTGTCAATTAGAGCCAACAAGACCACAAGGTTGTAGGGTTTCACATCTGGGATTTTGACATCTGGGTGAGTTATTGGGTAAATTAAAAATCAGAGGAGCCCACAAATGTCTTCCGCAGGTGAGCAGAACAGCTGCTGTCACAGTTACTGATCCGCTCCGTGTTTAATACAGTTGTTCAGCTCCCAGTTCAGCTTCTAATTGAGGGACAAAGGGCCAAAGTTACTCAGCGGGGGAAATCAGCTTTCACAACTCTGGTTGTAAGTAATAAGAAAAATCTGAAAACTACGGTCAACGAACGGGAAACTGGGGGGGGGGGTTAGGGGGCCCTGATGTGGCGTCAGAGGGGCCCCTGAGCGGCGTGGGCGTAGGGGTTTTAAATGACCACGGACTTTCTAGCAGCTCCAGCTACCGCCAAGGCTGAGCACAGACACGGACCAGACCCAAGCATTACATCAGCCCACCAGGGCTGTGCACTGAACACCACCCCTATAGTGCTCATGTGCACGCACGCACACGCCCGCGTGCGTGCACTCCACCCCCCCAACCGTCCAACCACCCACCTATCCCCACCACCTCTGCTATTCCCAAACACGCACGAAACCCAAACAGAAGTAGCCTTGACAACGGCGGCTGAAAACACAGGTAGTACTAAAGCTATGTTAATTACATCCACCTCCTGTGGGAACACAAAGGTGGTGCTTTTTTAACGAGAGCCAGTCTGTGTGCCTGCCTGCCTGCAGGGGATCCGTGTGAGACCCGGCCGGCTCGCCTTTCACCATCAAAGGCCGCCGCGGCAATCCGAGAATCCGCCTGGGAGAGGAGCCTCTCAGCGGCGCTGAGCCCTCATATCCTCCCCTGATGGATGGTTGACAGAGGGGACAGGGAAGAGAGAGGTGGGAGGGGGGTAGAGAAACGCTGAACAGGGCGTTATGCAGGAGCATCATGGGAGGGGGTCAAACTGTTGTGTGGTGAGGAGCGGCGAAGACAGTCATTAAAGTAAGAACACGCCGCTGCAATCCCACAAACTAATCCGAGAGCTCCTGTCTGATAGAGAAAGTTAACACCGCCCTCCGATGGTGAAACGTCGCACCACGACCGGAGCCCTGCCTCAGAGCGCCAGGCGTCTGTGGGAAACATGACTGAGAGCGCCCCATGGCTGGAGGGATGGGTGAAAGTGTACTGCTTGCGGAGCGGGGAAACATTCTTTAGAAATTTACAGCTAATTTAAACCTGATGGGCCACGGTTTGAACCTGCTGCTGCTGGGTCTCCAAAAAAAAAAAAACAACAACGAAGAACTGAGACTGCTATCACATCTGATTCGCTTCTTTGGAGCTCTGTGACAAAAGGTCATGGTGTCAAAGGTCAAACAGGCCTGACACAATACAGGGTGCGCTTTCGCCCTGTGTTTCAAAACTTGTTGAAATGTACTTATGATCAACATCATGATGAATATGAAGACTAACTAGTATATTAATTCACAGGACCTCTGACAAAATGACTTGGCCCACTGGGGGTTTGCTGATATCTGAAGTCTGCATGAAGTAATTCCTGCCTTGACATCTCTTTTATTTAGAGTTCCCCAGCATCGACCCATGATTAGGCCAAGTTAGTTTTTTTGGGTCACAACCCATGAAGACTGATTTGATGTTGAGGAGGTCGGACTGATCTGGGCTCGGTGCCTCTGGGAGAACGTTTCCCCTGGCAACGGGTCTGACGTGGAGGAAACCCGACCAGCGCTGTCCCTTAATCTCCTCCAGAGGTTGGCCACTAACATGGCCATGTGCACACGCGCAGACACACATGCATGCACACACACACACAAAATCTTCCAACAACATGTGCCACATTGGTCATAAAATCTCAATTCCTGTGAGAAAATTAAGTGGAGCACAGAACATGTAAAGGAACTGCCTGTGTTTTACCGCAAGAATGCACTCGTTCACTTCTTAAAAGACATTCTCCCCCCTTCTTTGCTGCTCTTTAGAGCGGCAGTTCGAATCCCATGCCAAGCCCCATGGGCTTTATTTGAGAAACTTTAATGACTTCAATGTGTGACTACTGGAAACACCAATACTGTTTTCAGAGAGGCTCTAGGTACTTGGACACCGAGGGGGCCAACAGCACTGAATAACTGGGCCATGGGAGGTACAGTGCTTTACTGAAGCATCTCATTTTGCAGCCTCAACCCGGAAAACACATGACCATCTTGGATCCTCCCATCTGCCCCACCTCAAACATGCATCGGATTGCAACAATCTGTCTCTCTGACAAATCGAGGCATTCACATTATTCTGGGCGGCCTTTGTGACACACTCTGGAAGGGGGAAGTCGCGGAGACAGACAAAACCAAAAGGAAGAAATGTGTGAAGCCGTGGAATGTGTTTTAACTGCTGACTGTACCGCACAAGACAGCGCTAGCTACTCTGGGAGGACTCGGTGGTCAGACAGCTGAAACACACACACACACAGGCAGACACACACACACTGACGACACATACAGCTCTCAGGGAATCTTAAAACAAAATATCCGGAGGCTGACACTGGAAATAAGGAGTCACCACATGACTCGAATTTCCACAAGTTACAATAGAAAATGTGACCTTTCTCTTTCTTTAGCCTGCGTGCTGAAACACTGCGAGCGGTGACGCCACAGGCTGTGTTAATAGAGATAATCTTTCCAAATAAATGCATCTTTGTTGCAAGCATTCTGGTTACTGTCGGAATTCTTACAAAAAAAGTCCTATGAAACCGTCTCTGAGATAGTCGGGCCACAGTGGAAACTGTAGTGAGAGAAGAAAAAAATGAGGAATGAAAACAGGAAGAAAGGGAGAAATGGGAAAATGTGTTTCCTGTGTCTTAATGTGTGACCCTGGTCGAGAAAAAAGGAAAAAAAAAGATGAATGAGAGACTGAGAGAAAATGGGTGTCAAAACAATAAAATCTAGGAAGTGCTGGTCTTAAACTCTTGCACTTCTTTAACCTCTATTTCCTGTTTTAATCATTCAAGAATACAGACGCTCATCACACTAGGCCTTTATGCAGAGCCCAAGTTCCACAAATGTTTGTCTATTTGTCAAAACGTTGTGTTGCAGCAAACATTCTTTCTGTCGCTATGGCCGACCCGTGCTATTCAGAGGGATAAACAACTGATCCGTGTCCCGACTCAACATATTTGCACAAATTTCAGATTTGCTCTCCAGACTTGGCTGTGGGACACGCGGCTCCGTCTCCTGTCCCTTACAGGGAGCCCCTCTTGGCCACACCAGGTGTGTGTGTGTGTGTGTGTGTGTGTGTGAGGCTGCACACATTCTTCCAGCGGCCCAAGATGGTGACTTGGCCCTATCACGTTTCCACTGGAAAAACCACAGCTTCTGGATACCACAGATGCCAGCAGGGTGCCAGGGGGTGGCGTTGGCCATGATGCTGTTGGCAGCGGCAGCTGCAGAGGTTGGCGAAACTCGCTTTCCCTTCATATTTTGCCTGGCTCCTTGGCTCGCTGGCTACGAGACGCCGCTCTACCATCTCGCCGAGAACCTACGCTGCCGGCCAAAACTAAATACAGTATGTTATGTGTACACTTTTAGACCCGGGATCAAACCACCCTGATGACTGCAGTCGAAAATTGAGGTTGAGGTGTCCCTTGGGTGTTGAACTGACGTATAAAGCGGTTTAACTTTTGGGAAAAAAAGGCGGGTTAGGTGTTAAAAAGACACGGCCAGTGATCACCGTTTCCTCTTTTGCGTGCGCAAAAGGCAAAATGTTCTACAGTGACAAACTGCGTAAGAAGCACTGAAGCAAAATATAAGCAGTGACAACTACTTCTGGGCGTACGCCATGAAGCTGTGTTTTATATGCTGCATCACCAAGTCAGCAGGTAAACAAGTCAGATATATGTTGTAAAGCACCTTCATGAACCCAGAGATACTAAATGTGTTTACCTGTTGGCTGGTTTCTGAGCCCCTCATATATGTTGAATTAGGAAGGGTGCCCTCTGCTTTGCCTCCCGTGTTTACTGCGAGCCATGGCTTGTCTGAATGCAGGAATGTGAGGGGTTGATCACAGAGACACAGAGCGACTTAATTCCCTCAAGTCTAAGACCTCGCAGCCTAAACACACTGAGGCCCTGTGCTGCTGAGGCCAGCTATTTGTTTTTCCTCAGCTGCTGAGCGAGACTTCACACAGCTCGCACCAGAGGGAGCCATGCTTTCCAGCAGTGATGCATTATGGACCATAGGAGGAGACGAGAGAGGGCCGATTGTCGCGCTGGAGGCATGACACCCCCTCAGTGTCTTTTTAACACTACTTTCTTCTACAACCCCCTCTTCTCCTCCTCTTCCTTTGGGGACATTTACCATACCGGGGCGGAGCCTGGGATCAGTGTCACGCCCTTTGATCCGCTCCCTGTGCAGCATGCACACATGCACTCAAATGTTAATGTTTAAGTTAAGTCGGCTATTACTAACTGAAAGCATTCTTCATCATATTTGGCATTAGGAGCGCTCCACAGAACCAGAGTTGGTCCCTTAGCGCTGCCCACAGCTCCCGAATAGTTAGGACGGGTCAGATACAGACAAAAGACAAAATTCCCAGCAGGGGCTAATAAAGAATAACTGACTAGCTTCAGTCCCCTTAGCCTCTCTCCAGCGCTGCCCACCTACACATGCCTGCAGTGTGCTATAGCGAGCTGAAGCCCTCTCCCATCTGCGTGATGAAAGCCAGGCATCTCCGAGTCGGTAGAGGCCCTGCCTCTGTTTGGACTCAACTCACCCACCACCGCAACATTCACTGCACCCAGGCAGCCACACAACGGCCCGGGCCAGCATTCCTGTCAGCGACAGAGCGCGCTGTATATGCTCTGTCGCACCCTGGCTTGATTTAGAGGGAAAGGAAACCTGCCACTGTCACCTTAAAGCCGGGTCGGGCGTACGACAGAGGCTCCGCTTGCAGCTGACGCAACCTCCCCATAAACGGGTTTATGGTAAACCCAATCCAAGTGAAGAAGCCAAATAATGAGAATGTCTGTGGGAAACATGCTACCTCAACAAGCATGTGGCATTTCTTAACCTTCGGCACAAATGACAGAGATATTTTCCCTGAGAGTAGTAGTAAGAAAAGAAAAAAAAACTGCATATGCTTGTAAAAATGTGGGATTCGGTGGTAATTAGATGAGTTAATAGTACATTTAACTGTAGACAAAAAGCTTCCTATTCTCAGCAGCAGCTGATTCAGCACTGAATCACAAAGTTACGGTAACTCTGATTTCTGCAGAGATACTAATGTTGACTCGGCGTCTTCTCAGAAACACCCCCCCCCCCCGAAAAAAAAAAATCCCCCCAAAAACAGAAATGTCAGAATTAATTTTGGAAATTCTGCATTTTTAAAATAAAAATCTTTTTTGAGGAAAAAAAAAATATGCCAACTGAGTGGCAATGAGTGTTCAGGATTTGACAGAGAAGCAGAAAAAAACCCAACTCACCACTTCTGTATTTGTGATTTTTGCCAGGAGGTCTGTCAGACTGTCGCCCCACTGTGACTGGTCAGCTGAATCCAGCTGTAGGCCGCAGATCGCCGCCCCCACACTTCCTGTGGCAATCATGGAGGGGGGGTACATGGCGAATCTGAAATCTGTTGGAAAAAGAAGAAATACCGATTGAGTTCACATGCCTGCAGCGCTATAAACTTGTAAAAGGTGTAATATTCTAAAGAGATGGAAAAAGCGTTTAAGTAAGTAAGGAGATCAAATCTTTAGTTGTGCAGATCAATGACTAAAAAAGTTCATTTACCACACAATTCTTTATTCACCTGCAGTTTCTAAATTGCACTTTTCAATTCATACGCTCCACAAAAAGGGTGCAGACATGTCCCTCCCAGAGACAATATGATTTGGTAATCTAGCAGTCAGCTAATAAATAATCCTTCTATTGCACCGGGTCTGAACGCAGCGCTCACTAATGACCAGGGGCCTGGATAATGAGGGTTCACTTGGCTTGTAAAGGAGCTGAAAAGCAACCACCCTCACCCGCTCCCCGCCCCGGTCCCCCCTCTCCCCAGCCCGGCCCCTTTTCTTCCATCTCCTGAGTAAATCGTGTGCTCGCTGAAAAAAGCCCCATAGCGCTTGGAAAGGGAGGAATAAAGAGGCTCAGTGCCTCTGCCAATGCTCACTGCTGTAGGTCCTTTTTCCACGTGTGGTCACAGGCGTGCGTCTCTAAGACCAATAACCTTGTTAGCTCCCCTCACTGTCATTCATAATGCAAATGAGACAGCTTGTGAACGGGCCAGAAGCCCGAAAAGGCAAGGCAACTGGCATACAGGGAGGGGGGGGAGAGCAAGGGGACAGACAGACAGGGAGAAAGAGTTTTTCTCTTCACAAACAGGGACACACATAAAAACACGCACACACACACGCACACTCCTTTCTCTATTCTCTCTTTATGTCTTGCTCAACTTCTACCTTTCTTTCTGGACAACACATGGCCTGCTTAGATGGGGCCAGTGAATGGCACACATGCCCCAGTCTTTGTTGCTACAACAGGCAGTGGTTTGCATTGGCGGCCCTCCTATCTTTTAGCATATTAATAGAGTGGCGGGCAAGCAAGAAGGAAGGCAGAAGAGTGTGACTCCATTATCCAGAGTCATCACCTCATTTCACCCAATTGAGAGACACAGCATCCGTCCCCTCTCCGCTGATACCAATTCAGCGAGACAGGCCGGACAAAGGCCGCGGCTGGACAGGGGGGGACCAGGGGGTCGACAGGGGATGGGGGGATGAGGAAGGAGGGATGGGCGGCATGGCGACAAGGCAACGGGGAGAAAAGAAGTGAAGGTGGTGGGCGTGGTGGTGGAGGCGCGGGGGTAGACAACTCTGCTGCACATCACTCTCAAGTCTGTGTCCAGACCCTTGTGAGGTTTTGGAAGAAGAAAAGAGTCGCCCTCCGGCGACCCTCACCTCCTGCCTCCCATCAACCCCCCCACAAGTATGCCTCTGTTCCTGGGCCACCTATGGACTGGAGGAGTGGGCAGTGGGGGCAAAGAAACAGACTGCACATTAACATATTGCCATATTCAATTGCAAAGCAAACTGCGTGCGATGGCTCTGAAGGAGATTTTTCTTCCTTTTTTTTTTTTTTTTTTTTTAAATCTGGAATCAAAGAGGTAGCCCCTTTGATAGCTGTAAAGGCAGCCCCTCACTGCCTTTTTAACATGCACAGCCAGGCGCTTTCTCATCTTGTGGGCTCAGTGTTGACAAATAAATGAACTTATTATACACCCCTGTGTTAGCCGCTGGGCCTCTGCCAAGGGGCGATTTATTAAAGGCTGCCTCGAGCCAAGAGGAAAGAGCACACAAAGTCCCTCAGCATTACATCACTGCTGTAAGAGCACAACTTTCTACAGAGGGCTAAAAGGACAAAGGCATACATGGATTTACTGTACGTGTGCGGTGAGCGCTGACTGACAGGCGAGCAGGCAGACACCTCAAAGGACGCTGGGAGAATGCACCGACGTTTTAAGATGCAGGGCGACACACACAGACAGACAGAGATACACACACACACACACGCACACACACACACAGCACAGACGTAGGTTTGTGGGAGAACTGAGTGGCGGGCAGTGGGCAGCAAGCTGATTTTATCGCACTCAAGACAAGACAGGTCTGTGGCAGAACAAGGACGCGCGCGTGCAGCCGATGCGGGCTGACACTCCGGCCTGGTGGCTGCTGCATGTGGGGGGAAGAATGGCCGTATTTTAGGAGGCCCTCATTGATATTCATGTTGAGGATAAACAGTGTATGTAGCTGAGTGGGGACGCCTGCGATGGAAAGCTCCCTGTGAGCAGCGGCTGGCTGGCCCGGCCGGCACGCCTCTCACCCCCTTCAATGGCCCTTTCTCCTCCCCGTGCCCCCTCGTCTCCATTCCTCCATGTTCCTGCCCCCTGAAACTCCATCCTCAGGCCTCTGGTCGCACAGTCTGCTGCCCTACATGGCCCACTCCTCCTGGGTGGCTGCGATGCACAGTATGCACATTAAACTTGTAAATTAATTAAAGTTGGAAAGTTGAACAACAGCCAAAAAAACGAAAGCGAGAAAAAAAAAAAGCCCCAAATCTCCTTTTCACCCTCTCCTCTCTCTCCAGCTATAAATCAGGGTCTTGTATGCTATACGTGTAGTGCTTATTTGACCTTGTTTATTAAAGGAGTAGCATTACGAGGACTCGGGGCCTGTTGACTGATTAAGGTCAAAAACAACAACACATAATTTTGGGATTGGCATGACAGTATGTTTCACCACTAATGCAACACAGCCTGGTAGTCAAAACAAGGTCTGTGGGGAGCTGCTCAGACGGTACACCTAGCCGAGCTTCCAGAGACGCGCAAACAAACACGACGGCTTCCCAGCGGGGCTCGGGGAGCTCTTCCCCCATGTAACGCGGCGAGCGTAGCCGCTGATTAGGGACGATAACTTGATACGGCTATCTGTCATATTCCATTACTTCTTGTTCCAGCCTGTCACTCCGGAGACAAACAGAAAACAAGACTTGGGAGAGTCTGAGTCACGCAGCCCGCTTTGAAACTGTGATTTCCACTCATTCGCCGAAAACAAAAACAAAAAAAAACATAAATTCCTCCTTAATTGTAGCATTCTGTGACAGCTCTTTCTTTTCTGTACAGTCTTGCACCATCATCTCCAGCGTCACAGCTGCTAACGTCAGCGCTGAGGAGCACACGGGCCTCGGGTCAGACCTGGAGCGTTTGCTTTTCTCCACAGTGGAAGAAGCAGGGATCAGCGACTGGAGTGGCTGAAACATTGAAGTGTCCCAGCCATGTGTTGGTGGTGATTGTTCGGATGAAAGCAGCTAAATCTCTCTGTCTCCCTCTGTCTGTCGATCCCTGATTCATCCCTGATGATTCAGACAAAAGGAGCTTAGCAGAAGCCATTAAAAAGTGGACCAGAAGGGCAGCTGTGTACAGATGAGGAGATGACACAAATGTTCAGGTCAGACTCGCTGCCACTAACATTTACTTTCTTCAAATCGCAAATATTAGTCTTTGAGGTTAACAGGACCTCCAAGGTAAACACGCCAGCTTAAAAAAGATTTAGATTTCTAAACCTTTTCGTTGGCATATTCGCAGCGTTCAAAGCAAAAAAAAAAAAAATCTCCTCCTTTTGTGTTTGTGGCGTGACTCAGCTGACCACAGTATTCATGGCATGGCGCTGATTACACCAGACACCACCTCCAGGACGTGCCACTCCGTGATTCACTCCCATGCTTGTCACATTTTTGATTTCCTTCCTGCTCCAACTGTTGACTGTGCAGCCCCGGCCCCGGATATGATTCCTCACATCGGCGGAGCGCTCGGAGGGATGATAATTTGTCGTGGAAGGTGGCTAATTTGTTTGGGTTCTGACTCATCAAACACGGAGAGGGTTTTATGTAAACAAACAGCAGTCAGGAGCGTTTCATTGACCACATCTGAGATGAATCACTCATCTCTAGAATGAGGGGCCGAGCCTGGAGGGGATTCTCCATGCAGAAGCTGCTGCAATGAGAATTCCAGAACTCCGGACCTGTGAGACGTAACAGCCAGAACGGAAGAGGTCCTATGAATCATTTCAAAATATTTGAGTGGGCACTCCTGGATTTAAAAAAAAAAGAAATTGCACTTTTGCCTCCAGTTTGTCTCTCACTATGTAGCCTGTAGAAGTTAAGAGTGCACAACTTTGAGAGGAGGTTACAGGAGATCTGTACAGTATATAGATCCTGTAACTGCACACAGGGTGGAGTTTATACACCTCTCACGCCTGTTAGCTCCTACACCGTTAGTTTCTCTCATTGGAACTAACCAGTTAATCGTTGAGTTTCTTGGATGTCCAAAGATGCTTTCACACACAGGGGAGTGAAAAAGAAAAAAAGTAATCAAATGCCATTCACAGGTAGAAGTACTCGGTTACTCGTACTACTCCTTATTTACATCCTATCTTGTAGCAAAATCTTCATTGTGTCCTCCGGGACAACTGACTCTCTCTTGGACGCCACCGCTGGCCCCCATCCAGATTTTTCTTTTGATCAACTTCCATGACCATTGTCACCATTCCATGCATACCATTACAGCGAGGGCTATTGGAGTTGGAAGATACACAAAAAAAAAAAAGAGCGTAATCCCCACCAATATGGCTAGAAGACGGAGCTCAATAACCGCAGCAGACAGGTTGGGGTGCATCTGTCTGCCCCATGCACCCCGTCCATTCTCCCACTTTACCTCAATTGAATAAGAATAGAAGAGGAAGCTCGGAGTGCTTGGTGTCTGTGTGTAGGAATGGAGGTTCATAATCTCCCTTAATGAGCTTGTTTCTGGGCTATTATCCGGCGGCCTGCCTCAGGGAAACGCTGGTGTTTCCTATCAAGTGGCCCCGCAGCGCTGACCCTCGCATGGCTCTGCATATGAAATGTAAGGGCCAGGCCTTTTGTCTCCTTTCTCCCAGCCTCTAGCTGAGCCCCCAGACCCATTTGCATAGTCCTGAATGGGCCAGCCAATGTTATTAATTAATACAGAGCCAGCCTGCGCCACCTGACAAAATCCCACCGAGTGGCCCGAACGGAACTGTTTCATCAAAAGAGAGGAGCCATTAGGAATGAGAGGCCTTATTCTCCACTTCTCCTCTTCTCTCTCTCTCTCTCTTGTTCCCTTGAAAACAGCAAGCCGTGGGTTTTATGCGTGTTTTTCTTTTTCAGCGCGGGGGCAGCGGCGGTGGGAGTAGTGGGTGGGTGGTGGGCTGAATGAGACTGTATGAAATAGGAAGGCCACAGGTGACCCGTCAACCGTCTTGCAAATGTAAATCCTCCTGAGAGATCTCCTCCTTCTGCCGCGTCTTCACCTCCTCGGCTCCGCTCGGAGGATGTCGACGAGGAGGATTCTCACCAGATAACTGTAGGATTTACGGCTGGGAACGTTCCACAAATGGGGTTTCGAATTCCCAGAGATCTTCAGATGCACCAAATTGTTGACTCACTCGCGCTCTATTCTCTCTCCTCCGTCTTGCCCTCACTCTCATTCTGTTCGCCTGGATACAAGTCTGAGGAGAGCGCACACAGATAAATGGCCTGTTGCTAATCCAGAACTCTATCTCTAGAAAGACTCTCTCCTAAAACCCAATGTTGGGAGGATGACTCCAGGACGCTCATAAATTTATTTCCACTGCCTCATTGAAGCAATTAAGGACAAAGTGCATGCTGAGTCTTTCACAATGTTGCTTTGGGAATAGGTCCGATCACTGACACGCTGTCATTCCACACATTAATCCACTGGCACAAAATAGAGCGAGAGAGAGTGATGCGGGGGTGAGATGGAGAAAGGAAAAGAGCAAGAGATAATAGGAGAGAGAAAGAAGTAAAAGAAGGCACAAAAAGTTTCACCAAACCCTTCAGATAACTAGCGTTTTCTCACCCTATAATATCCATTGCAAAAATCAGTGCTGGGGATTCCATCACTTTCTGTTTCAAATACCTGTCACCTCCCTTGTATCTATTCATCTAACTATACACACACTCCTCTGAATGATGTCAGCACGAGGAGCTGTTTCCCATGTGGGGGGGTAGTTAGCATTCCTGTTTGAGGCCTGCAGAAAAAGAAGCTGGTGGTGGCAGGGGTCATCCACAAAGTGAGAAAACAGGAATGCCAAAGATTTCCTCACTGATGTTGATATAAAACCTTGTGGACGTCTGGTGATTGGTGGAGGCGCTACTTTTTCTATCACTCCCCCTGGCTCGCGTGCAGCTTTTGAACGCGGAGCTGGAGGTGACGCAAACAGGAGAAACCTGCCCTATAGAGATTCTCAACATGGGAAAGCTATCATATCCTCCAGCTGTAGGGTGGGGAGGCGTGAGAAGTTAGGGGGGAGAAAGAGAGGGAAGGAAGGCGGCCGGGGAAAGAGATATGAAAACATGACATGCCTTGGAATTGGCAGCGCAAAAACAAGACACTCCTCTGGCTTTCCCTGACTCCCCTGCTCCCTCCTGCATCTCCCCTACGCCTCGGCCTCGCCGTCTCGTCCCCCGGTCCCTCCCACGACTCGCCGGGTGTTTGATCTCGAGGGAACAATTCACCTCGAGAGCAGGAAGACAATGGCCTGCCCACCTCCACCCCTGTCCATCCCTCTTCTCCAGCCTGTGTGTGACATGGGAATGCCCCTCAACCAGGCAGAATCCACTTTGAAGTGTTACTGGATGCTCTGGAAGCCACTGATACGCCTCTATAACGTGACCACATACCAGCCTGGGAGAAGACGGATGACAGGACGTCAGACTGAGGAGTCGAACGCCGATGACACATGCTTTTCTTAGGCAAAATATTTCTCGTGTCGGAGGTAATGCATCTCACTTAAGTTATGGCGGGCCGTGACTGGCCCACAGCACATCTAGTTGTTGCTGCATGTCAATGGGAGAAGAGGCCTTTGATACGCCACCGAGGGAAGAATGTGCAGATAGAGTTATTTTGCAACATGAGAAAGTATGTTGATCGCTTGGTTTGACTTGGCAGCCGATCCACGATCAGTGTCACTTGCAACACCAAAAAAAAAAAAAAAAGATATTCTAAGAGTAGCCCTCCCATTGAAACAGTGCAACTCATCAGTATAAAAACGGGTAACGCAGGACTTAGGAAGGACAGCGACTGTCGACGAGCGCCCGTTACGTTTCCCCGGCCGCGTCTCACCTGTGGCACAGAGGGCGATGAAGGTCTGAACATGTTTGCGTATAAGTGCCAGCTTATCCTCAGGCAGTGGCAGCCTCCTCACAATGTGCTCGATGAAGTCGTTCGGCGTCACTGCTGCCAAGTTCCACTTCAACTTCCCCAACACCACCAGTTCCCATTCCTGGGGAGAGAGAGCAAGAGAGAGAGAGAGAGAGAGAGAGAGAGAGAGAGAGAGAGAGAGAGAGAGAGCGAGAGCGAGAGAGAGTCAGAGATAATTAATACGAGAAAGACTTCCAATAATTAAGTGAAACAAAGTACGACCATATATTTACACAGTGAAGCAGATGACAATCTGCTACAATGCCACACTTTACTGCGCTTTACTGCAGTTTACTGCACTTTACTGCAGCTGCACATCCAGTTAACACTGCAATTCAATGTGTGTGAGTGTGAGGCTGTTCGGGGCCCCTGGCCCTGTGCGATGTGGAGTGTGTGGAGTGTGTGTAGCGTTATTATTACTGCTTGGCCGGGCTGGGGACAGAGAAACACCAGCAGCGCCACCAACCCAGGTGACCTCACAACACTGTCTCCCTCTCCGTCTCTCTGTCTGGCATCTGGGGACTTTCCTAAAGAGGCCCACCAGAGGTTCTACTCTGTGTGTGTGTGTGTGTGTGTGTGTGCACGCAACTAGGAAGACTGTGCTTGTTGGGCAGGATCTGCAATAAATCTGCAGTGTTATGTTTAAAACATTTTAAGAGACCTTTCAAAAACCAGTATTTCATTCCTTATCTCGTACCACTAAACATTTAAACGTTAAAATTGTTTCATTTTGCAATAAGCCTGATAATGAGTGACCGCTCGCCTCGCCGCGTTTTGCTGCTCGTCAATAAGTGTATCCCACTTGTGCTAAGCTTCATATAAACAATGTCAAGGGCCCAATAAAGACTTTATTTCGAATCATTTTGTGTGTGTTTGTGAATCATGCTTCTAGCAGCACCTTACTGTGACACCAGATTCAGCAGAGTAAACTGCTTTAAAGTCCACGTATCTTTTTTTCTCTGCGGATGTGTTGGCTGAGTGTGATGACACACTATGTGTCTGTGCGCGTGGAGGGGACACTAGGTGTGGTGTTCTCCTCTCTGAGGGTGTATTGTTACTTTCACTTCCTAGAGCAGGAGGTGATTAAGAGAAGAGTTGGTGACTAATTTGGGAAAAAATTTTGTGGTTTGGTTCCGGACTTGGAGCCTTGTGACTGGGACCACGGATGCTGCTCATTTTCTCCTTTCAGAGAGAGAGAGAGAGAGAGACCACATGGACTCAGTCATGAGACAATTCAACATGGCCGCCACTGACCCCCGCTACCGGTCTGCAATTTTCTAATCAAAGTGACCTTTTCAGCCCTGTAATATTTCCTGAGCTCCTTGCTGCTAGGGATGAGGAATGAAAGGGTTTTTAAACAGGCGCTGTGTAAATATCCACATTTACATGTATAGGAGGGACTGGAGGAAAAAAAAACAGCACTCCTGATTTAAAGGTGAACGGCATCTTTCTCTGTGTATCTCAGAGATTCAATTATTTGATCATATGCAAATCACAATGCTCCAGCAGCGGCTTGTTGACTGCGGCTGCTCATCTGCTGGAAACATGGCTGCCTCCTGCTCTCAAAAAAAAAAACAACCCTTTTCCATCAGTGCCGGCGAGGACGATTCGAGCCCACAACCCGAGAGCCGCAACAGGCCCTTGCAACACAGCCCCGGTGCTGACAAAGTGGCAGACAGGCACATATTTCTGCTACTGCTTTCCTCTGGTCACACCTTCTGTGTAACACTTGCGGTTCTCTTTACAAGAAATTGTTACCAAAGATGAGGACAAAAAAAAAAAAGCGATCACATGCCCTGAGCAGCTGATCTCTGTTTCCTGTATCTGCATGTGAGCCAAAATACTGCCTTATACAGAAACAGTGAAGAGGCCTCAGCAAACCAGTTCAAGGATTGAGGGCTTTGTCTTTCAGGCTGAACATAAAGGTAGGACAGGACTCAGTTTCCTTGTAAAGCGCAGCGTTACACACATTCAAAAACAAGTCCACCTCAGGCTTTGCCTTTTTAAAAAAAAAAAAAATGCACATATTTGCCCACGTCAAAACCTACAGCCACCATGAAAGCCGACCAATCAAGGAGACGGGAAGGTGAATTAAATCTGACAAAAAAAATATTCTCAGGGCAGAAACGCATTCCAGAAAGTGATCAGAAACCGGCACAGAAAAAACAGAGGAACCGTCAGGAACCGGCGTACGCTGTGGCCAATCAGCTGTCGCCAGTCAAACGGCGGGGCCGGCCTTCCAGCCATCCGCCACATCTGAATCATAATATGTGGCCTCTTTCACAACATGGGTGGGATTGGCTGTTGTTTACCGAGGAATGTTTATGTAGCACCACAGAGCACTGGGGAAATACTTATCTGATGTGAAGCTGAGTTAATTAATTGGTTTGCACTGGTGAAGGCAGCTGGTATTATCAGGACAAACATGCCTTTTCATATAAATAGGACACAAGGAAATTACACATTTTGTCACAGTATCTACCCAGCATCAGCTGTATTTATAGTCGCGGCTGCAGGGCCACGTCCGTGTCCCGGAAAGATGCCCTGAGAATCACAAAACGGCGCGGCGCGCCATAATATCACAAATTGTGTGCATCCACAGGTTATTTTTGGACGAAAGCTGAACTGTAAAAGGCAAACTTGAATTTCTCTGTCTCTCTCTCTGTCTCTCTCTCGCTGACAGGAACAGAGTCAGAACTTTGGCTGCGGTTCAAGCTGACCTCGTTGCTCTATGCGAATATCTGCCGCCAGATGGCGATGGAGACCACCGCTAGGGCTGGAGGAGGGATACTGTAAAGCCCAGAGGGTCTTGTACAGTAAAAAAGAGAGAGAGAGAGAGACCTTGTGGAACAATCCACTGGTGCTTTCGCTTTTCGTGCACCTCTGATGACGCTGCACAGTCCAAAGTGGAGACTGGACAACAAGTTGGAGTGAGAACAACAGAACAGCCCCTGTGTGTGTGTCAGCGTGTGATGTTTGGAGCTGCATGGTTATCACTAATGGACGCACGTTCCAGTGTAACAATGCATTACAGCAATGGTAATGCAAAAAAAGAGAGAAAAGGCCATGAAGCTGTTTTGGCTTTAAGCAGCTGATTGATGGCAGCATGGATCCTCGGAGGTGTGACATTTTGTGCGTGTGTGTGTGTGTGAAATGCACCGAACCAACTGTTGCTTACCAGCAGTTCTTGGGGTCTGATGGAGTTATCTGTGTAGATGCAAAGCTTCTCTGCGGTTAATGGACGAGTCTCTTTCAATTTGGATGCGAGAAACATGCACACTGCACCCAGCAGCTGCAGGTTACACTTTTTGGTGGGCACCACGGCTAAAAATCTGTCTAAGTAGTTCATGGCCAAGGGAAAAACCTCTTCCTCGCACTTCTGCTCCTCACAAACCTGCATAGAGAGAGAGAGGCAGAGAGACAGCAGACAAATGTTCAGCATTTTCGGAATGAACGCAAAGCCCCGCAGCCTGCGCCGGGCTGCCTTACATTTCCAGAACTTTCAGACGTGTGTATAACTTTCATGTGATAACGAAACAAAAGACTAATCACATTAGAGCACATATAAAATTCAATGACACACATAGTTGGGGCCCGGCCAAGAATTTGCGCCCAGCCCTAATCGGTTGCGACATCATAAATTAATTCGAAATAGATTATTTTACAAAGAGTGAATTAAGGGTTCAGACACATACTGTCAATAGAGTCGCATTCCTGCAGTTCATTCACTAAGAAATGATTTCAAGTCATAATCAGCCGAGCCAAAGAAACACCCCGACAGCGCAGCACACGGAAACAGACTTTTTTTTTCTTCGTTCGTCATATTTTCATAAAATAATTAAAAATACAAATAAATTGCCCAGGCGGCTTTTTTTCACACCATAATGTTCGTGGGGGCCTTCCACATCATACCCGACAATTCCTATCCAGATCCGCCCGCGGTAAATAGGAATAAAACGTCAAAATAAAAGACGAGTGGCGAGAGGCAGCTCTGTTGTGCGTCACCGCCGCCTCCAAATATATATTTCTAAAATTAATTAAAAATCTCCAGCGGCTCAGATCCGGATGATATTTACATGAAAATAAAGCCGAAAGGCTCGGGAAGGTTTACAGATGGGTGCTGATCACGAATATTTGACGGGGTGTCAAAAATCGAACATAATTCCAGAGAGAGGCATTGCGACGGGGGGAAGAGCAAAACGACAGATAAGGCCCTCGCCCCTTCCGACATTTAAAATAGATACCTCGGGTGTTCGCAACGCTTTTTGTGCGCATTTCTATATTCGGCGGACAAGCGAGACCCTCCTCTGTCATTGCCGACGGCTTTGAGCGGCTGTTATTGTGTTTATGACACCGTAAAGTGCTGTTTAAAGGACGAGCGCTGCCGCACAGAAAACAACATGGCGATAACACGCAGGACAGCGCTGCACCGGGGGAGTGCATACGTGTGCAAAAAAAGGAAAGAAATATTCAGGCTGTGTCAAATAATAACATTAAAGAATCAACGGGCCCGATGCGTAAAAAAGCGACATGTCGAAGGCACATGAGAAGGAGGTAAAAAAAAAAAAACACGGCTCGGCTGTCCCACATATGGAAGCTCGCGGTCCCACCAACGCGGATCCGACGCGAGCGGACTTTAAAACGGTAAAGGGAAAAAATAGGGAAAAAAAACACACGTTCGCTCATTCCACGCAACAAGCCGTCGGAAACGACAGATACGAGTCCCGTCTACCGGCTGGAAATTGCAAATTTGCGCTCGGGGAAGCGGGAATGAAAGAAAAACGAAGAGGTTTTTCGAAGTCGAGCACGGAAATAATCGGACTTGTCAGCACTCGGCGCTTCGGTCGCGTACCTCCAACATCCAAGTCGCCACCATCCTCCGCATAAAGGGCTGAATATCTTTCTGGACGCCTTTGAAATAGGAATATTGCGGTAGAAACCTCTCCTCTATGGTCAACAAGCTCTGCAGGACTCTGTCATCGCACAGGAGGTTCGGATCCGGACGAGCTCGTATGATGGTGTCCATTTCGAGACAGAGCAGCTCCATGGTGCCGCTGGTGCTTTCACTTAAGTCAAAAAGTCGGATTTCTCCCTCGGAAACGCGATAGCAGCGTAGCGGAGCAAAAAACGCCAAAGGATGGAAGGGAAAGTATTTTAGAGGCATATAAAAAAAAAAAAAAGTGAGACTGCAGGGGCTCCGTAAGAGTAGTCCTGCCTCTCCTTGTTGAGAACTTTTTTTCCTCTCTTCCCCACAGTGCGCCTCTACTTTCATCTAGCCTGGCCAGATCAGGCGCATTTCAAGCCCATGCTCTGCGTGCGCCACTGACGCAATTCACTTCATTAGCCTACCTCCGTGCAGAGCAGACGCAAGACGCTCTCCTGCGCCTTCTCCGTTGCTGGCGTGCAACGCGAGCCTCAGGCAACTTTACAAATTAAAAGCCCGGCAACTCCCGCAAACTACACGCGCAACTACAAACTTATAAACAGACATATATGCATCCAAAATGGAGTTTAGTCATATTGTTTTTTTTTACCCACTGCTTTTAATCTGATATGATATGATCTGATATACATATCTATATATCTATATATATATAGTATGTATGCACATTCGCCATCATTTGCAGTCACTAAAACATGAAATAAATAAACAGCTGGATGTTGCATTGGTCGTTGCGTCCCTATTATTTCGCATATTTTCAGCATTTAAAAAAGCCCCCATAAGAAGAAGCCAACTTTAGTTACTTTAGTGCAACAAGTGCCCCCTTGTGAAAGTAATTTGAATATTAGTTTAGATCCGATTGGTGGGTGGGGTGGGGGGGGGGGGTTGCAATTTACAGACATAGCCTATTGATTATTACACTTACCTACAGAGATACTGCATGTTAACTTAGAGGGACGCACCCCCCCCCCCCCACACACACACACACTATTGTTTCTATAGCAGCCACAAACTTCTTGTGGTTTATGAGATAGCTTTCTAAGAAATTTGAAAGCAGCGTTGAAAATGTCGGTGTTGCATAATCTTCTGTTAAAGATAACACGCAGATGAGCGCAATTTGCTGCACTTTTGCTTTTCTTTCACTCGGACCAATCCAGCAAAAATAAAATAAAATAAATAAATCTGTTTAATTTTATTTATTTGTTTAGTTTGGTAGCCTTTCAAAATAAACCCCTTGTCATAATTTGCATGGAAAAACAAGCAGGTGGAAAGGAATCCGAGAGCGCACGTTATTGAAGGAGATAATTAAAAAAAATGACTGCCAAATGATTTAGCCCCACGTACAGTCACAAAGAGAATCTGCATGGGTAAATATGTTAATCCCCTGCTATTCTTAGGACGACTTCAAAGACGGAGCCGTGAATGGAACGAGACTTCAGTGGAGACTGTAAAGTCCTCAGAGCTGGCGATTTCCATACGAAGCTCTTTGGCTATATGGCGATGCTTGTGAGAAAACTAGGGGAAATGTCTCTTTAAAGCTTTTTTTTTTTTTTTTTCCAGCCCGAGTTGTTTCCTCCTCCCCGTGTGTCTATTTGCATAGCCAATGGTTCCTCAGCGCTCCACCGAGGCTGTCCGATTGTTACTGGGCAGACTTCTTCTATACCTTCCCCTCTCTCTCTCTCTCTCTCTCTCTCTCTCTCTCTCTCTCTCTCTCTCCTCTCTCTCTCTGGTCATTTATCCGCCACAGTCTTTTTCTCTTAAAGGATGTCGCTGCTGCTGCTGCTGCTCACACAGCCTATGTCCGCCACCACGGTGCCTGGATTTGCACCCTGCAGGAATGTAGTTAAATAAATTCATGTTTAGATCTGGAGGAAGGGGGGGTTGGGGTGGCAGAGGAGGCTGGGATTCAACTTTTATGTGAATTAAGTCTAATATCCAGTGTTAGAAAACACATCCAACTTTTTTTTTTTTGCAGAACATTTTTGTTAGAAACAGGTTGATTTCATTTTACATGAGTGTGCAGGATTTCTCTCCAACGCGCATGGTTGAAAAATGTCAGATATTAGAATTAAAAAAATGACACTGCATCCATGTATGTGATCGAAAGTGCTGGCGCTTCTGTTGATAAGGAGAAAGGGAGATAGATAGAGAGAGATAGAAAGAGAGAGGGGGGCACAGGTGTTCCAAAACTATCAGAACTATCCACTCATCCAGCAGCACCAGCAGCATCACCTCACCAGGACGCGCAAATCATGTAGCCATCAGCACACAGGCTGACACCTGTGCTTTATTAGTAAATTAGGGAATATAATCCAAAATAAAATAAAATACAAAACATCAGCAGCATGCACTGCACATCTCTGTCATTAAAATAAAGTTAAGCAACACCCTGAAAAAACAACCTAAAAGTGTTTTTTTTTTTTATTATTAAAATGAAAAGGCTAATGCGTCTTTATCTGAGTACAGCGCTCTATCCCACGCGCGTCACGACGCGTCCGCGGCTGCCGTGACGCAGCAGCGGTCAGATGAGCGGCGGCCGCAGCGGCAGCGGCAGCGGCGGCAGCGGCGGCGCGTTCTGTCCCCGGAAGCGTTCAATTAGCCCGCATCACCGTGACGGGTGGGAACGCGGCCCCCCACGGGGCTGCGCGTCACGCGACGGATGGCACTCAGGAGGTAGAAGGGGCAATAAAAAACTAACAAACGCACACACACACACACACAAACACACACACACACGCACACACACACACACAAAAGCCCGAATGTTTATAAAAGTTTGGTGTAGCTCCTGCGCTGCACACTGCAAGAAATATCCATCGGGACAATTTATTTTATGCAGCTTACATATTTGTCATTCTATCTTTTTTTTAATAATAAATAAAATGAATAAATAAAAATCTAATTAAAAAACCAAAGACTAAAATCTAAAGCCTTTTATATGATCGTATTATCAGCGACTCACATGGCGGATCCGACTTTTATATTCTCTTCTTTTATAACAGATAATTAAACAAGCCATTTTTAACAAGCGCATTTATTACCGTTTGAATGCTTCCCCCTCCGCTTTCATGCAAAGAGAAATAAAAAAAAAAAGTTTTAAAAGGACACGAAGTCTTTAACTCCTGTGAAGTGGAAGGTTGGTCACTTTTTACAGTGAATACCGACCACTGACTTATCACCGCACCTTGTACTTTTTTTTTTTTAATAGCCGTTAAAGAACCGAAACAAATAGGATGCATGCCGACAATAAGGGAGAGAGACTGTGCGTGTTTTTTCTTTTTTTTTAATTATTATTATTTTTTTTATTTTACCGTCTTCGGTGAGAGAAATGTCCCACATGAGGCGAGCAAAGTGTCGGAAGGGGAATTTATGATGCAGAAAAAGTAGTGAAATGACAGCATCAGGGTGCTGGCTTGGAGGAAAAGCAGACAGGGTGACACAGTAAGGAGCTCTGCCCTCCACATCAAGTCAGCAAAGCTTTTATTTCCTCTATAAATCTTGTCAGGCACCTTGTAGGTGCAGATGTGAAACAGGTGGAGCATTCATTCGATATGATTTTTACGAGCAAAATCACTACAGAAATAATGCATTTTTATTGTCATAATTAATGCACATTAAATGTCTAAAATCCATGCATTAAACGGGTAGTAATGATACAGAGCAGATATTCCTGTTTTTCTTTTAGGGTGCATGCCCTGCAGCTTTGGAAATGTAGCTAGAATTTACAAGAGCAGACCCGAGTGTCTTTCAATATCTTTCATTTCTTTGAAACCAAGCTTTTCAAAACTGTAGCTTAAACTGGTTGGAACAGATGAGATCTCTTCAGCTGGGCTGTGTGAGCAGAAAAGAGCTCAAACACAATCTAAAAACAGCACACCTGACATGAAGGAAATGCACCTCTTCTCCAAATGAATATAATAATAGAGGTGCCATGTTATTATACTCTCACATGATCTCACTTTTCATCATGTTTCGTTTATGCATTCAAAGTAAAAGATAAAGCAAATGCATTTAAACAAAAACATTTGTGGATTTATGTGAAATTCCACCTGTGTCCATTCAGTCTGGATTCTGTATTAATCTTTTGGATATCAGTGTTTAAATGGTTTATATACACGTTATCCTAATATTTATCATGATTCCTCTTAAGAATAATTTTTAGAATATTTTTAAGAATGATATTACCTCTGCAACAATAGCAGTTTATTGTTGAACAGCTGCAGAACTGACTGATCGCCTGAAATTAATTCAGGGATTTAATTATTTGTGACCAAATAACACCAATAAAATAAAACATTTCATTCTCTAAATTCACATGTGCTCATTTCTGAATTTTCTGCATGACAAAATTGTTTGATTTCCATTTCGTTTAAATTCCTTAAACATATGATGTATTACTATTGAAATAAATAAAAAAAAGAATGCAAATCGCAGGGAGTAATATTTAGGGCAGGGAATTTCTGAAGAGGGGAAAACAAATTTCATGTAATTAGTGTTGTAAATTTGTACTTTCAAAATATGTCTTCACACGTGGGGAACACACCAGAGGTATTAAAAACATACAAGAAAAAAGGAGGCGTTTAGTAAGAAAGCAGCTTATTCCACCAGTCGAGCAGCAGGTCGACCACAGCCCTCACATGAGCATCCCGCTCTGCTCCAACAGAGGTTTGGGGATTCATCTGCCGGCTGAACCTGTCAGGCCACCGTCTGCCTCAGGTGAGTCAAAAGCAGGACTCAGCAGGACTCAGAGACACGTTACAGAGCAACACCTGACTGCAACAACACTTTGTCTTCATGGATTCCCTGAAGGGAACTGCACAGCTTACATTAAAGACCAGAGCTGCAAACACATGCACACATCCAAACAGATAAACAGAAAACAGTGACTTTCTCTTATAATGTACGGTACATGCATCCTGTTCAGTTTTGAGGGGGGGGGGCAGGTGGTATGAGGACTACACACTGAACACTGATGAATCACTGAGATCATTCATATCAAAACATCAGTTCCACATTCGTTTGTCATGCCAACATTTCCCCATTTTTGCTTTTATTTTTCTGTGGTTGAATAACTGCAGATGTGCGCGCCAAGCAACAACAATACAGAGAAAGTTACTCATCCATGATAAAAAAAACACAACTTCATGCAAAGTGTAACTGGAAGTGATCTTTCCCCAACTGAAAGCAGTATTCTGGTAAAACGTAGATATTAAGATTCTATCAGTGAAATATCTTACTGCACAATTTTTTCCTGAAATCAGAATCCAAATAACTGACCTGGATTAATCTTTATTTATGAATAACCCCAAAAAAAACTTCTGCATGCAATTATATTTGTATACGGCACTAATATGATCACATAATCACTCAAACAATGCTGTTCACCAACAAACCCAAGATGAGCATAATTCATTTAGTTCAAAATGAACGCAAACATACAAAACACACACACACACACACGCACACGCACACATACACACACACACACACACACACACACACACACACACACGCATACTAGCAGAGTCTCAATTGACACTAAAATGAGAGGTGACCATCTGTTCAATAATCAGCTAATACTATAAATTACACTTTTAAATATGCAGTTTTACTTTTTTTTTTTTTTACCTTCTTGCATCTTTCTTTCCTTTTTTTTTAGTCCTGTATGATGTGAGTGTGTCCAGCCGTGGTGTGAAGCTTGTCCCTGACTTCTCCACTAAGCACCTGTGGGATTTCTCTGATTGACCCTCCATGACTGATGCTGCAACAATGCAGCTCTGGCACCGAGCGTTTGGCTCTACAGACTTCCCTCAGACTCCCTCAGAAATTCTTTATGCAAACATGTCCTCCCGAATTCCTTTAGACATGCCCTTATCTCATTAGATGGAAAAGAAACAAGGGGGAGCAAAAATACATAAAGAACAGAGTCTTAATTGTTGAGAGAGTCTTAAAGATGTCTTTTGGCATCTTTGGGTTTAGGATGCTGAGTGCATGATGCCGGGCAGAGGTGAGAGCCTCTGCTCGGAATGCATCAGCGGCAGGGTGGTGCAGTGATGGTAGCATTATTCCGCCTGCAAGGATTACAACCTACATCATTACGTCATTATGGCTATTGTGCATAGAGTTTAGGTGCATGGTCATGAATCTTTGAGGAGGCATACATGATCCATGCTGTGCTTTTATTAAAGGTCCAAGAGAAGAGAAGCATGCCACAGAGAATATAGCTTTGCTCTTGATCTGAAAAGGTTTAAGGTATCCTTCTTAAGTATATCTGTAGCCTCTATTATTCAAGAAATTCATTGTTTGCATAAGGGAACCAATCGTCCTTTAATGTTTTAATAGTAAAAAAGAAAGTTTGTAAATTTTATTAAAAAATCTTGGTGACCTGTTGGTGAATGTTTATATTCAGTTTTGGGGGTGACACATTAAAAAGTTACATAACAAAATGTAGATTTTTGTAAATGTAAAATAAAATAATGTGTCAGTCTAATTAAATCATGTCTACATCTGACACAGCAATGTTCAGTGTTACGGTTCCTAAAGTCCAAAAATGATGTTGTTACTTATCATCAAACTTGCCTTTTCATGCACACTTGCACAACAATTTCCTGACCCTCATGACTTTGGCTGGAGTTCAGGAGGTGTGAGTTTTGAGGGGTGGAGGTGCACATTAACTGCAATTACTTATGAGACGGGACAAGGATGTGACAGTAAAGTCGAACCTGTGACCAGTCCAGAAACAATCATTCACCCCAAGCACCTGCAAAGGCAACACGTCAACACAAAGCGAGCTGCAAAAGATCCTCGGACTCAGACTGACGCTCAACCTGAGAGTACGCCGACCATCAACAGGTAACAAAAGCAGAGAGGAACAGGCTCACAGCAGAGGGAAGTTGCTCCTTTCCACGGTAGAAACATTCTCAGCAAAATACAGACAGCAGACAAGTGACGGCAGCCATCAGACATCTTTCACTTGATGTTGATGCCAAAATGTAAATGGAGCTAAAGAAAAAGTTGGAGATCTTAGAGTATGACTGCGCAGACAACTCGCTAAACGCTTTCTAGGAATGAATCCCATTAGATAGACCCGAATTATTTTTAATGTGAGAATGCTATAATGGGAAATGCTGCAAAAGAATTAAAGAACAACACACATACAAGTGCCAGTGAAAATTAAACAGATATTAACCTATTGTGTTCTCTCAAATTTGATCTGGAGATTAAAATAATTGCATATACACAACAAAAGCAATGGTCATCGTTTGATTTGATCTTAAATACTTATAAAAAATGTTCTATCAGTGGTATTCCAGTGTCACAGAATAGTTAAGTCTGGGTAGTTCTGTGGATACAGTTCTACTCATACATGACTCATGCTCTTGTTTGAGTTGGGTTTAATCCACAAAACTACCCAGACGTTTTTATTTCTACTTCTGGGGGCCCTAAGCAGGATAAGTTTGAGAACCCTACCTCTATGAGTTATTAAAAAAATGTTAAAAATAGAATGCATGTGCAAATGTAAATGCATGTGAATTGACATTCAGAGTGGTAAATCATCAAGAGATTTAATTGTTTTTAAGGTCATTTGATTTGAATATGATGAAAACAGAGCCATGTTTCATTTTTCATTTTCTCTATCTGACACTCATCATTCGTCATTCACCATACGTTATTCATTATTTATCATTCAGAACACAAAATGACCATTTATCATTTAAGGAAAGTGAAACTTGTCGGTTGATTTGAAGACATTCAAAACAGCTTTGCACTGACAATCATGCTGCCTTAATTTCTCCTGTTTGCCTTGCACCAATCACAATACCCAGCTGACAAATAATAAATGTGTTACTATTATTAAGTTTCACAATTATGAAAAAATAAACAGTATTCTCTGGTGTGTCCGCTGAAGGCACTGACAGCAGCAATATTTCTAAAATATACAACTAGTTTGAGAAGTCTTACGAAGAAAAATTATAAAAGATATTTCACTAGAAAAAAGTTAAGAAGTTCAGTAAGAAAAGCTCCATAACTGACCATGCAATCCATTACCTGTTATTATGTGAACATTACACATTTTAAGCCAAACACAAACAATGCTGATCATGTATTTAAATGATGTTACTGCATAATCTAGACCGCCTACTACTGCCCTGCTTTATGTGCTGTACCCATGTCAGTATTTTCCTCACCCATCCAAGGAAGCGTAAAGCTGTGACCTCTGGTGATTCCATGACTCCAACCACTCCCTCAAAACCCCTTTGACCCCTGAAACAGTTCTGTGGAAGTCCAGACCAGTCGTCCTTACCCCGGCCCTCAGTACTAGTTTAGGATGTGTACAAGAAAACCTGTGCTGACAACAAGATGGAACTTGCATCACTGACATTCCCGACCCAGAGCTGAACACGCTGTGCAGTCGTCAAGGTATGAACGCCATCGCTGAACAGAAGCATTAATTCCTCAGGGAACATCGCATACCTTCCTATGCTGCAGGTCATCAGGACACATCTGTGCTGGGCGGCGAAGATGCTTTCCATGTTGCTATCACGTTGAAGTGCTGGTTTTACACAACATTGCTCTCAGTTTGGTAGTATTATTATCATTAGGATAGGGGTTTCTGTTGATATGTGGGCATATGTGATATCTGGCAATTACACGACAATGAACCTCTGGAGATGTTGTGGAGCAACACAAGTAATATAATAAGTAGTGCAATTGATTACTTTCTGCACAGAGTAAATAATTAGAGCAACACATCTTTTTCTTTAAGTGTAGACCCTAAGCCTGCTTCACCTCACATCTTTCTTAAAAGCATCTTCCAAACTAGGATGCATCAATGGCAGTGACTCTGTGGCTGCAGTGTGTTCAGACAGTGCTTTGCTGAAAATTACAGGTTATTGAGGGGAAATATTTCCTCTCCTCAAAGGATCTGAATAATAATGCTCCCATCGCACATGTGGCTGCCTTCATCCGCAACTCCTGTCCCTAAGCGATGAAACAATGTCGAAGCATGTTCACTTATCAGCTCAGCATAGCCACATGATTGTATCTATCGTTTTTTTTGTCACTGTGTTGCTCTCCTCTTTGGTTTTTTCCTCCATGGTGCAGGTGCAGCAGCTTCTGGGAAAATAAAGACTTGAATCATTTGTTGCTCCTTGCTCCCGGTCGTCACAACAAAAGGTCCAAATCTTAAACTGGAGTTATTTTTTTTTTTCTCTCCATTACCCCTTTGACAAGGACAGCGTTCGTCTTTTCGCACATAATCAACCCTTTCGCAGAGCCGAACGTACAGATCATCAATAGTAACTAAAAACAGGCTCGTACTATGTCTTAATCCATTAAAGAGGTTAGTGACAGCTTGTTGAGAGACGGATGAGCCTCTCCACAGTGTGTGTGTGTTTGTGTGTGTGTTGTGGAAGGTGTGTCACCGGAACAATAAGGTCTGGTAGCTCTGGCCAAACCTTGGGTTAACACAGAAACAAATCGTCTGGTATTCATTTACCTTTTTCTTCTACCTCTACACCCCATTCCTTTGTCCCTGCCTCCATCCCTCCTCTCTTTCACATGCCTGACCCCGTCTACTGAACTCCACCGGCAACATTTCATACGGTCATCAAATATGGGGCCAAATGTGCCGAGTAAAGGGGTCAGGTTTTGGAGCACTGGCTGCTAAATAACGTCAATATTTCCTTGTCCTAAATGAGGATAAGCCGCGTTCCTCAGCGGCCTGGCTCGCCGTGCACGGGGCAGCGTAGAGGCGGCTCAGCTGCTGCCGCCGTCTCCTCAGCTCCAGCTCCCCCAGGATTTTCCCATGTTCATATCACTAGCCCTTGACTTTGTCACTCATGCAACAGCTGCTTGCTGATACTAAACCACAGTTCCAGCCTATTACTCGCCCTTCTTTCACTACACACGCCGAGAACAAAGGCATTGTTAATCCGGCAGAAGTCCTTGGTGCAGAATGCAAGGACTTTTAAGGAGAGGTGGTGTACGTCAAAGGCAATAACTACATTTTTTTGTTTTTTTGCACCAAAAATTCCTTTCAAGATTATATGAACATTTTGTCTGTTGGAACTTTGGGAGGCTCAACATCCTGATGACTTCCAGTCAGGATCACAACAAGCTCAGTCTAAAACAAAGAGGACAAAGATCTCACAGATGGGGTTATCAATAAAGTTTACAGGCATCTCAACACATAGCACTTATTATTGTGTGGCCACATAGCTGCACCACGCATCGCCTAGAGTAATTGAGCCACTGGCGTTTTCATAGAATAAACCCAATAACAAATCATGTTTAATCTATGATTCGCATACCGCTACCAATAATGAACATAACAAAAGCTGCCTATTTAAACAGAGTCTGCCAAACAGACAGAGAGGTATGCAAACATCAAAAAGGGTTAACCATATGGTTACCAGAAATAACCCGGCACCTTAAAAATAAACCCCCCAAACCAACTTGTTGAGCACCTGAGCACATGTGAGGCGCTGGCGTGCACACACGCGTGCACTAAGCGGTGCTACTGTTGCCCCTGTTCTCCTATCTCTTCTACAGACGGTAACAGATGGCACATTCGGGATGTGGAAGCGGCTACAGATGAGAACGAGATTACCCCCCCCCTCCCGGCAATTATAGAGGGCTTTTCCCTCCCGCCGCAAGTGCATCAGATGCTCACCTATCTGCTGCCTCTAATAATAACACTGAGTGCTTCAGGGTGTACGGGCTTAATAAAGAAATTACACATGGATCAGAGGGGAAGAGAGAACAATGATGCAGATGTAGTGGCAGAAACACCTGATCAGACATGTTAAAAAAACGAAACGAAAAAAAAAAATCCCCTCCACACACACACACACACACACACACACACACACATCTGCACTTAGTGATCAGTGATAGAGACAAATGAGGGGGGCCCACCACAGTGGCTCCTCTTCATTACAGCACCACACATGAATGTGCACCATCCTCCCCACCACTTTTGAGTCAGGCTGCAATAATCTGATCCTTTTAGGAAACCAAGGTGTTGGACTGTAATTTATAGGCCGTATCTTTTCAAGTCTTTCCCCGGGCTCCGCCGGTGGCGTCAGGCCCTGAGCCGCTGTGTGTGTTTAACGGCTACATGTGTCGCTCCCTATCTCGCTCTCTGAGTGGCACAAAGGTAAAAAGGAAGCTTAACAGCCTGGGAAAAAGTTGAACAGTGTGAAATTACCTTGATCCAAAGATTCCTGCCGCATACCAGCCCAATGAACCCATAACAGAGCAGGCACTCAGTCAGAGAGCCCTGCCTGCAGGGAACAGCTGAGACATTACAGAGGGAGAGGGAGGGGGTGTATGGGGAGGTGAAAGAAAGATAAATGGGAGCAGGAAAGAGGTCCACCTCCAGTAATCTGTAGTCCACAGTCAGTGATAGGGGTCAGAGTATCTATGTCTAATGTACTGTACATCCCATGATAACACTGGACAACTGGTAGGTGGGGTACCGATGACTTGATTCTGCTCTCAGAGGCCCTGCTGGGGAGTTCTTGGAGAGGCAGCTGTGGGGCTTCACCATGTTGACAAAATATTGTGGAAAAACGAGATGACAATGCTTAGAATCGATTGTGTCATGTCCAATGTGAATTTCCCAATGCGTAATTATTATTAGGCAATTTCTTTTTATGCAATGCTTTGGTCAGCTCAGGACAAGAGCTCTGACTGAAACCGAGGTACTTTAGGAGTAACAAACCAGGCAAATTTGCACTTTTTAAAAAAATTTAAATGAAGAAATATTAAATTCTGCACACAAACAAGGCAGAACTCTGTGTGCATGCATCCAAATGAGTTTATTTAGATGGATTTAGATGTTTGTTGACCTACTTGCCTTGGCCAGAGAGCTGTGCTTTGATGCCCTGGTGAAGGCTGGTTGACCAAAAATGTGATGGTTAATCATCTAAATAGACGCTTTGAACATTCACTTCACAAACATGACCCTTGATGCTTGAAGAATGACTCATAATTCAGATTTTATTCACTGCTATTCCTGAACAGATGAGTTGCCAAAAATATTGGTCATTTTAGTCCCCTTGCTCTAATGAACCAGTATCATGTGGACAGTATCGTCTTCAATAGGATTTATTTGTATCAGGTGCATCTTGTACTCACCAAGAATGTTATTCATGCTGCATCCTTTGCAACAACGACTCATCGGTTACTTAAAACCAATGCGATCCTGTACAAATCGCATATTTTAATGCAATGATAGTTCAGGCTCACATTTATTGCTCATACAAAATTCATAATCAATACATACTGATGATATAGAGACAATTAACCAAGAAAAGTAGCTCAGGCTGCCTGACGAATTATTAGTAATAGTAATAAGTAATAGTAGTAAGTATTAAATATACACATAATACAAGCTTGGGATCAACCAAAGAAGGAATTTTGTACCATATAAATAAATGCCCATGCAATCACTCAGCTCCTTGTTACAGTGTGGCATCAACAAATATTATGTATGTACACTTTTTCTGGGATGCTACGAGGCAAAATGAAAATGTTTTACACTGCTGTTGTTGGTGTCATAATTAACTTCACATAACTGTGTTGGCCAAATGGAACTGTCAAGGTGCACTGTTTCAAAAATATCAAATCTTACATAATTGAGTTTGGATATGAATAGGTATTTATTTTCCTTTTACTTTGTAATTATGATCACAGTTAGAGAACATCATTTTGGACATTTAGATATAATTCTGTTAACTTTTTCACAGATTTTTGTATGCCATTCAAAACGATTTATTGGTGGCTTATTTAATCATCGGTTAATTCATTCATTCATTTAAATCAAAGCCGATTTTATCCTCCAAACAAACAAGGAACCAAGGCACTCGGTACAACCGCTGAAATCAAAACACATAATAAACTTTATTATGCAAGGAAAGGCCATCAGTGGTCTGAAAGCTTTCAACAATGGAGGCCGGTGTGATTGTTTCCTCCATCTCAGACACAACAACAGAGGGATAAACTGTGGGCAGAAGACCCAAACACTCAAAAGTCTTCACATTGGACGTGATCCAATTAAAGTAAATCACATTCTTTTGGACACAGCAGACGAATATCAGAATGACTTTATAGGCACTGATTGATAATCTAGAAAATTACACACAAGAAAAAAAACCCTGTTATTTTATTTGAAGGTAAGAACACTGTGGTTCCTGATAATTTGTAAAGGAAATCCCCACTTCTAAAAATGGATAGACTGCATTTAGTGAGTAAGTATGACTCAAGTTAGGCATCTTAATTTTAGTTAAGAGCCACTGAGCTGGCTGAACTATTCTCGGTTTATTTTAAAGATTAAAAAAATGTAAGTCAATTGGAAGAATAAAAAACACCACTATGCAATGCTTGGCTGCGTTGACAGTGTCGTTTACAGTATATGAGAACTGATCTGGCTGCTTTATCACTGAGAGGATTCCACTACTGAGCTGAAAGAGTGAATGACTGGAACTCGACGTGCTGCCGTTGACTAATCAGAACGTGGATGTCACTGATGACAGCTGGAGGAGGAAAACCCGCTCTAAGGTAAATTGTTGGTTGCACCTGTTTGTTGTGTGGTAGCCTGTGATGAGTTTATTCTTATCAGAATATCTCCAGAACCTCTGCAGATGTGCTGTCTCTCTCTCTCTCTCTCTCTAGGCTTAGAAATGTGACATCTTTTCATAGCCATTAGTTACACCTACCACAAAGACCTGCTGGAGGTGCTGCCTGCACTGCCGGATATGAGCAAAGGTGCACTTTGTGCAACATCTAGAGCAGTGTATGGGGAGTGTGCCGCCTGGTTGAAACCCCTTATTCTGCACAACTGTAAGACATGGCGAGGTGCCTTTCACCTGCTCTTGTAGGTGCATGTATAAAAATATATACATATGCAAGCACCTTTAAGATCATATCAGCCTCGTTTTGCACATTGTTCATTGAAGTTACTGATGAAAATCGAACTGGAGAGCACATTAATATCCTGGTTAGGTGAGTTAAAGCATCCGGAAGAAAAAAAAAAAAGTTAATTTCAAGATTTCTCCAAGATCCATCTCTAACAACAAACCCAAACAAACACGCTTACTGGAACAATACAGGCATTGTTTGAATTTCAGCTCATTGAATTACATCCAGTCAAGACATTTCTCAAAATCCAATAGTGCCTCTGACCACTCTTTGTCAATAAGGTGAAGCTCTTCTTGTGTTTCATCTCTGGTTAGGGAAGTACGAGGGGCACCATGCTTTTTTTTTACCAGTAATCGCCAGTATCGATCTGACAGGCACATAGACGTTAAGTTAAGAGTTAAAGGGTTAGAGGCATGCTGCAATTTCATTCTTGTAAACAAACATGGTTTTCTTCACATGCAGCTTACATTCATAATTCATATCTATATATACCTGTATATACCAGTGCTTTACATTTTTAATTCATATTTATATATACCTGTATATATCTGTATATATCTGTATATTGTGTTTTTAATTTAATTTTTTTAATTTTTCTTTTCCTTTTTAAATTAAAAAAAAAAAAAAAAAAAACATTCTTGTAACTTTCTAACTTTCTAACTGCTGCTGTAGCACTTTAAATTTCCCCACTGTGGGACAATAAAGGAGCTATCTATCTATCTATCTATCTATCTTTTCCCACCAAAATGCATTGTGTGAATTCTTAAAGGCTAGCAACATGTTGAATGCATTTGCCCACCCATAAGGATTTTGCAAAGCTATTTTCTTTTTTTTGGATGCATTGAAACTTACAGTTTACATATCCTGTGGTCTTCTTCTCATCTCTTTGTGATGGATTGGTACCTTTTATGGTGCATAATTACCACTGCTCTAGCTGCCCTCTGCTGAGTCTCAGCCTGACTTTTACTCTAAGGGAAGAACTCCTAAACTGGTTTGGATTCAAGGTTTTTATATGTATAAAGGACAGAAATCATACAAAGTCATTTAGGCACTGTGTGAAAACACATTTCTACTGTTTACCTAACAATCCTTGCAGCAAGGATACAAGATTGCTAGTAACTTTCCAAAAGTTGTAGAAGCCTTCCTCGTTTAATCGGATAAACTCACGGATGCACACCCTTGGATTGCATTTTATGTTTGTCGCTGGTGTCTCTAGTAACTGCCGCACCGCACCATCACAGCTTGTCGTTTCATCGGAGAGGTTGATAAACTTGTGAATCTCTGGAAGCCATGTGAGAAAGTCTCATTGATCAGGTGTGTACGGGGAAGGAGTAAGAATGTGATCACAGGAAGACGGTCCTAAACAAGGTCTTTCCTGCCCAAAATTTGAGAATGCACAGATGTACTGTATGGATTTGTCCATGTGGGACCCAGACTCATCCCAATATGCCACCTGGCGAATGGAGCTTTTTAGCTGAAGGAGAGTGCACCTCTGATGAATCCCATTCCCAACACAATCAAACCCTCCCAGATATGTATGGCCTACCTCTAAAAGTCCTGGTTTGGGTTTCAGTTGCTGAGTGGGCCTGTGACAACCCACTGTATGTTTGCAGGAAGGCGTATTATTTTGCGTTATGTGAGTAATCCGTGTTTACATGCACCCAAGTAACAGAGTTACAGTCTAATTTCCCAAAAGTCATGTAAATGAGAAATCTTGTTTCTGTAATTAGGATAAAGCATTACAGTAATCCAACCCCACAATTTGGAGTTCTCATGTAAGACCAAAGCAGGACATGTGTGATATGACCAAAATCTTATATCTGTATATAGATCATTGCATATGCACATAACTATACATATCATGATATCGTACATTTTCCAAAAAGTCAATGAATAATACAGTAGTTTATATAATATCACCAAATGTCTATTTATTCTTACATTTTGAATTATATGAATTAAACTGGAAGCAACACCCCTGAACATTTGCCTATTTCTCGACTGCAGGTAAACATATGTGATACTACCTTGGAACCTGGGATTACGCATAAATTCAGCTTTTGGTCATTCCCTGTCGGCATGAAGGCGGCGGACTCATTCATGTTCCATTACCTCTGGAATGTCTACTGTGGAATAAGGGAGCAGCCGCACATCACAGGCTGGCATTCACCTTTCAATCACCCCCCTCCTCCAGCCCCTCACCCCTGTAATCATGTTAGCTCATACATAATCGCATTTCAATTACTGACAGGAGTGTGACCCTTGCCTCCCAACATGCCTAATCTAATACATGTGTTTCCTAAAAGACAGAGGGATGCCTTGTTTTGGCTGAGGAAGGAGAGGGGAAAAAAGAAGAAGCACGCATCAACATGCTGTGTCATGCCGAAGCTATAAAAAGGGATGTCACAGTTTTCTTCTGATTCAGCATGGGAAGTGGGCAGCTATTTTTAGCAGGATGTATATTGTATGTGGTGCCCGGATGTGATGTAAACACTCGCTGGAAGGGAAAGGGGAGAGGAGAGGAGAAGGAAAAGGGTGGGGAAAGAGAAAGAAGGACACAATGCATGCATCAAGAATGCAAAGTTAAGAATCGCACAGACTGTGTGTGTGTGTGTGTGTGTGTCTATCAGGCCCTCAGTCTGCCTGTGTGTGTGTGTGTGTCAGGGGCCCTCTGAACTCCGAGCCTTTCTCCAATCCCACCGTTTCAGGAGAGGGGAGTGAAAACACCAAAGATACCCTCAGTCATAAATCTACCTCTCCCCCCTCTCTGTCTGTCCCACTGGGTAAGAGACTTGTTTTTTCATCTCTCCTCTCTCTCTCCCTCTCCTGTTCTTCTCCTTCTCTTTCCATCTGCCCTGCCTTTCGTTCTGTAATTCCCACTCTGTCACTCGGTGTCTGTGTGCTTAGCGGCCTTGTGTCATTATTATGGGCCAATTTGTGTCAATGCTAACATCCCATTCATCATGTGGGGGAATGGTTTCCGCCAGGGCTCGGGGGGCTCGCATACCTCACCTCTCACATTTTCACCATGGTGGCATCCGCTCCGCTATGGGGTCAGAGGTCAGAGTTCCAGACCTCCTGAGTGGTCACTGACTTCTCTGCTACCCCCCCTCCTGCTGCCCACCCCCCAATCCATTCCTGCTCCCAGCACCGCCGGCTCTCTTACATTTCCAGGTCGTCTCCCTCCTTCATTTGACTTCCCTCTGGGTTTTCTGGAGAAATGTACCGCTTACAGCTTCTATATTTGCCTTCACTGTCTTTGTGCGTCCGCCTTTTGTTGACTGCACTTATTGTTAGGAAATAAACTTTCATTTTCCTAATTTGAATCCCATGTCTCCCCTCTAACAAACACAAACCCAGCTAGTCCTTGAACAGAAAGAATTCATCCCATTTTTTTCCCCTGCAACGAGACCTACACCATGCTCCGCACTTTACGTGCCCTTCCTTCCTTCATCCCACCCACCAACCTTCCCCGACTCAACCCCCCCATATCACATCAATGGCTGACAGCCCTTACTCTCACTAAAAGCCCAGCATGCGGGTCGATGGTTTATTTCTTATGAATGAAGGGCCCAAACGAAAGTGCATTCCTGTCTCCGCTCTGAGAGGAAGCAGCTGGCTATTCGGTGAGTTCATGTCAGACATCGGTGCTTTACATCCACGTTTTACCCAGGAGAGTAAGATTAAGCATATGATTGAGAGCAAAGGGAAGAGGAAGAAGAGGAAAAACATGAACAAGGAGAAGATGGACAAGAAATGGGGCCTTTGGGGGAGGATGTGCGGAGAAATCGCTGTGGAAATGCATTCTCAGCTCAGTGCTGCCACAGCACCTGAGCCGGCTGCTCATGTGAACTGTAGGAGGAATTGAATTGGATGTCAAGGTGAAGGGTCAGAACCCAGCGCGAATATCTACTGTGCATGTTTCAGACCTTCGATATTAAACGTATTTTGCATTTCTGCATGAAAAACCATCTAATGGATGATGTTTTCTGATCAGAGTTCAGTCAACAAATTCAAACATGTGCCGTCACCGTACAGAGATCAGAGGTCATAAAACGTGGCGAGTTTCAGAAAAAAGGCCTGCGAGTAAGGCCTTAGCCTGAAAATAAGCAGCTGAGCTGAAAGGATCCTTGTTGTTGTGAAGTTTCCCATGCTTGTTTAGAGATGGTATTTGCTGTAAATCTGTGCAGCGAGAGCTTGGCTCCGGTGTGTCGGAGCCAAGTGTGAGGCAGGCATGGGGAAAGAAGGCATGCGGGGCACGCAAGTCCGTCTCCATTCCCCTCTCTGCCAGCTACTAATTATGCCCAATTACACCTTTAACACAAGTGGGCCGCTGTGGACATTTCTCAGGGTGTGAGGTCAAGCATTTCCTGTGTCTGTGAATGACCCAACGTCAGGGGAATTGTCTTGCAGGGGCCTCTCTCTCTCCCTCCCTCCATCATTCACTCTCTCCGTCATTTTGACCCCTCCTCCACTAAGCCCCAATCCCAGACCCCAGCCATTCACTAGCGACTCAGATAGTTGGGGCTTAACCTCTTTGACTTGTGAGGGCTCTCTCTTCTAAACACAAACAAACAGGAAAAGGCATGCAAACTCGGATCCCTTCACATCCATACATGAACGAACATATAGGGAAATTGGTGCAAGCGCGACTTTTTGCAGAACTTGCGTGTATAAATAAGACGTTAGCATTCTGAAACTTTAATAACAATGGTGAGAAAACAACCAAATGTCCAAATTCCATCGATTTTATAGGTCAGTTAGGTATTGTAAATTTAAAAAATAGTGTCTTTCTCCAGGTTTCATATTTTACGATGGTCCAGTTTGTTTTTATATCCCTTCATCATCGATAAAACATTGAGATACGGCTTTTGGTGTAGGCCTGAATCTAATCTCATCTAATCTAACTGACAGGATTTGTGTTTGTGTTTGCGTGGGTACGTATGCGTGTGTGTGCGTGTGTCTGTCAACATGTGTGTGAGTCACGGCTTCAGATGAAACAGCTTCCCACTTCACAATGGTAGTGTACCAACAGGTTGGGTTCCCACACCCAGTAGAAAAATAAATACTCCATAATCACCGCCTATCAAAACAGGCAACGTACGCAGGGTGAACCGAAAATGGTGCATTCCATGGGAAATCCATAGCGAGCAAGTACATGCTCGCTTCTCCGCACTGACATTTCAGAGACACAAGGGAGAGATTAGAGGCACATATGGGAGGGCCACAAAACCAGGATGAAAGATGGTTGAGGGAGATGGGGGTTAGTCCCCCTATTTTTATAAGATGAATTTGCGGCTGAAGTGACACAAGGACAAATGGACTGACAAATGCAAAGTCTGCAAGTGGCTCAAGTGAGCAGACTGGATTTGGGTGGGTGATTTATGGAGTTGGCAGACCAAAAGATATGTAGGAGGTGACAGTTTTGTAACATGTATGCATTTTTGTGACATTTTTTAGCCCTGGTGGCTAGAAAGACACACAAAAGGAAACAAGCCCACATACATAATCCGAAAAGAAATTGGGAGTAACAAATTGTATTCTGGTGAATGAGAAAAACCTCACTGGCACGGCGCTGTATGTTTTGAACATCTTTTTAAACCACCCGTGCATCCACCCATTGCCCCCACACAATCCTGCGAGCCACCACGCAGTGGATACAGTTACAGCAATGACCTAGCATTTCATTCTGCCAAAAAGACAGAAGTGGAAACAAATATGAGAAAAAAAAAAAAACTCCTCGGAGAAAAATGGAAGGATTTTTTTTTCTTAAATGCTGAGTGGAGGAGTTTGGTTATTATTGGAGGTGGGGAAAAATGAAAGAGGTCATTCATGACAAAGAGCCAAGATATGAGGAAACCGCACTTGTGTCTGAAACAGGCAGTGGGAAGGCCGAGCCAAGTCTTAGTCTCAGCTGTTGTTCCCAGCCACACATTTATCACACAGGCACTTCCCCGGCAAAAAAAAGACCCTCACAGGCGGCCGCAGAGGGGTGCAGACTCGCTCAAGTGACTAGATGACCCTGAATACCAGAGAGTGGCAGGTCTGCGGGATGAAAGGAGACCTTGTCTCGGCTTCTGTCTGTCCATGTGACTTTAAGTGCTGCTCCATGTTAAGGTAGAGGGAGCCTTTAGAGAGAGAGACAAACTACCTGGCAAATATTTGTGCGCTGGATCCACATTGTGGGCCATACGAAGAGGGAAAAGTGAACTGGGTGGAATATGGCCTAAAGCTATTAAACACACTGCATTCTCCTCCTTCACATTCTTCACCTTGGAAAAAATGAACAGGATAGAGAAGGTGGAAGGAGTGGGTGAGAGAGAGAGAGAGAGAGAGAGAGAGAGAGAGAGACTCCAACCTCCACTATACTAAAGAGCATTGTATGTAGCACTTCAGCAGGCTAACGATTATAGGAAAGCTTTTCCAGGTTTTGGCCATCTGTCACTTTTATGAACAGTGCGGTAGGAAATTGGGTCTTTGGGCTGTTTGGCCTGGGAATAATGAGCCACTGAAAATGATTGTTATAGATGACCTCTCAGCACTGTTCTCATATGGAGCCAATCGAGACGCAGCTCCAGAGGCCTCCTAACAATCAGGGATAAATCAATTGGATGTTACGGGTCAGAGGTACGGGTGCTGCAGGAGGTAGGCCTGGGAACAAGGTAACAACATCCTTCCTGTGCAGGGGAGGGCTCAGCCATGGAGGGTTTCTCAAAGAAACTTTACTGGTACCCATCAAAGTATCACCAAAAAAGGGGCTCTTGAAAGACGAGGGAGGTACATGGGGCGTTACTCCTCTGATTCACTTCAGGGGAGGTAAAAGATTGCCCCTTAAATGGGTTAAAGCTTAGAAAATTAAGAGGATGAATGTGGAGACTAGATAATAGAGAGAAAGAGAAGGGGGAATGATACAGGATGAGAAGAAGGGTGCATAAAAAAAGAGAGAGGTGTGTGTTCCATCAGTCTTAACGCCAAGCCCTCTTCGGATGCCCCTCAGACAAAACACCTGATAAGGATGATTGTGAGAGACATTCCTCGACTGAATGTGTGTGCGTCGATGAGGGCACGTTGTGTGGTCAACACGGCGCGCACAACTGATACTAAACATCTGAGTCCCCAGAGAGTTTGCAGCAAAAGGTCACACAGGTACCTAAGAGAATGTATCATTTATAAAGAATTTCAATTCTTTTCAATTTTAGTTATTATGCTGGTTATTGTAATGGATCATCTAGAAAAATCCTTCCTGAAGTAAGAATTCTTTATGGACATATCCTGCCATATGCACAGATGTGTGTTTAAAACATACCCTGTTAATATTTAACTCTAATCTATATTTAACAGGATCTAATGCTAATGACAACATACTGCTAGAACACGTTTACAGACATCCTTGCCTCAACAGCAGGTTGGTCCAGTTCGTCGTCATTTCGGTGTGGTTGAAACCTCCTCTGCTGTTTAGCACTCAGTTAACTTCCTGACAGTTTGTGCCCTGGGCTTTTTACATGCATGTTAAAAATGCCAGTATGTCCCCAGGTGATGCAGAAGAGTTCTATGCAAGCATTTCACGTTTCAGCAGGTCCACTTGTTTGAGACGGGGAAGATTTCATGAATTCAACATCTCTTACTGTCCCTCATGCCACCTGTCCAGGATCTATCCTATCTTACGTCCATCTTGCTCTCGTTGATCCTGCAGGCTGCCATGGCTCCCTACAGCCTCTGGTGGACCTGTTTACCTCCATGTAATGCAATGTCTCATTAAGGAAAAACCCTGGTTTGAATGCCTTAAGCGATACCCTTAAGGCACATGTGTCAAAGTCAGTTCCTGGAGGGCCGGTGTGGCTGCAGGTTTTTGTTCCAACCAAGCAGTAACACACCTGATTCTACTAATGAAGAAGGGTTCTAGTGCTTAATTAGTAGAATCAGGTGTGTTACTGCCTGGTTGGAACAAAAACCTGCACCGACTCGGCCCTCCTTTGACACCCCTGCCTTAAGTGATGAGAATATATCTCTTGTCATTTCTTCCACAGTTTCTTTTCCTTCCTCACATCCTTCTCTCCTGGACAACAATCTCAAAGAACCTTCCTTTCTGTCTCCATCCCCACAGGAGGCATTTTGCAAGCAGCAGACCCTACACTCATAGCTCATAAGAGAAGGAAGAGAAAGAGGGGGAGCTTGGTTCGAGTGTGAGAGACAATTTGTGTGTGTGTGTGTGTGTGTGTGTGTGTGTGTGTGTGAGAGTGTGTGTGAGAGAGAGAGAGAGAGAGAGAAAGGAAAAGGCATTTTGTGCATATCTTGAGTTACTATTAAGTCCAAAAGTGGGCTGATGATTCACTGTTTCTTCATGGCTTCCGTCCAATGCATGCTGGGATAGGCCCCAACCTAGGCACCCTGCAAGAAGTATTAGACAGGTATAGAAAATAGAGATGTACTATTTGCTCATTATGCTGGTTATTCCATTTAGAAAAAAATCATCATTGAAATAAGAGTTTATGAATTTTAAAATGGATATTCCTGTCATATGCACAGAAGCTCAAGATGGATTAAAGATCCAAAGCTGAATGCATCTATTTCTACTTCTGTGTAGGTTTGACTGGCCACACAAAGAAATAACTTATTTCACTTATTACTGAGAGTCATGACTACATATTGCTGAAGGAGGTCTTCACATGAGAACCGTATTATGGAGAATGCTCACAGATTGTTGTGATTACAGCAGGGAATAAAATTTTATGATAACACAACATTTATGATAACATTTTAAGTCAGCACACTGGTGGGGATCTAAAGGCAACCCTGCGAGTGCCTCCAAAACAATTGGCAAGTCCCATGAAGGAACTAAAGATTTACACGCAGGCCGCAGTCGGTGGGCTCCCATCATAAACCTCCTTATCAGAGAACGCTGTCCAATTGACGCATTCCCAAAGCCACATGGCAGACTGAAATCATGACCAAATAAACTTTAATGGTGGAAAAAGCTATACCATTGTCCAGTAAATCCTGCAGGAAGCATAATGCATCCGGAACAGAATTCCCGAACAAAATGCTGTAGCCACACACACCATCTCTCAAATTTGCCACCTCTTAGAATCATATACTCGCATAAACGTGTAGGACGCATGCTCTAAACAGTCTCGAACTCATCAGAAAATCTGGATCTTTCAGATTCAACCCTCTCACATGCCAAGCCCAAAGAGCCAGTCATTCTGGATGGGGTGATCAATGTGTCTGTTGACTGTGACACCAAGCCTGTAGCAGCCATGGTTGGCACAGTCTGCTGGGCCAATACAGGGCTCAGTAGGGGGGTGAAATGCATACAGTAAGATGTGCGGCCATGGATTAGCTGGTGCATCTGCTTTTGTTAGTAGGAAGAGTGTTCTGGAAGCCTGGCAGAATCTCTCCTGCACCAGGTGTGGCCCTTCAGGGTTGAGCCTCCACTCACTGTTCTGCACATTTGTTGAAGACACCTTTAGGGTGAGCAAAAGGCCGGGTGACATTCTAATATTTCCTAAGTGCTAGATGGATGCTTGCATGCCCATCCTGCAGATCTATGGATGAAGACCAATTGTCTGGTTGAATCGAGCAGGACACCGCATTGTGTATGGGCATGTATAGCCCAGAATTGGATGAATCTCCCTTCTTCGTAAGAGGATATACCAAGAAATAGAAGCCCGGATTTATTTAATACGAAATTTCACCCTTCTAAGCCTTTGCAGCTTTCCCTGCAGCCTCTGAAAACACCACACCATTAAAACTCGAAACGAAACGAAAGATGTAACCCCTGGTGACAATTGTAACATCCAGGGATGAACAATGCATGTGCACCATTCTTTTCCCCTTGGACAGCTAGGGGACCCGGGGACCTGAAGCACTCTCTTGTGGCGGCAATCTGCCGTGCACTTTTTTTGGTTTTCTCTTTTTTAACTTACACACTGTGCCCTTGGGTTTATGCCTGGCTGTAACAGTGACTTCTTTCATGAAAAAACTTGTAAAATGCTTGGGTGTGAGCTTCGCCCGACACATTCCCTCTTCCCACTGAAATGACCGCCTAGGATGCTGTCTGAGTCAGCCAGTGATGCTTGACGTGATAAAACTCTCATATGTGAAATGCATGAAAACAAGCATTGGTTTCCATAGAACGCAGTTAAACTCGACTTGCTAGCTTGTGGCGGTAACGGTGTGACTGAGGTAGAAGTCCACCCTAATGAGACAACACCCACCCGAGCCAACAATATATAAACCTTTCTTAACGAACAGAAATTCAAATCCTGACACCAGATATCCCCCCTCTGTGACTACTTTGATGGCTGCATCGGGGAACAATTGGAGAATTAAATGAAAATCCGAACAGCCAAGGAGCCTGAATGATCTTCACGGGGAAGGTGTGTGCAACAAACGGGACATCCATTACGGAGCCCAGACAGCGGCATGCAGCCCTGGCCCTGTATGCAGGAGGCTCCACACATGTCAGCAAGCTGCACAGCGACGGACGCACAACTGGAGTGTGTGTGTGTGTGCACGCGTGTGATTTGGTGATACTGTGTGGGAAGTACATTACGTCCATGAGTAGTATGTGTGTGGATCTTTGTGACTGTGCTTCACCGAATGTTTAAGCAAGTATTACAGCATAATGTGTGTGAATATGTACATACACTGTAAACCTACAGTATATACTGTGTGATGACTTTGTAACTGGATCTTTATTGTTTTTTTTAAATGTTTAAGTGCATTTCCAGGAACTGGAGCTCAATTTCTTAAAACTCTGAACACAAACATAAAAAGTGTCTTAACTACTTTGTCAAAACTCGACTTGCTAGCTTGTGGCGGTAACAGTGTGACTGAGGTAGAAGTCCACCCTAATGAGACAACACCCACCCGAGCCAACAATATATAAACCTTTCTTAACGAACAGAAATTCAAATCCTGACACCAGATATCCCCCCTCTGTGACTACTTTGATGGCTGCATCGGGGAACAATTGGAGAATTAAATGAAAATCCGAACAGCCAAGGAGCCTGAATGATCTTCGCGGGGAAGGAAATGAGAATGAGGTGTGGGGTGACGAGGGAGGTCATGAAAGAAGGCTGAGCCAGGCCAAGATGATTGGTCTGCCTCTCAACAGGCATGGTGGTACTGGACCTTTCATGATCGGTCATTCCAAATGACAGTTCCTATAAAGAGATGCCCAGCGAGGTTTGAAAGTGAACTGGGAATGAACAGGAGGATGTTTGGTGTTTAATAATGAAACCTGTCAAGGTTCTTTGACAGGTTTCAGGCAACAACACACCTCTCTCAGCCAACTCAGTCCAATAACAGGCTTTGTTGGTATGAAAGTCTGTGAAGTTCCTCTTTCTCTTTCCCTCTCTGGAGCTTCAGTAATGAGCTGCTACACTAACTTGCAGACAGCTGCCATGGTAAACTCTGACTGCAGGACAAAGTAGATGAGGATCGGGCATGCAGTGTTCTGCAAAGGTGAAACACATATAACAAACAAACACATATATAATACTGAAAGAATCACTGGATCTACATGTGGACAATTAAGTGTTTTTGTGTAATGGAAAGCTGGGCTGTTACACACATCTCCCACATACAGTGGCTTAAATAACAGAAATAGATACACAGTGTGCAGTACCACCAGCGCCACCTCTGCAGAATACCTGCTTTTCTCTTTGCTCGAGTTGCCATTTCTCTCCTGTTTCCCCCTCTTTCTCCTCATCTTTGACTAATGAGTCGCTGGCCATGTTTTATCAGTGGAAGAGGACATGATTGGCTCAATAGTACAAAAAGCCACCAATGCAACAACCAGAGCAGAGGGAGCAGCATTCAGAAGCAGCAGTAATGTTTCGAATTTCAAGAGGGCTGCCCCGATCACCATATCATTTATATAACCTATAAGGAGGAAGAGTCAAACTAGTGCAAAGCAGAAATCCTACCAGTGATAATGACAGCATTACAAAGAAGCATACACATTTACATGGAAAAACACACTTTTACTGAAGCAAAATGAACAGTTAGACAGATACATTTTAGACTTTTGCTTTGACCTTTCGTTTTTGTGCTAATGCATGAATTGTTGCTGGAAACTGAGATGGTTTGATTACTTTTTTTGTTCATATTTGTTGTTTTTATATATAATGAAAGGCAATGCACATGTTTCATATCTATATATCTATATATCTATATATCTATATATATATATCTATCTATATATATATATATATATATATATATATTAGTGATGCACGATATATCGGCCAACCGATAAATATCGGCCGATATGTCACGTTTTTTAACATATCGGTATCGGTCCGATATCAACAAATTCTGGCCGATATGTCAACAATTGTCAGAGTTAAACCTACAGTTAGTTGGGTCACTGTCTGCGTGTCTCTCGGCGACGCGCTAAGCTAAGCTAAGCTAAGCTAAGCTAAGCTAGCTGGTCCTAGCGGCTCCTCCGTCACATCGCATCGCCCGAAAAGACAAAAAAAATGCGCGGAACGTTGTTCCGGGTGTCGGACGCCGTCCTGCCGCCTTCTCATCGCCGGCCGCCCCGTCCTCCGCCGCGGCCGCCGACGTCACCGCCTTCACAGAGCTCCATCGGGTCCGCTCCACCGTACTTCCTCTAACAACATGACAGAGTTTTACAGTGAGCCTTCCTTTAAATAAAGAGCACTGTTGTGCTTTTCAAATGTACAGTGTTTTTTCTGGTCTGTACTAAATTTGTGACACTACAGAAAATTTTTTCTTTACATATATCGATATCGGCAAATATCGGTATCGGCAGTGACTGCCGATATGTATATCGGATATCGATATCGGCCGAAATTTTCACATCGGTGCATCCCTAATATATATATATATATATATATATTACCTACTACCAGTAAATCCTATAACATGACAACAGCACAGGAACGTTTCATAGGCTTTCATCATTCACAGTAAATAAAGTAATAGCTAAGTGAGACAGACTCCACACAGATAGACACAGATTTAGATCGATATTTGGATAAATCAGAGATAGGGAGAAAGAGAGAGAGCAAGAGAAAGTAAGAGGAGAATAGGGGAAGGGGAGGGCGCTCTGCACAAAGGAGAAGCCTGGATTAAGTCATGAGTGGCAAGCGACATAGGTTGGATTTTTAACAAGTGAGATCACATCCTTTTCCCTAAACAGAGGAGGAACTCATCTTCGGGTGGACAGGACGGCCGAGCTGAGCCCCGCCACTGTCTGTCTGTCTGTTTGTCTGCGTGTGTGCAACAAACGGGACATCCATTACGGAGCCCAGACAGCGGCATGCAGCCCTGGCCCTGTATGCAGGAGGCTCCACACATGTCACCAAGCTGCACAGCGACGGACGCACAACTGGAGTGTGTGTGTGTGTGCACGCGTGTGATTTGGTGATACTGTGTGGGAAGTACATTACGTCCATGAGTAGTATGTGTGTGGATCTTTGTGACTGTGCTTCACCGAATGTTTAAGCAAGTATTACAGCATAATGTGTACATACTCTGTAAACCTACAGTATATACTGTGTGATGACTTTGTAACTGGATCTTTATTGTTTCTTAAATGTTTAAGTGCATTTCCAGGAACTGGAGCTCAATTTCTCAAAACTCTGAACACAAACATAAAAAGAGTCTTAACTACTTTGTCAAAACTCTACAATTAAATTTGTCTGAAAGGTCTAAGACACTACAATCCAAATACAGTTCATATAGGATATATTTTGGCTTTGTGAGGCCATATTACATTTTCAAATGTATGTTTTAAAGTTTTTCTGTTCCATAATATGTTGAAATTCATGGCACATAGCATAAAGACTGTTGCCATATTGAATTACAGCACTGTGAATTTATCGTGTAGATATTGTCTTGCCATAGGATACAATGCAGATCTGTCTATTCACTAAGCTTTAACTGGTCTAAAGTCACAACCAGAGGCAGACTGTGAACATGGTTGAATTCTCAGATGCACAAATATTTCCTATTTTGGCAAATGTCAAAGTAATTGCGCCAATAAGTACAATGAGAAACATTAACAGAAAAAAAAAATCTCTTTCTGGGGATGAAGTCATCTCACAAATACAAAAGGGCAACAAAGTAAATATTTATGTTACTCTAATACATTCAAATATTCAGCTAAATGAACAGACTGACAAAAAAAAATGTTTTTTGGAGGCCCACGAAGAATGACAATAAAGATCCTCCTCTTGCTCTTACTCTCCCTCTTTGTTCTTCATGCGGCTACATCTTGATCCCTTCATCTCACGCGAGACCTGTGTTATATGAAGTGTTTTGCCAATCGAGATTGAACAGGTGAGAAGCGAGTGAAAGGAATTGATAATCAGGGTGTTGCGTTTTGAAGGCCAGCGTTTTGTGCTAAGAAATGCAATTGATTCGCAAAAACGTAAATTGGAATAATACTTGAGCGAGAACAATGGAATTATGCTTAGAGTTTGGCAGTTTGGGGCTATGTTGGTAATGCATGAGAAAGAAAAACTGGAATTTAAGTCATCTAAACTGTTAATAGGGATAAACAATAAAACTATTATAAGGTTGCATGAAAAATCATTAGACTACTAAACACTATCTGTGTGTGAATAAAATCAAATGCAAATTAAACTGACACAATTCCTGCAAAATTTCCGATTACATTCACTGTTTTTTTATGCTTCTTTCTACAATATTTAGGTGTAACTACAGTACGTACGCACTACACACTACATGCACGATCTGACCGCCACACCTTTACTTTCTGACACATTACATTAAAGACAGGCTGCATTGGAGGTGAACATTTTGTGATTTATGCCAGAAATGTGGACCTACTTTTGTTATTGAAAAAGACACAAATGCTGACGCACCGGAACACACCAGGAATGCAGGTCTAATCGTGATCCCTCTCACACATGTTACTGTAGGTACCTATCCATTTCACGTCTATGATTCACGCCTATTGCACAAAAGAAGGAAGACACGGACAGAGGCCCACGCTGCTGCCATCCTGACTTCTCTCCAACTCTCAATTCTGGTAGAAAAAGAAGCCCGACGCTGCTTCATTGAATCCACTTCCCATCCCTGACCAGACATGACCCTACGTGGAGACTGCAGGAAGGAGTAGTGAAAGTCTGGGTCTGAATGGTGCGCTGAATGGAGATGGCACACAGATGGAGATGTTCTCCTCTTACAGCCGTGATGCCGTAAAGAAAGTGGAAAGATAAGAGGGAGAAAGGAAGGGAAGGAGATGGCAGTGCTGGATCCACTACATGAATAAAAAAAAATGTTACTCCCTTGTGGTAAATACTTCCTCCATGTCTTTAGTTGAGTAACCTGTTATTCACCCCCCCTCTCTCCCTCTCTCTCTTTCTATCTCCTCCCTCCACCCCTCCATCACCCCTCTCCAGACTGGGCTTTCACTTTGGGGGGCCCTCAGCTCCCCTCTCGGCTGACCAGGGAGCTTTCAAGGTACCCTGATGGATGCTAATGCCGGACTCTTTCAGATCGTTTTACAGCCGCAGCCTTTGATCTGCCAGCAGGCCTCTCTCCACGGGCTGCCTGTCCTGAGAAAATGTAAATCCCCGCCTTACAGACACCTGTGAAAAAAATACAGCAGAAAGGGGGGGGGGACAAAAAAAGAAGTTACTCTAAAGAAAAGGGAAAAGAAAAGATACAGTATTGTGACATTTGGCGGAAAAAAAGGGGGGGGCATAGTTTAGATCGCGGCGGAGCGACAAAGAATGAGATGGAAATTGTGCGGAAATAAGAGCGAGTGGCAAAAAAACCCCCCAAAAAAACGAGGGGGACAGAATTGCAGAGAAAGGAGCGGAGAAACTGAGACATGGCAACCAACAAAGAAGGAAAAGAGGAATGGGTACGGCGGAACAGTGAGACAGAAGGGACATGGGGGGAAACGGCAGAGGAGAAAGCAAGGAGGGAAAGTTCATCTAAAGACCCAGCGTGGAGGACAGGAGGAGAATAGGCGGGAGAGAGAGAGAGAGAGAAGCAAGATGAAAATAGTAAAAGTCGGAGAGGCATGGACAGATGGATGTTTAAAAATGGGAGGGGGGGAAGAAAGACAGAAAGTTGACCCGGGCAGACGTACAGACGAGGCCTGCTGCAGAGCTCAAGGGGCGGATGTGTCAGCGCGGGGTGAACATTTGGGAAGGAAGAAGTGGAAAAAAGAAAGCAGTGCGGAGGAGACCCCAGTCCGCCGTGATGGGGAGAGGCCTCCCTTGCCAGCGCCAGTGCCAGCGCCAGCGGCGGCGCTCTGAATAGCGGCGCTGCTGCTGCTGCTGGACAGCTGGGTGCAGCTGATCGCTGGACAGATTCTGTGGAAGAGCGCTTGTCTTCCCGCGGCCAGCTGCCGCGTCCAGAGGCCCGCAGTGACAGCACAAGGCTCAGAATTGATTACCGGAGCTGGCGGTTCAATGGGGTGGATGGAGTGCAGCGAGGTTGACTTCTCTGAAGTGGTGTGTGCACTGTACAGCAGCACAGCACAGCTGGCACTCACTGTATCCTCTTCTGAGAAAAAAAAAAACAGAGGAGGGGAAAGAAGAGAGATTGCTGTTATCGTGATCCCTCCCTCCTTTTTTTTTTTCTTTCATTCTTTCCTTCTGTCCACTCTTTTCTTCTGCTCCTCCATGCTGGAGGAAACGGCTTGTCTCGCCTTGGAGGAGATGAAGTGAAACTTCGAGCGCCTCGCTGTACAAGAGCCGCCGCTGCGCTACGGCGCGACGTTGCTTTGTATAGCCGGGAGCCTTCCTGTGTGAAGCGCGGGCCCTGCACTTTGCAAAAAAACCTCGGATCCGTATTTGTGACTGACATATATAAAGAACTCTTGTGAGGCAAGTCCGGAACTGGCCTTAATTCACTTTATTAATTTTATTCCTTTATTAGATTCAACAGGGGGAGGGACAGGGGGGGAGAGGATCATGTATGAAAATAAAAAATTTCCGTGAGGCACATCAAAGCCTCTCGCGGGGCCCTAGGTGGGCGACGTTGGCCTCTGGAGCTCTGCCTCCTCTCCGATCAACACCGATTTCCTCTTGTGTCAGCGCGCTGTTCCTGTTGTCCTATCAAAACAGGAAAGATGTCATTCTCCTTGTAGCTCCGGATGGGGAGAAGACGGAGTCCAAAGTCCACAGTAGCAGCATCCTCCTGTCTGCGTGTCTGTGCCTCGTCAGTCGCTCCGTCGCTCTGTCTGTCCGATGGCGGCGCATCCGGCCATCCTGACTCCCCTGCGACTCCCCCAGGCCTCTGTGTCAGGAGGAAGGAAGGAAGGAAGGAAGGAAGGCCCCGTGGTTGCACAGGAGGGAGGGTTTAGAGAAAGGGAGGGAGGAAGTGTGAAAGGGTGTCTTAGCTGGAGCTGATCCACTCCATTGGAGCCTCTCACTATAGAAGGGCTGTTTGGACAGGGACAAGGCCAAGCACAAGCGTGTGTGTTAGCGTGTGTGTGTGTGCGTCCGATGGCTGTGCACCAAGAACATCACAGAGAGGGAGAGACTTGTGTTCTCCTGTATTTATCGATGGCTGCATTGGAACTATTTAGCATAATAACCCATACAACATATAGACATAAACTAGTCGGGCACATTCAATGAGTGAAGTGTGTGTGTGTGTGTGTGTGTGCCACTGTTCATCGGAGACTGACAGCTTACCTCAGTGGAAATTCAACTGAGTCATCATGTTAAGTGACTAGGCTGTACATTAGCACCTCTTTCTACAGACACACAACCTATATAAGCGCGTGAGTACGAAACAGACACATGCGAACACGTCAACTGAGCGTACGAGACGTGGGCCCGGAGCGTCGTCTCGCAGGTTTCTTTCGCTCAGTGGTCTCCTCTTCAAAAGCCACACTTGACAAGTTGCAGTTACGCGTTTTCTGCAAAAGGGGAAAAATCAGAGTGCAAGAGGTGGAGGAAGACAGTGAAAAAAAAAAAAAAAAAGCTGATCTCTTTTGCTTTTGGCTCGGTCGCTGGAGAGCAGGGAGGAATTAAGTGCATTGGAGAATGAGTTGGAAAAAGACATTTCCTGGTGTGAGCGGAGGGGCGTCTGGGAGGAGGACGGCTGCCAGGCACAGAGGCAGCGAGACACAGCCACCGTCCGCCGCTCGCAGCCTCCCCGCCGCTGCAGGCGCCGCGTCTGCCGCCGCCGCAGACTGGTGCTACTGGTTTGATCCTGGGAAGCGAAGGGGAAGGTATGAGCTGGACGTGGACCAGTAATCGAGGAATGGCTGGCAGCTACGCTCCAACAACGCAGCGGAAGCTCCTTTTGAGAGAAGTGCTGAACTGATCTGAGGCCACTTTGACTGTGCTCTGAGGCAGGCCGCTCGTTGGCAGGAGTGCATGGAATTAAAGTAAAAATTGTATTGATCTGTCTCTTCTTGGCAGATGCCACACTGCCGACGGAAGTGTGGCATCTGCCGATCCCTCAATAGGTTTGCACGAACACGGCTCCACATGATACTAGAAAAGCGCTATATAAATGCAGGCCATTTACCATTTACAATTCAGGAATTGTGACTGATTACTTTGGAAAGTGGAAATTTACCACACCTCGAGTGCATGTGCAGTGCATCAGAGAGGAAAGAGAAAAAACAGCGACGGCCAGTCAACATTTTTTCCCGGTGTTTAAAAAAGCTGCCCCTGCATTGTCTTGCCAGTTACAGTTAAAAGTTAAACCATAAATCAACACATCACTTCCTACACTGAGTCATTATTGTTTTGTTTGTATTATAATTTCTCTTCTTTCTTTCCCTGTGTATTCAGCTGATAAGACTTACAGTTGAGGCTCGAAAAGGCACACCCTTGCCTGCTCTTGTTCAGCTACTAAAAATAAGCGGTGAAGTAATGTGAAAAACACTGCTCTATTTACATTCTGGTAAGTTACAGCTGCTACGCTGCCTGCTTGCCTGCACTGTTGAATCTGGGCTAAAATGACTGTAGGGGAATTTCACTGCATTTCTTTTTTTTTTTTTTGTTGCATGGCCAAGGGACAGGGAGCAATGGTGAGAAAGTGGAGATACAGAGAAAGAGGGGAAACTGCATGAGAACAGTAGGGAGGGGGTGGGTGGTGATTAAAGCATTTTCTGAGTATTCTCCTAATGTGAGAGATGCTCAAACAAGAAGCGACGCCAGAGCGGCATGAGACGGGCGGCCGTCCTCCGCACCAGACATGCGAGCGTGCTCGTGTGCGTTTGTACCGTCCGTCACATCTCATTCCTACCTAATGGCCACAGGGCGTCAGGGGACAAAGATAACAGACACGGCAGGGCGGATGGCGGATCCGAATCTCCCCGGCTGAATTTATGAATGATTGGGATCAGAGGGGCACGTGGACGCATGTCTGTGTGTGTGCGCCGTGCTCAGACTCCGCCGCATCCCCTCTGACGACACTGCTGTCCTCAAACAGAGGGAACCAAACAGATACCGGGTGGAGGGAGACGATACCAAATGCCAAGAGGATGCACAATCGCCCCCACTGTACCCGGCTGGCGTGTGTTAATGACGTACATTCTCTACGGAGGAAGAGCCATCACTGAATTTTGGAATTTCTTTTTTTTCCATTACAGACATCACAAGTACATAATGACTACGACAGCAAAGCAACACAAGGGGATGTGATGTTGTCAATATATATATATATATATATATTTTTCATTGACATTTAAGAAATTAAGTTTCAAAGAGAGAGGCCTGCTGGGAAAATCACGAGTCAAAGCCTACATGCTCTGCTCAACTAAGACAGAGGAAAATCTGAGTGGGAGCAACAAGAGACTTTAAAGTTTAAAGAGTCTTTGGGCCAGTTTTCTTGAATATAAAAGAGAAACCGAGGAGAGCGTCACTTCTCGTATGGCGTGACCATGTAAGGGGTGTAAGTTTCTTACTGACTGTGACTGACTTTTTTTTACCAGGCAATCCATGCAGGCAGGGAGATTTTCAATAGTCTGGTTAGTCATTCAGATCCTTCGCATTACCACGAATGGAGATGCATTGAATGCATACAAATCACGTGGCGGTTTTCACTCACATCTGTGGGAGTATCAAGCATATATTAGATAGTTTGATCAAGAGAAAAATCAAAAAAACACATAAAATGTTTGGTGGTAAGATGAGGCAGGGCGAGTGAAGGTTGGCCGTCAGCCTCTGCTGTCGTTTTGAATAGATTCACAATGGATTATGAGCTTGTATATGAGCTTATTGAAAAAAAATACATCCTGTCAGTGTAATATCAGTAATCAGAAGGATAATATCACTTGTATGGTTCAGCGTGGTAATGTTGGACAGAAAATCTTTGGATAATCTACTGAATCTTTTTTCATGCTGCAAAGATTTTTCAGAATTAGAGCAACAATCTATTTATTATAAATAATAATAACAAGAATAAGAAATGAGTGAAAATCTGATTAAAAAATAAATAAATAAGGAAATAAAGAAGAATCAATTAAAGAATTAATGATTGAAATGCTGACGCACGATGCATAACCACAACATCAGCAGTTTGATTCCAGTGACACCACAACATTCTTCTACCTATTGACTGCCTCTAAACTGTAACTACACGTTTCGCTGGAAAACATGCTGCGAGACCTGCTCTCCACATGCCAGCCTTGTTCTCTGTACTGATTAAAGCCTCATTGCAGCACCAAACAAAATGATGTTCAGATACACTGGGACATAAAACCCAGGCCGGCGTTTTTCTAATTTTAAAATCCTGATACTTCTCAGTGAAAGTCAGTTTAAAGGCATTAATCGCTGGCTTGTTTTCAAGTACATGGGTTGCTAAACAATTTAGTGCCTCGAAGAAAGACAATGTTCACCCACAGAACAGGAGACCGTTTCCACGTTGCATGATTATCTCCAACAATCTCCTTTTAAGCTGGAAACAATTTAGAAGGTCTTGGGTGAGTAAAATAATCACATAACACAGCCTTGATTAAAACAATTAGTGACTGATGGTGGGCCAAATGGTTCGATATGGATAACCAGTTTAAGTCCTGTGCACAAAGTTCTCTTTATTTCATTCTGCTGATTTGACTTCATCTGTCACTCTCTGATTGTTTGAAGATTGTATGAATGAGAAAACAGGCACATCAGCCGCCGCCAGAGCTGGGCGACACGCGGCCAGCTGATGACGAAACAGCTAACCCTCCCCTCACCTCCCAAACCTCTGATGAGGAAAAATGAGTAAAAAAAAAGGAGCTTGTTTGCATCTTATCTGCAGGAAATAGCATTAGCCAAAATTGTACTCTCGGGTTAGGGCTTGAAAGGGATGGCATGGCCGCGGCCGTCATTAGCCCTGTCCCCCGACGTGCGGCCTGCCTCTGATCCAGAGCCAGGGCTGGGCAGGAAGGCAGAAGGTGGGCCGGAGCGGGTCGGCAGCCCTGGGTGGGCTCCGCCATTTGGGCCCCGCTAATGGGCCAGCAACCATCAGCCTGGTATGTCGGTATGCGGGGCCGCCGCTGGTCGTGCCGATGTCAGGGGATTTTAAATCGGCCCGGGAGCAGGAATTGCGAGACGAGAGTGGCCGCCCCGGCCCGCCTCGGCGCGGCCATCCGACCTCTCATCTTCCCATCTCTGACCCGAGTGGAGCCAGCAGAGGCAGAAACCGCGGTGAGTTAGTTCTGCTCGGTCTGGTCTAATCTCTGCGCAGCGAAACGGCCTCTCTCTCGGCTTCGCTCACATCCCACAATGCCCCGCACCACTACCAATGAGAACCCAGTCGTTTCCCAGCAGTTTTGCACACGACAGCTATTTTTCCCATGCTCTGCTTTCGGAGGACCTATTTGGGGCATTCAGGCCATCAAACCAGCTGAGAATGAATTGTTATTTCTTGACTTCTTGAGAATTCAAGAAACAAAACCAAAAAAAAAAAAAAACAAATTCTATGGACCCAAATCATTTCTCAATTTAACCACTATTGTTTCTAATTGCACCCATGTCTCTGTATCAGTCCTTAGAAAAGCAGTTTTTTTTTTTTTAAAAACAACTTTCCCCCAGCGCAGCTCTTGTGTTACGTGATGTTTCCTGTGCTTCTCACACACAATGAGTTAATCGAAAAGTTGAGCGCCTGTATTTACAGCCGCTTTTGTGGCCGATGCGACGGGGTGAACGGCTCGTCTGGCCCCGGGGCCAAAACACAATCTGCCACTCAGGGTAACGCCAGGCTCAATGAGAGAGGCATATCACCTTTGATCCGCGTGTTTTACGACACAAGGCTCCGACAGTAGAACGGCTCTAGGGGAAGCAGGCAGCATCTCGGCGGCAACACAGAGCCCAAGAGAAAAGCGGTCAAAGACGCAGTGTCATGTGTCTACTGATGGGACACTCAAGTGTCCCCCATTGTATTATAAAAAAGGTTGCGATGTACAGTGAAGAGCAGGGGGCTGAACAAAAACAGGAAGCCAAGGAAATGTATATTCTACAAGAGCTCATTGATACTATATCAAGAGGTTCTCACAACAACAAGACCAAAGGCTGTGACACCACAAGGCAGCGTACTGTACTGGCCGGCTTATCAGACGAGGACTATTAATACCAGGGAGACTTTGTCCCCCTGTCCCCCGAGGGAGAAAGATGGAGGAAGTCATCGATTCTTCCCACCATAATCTCTGGGAAGGACAGACCTTGCCTTTTCCCTTTTGGGTGACGAGGGTTATTATTGTAAAATTTTTGAAAGGGCCCACACAAGGGCTATTTCTGTTTCGGAGCAATAGTGCCTGCATTAGAAAGTCTGAGCCCGATTTGGCACCAAGAAACAGTCATTGTTGGAGCCTGAAGTGTCCTGATTTCTGGGGATCAGTTTATTTATCACAAGAGCCATTCAAACACGATTTGTTAAGTCTGTTCGTACACGAAAAAAATGACAGCATTGGTTGAGCGAGCCTGTACTGTTAAGAAAAGCAAAAAGTAGAAGTAGCATGATGTTGTTTTAATGCTGCAGACTATTATTACTATTAAGGAGCAGATGAATGTGAATTTGTTCCCAACCAACACTGAACTTAGTTTCTTTATAACATGACCATGATCCTTCTCTAATCCTAACTAAGCTGTTCTTTCAACACAATCACAATCTTTCCATAGTATTAAAGCAGCGTGTTTTTTCGTATGTAGTTTTAAAGAATTTTCTTTTCCCTTTGGAAGAATCCCTATATAAGTATCATTAAAGTATGTTTTGTGTCAGAAAATGCTTTAAAATAATTTTTCTTTTCAAACTGAGTGCAAGTGCAAAATAAGAAATTTAATAAGATAAAGGTACACAGATTCCCAGCTCATACTATTCTTTGCTGCCTTCTAACCATTTAATACTTGCTATTATTATTCATCTTTATCAACACTCAATTTAGAATAAAGCGTTGAAAAAGTAGCCTTTGACCATCTTCTCTCTCAGGAAAGATCCAGAAACCAACCGTCCATGCCAAGTCGTTCGATGATGAAGGAAACGCAGAAGTATTGCATCTATCGCTGAGTCTCGTTCCAAAAACAACTTTTTTTGCTTCCCAAAAACTTTAGAAATGCTACTATGGTCAATGAGTTCTCAAATTCTCTGCTAAGATTTGAAGACTAAAGCTATAGCATTTGTGTTGGTCTGTGTTCTCAGACTGTGAAAGGCAATACTCTGCACTCCTTATTTGGAAGGGCCTGACTCCAAATGGAAAAGATGGCGTAGACCGTAAGCTGCAATTCGTTTCAAACTGGCTCCAAGGCAAACCAGTGGCTGATGTCACGCCTCACTATATCCATCTTTATATAATCTACGCTTCATGCATAACACTAGCATTTTATCAACCTGGCGGAAGGTCACATGGGATTTATTTTTGCTCCTAATTCCCAGAAACATGCCATGAGATAACCTCTTATCATATGATCACAGAGTGAAGTGTACCACAACTGCCGCTAAGCATTCTACACATTTTGTAACAAAGCAAAACTATTTCTGTTGACAGGACAACAAAACGTAGAATGTAATAAAGGCTGCATTGTGTCCCGGTACCAAAAAATGTCCAGTTCCTCATATTTAGTTTTACCTCACCATAGCGTCATATTCGGCACATTGTTACTTGTTTGGTTGAATGTAAAAGTTGTTGACAGCACAATCCTGCATGTAAAACGCTTGCTTGTTGAGGAAGAGGAAGAGACGGATAAAAAGAGACGGGAGAAAGGGACAGAAAACAGACGGACCAATATGAGGACAAACAGAAAATGTGAGCGATAGACTGGATGCCAGAGCAGCTGTCAGTGGAGGTCCTGATGGCAGAGACTGTGGGGAGGAGGACAAACTGCACAGTGGTTGTGACAGGATGAGGATGAGAGGAAGACAGGCAGCATCTGTGCGAGTGTGTGTGTGTGTGTGTGTGTGTGTAAATATCAATGCATGTGTGCTTTGTGTAGTAACACTCTTCCTCTGGCAGGCCAAACCACTAGAACTGCCTGTGTGTGTGTGTGTGTGTAGATCTGGAGCATTTAGAACAGCAGTAAAGCAGATGTTTCCTCTGTTTGGCCCTACAACATGAACATGAAGAAAAAACAAGACGCTAACCCAGAAGACAGGATCTCATTGATACAGTACGCGTCTAACTGAGGCACAACTGCGACACAATACTTATTTATTTATTTAAATTTGTTATATATTTTTATTAAACCAGACAAGTCCCATTGAAGTTGAAGTTGAATGATGACAGATTTGGTACAGTGCCCTCTCAATAGATTTGCCACCAGCTGACAAACTGGTACAGTGAATTGACCTGTGATAATAATGTTAAAAACATAATCTGGAATAATACAACTTGTAAGAATTGTCACCTAGTAAGGAAAATATACTATTTGTGAATATAGAGTGGCGTCCAAAACATACATATTACCTACTTTATGTGTGTGTAAAATAGAGGCTGAATAGGGAAATCGGTGCGAAGCAATGTAAAAGTCCCAGGTTTGCCAGCTGTGAGGAGCGGGGCAGCTGCACAGCACTAATCCCAACAGCCAAACGCTGTGAACACAAGTGTTCTGCTGCTGCTGCTGCTGCTGCTGCTGCTGCTGCTGCTGGGAAACAGCCATCCACATGTCAAAAGTGTCGAGTCACCCAGAGAGCAGCCACTTGCCCCAGGAAGGCCCTGTCACACTGGACTACACCGTACACACTCTCGTCCAGCAAGGGACGGTGGAACAATCTGTTGTCAATTCCAGTGAAAGGGCAAAATTTGGAAGGGTGACACAGTCAATGATTTATCCCTTTATGCTCCATTCTATTCTCAATAAACGTAGCTGCTTTGAGGTTGTTCCTGACTGTTTTTTGACAAAGCAACCTGATAAGGTAGATTTATTAGTATTAATATTTATTTGTATGTAATTTGTATTAAATGGTGTGAGTATCCACTTTGTGAGTATCCACTTTTGTATTTTTTTTTTTTTTTCATAGGGCTGCAATGTGGATCTTCTCTTATTAAGTGTCAAAATACTACTGCAGCTTTTCAGCGTAAAAGAGAAAAAAAAATGATTACCGATTTAAAAAGCAAAACCGCAGTCATTATGTGCTCAGCGATAGAAGCAAAGAAAGCACCTAAAGCTAACATTTACAGGAATACATGGTTGCGGGGGTTTCGAAGGCATAAAAAGAAACAGTACTGGTATCATACAATTGTGATACTGAAAAATGACAGTAACAAGGTCATTAATAGATTCTCTGCTGACCTTTACTTCACTGAAATCTATGTCCTATTAGCTGGGGTTCACAAAACCTGCATGACGTCTGGGGACAGACGTGTGTGAACACCAGCCATGCACTGAGTGAACCTGAGCAATATGATGCGAGCGGAGTACTGAAACTGGTCAAATATATGTAATTGTGAAACAATGTCACCATCGTCACGAGTGTAGGCCGTCGCATCCCGGCTACGGTAGGTTTAATTTCTACAGTGCAAAATGTGTGCAAAAGTTTCCGCTCCATCCTCCTGTAGCGCCTTTTGACAGAAGACTACAGGCATTAGAGCGCTTTATCAGGCGCATGCATGAGACAGACGAGCCAGTGAGACTGGTTTCAATCAAAACAAAACTAGGAGCCCAGCAGTGCTAGAATCTATTGTTAACAGAGACAGTGGCATCTGGGGGCAGCGGGGGCGGCAGAGGAGGACTCTCTTCATTCTGAGGCATTTCCACAACATCTAATTGATTCTTTCCTTTTGTAACGTAGCATGGGTGTCGCTATTACAGGCCCGCTTCGGGTTTCAGGATATGCAATATACTTTATTATATTTTCCCACACATCCAGCCAAGGGCCACGAGTATTTGACATATCTTGTGTCTCTTCATGCGTAGCCCCATGAATCATCCAAAACATGATCATTCAGGCTTATTGGGCTTGTAAAGCAGCAAGTCGAAACACAGAAAGAAGACAAACACACACACACACTATGGGCGATTTTCACGTGAATCAGCAGCTCGTGAATCATGAAAACAAGAAGAAAGAGAAGTAAGCCATCTTACCTGTGATCACCTGAGGCTACGTCCTAGCATTTCCCACTGATAGGATCCCATTCCTAGAGGACACAATACACAGCACAGTATTAACACACTCATTGAAGGTTAATGCCAAATTTGAAGACCCGCACCATTGTTTTGTCAGTGCCAGGCAGCTGCTCGGTAAGTTACCATCGTTCTGATGATGTGGTGACAACAAATTGGAAATTCCTACTATTGACAGTCATATGAAATAAGCTGCCACTTTCTGATTGTTTGATGTGTTATATTTTTGCCGCGTCCTTAGAAAATAGATTTGTCTTTACAGTGTTTCAAACTGATACATGGGAAATTTTCTGGGGCTGAGCAGTACAAAAACATTTTTTTTTTATTTTCCACAGCCAAATTGTGTCTCGTACACACTTGACTCCTTATCACTCATCACAACGCGAGGAGCGGATTATTTCACAAAGGCACCAATTGACTTAATGCTAAGTCTCCCTCCTACCAGGTGTAATCTCCTGCTTTCCCCCCATGGAGATCATCTTATGTGAGCGATGCAGCGGAGCCTCGGGGCCTCTCGCCACAGCGGGGTCAGCGAGCTAGCTTCACTTCCGAAAGGTAATGCCCCACCCCTCCCTCCCTCCCTGGAGTTTCAGCAGAGCTTCATTTAACAGCAAGACAAGGTTCAATTCACCTAGAGGGAGCACAGGGAGAGGGCAAGAGGAGGGAGAAGGACTGATGGAGCAGAGGCAGGCGGTGGAAGCTGTGGCGTGAAAGCCAGTGAAATGTGAAGTTGTCAAAACACACATTTCTTTTTTTTTTTTTTTTTTTTTCAAACCAGGTGAATGCAGCGGGACTACAAAGCGGGCGAAAAAGCAGAGAGGCCTGAATTAGATCCCCCAAATCTTCAGAAGTCAGGAAATGGGATCAGCTGAACGACGAGCAAGACATCCAGGACTTAAGATCCTGCATTGTCTGAGGTGGCTTTTTAAACGTCCTCCATTATCCAGCCTCGTCTTTGAAACCTGAGCTCCTGGCAGCGCACATCGGTTTCCTGCTTCCTGATAAACAAACGTGAGACAACTACACAAGGAAATGTAATTCAGGAGAACCCGGCTTGGCTGTTATTGTACACTCTGTGCTGTAATTCGATCCAAACCGGTCTGATTAATGACAAATCTTGCAGCCCCAGCGCAGAGATCGCAACTTCCCTTTTCTCATTAAAAGTCTGTCATCATTTTTGGTGTATTTCCCTTCGCTCTCTCTCTCCCTCCCTTCAGGTCCACGCATGAGTGTGGTAACAGCACACAACGGGCTTTAAAGTCTGTGTCGTGTCCTGAAATGACAGCAGCAGGAGGGACAGGCCACACCGAGAGCAGCAGAATGCCTCAGTGGAAAGGGGGGAATCTCCCACTATGAACAAAGCTACACTCATCACTTCTTTAAACATGCTTCTAAAGAAGCAGATAAAAACAGCTGCGTTCTATCAGGCCGCTAGAAAGTTTCTCTGTTGTGTGTGTGTGTCTGTTACGCAACGTTAACAGTTCATCCAGGTGGGTGACAACAAAGGGACGAGGGCGCAGGTAGAATCCCAGACCCATTCGGGCTCCCTAATCTCTCCGTTCTGACACGCACTTTGATTTGTGAGTCAGTCCAAAGCCTGAGCAAACAGCCTGCCCCCGTCGCCACCCAGGTGAAGCCTGCGAGTAACTTTCTGTCGACTCTTTGGTCTCCCCGGCGTTTGTTCAAGGAGGTTTGCCTATCTTTTTAACCCCAGGTTAATTGGAAAGTATCAGTTGATTGGCAGACCCCAGGGTCCTCCCCAGTACCCTTTGTGAAGCAGTTTATTTGAGGGCCTGTTAGGTATTCATCCCTTTCCCTGTTTGCCTCCCGCTGGGGTGGCTGGGCAGATGTTTGCTCGAAGACGTCGGGACACACACACACCGGCTTGTGAATGCGTGAAAACGCACAATCCCGCGGCGTTGATGGAGATGAGGCGGATCATCAAAGGTCAGGGCAAGATAAAGAAAAACATAATAGATTACGGGGTGAAAAAAACAAAAAAGAGGAGACGCGGGAAAGCAAAAGAAACATGTAAGACAGGAAGAGCTGCAGGCTAAACACAAAGCGATGAACACCTGTAGTGTTTTCACAGATTGGTATCTTTTGTTCTGATACTTGGTTTCACTTCACACCTTTACTAGGAACTTTGATAGTTCTGATAAAAAAATAATAATCAAGTTCAAACTAAATTGTAGCTACTTGCTTTGACCCAAACCCAAACAAAACCAGTGGAATATTTACCAATAAAATGGATCATTTAAATATCAGCCATGTCCACATTTGTATTAACACAACATTCAGCTGTCCCTGGTAGATCTAAAGGTGCCGCATGTGGGTGTACCCTTAAGAGCCAAAAAACATGTTTGCTGCGTGACTTCCATGTAAATGTGGTCTGGCCAATCCCAAAAAATGCCAATTACATGCATTCGTTAGAGCATTTGCACCTGCAATAACCAGATATCCAGATATAATATCCACATATGGATCAAAAGTATTTCCCAGGTTCAGTGTAAAAAAACAGTGTGATAAATAAATCATGATACTATATGCTACTACTTCTGTTAATATATTGATTCATATTCAATTATCTTAATACAAACAAAATAGAAATGTAAAGCTATATGCAATAAATTAACAAATGGAAGCAACATTATATCTTTTATGATTACCAGGTGAGCTGTATGTAGAGTTCTGGAGTAGATTAGTGAGCAGCTACTCTATCATGAGGACAGAAAGAGAAAGTTGGGGGGGGGGCACGATGGAGTTAGGCAAAGAACACGCAGCGTTCATAGTGACAACAGTAATAAATAGGGACCCACACCGTGTCCTGTAGCCTCTGAGAGCATCACACCTCAATAACTAACAGGCCCTTTGCAACCTGTGCTGACAGCTTAACTCGCTGACCTGCGCGACCCGTCTATCCCTGCCACCCGGAGTGGCACGCTGCCGGAGAGAGGAAGTGACACGGCCACGGAGGGGGTCAAGGGTCGACCCGGACGATTTCTCGTGCGTTGCAAATGCAGGAGAGCAAGATGGATGGCGGCGGCTGCCGCGAAAGCAGCATGTTTTCACTAGTCAAAGAATCTCAATTTGCTTTTTTTTCCCAGCAAGAAAAATGGGTCTTGTTGTTGAAGTCAAAATAAACACATACATGACGTCCAGCTTATTTTTACAATACCTGACACACAATAGAAAGCAGACTGATTATACAATAAAAGCATGTTGAACAAATGTAATGCTAATTAATGCAGTAATGATTCAATGATTCACACACATAACCAAAATTAGTGGTGTTCTGGTTTTGTTTCTCCCAGAGGGTCAGTGGAGAAAGATGGGGACAACTGTACAGTGAAAAGATGCAGCATGTTTAAAGAAAAATACTTTATTACTGAGACCATTTCCATTTGCTTTTTATAAATCCTCCCAGCCCGCCCCCCCAGCTGTCATGATGTTGGCAACAGGCACTAACAGGAGTAAATAGAGTGCAGGATGCCAGGCCAAAGAAGGTTACCCTGAGAAAATACGGATCTCGTTCTTGCATTGCTTTGCTGTTTCTGTTTATGTAGTTTGTCTTTTAATGGGTAACAATCTTTCGGACATTCCATTAGATCTATACAGAGCTCAATAAACATTGAATGCATGCTAGAATGTAACGCATGCAACTTTGAGTGTCCGTTTATTCATTCCAGTGATGCCAAACAGCCGATGTTCAGACTCAGAAACGTTGAAATGGTTCTTAAAAAAATACTTTTAAATATTGTAAATGTGATAACACACAATGACAGAACCCAACAAACTTTACATTTCTTGAGTGACTTCTGCCAATAACTACCAGTACTGATCATAAATTATGATTTTTTTTTTATTTTCACAGAGGCTGGTTCCACCCTTCCTGACACTAATGGGCATGTTGTTGCCTCTAAACATCAAGTGTTTGCTACACCTTTTGGACCTCAGATTAAAACTAATGTCACATTTTAAATGGTAAAAGAGCATCTGGTTGACCAATAGCTTGTCATCTCATCCCCCAAGCTTTGGCATTAAAACTTTTGTTCAGGTATTCATAGTTTAGATAAAGATAGTCAACATTCCTGTTCAACTGATAACTGATATTTTATTGTTTAAACTTTTATCAAACAGAGACAGAAAGTACCATTATTGGAGGGGGGGGTGTACCACCACCAGAGAGTTCAATAATTGGCACATTTCCTGGGAGTGCCCAGTGACACAACCTTACTGGGGAAATCAGCATTTCTTAAGAAATGCTGATTTCCAGGCAACATGGTCTGAAAAATTAGTCTCAGGTATTTTGCTGTCCACTAGTAAAAAAAAAAGTAAATAAATGACCCTTTATGTTGTTTCACTTCGTGAATGACCCTGAGAAAAAAACAATTCTGTAATATTGTTTGAGGTATTCCTTTATATTATCTCTATGCCCCCTTATATTTATCATTGCATTCATAGAATTATTCGATACACAGTCAGAGAGCTCACACACCCCCTCTTTCTACCATGCTTTAGGACCCCTCACACACGCTACATACAACTCCAACATCACCTCTCTCCCCTATACACTCTTATGTTCACACTTCACTTCCCCCAGAGTCTTTAAATCTTTCACCTATTTATATATTTCCTGCAATTTCTTTTTTTCAATCTTTCTTGTAGGTGTGAAAACAGTGGACAGCAGCGAATATATTAATTGCTTTTTTTTTTTTTAATGAATTTTGTAATATATAAAAGAATGTTCAAAAAAGGAAACAACTGCTGTCTGTGTTATTTATTCTTTTTAAACTTCACTCAGTATTTTCATGTAATTTGACATTTTGACATCTGTTAAAATTATATATACAGCAGTTCCCCAAGATTCATAAAAATGACAACAGCTGCCTGATGTCCATAAATGTTTGTAAAATGCCATGTTGCCTTAACAAGTTTGTGGTTTGAACTGTGTGCCACATCTGACGAGTTCCCCTTACTGCTGCATCCCAAAACAATCATTACTACAGTCATTTTTCAATTTTCTTTTTATTCCATGATATATAATCATGTTTGTGTTGTTTTTATGTCCTGTAATTGTTTCTGGTAAGTCATAGGGAATCATACTCTTATTTAGAGTAGTGATGGCATTAAAATGACCTCAAATGACAATTATAGATTGAAATAGTATGTAACTACTACTAAGAATAATTCATCTGAAGAATAGCCTCTCAGAACCTATTGTGTGTTCATATATATATATATGTATGCAAACAAATGTCACCATGCAGAGACTGTGATTGACTGTTGCAACTGCGTGCTGTTCAATCAATACATTATCTGACATTAGTCACCTAAAACATTTCCAATATACATTTAACCTCCACACATTTTCTTATTTTCTCTCAACTAAAAATGCAGTGACATTGCCTGATCAGAAAACATTTAAAATAAAAAATATCTATCAGAGAAGTACATATTGGTTGATTAAATCGAGGAATGTTATTGGGACAATGCCAGAACTGGCAACCTTAAAAAGAAAAAAAAGAAAAATCCAAAACACATGATATCAACTAGTTTTACGTTCTGAGTGGATTAAAATATTATTATATTTTAAATTTAACCGCAAAATTATACAAATGGACTTTAGATCTGTGACTGACCCTAATACATTTTCTCTGTGCAGAGGTGATTTTTTGCCCCCCCCTCTCTCTCCCTCCAGAAGCTGGGGGCCACATTCTTGCCCTCTCCACACTCAACTGCCAACACAGCACGTGGCTTTGTGCTGGCTTCGCCGATGGCTCCTTTTAGGAGTTCTTAACGGGTCACACGCACAATAGACTTTGTGTTACCAAGCAGTGAACCTCCACTGAGGGGATCGGTGGCGTCATCAGGGTTCAGGTGAAGGAGAGCAAGGAAAAAAAAAAAAGAGAGCCACGAGTAAGTCTTATATCGAGCTGGAGTTCAGACACACAGGCCTACTGCCTGTCCCCAACCTGCAATCTGACCACTCATAGAACGCTCAGAGGAACATGATGGAGGATGTGATGGTTCATGCCTTCATCTGCTCCTTGGAAGATTCTGTCTTTAGCTTCAGCTATCTGACAGAAACATGCATTTTGAGCACAACCATGGCAGCCCCAATAACAAAAAAATGACATATATAACATTCATGAGGCAAACACGTGAGCGTACACGCGGCACATAATGCATGCGCACACATTTACAGCCACACATATACGCATGCAGCGCCCTCACAGAGGCACGCACACACATGGATATGTCCAACAGTGGTGAACAGCTGCATGGGTCGGTCTGGAGCGAGACCAGCCACCTCTTGGCCACAAAGGGCTGCTTGTGCCCCCGGCTCGCTAGGAACATAAAACACAAGAGATAAGACCAGACACTGTTTGCCAGGACCAGCGGACCTCCCCAAACAGGAACTGCAAGTGCAAGTGTTTGACACACACACACAAACACAGGGATGCAGACACACATACACACACACACACACACACTCGCACATATACACAAACATTTACAGTATCTGTTTGAATGTGCAATATGGAGAACATTATTAAATCATATACAGAGATTTGCATAATTGTTCTGCTGTTCTTGTCTAACATTTGCACAATTCAGCTCTAAGTCAGTGCATTAATATCAATATTTAAAATTAAATTTAAAGTTTCCCCTCTACTACAACTGGAGAAGTGAGATACTGTTTACTGATTTGCCTCTCCTATTTACTGGCAGGGCCTGTTTGAAATATTTCACATTGTTGATGAAGATGCTGATCACTGCAGGAGATTAATAGTTTCATTTCTCAATGGGGGGTGCAACTTGCGTATTTCCAGGTCGATATTTCAGGTCGTTTATGGGCATGCTGCGATGATCTGACGTCACTATGACGAGGAAGTTGAGATAATGTAAACGGAGGCGAGCTGAAGCCCTGCCGTTTGACTTGCAGGGATATTATCATCAAAAAAGCGTGACATGTGATGCTTTTGTGATTTTTAATAATTTTGTAATCTAAAGTAAACTTTAGATTAATATTGATACATAATATCTAGTCTCTTCACTTTTTTCTAGAGCTACTCTTGCCATGATACACTATGTTTTTATAAGGATTTACTACCGTGCCAGCAGTGGCTGCAAATGCTTCATAAGCTCACTTTAAAGTTTATTTTTTTTAATGTAGTGAGCCACATATCTAAAAGTAAATTCTACACTGCTATTGGAGATGATGCTCAAACGTAAGCTGCTGCGATGGGAGAAAACCCCTGCTCCGAGACGCCCTGTGAATGGACTCAGATCTATTGTGTGTGTGAATAGCGGCTGATCTGAGTCCAAAGAAACCTGCTTCAACAATGAGGCTGTGCTCCATTCTACTCTATGTCTGTGTGTGTGTGTGTGTGTGTGTGTATCTCTATTTCTGCTGAGTCATGATTTGTCCAGTCACCACTTGCAGGCCCACACAGACACAGGGCCACACACACCATGACACAGTAGAGTCTGTGTGGCTTGGATCAAGGTCCACTTGCAAAGGGGAGGAGGGAATAACCCCCTAAACGTGACTGATGTCTTTGTCCTTATCGCTGCCCTTCTTCCTCTCTCTCTCTCTCCGTCTGTCTATCCATCACCAACCCTGTTTCTCTCTCTCTGTCACCTCCCTATCTCTGTCCATCTGTCGCTAGTCCCCTCTACCACTCACATATCTTGTCTGTGGTCTGTCTCGGTGCCCTCCGCAGGTTTCATGCAAAGCGCCCTCATTTCATATGAAATCGCTCGAAAAATTAACGTTGATTCATAATCCCATGGGAGTTCCTGCAGAATGCATGAGCAAACCTGATGACCTCTTGGTGTTTTAAATATTTGGGTCCGTTGCATCAACAGGGTGTGCATCTTTGTAAAGCCAGATGTGTGAGGAAGATATAGATGGGGAGATATGGAGGCCCGCTGAACGAATGTTGTTGCATCACCCGGCAGTTTATTTTAATAATTTCCACTTCATTCATCAGCTGTCCGTGCTGACCAGTGCAGCCATACAGCTGTAGCTCATTCATAATGACCGCTGGCCACCACACACACACACACACACACACACACATTGGTCCCACAGCAAAATGCCTTAAATCTGCACCATGCAAAAGAGAAGTTAAATGTGAACGTCTCTCAAAAAAAAAAAAAAAAAAAACACACACAGCACACTCAAACGCACACACACATGCTCCTGACTGAGATGTTGTATGGTTTGAAATGAGGCTTGGGGGATTTTGCAGAACTGCAGTATGTATACAAGAAGGTGGAAGCTTAAACATCTGTGTACGCAAATCCTGCAAGAGTGAGAGAGCAATATGGTGTTTTAAAAAAAACACCTGGGGCTTGGTCCCTTTTGGGAACACCCATCGTGTTGAATCCGCAGTGGCCACCCATCATAGAGGAGCATGCTGCTATAAAATGGATGATCACACATATATGCACATACAGCCATGCATGCACACAACTATACTGGTTTGTGCCTAAAATACAATCTAAGGCTACCATCGCATTTCTGATCTGATCTAACACTTTGGTTCATTTAAGGTCGAAAGATCTGAAAAGTTATGACTAGGTTTATTTTACAAGCAAGCCTGCATTCTGAATGATTCAACCATGGGACATGCAAAAAAGAAGTCAACAGAAACATTCATCCATGTAGGGTTATTTTCACACTAGTAAAACCTATTGGATATGAGAGTGAGACTGAAAATGTCACAATGATGAATGGACCAGAGGTTTGTTCATACTGTAGCTCTACTTCTGAATTCCACTCATTCACTATCGTGAAGGGAAGTTTGGACAGAGGAAACTTAAAAAGGGGAACTTCAAACCAAAATGGCCACAATCAGATGCTACAGGGACGAGTTCAAGGGAAATAATTTTGAAAATTGCAAGTACAGGGACACTTAATTTACAAATAGTAAGTATACTGTTAGTATTAACCTCCTCTTGCTAATAAATGATTATTATTATTATATCAATACTGATATAATGATGAGCACTCTGCTACTATCTGAGCTTTAATTTTTTTTTCCTACATATAAATACAGCAGACACATTCTAACACATATGCAACACTAAAAAATAAAGAAATTGACATTGTCATACCACGAATTCTCATCCATTTTTTTTTTATAAATCTTACCATGATTACGTTATGATATGTGAGTGGTTAACATTTTTTAAAGGTCCCATGTACACTCACTTCTGCATTTGCAATTTAAAGTATAAACCTTTAACTCAACGTAGTATTGCAGTTCTGTGTCACGCGCCTCGCTGGAGCTCAAGAAAAGCACAGGTCGCTTTTGGCCCTGCCTTAAAAATATTCACAAGCCTCTCCTGATTTTCATTTGGAAGACGAAAAAAAAACCTGGGAGCGACAGTGAGGCGGGAGGTAGGTGGTGTGTTTGTAGAAAGCACTGCTTTATTAGTGTCCATTGCACATTACACGTGCGTTAATTCAACTCAAGCATCCTCAGCTGTATCTGCCTATTCACTCCTTCACTGTTGCTAGTTACTTGTCAGCTGAACCAGCCTTAACAGATACTGTAGATTCTCCCTGTGTCTTATGTGTGCTTCCTTTAGCGTTTACTCTCTTCTCGGTAATCACCGAGCAGCCACCGACTGGTAACCCACATGACTGGCTGACTGGCCAAATGAAGCAGACTTATAACCATAAGCCCCATTTTTCCATTAACGCCAGATGATTTAAACATTAGGAGACTGCCTCATTAAACATTTGTAAGTATAAAGGAGTGGCAGTTAAATATCTGTTAAACTGTTATTTATTTGGAGTCCACATCGTCGATTTGGTTTCAATTATTCATTTGAGTGTTTTTGCAACCGTCAGGATTGGAGCGAGCCGCCGATCTGTGAAGGAAAACTCGTTAGCTGCACAAAGGGAGGTGAACAAGCAGCTGATTTGCCATTAAACGCAGAGCAAGGTGAGGTAGGAGCGACCACGCCGACAAAGGGTCAACATGGTCGGTAGCATTCACCAATCTCAAAATGTCACGGTAAATCTACCCGGTAGTTGCTGAGAAGAATCTGGACCAAAGAGATGGACGGACTGAGAAACTGCTGCAGAGTCACGGCACTAGCGGATCTGAAAGGTGACAGGAGGGCGACCCAGAGAGAATCTTTTGCTGTTCAACACAGTTTTTGCTAAGCTGTCTGTGCTGTATATACTGACAAAGCCAATGTTCAGCAAAGGCGCCTGTCAACCTGTCAATCACAGACACAGACTGATAAGGTTTGATTTCTTTATTTGTTGCATTATTTTAACATCAAACAGGTGCTTCCATGAGTGATCTTACTATATAAATAAGCATGCGAGGATTGTGAAAAAATATATCATTGAAAATAAAAAAGGTTTTCCAATCGTGTTATTCTAAGTGATCGACTCACTGGCAAAAAGCTGCAGCATTTTCCAAGTGTTTCACTGATTACAGCTAATTCCTACATCACCTCCCCATGCCTGAACACATTCCATCGCCGTTTTCTATTTTGGAATGAGGAATTTGCCTGTTTTCTCTTCGTTTAGCCACTTGAAAAAAAAGGGTCCTGTGATTTTGGTCCTTGTGAAGGAACGCTCCCTCACTCCCAGAGGGATCTGACTAAACTTTAACTGTTTTTGGGTAAAATAAGTCCACATGACAAGAGGGGGAGGGACTGATTCCCATGTGATTGGTTCATAATTGCCATGTCTGGAATGATGGAAAGATTCTTTGAAATCCGTGTCGCCACTGTTCATGGGCAATTTACTGTACATGAAAGGAGAAAGGCGGTATCACTGATTAACAGGAGCGAATGTGTTAGAAGGCTAACTCTACCTTTGGTGAACCCTGATCCAGTAACAATACATTAACTATCAAAGAGGTCGGTCACTCTTTTTAAAAATACACACACCTTACTGGTAGATTTAGCTTCCTGAGAAAATTGTGCAAGTAAAGTAAAAGTATGTGCAAGTTAACACCCTTTATACTGAAAAAAAAAAAGTTTCCGTTTCATTGGTTTCTATTTAGTCACAGTTTGACTTAGGTTAACTGCTATTGCTGTGACTCATAATCAAAAGGGTGGACCGGTATACATACATGCTGTGCAGCTAACCGCCTGTTAAAATGTGTCAGGCAGAGGTGTGTTGACTTAATGATACATTGATAGCCTCTGATCAGCAGCAAACAGGAAGCATCTAAGGGTTCGATGGGATAGGAAACAGAAAGGTGAAGGTGTGAGGTGTGTGAAGCTGAAGCTGTCACAGCCGAGAACCTTATTTTGCACATTCACTGCATTTTTCGGCTGCATCATGGGCCGAGCTGCTCGCCGTAGATGTAAGGTTATTTTATTACTTCCTGACTCGAGCTACTTAAAGATTGGGGAAGTGATGCACCCTCCACAAACACCTCGACAGGTCAAAAAAAAGCTTGCATCAATTCGGGAACTATTATGTGTTTTAAAAAGTGAAATTGGTTGGGAAATGTTCTTGTTTTCAGATTCCTGTGAAGTCAACTGCCCTTCATGGCGATAGAATGGTCTACTTCCCCATGCATGTATTAAAAGTCCTGGACAGGTTGTGAAATAGCACTGAAAGCAAATAGACAATAAAGTAATCAATAAAATGAAATATTTCCTGGCCAAATAATGTTAAATGACTATCATAGTCGAGTATGAGATAAGATGCGGTCATCTGTCTGAAAGTTTGTCACTCCTCCTCTTGCTTTCCCTTTACACGGGTGAAAATCTGTTGCACGTCCTGTTTGCTGCTCTCAGCAGCTCCCTGACACTGACTAGTAGTTTCCTCTGTGCCTTTTGCGGCCAGACGGTCTATCTAGCGCCCTCTATGAGAGGAAGCTCCTAAATGTCTCTGCAGCAGAGCGGAGCAGGCAGCTGGACAGGGACAAGTGCAGCGCGGCCTTGGTAGGATGGTGCAGCCCCCAGGAAACAGCTGCTCCGCTATCAGTCACACTTGCACCACGGACGTGGAAAGAAGCAACTCGCGTTGCTGGGGTCATGCTTTATGTGGATTAAGAATGTTTTACATTATTGAATACAGTGAGGTGAATTTGTTGGGTTGCAAACATGTCCACAACCACAAAGTCACTCTTATGATTCATGAATGACATGTCAATCAGCCATGTCTGCATTTTATCTGAATCAAAGCTTATAAGAGCAATACGTCACTTGACTTGTACGATTCTTGTAGTCTGTAGTTTTGTTCTTTGTGGTGTGTGTGTGTGTGTGTGTCAGTAAACCACGGGTCACCCAGCCAACAAAAAAAACAAACAAACAAAAACTACCAGCGCAAACCAGAGGCCAGGATGTGTTTGTTCATTTAAACCAGTAGTGGTTAAAGTTTAGACCCAACTCAACATGTGAAAGTGTAAAAATGACTAAATTCATAACAAGGACAAAAAACTCAGAAAAAAATAAGATTACCATATGTATAAATTCTTAAATAAAGAAACATTTGAATGTAACATAATAAAAGTGTAATACTGCACGAAAGATATTAACTTGAAGGGGGCATCAAAGTAAAAATAACCAAATGGAAACCTAAATTTCCCACGCATAAGGCATTACCAAACTTTATTCTAAAGGAACTGAAGCTTGTCATTTCAACTGTAGCTTTGGTTTCTTTCACCTGTTTTTTTTTGTTTTTTTTACTGGAAATCAGTCTGCATACTTTCATCTCCTGGTTACAGTCAGGTTGCACCTTGTGTTTTCACTTTCTGAACAAACACCCATCCCTCCTTAACGTTGATGGTTTAGAATAAAAGGACATTCCTTGAAACACAAACCTCAATTCTGCAAACAATTTTATGAAAAAGAAACAATAATCGAAGGCTTGTGCTACCAAATAAATTCGTAGGGGGAGGGCTAGACATAACATTTAATACATGATTTAATATGTATCAAATTACCAATATTAAACAAGATATTCATCCATAAAAAATGTGTATGCAGTATGTCAGCCAGCCAGTGTAAAGGGAAATCATAAAATTCTGGTTGTTGAGAACTGACAGGAATGTGTCTGAAGAAAAAGAAAGCGAGACCAAAAACAAGTCAACCATTTCAGAAGTTATCTCTTGGGTTATGGTCGCTGCGTCACGTGTCTACATGTCACAGAACGTGTGACATTTCATATGACCGTCCTGCATGTGTCAAAACTGTCGTATCTATAATAATAATAAAAAAATAAATAAAAACACACACACACAATTAGATCCCCCCACAGCACGACGCTGAAGCTTAACAATTAAGAAGAGTTGATACAGGCCACGCCGGCCTAATCTTATCAGCCGGGGTGGAGAGAGAAGCGAGGAGGGCCGGCTGGTGTTATTTCCGTTGGCACCCTTTCACATCAGTGTTTGCAGTGGCATGACCACTCCACATCAACCATGGCAGGGAAATATGGGCACTTATCAGTGTGAATAAAGTGCTTTAAACAAGGAACGTGACTACTTCAATGCAAAGCGGAAAAATTGCAGCGCAAAAGAATTCCCCTTTGTGTTTTGCACAAAGACATTACCTGTGAGTAATATATGTAAAGGCAACCCTGTAAAAGAGCACGTGTTACCGTTTCTAAAACAACGCAAGAACAGCTCGTCATCAGTTAATGTGTATTTTATGGCTAACATGCCTGTTCTTGGTGTTTCTTTACCCGACGGCTCTCGGGAATGTGGGTTTCTGGCGGGGGCCACGGTTAATATGGTGAGGGCCGCTGGGGAAAAAGGGTGAAGCACAGCGGGGTTTCATATCATATGTCTTTAATGTCTGCCCGACATTCCTGCTTCCCAGAACCCGGTGTTCCCATCCATCTTCATGCATGGACTGTCTGCCACCTACCACTCAAAACATACACATCGCTCCTCCTTCACTGGCTTTCTTTTTTTGTCTATTCATGCACGCATGCACACACACACACACACACACATATGCGTGCATGCATGCACACCAAACCACACCACACATGCACACGGCCATCTCCTCTCTTTCCCAGTTGGGACAGTATGGCATTCAGATCAGGCATGTAAGATAATACTAATGGCCAAAGTGCAGTGCCTCAACAGTATCACTGGCCAGGCCGGATATTGAATCGCCGACTCCTAATACATGATAGGCAGACTGGGATGTTCCCTGTTCTCTCTCGTGCGCGCTCCTCTCAAAGATTATGCAGACAAAGCGGTACCCTTGAACAATCACTGATTTCCTGTCAATAATACGCCCTCCTTATTTTAGTTTGCTGCAAACCTGTTGTAAAACACACCAAAAAGACCAATAAAGCGTCCGTTTCATTGAGCCACTCCCTCCCTTCTGTCTTGCCTTGCCTAAGCTTCTTTTTCTTTTTTTTTTTTTACCTCAGCATGGCCTCATGAAGGCCCACATCTCGCTCCTGTGCTTCCTGGCTACTGATTATAGCGTTCTGAATCACAAAAGACGAAGACAGGTTGCTCTGGTGTCTGTACCAGGTACCATCTGGGTCTGGTTACCCAGCAGTGGAAGCTGTAGATGAGGAGGGGGGGTGTTCCTCTCTAAAAAGACTAACGTGAAACACACTCACAACGACACACGAGCGATATCTGGACGATCTTATAGTGTCCTATTTCTGACGTTTGTATCAGAGAAGACTCCTGTCCAATGCCCATTCTGTGTTTCAAGAGATATGTTTTTGTTTTCCCTTTTTTTTGTCTTTTGTTCCAAATGATTTCACCCTCGGGTTGTCAAATCCTTTTCTAAAACATTTGGTTAAACAGCTGGTTGCAGGTGTTTGCGTGTCCCAATTTTCAAATTTGATAACTTCACCTTAATTCTTTTGAAATCACTTTTTCATATATAGAGATGTAACACAACGTGGTTTACATGTTAAAAACAACCACTATCCCACCCAAAGCCCCAACCACTGCAGAAAAAAAACACAACACAGGTGCACAGTTCCCTTTTACAGACACACACACACACACACTCACACACCAGACACACAAATAAACTTGATCTTAAAAACATGTTAAAAACATGTGGCTAAACATAGAGCAGCAAGGTCAGGAAACCCTGTAACTGGAGGCTGTGTGTGTGTGTGTGTGTGTGTGTGTGTGTGTGCCCAGGGCTGCCCACAGCTTCGAGCAGGATGCCCGCACTTGATGATTCAGACCAGAAAGTATCTTGATTAACACTTGAGTAACAAACCTTCCAGTTTTGTAGCTGTGCTGAATCAACATTAAAAATCGTAACCAACTGAATTTGTGCCTGCACCAGATTAAAAAATGTACGTGTGAACCTTCATAGCTGCTGACATGTTCACACTTCAACTCTCGCTTGGTTCCTATCAAATAAACCAGTTCATTGGTTTATAAAAGTGTGGTTTGGTTTGTTTGTGAGTTAATAAACAGCAGTCCTCCTACTCTCTGGACACGGGCTTGTCTCCGTGTCCACTGTGCGACCTTTATCTCCCGGCCACGCTGCCGGGTGACATTACTGTATGAAGGATGTCCTGGACAGGGCCGATAACGCGTTCCTCGTCGCTGAGGTCATTTCCTCTACCCACAATGCATCTGGGCCAGCTGGTTAACTAGTTTGTGGGTTAGCAGCGAGGTCAACCTGCGAACGCTCGCAGCCGAAGAGCTGTGTGAACACGCAACGCATAATAGCAAGTGGATGATATTCTTTTCTTCAAGTCCTGCGCGTTATAACACTTAAATAAATGATTGTAAATGATGCTTGAAGTGGTTCCTGCTCATGGAGCAGGTAACAAAAAATGACAAATAGTGAGTTGCATTGATCAACATGAAGCATACATATTACACTATGTAAAAAACACCAGATATAATTGGTTGTTGGGTAACTCTCTCTTTTTTAACAAGTGCTGATGTAATTTTCACAATCGTGAGGGAGCATAGGCTTCCTTTGCCCAGCTGCTGACTTGCAGCTTTCCGTTTTCATTTAATATTTTCAATCTGAAAAAAACACAAAGAACTTACTTTAACCGTAGTATTATCCTCATTGCAACTTATTCATATACTCAATCATAGTATATAAATAAATATCTGCGGGTGATGACTAGAAAATGTCGTAGAGCTACCATGATTGACTATACAGAATGTAGGAAAGGAGCAGAGGAGCAGGGGAGGGTGTGTCTTTGAACGAGAGGCCAAGCGTGGCCAGATCGCTTCTCGGCAAAAGTTTGGACAGGTCTGCTGCTGTTGGCTCCAAACGCAGAAGCCCAGTCAGGGTGGCCGGGGATGATTCCTCTTTTGTTCCATCTCTGTCACCTAATCAATTTTCTTTGGCAAGTCCTAAATAAAGTCATATAGTGGTACTAATGTTTTAATATAACACCATGTGTCTGCGGCACAGTTATGGCCCCAGACCTCCTGATCCCCTCCTTCTGTATCTTGATTCATTAGCAGGCTAAGGGGGCGGCATTTGTTCTACGGCCTGGGCAAGAAAGACGGGAGCGAAGATGAGCAAAGTAACAACAGAGAATGAGGGAGGGACACGAGGAGGGAGGGGACAAGTAGAATGGAGAAGTGACTACAGAAAGAAAGAAAGACATAAAGAAATCTAGAAAAAAAGATAGACATTGCGGCCCATTCTTTATATCCGCCAGGCAGAAGAAAAAGCGCCGTCATCAAAAGACTTCGGGGTAATAGTCTGAGAGGACGGCTGGAAAAAAAAGAATAAAAAGAAGAAGAGGGTGAAAAAGCAGCCTGTCTGAAGGGGACGACTCGGCTCAGCAAGTTAGTGATTACTGATTAGCCAGCGCGGTCCTGTAGGGAGGCCTGTCTGTCCTTGGCTTGGGAAAACAACATAAAAGGGAGCCGGCTGTTTTGTGACAGGACTTAAAAGCTCGGTAGCTATCGGGAGACATTAGCCTTATCAATGGCCGGTCACTAGAGCCGGGCTATATGAAGCAACAAGGAGATAACCGACGCATACCTCGGCCCACATTTGCATGCGCCGGGGCAACAGGCACAGAGAGAGAGAGAAAGAGAGACACTCAATATGACAGAAAAGGGGGAGAAAAAACACAAAATCTAGCTGGGCTGGAAGGGTGAGGCTTTGCCAGCTGAGGTGATATTGCCCGCCAGTTGGTCGGCCAGTCAGCGGGTCCCGCTCGGTGCCCAGATGGGTGTGGCAACCTGGCACATAAGTGGAGCACTGTACTGTATGTGGGCCCGCCCGATGCTTCCTGGACCATGCCACTCTGTATTCTACAGTCCTGTATTGGGTTGTACATGTATATGGGCAGTAGTGAGAGGTTAACAAGTGCAATGGCACCTTTTAATCATTGAAAAGGACACCTTGACATGTGGTGTGTGTATGTGCGTTCGTTTGTGTGTATTTTCTGAGAGTTTTCCACATTGGGATGGGTCCAACAGTCCAATCTGTTGAACTTGGGTCAGTGGAAAAAAGCAGCTTTGAAAAGGGACTGTAGTGGACTATGATAAAATGACAAAACATCAAAAGATTTCTGGAAAGATCCATCGTTCCCAGATCGCCACTGTACATAACACATTGGACCAGCCGGCACGAAACCTGCGCACAATGAAAGCAACAACACACACACGCACACACACACTTACAGTACTTCCCATTTCTATCGCTCCCCCTGCCCCTGCCTTGCCAGTGTGTTTGTTTGATTGATTTTTGTGGGGTAAGGTCATTCTGAACAGCTGCTGATAGACCTGCAATTCATCTGGAGTTCAAAGAGTGCTGTGACTGTTTGTACTTTACCGAAAATCAACGTCATGCCTTGTCAACAGCGTGGGTGGCAGAACAGGTAGTCCATCACTTTTCTATCTCCTTTCACAGGCACATAATCAATGCCGCAAAGCCATAGGAGATCAGTTCACTCCTTACATGTGAAGTTTTTCTGTCTGACCTGTGGTACTGTACATGCGGCACACTAAATCCAATCATCAGGGTTGCCTGTCACAAAAAATGCTTGGTAGTGCATAACAATAAAGAAACAAACAATGTATTCTAAAAAAAAATGTCCTGATTATCCGTGTTTACTGTTACTTAACTACTCACTCAGCCCATAATTAAGCAGAGCAGCAACGGTGAATGAAAGTTACCTGAGCATAATACATCTGTCACCAGTCATTGAATACTAGCCTAATCCTGCTCATATCTGCCATGTTGATGTTTGTGATATTTGCAATGCACAAACATCTGGAACAAGGTTCAAAGCTGACACACTCTGCACGCCGGCGCCACTTTTCTTCTGCTCTTTGCACTATTCTCTCACGGTCTCACTTGTTTTCTCTCTCCTGTTCTAACAGCACGGCCCGGCTTCAGACGTTGGTTTTCGCCTTTCTCTCAGCTGACTGGCTGGCACCCTTTTCGGATGAATGTCCCGATGTAAGAAAACACACGCGCACCCAAACACACACACACACACAGGAACACAAGTGCACAAGTGCACACATGTAATCATATACAAACACATCTTATACACACACACACCAATACACAAGTGAATATGTGCACAAAGAGGCAAACCCGCATACACACACAAGCACACACTTCCAAAGTCCTCCAGCGTCATGCCTTCCCACCCTACACTTGATAAACCCTTGTGTGAGCCTGACAAAGCAGGAGAGGGCACTCAGCAGCCTTTGAACACTGGAGCAGGTTGCATAAGAAAGCTCAGTGCACCGGCGGACCAGGTTCTCACACTGAACTGCTGTGCACTGTATCCAGCACTGTGTGACTCAGGCAAACTGTCCAGGAATTATATCAGGGCAAGTTTGTAATTTGACTTCTGGGAAAGGATTTATTAGGATATGTAAAAAGAAAAAAAGTTCAACATTTTGTTAAAAATACAAAAAAAAAAAAATAATAATAATAATAATAACGCCCCTCCACATGAGTCCACAAGTTGTCAGGATGGCAGGAACGGACTGGGGGGGGGGTGCATGTTTGGGTTGCTAAAATTATTTACATTCCATTGCATCATGCCATACAAAAGAGAAACAAAAGTATCAGCGTCATGTGGCAGCGCTTCCGCTGAACAATAATAGATTGTACTGTTGCACAAGTAAATGTCAAAATCAAGGAAACGCCAAAGTGAATGGATTCCTGTGGTGCGGGTTACACTGACATAGCATGACCAAGTCCCCTTAAAAATTGTGAAGTAAATACTAGGAGAGTGAGGGTCAAAAAGCCTAGAGTCAGCAGTTATTCCATGTTCTGACTCTGTACTTTAAAATGTCATTTGGTCATTTTTAGTTTCTGAGCAGGAAGCTCCTTCAGTAGTTAGTAATAATTGGATTACAGCTGTCCTCTAGAAGTCCATAGTTGCTACTCAGTTGCATTGCAAAAGTAACAAACCTGCGATGTACTGGCAAAGGATGTTGGTAGATTACAACCCCCTTTGACCCAGAAGCGAACTATACGGGAAGATAAAATGAATGAATGACATCCTTGAGGTTATAAAAAATGCTGAGTCAGCCATAATTTGAGGGTATTATCAGCCATAGTGGGTGAACAGTTCCTTGAGCAGATCTGCAAGACTTGCATTCTCAAGACCGAATTTAAAAGCCTTCATTCAGGACCTCAACATATCTCATACAGAAAAAACGTCCATATTTGAGCCTCGGGGGAAGAACCCCATCCCTTCCTATGAATGTAGCTCAGTGGCACATGAAGGCAAAATGGACAGTTCTAGCTGAATCATACTGAACATGGTCCATAGATCAATGTGCACCTCTGCCAGCTACTTATGGTTTATCCCTTCAGCATTCTTGAACAGGCTTAAAATAATTTCATATACTCTTATTTATGTGATAAAAAATTATATGAAAAAATGCAGTACTAGACTTACCAGATGTTATAATTTTTTAATCAATAAATAATGGATTAAATGATGACAGTGTTATAATATGTTAAGCGAACATATATATATATATATATATATATATATATATATATATATATATATATATATATATATATATATATATATATATATATATATATATATGCTTTTTTGGCCCAATAGCATCATCACATGATGGATGCCATACTTGTAATTCCAGAGTTTAGCCACTATAAAATACTTCAACGCCTGGTGCTGTTCCTGTAAAAATGATGATTGAAATTGAATCCTCTTCCTCGTCTGTACAACACTAACCCTCTCAGGATCACCTTTTCCAATCAATCCCATTTTTCCTCACACTAGAGTGGACCACTTAAGTAGTGTGATGATTGGTTTCCTCCCAACATTTCTGCACAAGTAGAGCTTCAAGCAATGCATGTTTGATCGCAATGAACCTTGAATCCAAAGAATGTCATGTGATGGAGCAGAATCATGTCTGCATTCAATTTGATTTGTTACCTTTGATAGAATTAAAGAATTGTTGTCATTCTTCAATTATGCTCATAATGACTTTTGCAAGGAAAGAGCCAAACGCATTTGTTTGCAATCTCTATACTTACTCGGATATAACTGTCTAAAAGAAACCTGAAAAACACCAAAGAATATATTTGTTTCTATCATTTTAAAACATGTCTAATAGTCACGTTTTCCTGGAAGCATCCTGGCCACGATACAGATTACGCAGGACTGAGTTCTGTCTATATCCATAAGGAATGAATGGAGAAGTTGTTGAAGTTCAAAGCGGCAGTTTCCATCCCTGAAGAGGAAACCAGAGCGCTCTGTTTGTCATTGATGTCATCGCCAGCAAACCACACTTCAAACTGGTAATAAGGCAGCAGGGGTATTCACTCCAAAACACAGAGGGCCTTATTTGTTCAAGCCGCACACCCCGCGTGTGCCTCCATGCTTCTACTGACGCTGTGCACTAATGGTTCCCACATCAGACTCTCAGTGGCCTCAGTCACATATGACTGCCATGCGTCACCATCTCCGTCTCCGTCCACCTCGCCTCACCTCCAACAAGCCTGCTCAATTAGTGTGTCGCGGCGCGAGCGCGAAGCAGGCTTCTGAAGGGGCCTCCCAATGGGGCATGTGAAAAGGCCGGCTGAAGAAGAATTTACCGAAAAGCACATTTGGGATGCCCCGATAGTAATCTGACTTTAATTTAACTGGTAAAATTGGGATGTGAGTATGTGCATGTGTGCTTGTATGTGTGTGTATAAAGCTGGGGGTTTGTGGGAGCCCTGCACTGTGTAATTGAGACCGTATTTTCAAACAGCCCAGACCAGATCTTAACTCAATCACGTCTGGCCCCATGGATGGGGTAGACCGGGGTCTACATCATTGTTTGACAACGTGTATGCTGCAGATTGATTTTCTGGTTCTAGTGGAAGGGGGCAAGCGGATGTGAAGAGGTAAAGGATTATTCTTTATGAGGAAGGAAGTACAGAAAAGCGTAGCATTTGGACCATGTGCTCTGCTCCCCATTGAAATTTCTTTTCCTTTCTGAGAAAGGCTGGATCACAAAATAAACCTTATATACATCTAGTCAGAGTCACAATTTAAAAAAAGCATACTTTTTCACATTTATATAAATGTTTTTCAATTTTTTTCTCATCCCAATACCCTTGGTAGTTTGCTGTAGTTAGTTATGTTACTGTACTGTTTTATATTACAACAAAGTACAAAAAGCACATGTATATAAAAACTGTTTAGGGATAGCATATTGGTAAATGGAATCTATGCCAGTAGGATGAGAGAGAGAGAAAGAGAGAGAGAGAGAGAGAGAGAGAGAGAGAGAGAGAAAGAGTAATCCTGTAAAGCTGGGGCTGCAGTCTGCCGGATCCCCTCATCTCCTATAGAAAAGAAGCAACAAATCACACTGTGAAACCCCTAATAACTTCTTCATCATTTTTTTAGTGTTAATCTGAAACAGCAGCTCATCTTTTTTTTTTTTATTTTGCTCTGGCTTGAATTGCACATGGAAAGTGACATGATTACCTTCTCTGTCTTTTCTGGCTTTATTAAAACAAAGACCATTCCGGTTTAGTTAGGGTTCTGGTGGAATGAGCTTGACTCTTACTCTTCTTAGTATCAGCAATCATTGAGCATTTTGAGGAATATATAATGTGTTAATACTACTTATTGTGTCTACATGTTGCTATATTTTAAATTACTGTGTTTTTTATTGAAGTATGGTGCTCCCTGGACCTCAAATGGAAGGGTTTGATTATTTGATTCTTTTAAACTAAGTGATTCTTTCACAAACTAATGGAATAAAGCAATTACACTTTACGGGATTAGTTTGTATGTGTTCTGATCTCTTTCAAAACCAAAATCTGATTATACATTTTACTGAGAGCTTATACTTGACTTGCTTGCACTGCACAGTTAAATCTATGGGTGAACAGCCATAAAAATTGAACATGGATACACCAGGAAAACCATGATACCACCAGATAGACTGTACTAAGGAACAACCATGCTTTAAACCTTCATGTTGCCAATATATTAAGTGATCTAAGTGAACACAATGTATCCTAATGGTAATTCACTAAGTCAAGTCAATTGAATTTGTTTTGCAAAGTTTCACAAATCATACTTTCATTTAGGATCTGCACAATAATACAATCACCTCTATCCTAATACATGTCGACATACATTCAAAACCATAGTGGCGAAGAGGAAATGTCAGAGGATCACCAAAGTTATTACAGGTCAAGGTTTGGAAAGTACATATGTCTGTACACAATGTTGTGCCAATCCATTTGGTGGAGGTATTAAACAGGATTTAGTTTTCTAGGTGCTAGAAAAAAAGTCAATAGCTCACCTAAGTTATTGGGATTTATCCTTTGTACACCATGAACATCTGGGCAAAATGTTTTCAAATAGATGTTGAGGTATTTTAGCCTGGGCCAAAGCTGGTGGGCTGACAAAGCATTTTCTATTATTTCCTATTATAATGAGTTTAAGAGAATGTTCACTTTTGTCTGTGCAATTATGTACATAAACTTTCTCTTTTTCAGTTGCCTGTAGTTGATTTTTGTGTTTGTTCTGGTTTGTTTCTTTTCTGATGCCTTTGCAACAGCGGAGCAATGTTGGGTTCTTAAAGGAGTGAAGTACTTTCCAGTGAGTTTCTAGAATGTCTGATGTAAGCACAAAATGAATAGGCTGGACAATGCAAATTTATCAACCTAATATTGATGTATTACATGAACTGAGCTGACAACAATCTGAAAACATTGTACTTTAATGTCACTGGATTTTTCACAATTAATCGCAACAAGTAATTTTCCCATTATGCTCTTAGCACTTGCAATTTATCTCCCATCCGATGTCAAACACATGATCAAAACACACAACATGGTTTGAGTTTCACATCTTTAGGGATCATCCCACACTAACTGGGAAACTGAATGTGCGTGGGTGGGTGTTTCATACTTCCAGTTTAACTGCTATACTACCTGTAGGCTTAGGAGTTTTTGTTCCCTCCTGTCTTTGATCTCCACTCCATTGTGGTAGAATGATTGACCTCAGTGAGACCTGATAAAACATTCCCCACCTACAATTATTCTTGCAATTCACAAGAAGAACATCTTTTTCATAACAGGATGATCTCAAGAGTCACATAAAGACTCCATTAAATCCAGGCAATGTATCAGATTTCGGCTGCCGGGGTTAGAAATTGCATTTCTCTTTGCACTGCAGGAATGTGCCACAGATGCAAGTACTCAACAGGATAATGTATACAATATGAAACCAAAAGAAACAAACTTATTATACAAACCTGGTTACCGGTTTTACGGGAAGTTAAATAAAAATTGAAAAAAAGCAAAATAGCTGTAACAAACATAAGATGTGAATGAATGTGGGTAGCGCATTAATACATGACCCAAGGTTTTCATAATGTCAGGCAACATATGAAAACGGTTTCCCCCCACCGTGACGTAAGATTATTATACGACAAAATACCATAACATCCTGAATGTGCTGTATACTTTTTTCCTTACTTAAGACGTGGGGAGCTGTACTGAAAGGGGGTGCAGATCAAACACAATGGCCTGGGGCACATTAGATCCAATTCCACTTTGTTACCAAGGCCTGCATTTATTTTCTGACATTTGCCATACAGTAAAGTCAGACGTAGCCATTCGGAGGCCCTTCTCTCTGAGTCTTCTAAACCTATCAGTGGATGAAAAAGGAAAGGGGCGACTCCAGACTGCAAGAAAAGAGCCCGGCAGCATCTGACTTCCATTGCCGAACTCAGCTTGTGTGTTCCACTTAGCCACTGGTATTTTGAGGGGATGCACAGCACTGTTACCAGAGCCCCGCACTCCAACACACATGATGTCATTGAGGTTCTATCATTACAGGCTGTGGATGCTGCTGTGTTGGGCCGGGTTAGTTCCCACGCTTGTTTTTTGCAAATTTCACGTTGAAAGCAATAACGCAACCAGGCTTCCGATTGAGAGAAAATTGGAAATCCTGAGGTATTGATTCAAAGAGAGACAGAAACATGTGTTACAATACAATCTTTTTTTTAGTCCTTTAAGGAATTTCAAAAGCAAATAGAAAGAAATGAACAAGGTCCTGAAGCCACTACTGACAGTGACAATTCACATTTTCTTCCACTTAAACATGTTTGCTGCTGTTACTGTAGCGATAACCATATGAATTTGTACCTTCTGACACAAATTACCAACTACAAGCCTCCTGTATATGTAATACAGTATTTATTATGATCACAACATATGACACAAATATGAGCACAACTGTGTCATTTCCAACTATCTATTGCACGTTTACAGTATAAGTGGGTGTTGACTTCCAGATAAGTTCAACTCTACCGCACCGCATTCATAATGTGAACAAGCAGCTTTCTTGAAACATCTGAGCACTTGGAATGAATTCTTCACTTAAGATAAGGAGTACAGGTAATCTGGTCCAAATAGGCCATCTGCTGTTCCCACAGCCAACAACAGAGGCTAATAACTTGCTGCATCCAATCAGATTGTACCGGAGTCAGCCGAGATAAAGGGAAAGCAATAAAATGAAACAATCTGGTGCTTTGACACTACAAGCAAGAGAGCTTGCTACTTCACTGCTGGGCCGGGGGCAGGAATGTGCTCTTTGAACCAGCTTTATTTAACAGCGGAGCAGCATGCGCACAGCACGCCCTGAGTCTCCGCGCTGGCCCGGGGACCGTTTGCTCCTGGCGTGGGCACGTCAGACGTGGGGCCACCGGGTCAGGGAGCTGGCATCCTCACCCCTGGCACAAGTCGCTCCCCTCGGGGGCGTAGGGGCTGACACCGAGCTCATGGGGAGCACCAGACAGACAGGGGCCTACCAAACAGCTTGTGACCATAACCAACAGTGGCAGAGAACAATGAATGCAATTATTTACAAGAACACAGTCCAAGTCTCTTTTAGTCTCTCCCTATTACGCCTGTTTATGCTCCCTCTCCTTTCACGGGGCAGCATGGAGGGGCTGTGACCCTGTCGGCACAGTCGTCAGTAGGACTTTTTCATGGTGCCCAGGGCTACCCTGCTATTCATGCTCTATCGCCATCAGGCCTGATCATTGCCCAGCTGCAGCCTCTTGCTGCCGAGCATCCATTCCGCCCAAAGTTCAAGGGAGACACATCAAACTTGATTTGAGCAGGTCAAATGTAGAAAACTGTATGAAAACAAATAGGTTTTTCTTTAGGTACAGTATGGAAGGAATATGGAAAAGATCCACCAAGGGTTCAAACAATAATACAGAAGTGAGTCATTACTTTCATGCACCATTAGGAAGGATTTTCTTTTTTTTTATTTCTATTGGTTTTAACTGCTGAGAACCAGTTACAATCAAAAAAAAAATTTCAAATAATGCTTTTATAATTCACATACTGTAAGAAACAAACATTGCCATTGACTCTACCTTGCAGAAAACACCCTTCAAAGGTTAAAGCCATACATTTTGCCCAGGCAGAAGCTGCTGCTCCTAGACGTGTTTTTCCCCAACATCTGCAGACACCCGCAGTTTTTAAAAAATGTATAAAATCAGCTTACAGACACTTCCTGCTGACTTGTATTCCATCTTTATAAATAATCTATATTTTCTCCTTTCCTGACTTATAGTACCACTTTTACTTTAAATACATCACATACTACTGTTTAAACCATGTCTTTCTTTTTACTTCTGAAATATTGTGTCGTTAACTTTGTGTTAGTTTTTTTTTAAGCTTTCAAGTTTATATTACATGATGAGCCAATAATACGCTGCATATTAACTAGAATTGTGTGATGCTCTTTACCAAGTTTCAGAAACTGCAAACAGTTCTCATTAAGTGAGAAATTAGTGTCTCCTTTGTTATTTTTTCATTTCCATATATTTCAGCTATTTCACTGGTATTTTCTCACTGACAGATGACAATAGTACATGGAACCGCACCTCGCCCGCTGTAAGGACTTTATTGTGGAACAACTACTTCCCCATCCCCTCCTCGCTGAACCACGTCCAGCTCAGCTAACAGCACAGACCTCAGGGCTCGATTAGGACGGTGCCAAAATGGTCTGAGCACCAGTCCCTTTAATGGCCGGGTGTACGCTAAGTCTTACCATAGGGAAGGGTTCAGGTGTGGTCAGTGATATGATGTAGGGCAGGTTACTGTGCTAAGACTGGCTGAGAGGTGGTTCTAAAGCGCAGGGCTTGGCACTGTGTTATTTAGAGCGGTGCAATCAGTAGAGCGGAGTAATCAGTAAGATGCGCTTGACAGATGGCTGACAGGCAGGTGCACTAAGTCTTTTCACTGTTCCTGAGTCGAAACATGGCCAAGAAACTCAAAACAATGTAAAAGAGTGTTGTATATGTAACAAAAAGGGGGTGATAATATACTTTATGCCTTTTGTTTAAGGTACATAGGAGGGTTATGTGTCTCGTAATATCAGGCAATCTGGTCAAATTGTACTGGAAGATCACAAAATTCACAGTCAAAACATGTTTTTACCATTATTTTTTAGTGTGAGATTAGCATTTATTTTTATTTTTTTTTAAATTGTGGATAACCTGAAGGAAACCTGTCCACTTCAGCCTGCAGTGGAAATAGAACTTTTTGATGCACATTCATATTTATTGAAGCTGTTTATGGTTGTTTGTGTTACAGTCGTGAAGATCAGTAAGCCTGTTGAACGGCTGGTGCAGACCTGTGTCATTGTGTACTCTCTTGCAAACTTGATTGGTTGAGTTCATATTATGCCTAAACCACACCTATGAATAATCCGGGAACCCAGGACAACCCCCCCTGTCCCCCCTGTGCTGGCTTCTAACTAGCAATATGACTTGGAGACACACCCCCGAAAGCACGGCATGCATTAAGACCATGTGTTTGCACCGTTTAAATAAGGCCCTGAAAGTGAAGGCTAGAGAATAATAATAGCGCCCACGACTTTCCAGTAAGAGTATATACCCACTATACATGCAAACCCAAAAGCACTCATGTGGTCTCTTTCATACTCGTGTACAGTAGACGTACAGTGAGTTCCATTTTTATATCCCCCGTGCCTCTTGGCTGTGGCCCTTCAGGACTGTCCAGATGAAGAGAGCACGGAGTGTGGCAGAGGGTCCTTCGATAAACAATAAACAACAGTTATCTTGTGTGCGGCCGTCTGTGTCAAGTGGCACACGAAGCCAAGCCCAGCATCTGAGAGGCGTCTGCTCCTCTTTCCGCCTTTAGTCTTGTCTCTTTCAATGGCTTATAAAAGTGTGGATGTGTGTGTACGCCCAAGCGTGTGTGTGTCTGTGTTCACAGCACAGCACAGGGCTCCTCTGTATTGTATTCCGAAGCTGGCTGGAAGTAAAAAGGCAGAATTAAGAGTGGTGGGGGCAAGTGAAAGGGGGCTGCCAGCCCACTGCAGAACTGCAGGGAGCTCCCCCAGATCCCAGCTGCCCAGGACTGGCTGAGAGCGTCAGGCGAGTGGCAGGCTTCCTCGGCCCTCATGGAGGTGGGCCAGAGAGAGTGGGAGGAGTGGGAGTTACATGTCAGATAAAATGCCAAAAATAATGTCTGGGCCTATATAAAGAGGGCCTTTGGAGACACACAATGCTGACATATACAGTACAAGAAAAACCCGAAAAACCAAACCTGGTTTGTTGGCAGGTGGGAGTCCTCGCTGGAGAAAATACTCTGTGTTTTTTCCTTTTTCACAGAAAACACAATTTAAAAAAATAAATGGTTATATAAGGTGTTCATTTGTTATGAAGCACTGGAACATAGAACCAAAGAGCTTCCTGATTAGCCCAATGAAACGGTCCTCCGGTATTGGTGGCCTGAATGCCTCCCTCTCCACGGGGGCTGACAACACGGTGGAAAACATTTTTATCTGGAACTGTTTAATGCATTATTTGTGCAACAATCAAGGAAGCAAGTTTATTTTGCAGATAATTATAGCTTTTGTTGCGTCGATGGCCAAGATAAGCCAGAGTTCCAAACCATTAACTGGTTGTGCTTTTTCTGGCAAAGGCACAGCACTGAGTTAGTAATGCAGAATGCACTGTAAGAGACTTGGCAGCAGGCTCCTGACATTATGGGGTAGGTCTCCTTCCACGGCAAAACGCTAATCAATCAATCAATGAAGGCTTTGAATAAAATGATAGGATTTTTATACATAACACTTGCTTGTTCTTAAATTTAACATCAGATACAGATCAACACAAAAGTTCCCACCCTCCTATCTCTTGATCCGCTTACATCAAATAACATGACTCAATGAAAAATGGAGGCCATTAACTATACAATATTCAAACCATATGTAAAGCCTGATCTGACTCCCACCACACTGAAGGGAGTATTGCCGTATAACGGTCCAAAGTGGAGAGTCGGGGCTCTACTGTAAGCGGTAATAATTACAGCTCAGGCTCGAGCCAGTGGAAATCCCCTGGCTGGTCTACACACTTTTGCCCTCTGAGCTGACCCAGGACCCAGCCGGGGCAATAATCATGGCGCTTGGCAGACAGGAGCATTTTTCCACAGGTCCTCAGAGAAAGCCCTTCCTCTACAGCGGCAGGTAATCACAACAAGAGCACATCCCGGCAATGAACGCGCGGCCGCTTCATCCACTCCAGGAGGAGTTGGGGGACTATTTCGGTGCCTCCTGACAGAAACAAATGACGCGAGTCACCCTGCCTGTTGGCCTGACTGGACTGACAGGCAGCCAATGTGTGTGGAGTTCAGCATTGTGTGATCCCACCCTGGGGCCAGTGACAGGAAGTAAGTTCCATTATGTGACAAGGAAGAAACCCATTTAAATCTACAGGCTTTTTGCTCACCAACTATATGAGGACGATGGGAATATTGGGATGTTGAAATGTCAGGATGGCATGCAGTTTCTTTGGCAATTTGATCGTATGTGTACGAAAAAGAAAGATTCCCTGCTGCTGATGGCCTCCATTCCACTAATACTCTTAGTTTCCTGCACCTCCAACGACCAGACTCCCCACGTTTGCTTCCTGTGTCAAAGTCCTGACGTACGCTGCCTGTGTTTTCCATAGCTGAACCTTTTTCCTTTGGACACCTGGCCTATTTTGTCATATCCAGAGGGGCTATTTAGTGTATTTCATTAGCACTGCTGACACACCTTTAAACAGATATGGTAGCTACACTGGAAACTGATTAATGAGGATGTCAGGGATAATATTGTTGGACATTTTCTTCCATTAATGTGAGGGAATGGAGAGTGAAAACATATAACAAAAATTCTATTTTTGTCTATCCCACTGATGAAAGAAATGCACATTCCTTTGTGATAGTACAAATTTTATAGTCTAAAAAGTGTTATAATGTTGGGTATTTGGCTTGTAAAAACTGATGAATGAATGAAATGAAATTCAGAAATGTACAGTAACTGTCATGGCTCCTCTGTTTCTCCATTCTCAGGAGGAAATGCCAAAGCAGTGGTTTTCGAGTCAAAACTAAAACAAAACCTTAGTTCAGAACTATAGTGTTGAATTTGTTTTCATTTTTCCAACTATGGTCAGACTTGATAGGTAGAGATGTTAGCACAGTAACACAGAATAAGTTTATTTCTCAATGAAGAGCTGAAATATTGGTTGATTTTTCTACGGATACTGCCAACAGTTCCCACAGTCTAAACAGGAGGTCCTAATTTCATTGGCCACCGAATAGTTCAGTGACATAAATGTGGGGGACTTAGTGAAAGATCTCGTGCCAGACCACTTTTCTCTTCTCCACAACTCTGAGTGATCTGAGTGATTAATGTACTTAAGCAAGAGAGGAAGAAACTAATTTCATCAAAGACTGAACATCAGAGACAAACGCAAAGCAGGTACAAAGCCCAGGGGGGGCTCTGATTGCAGATACTTTCTTTCTGTTTTTCACTCACACAGATAAACTAAACTATTAAACTAAAATAATATACATATGGTCTATTGGAGGGACCATATCTAAATACAGCTTTTAACTTTAACTAATGGGGACATAGGGCTAAGAAGAGCTGCTCAGTGGAAAGACATGGAGGCCAGTTTATAGTCTTAAGGCCATACAATCAACACTTGCTGAATTAAAAGAATAAAGACTTACATTCAAAGCAGGGGACAACTCTCATGTGGGATGAGATCTTCGTTCATCATTTTAGCTGTGTTTATGATGTAAGTGTGTTGATGTGTGTTCTGTAAGCCCACCACTGTGCATGCCGCAGACTTTCCGGTACTGCTTCTTCCTTCTTTGCATCATATCTTTCCTCATTGTAAAATCAAGATAAAGAATATTCTTTTTTATTCATTTGGCTGTGCTTGTGAGAGGGCCTGTGTGTACATCCTCCTCTCTCCCCCTGAGGACTCCTGATACCCACAGTGATCTGGTGCCTCGTAGCCAGACTCACCAGGCCTAGCCCACCCTGGCATTGGCACTGGCACAGCCAAGCTGACAATTATTATCTACCTCACTGCCCTTGCTAGCAAGCTGACGGGATGGGCAGCATTTGTCTGGCTGGAGTACACAGTATCTGTCTGCCCGTGTAGGGTCAACGAGTGCATCTTCATTCCACCCTACCCAATATTAAGACTCAAAAGATTTATTAGGCTAATGAAACCAAGAAACAATGGCCATAGTCACATATTATTGGGAAAATAAGAAATTAACTGACAAATAGCTCTTCTGTCATAGACATGGAAGGTGATCTACAAAATGTGGCTAAAGGTTTGAAATCTATTTAATGTGCAAATTTCACCTTTTCTTTGTGGAAAGCCCACTCTAGCTGATCCTCCAAACCGTCAGGGTTTAGCCACCAAAACCCCTCACAGTCACCACCATTATTTTCATCATCCTTAGCAGCAGCAGAAAGTCTTTGTGATTCACTGCAAAGTTATGATAAATCTGTATGGGCTCAGTTATCTCTCTCAGTTACCTACTGAAACACGGGTGATTTCATGTTGACTATCCCTGGCAACATCATTGTATACCTTTATGACTCAATCACAAGTGAAAAACAGACCTGGTATGACAGAATCAATGGCTCTTCCTTTAAAATGACTAATCTCAGTACACGGCTTGTCATCTCTACCATTGTCACCAGTGTCATCAGTTCGGTCATTGTAATTCAGAGAGTACATGGCACTGAGGTGGGTCAGGAGCAGGCAGAAGACAGCATCATAAAGAACAATAAAATATAGAACAGACGGGGCAGGACTGTTTTAGATAGACACCCACCATGCTCATCTGAAATTGCAGAGTTGAGGACTACTCTGTTGAGGGAAACATGACTGAAGCTGAATGATCAAAGAGCCAAGACTTAATGGACTTACATTATAGCCTACAGATGGTGCAAACTAGTGTTTTGGTGTGGTGACGCAGACAACTGTGTACAATAATTCATACTCTCAATCATGTGGATATGGGCTTTTAAAAATCTATTTATGAAGGATCTTCCATGTTTTTGTCAAGCTATCCTATCCACTGGCACTTAACACTTTGGCCCAAACTATTAATAACTAAACCATTGACCTACACTTCACTCCTAAACGGAGAATGATCAAACTCATGTTAGAGTTAAAAATAAACCCATCAGCTGAACATCCTAGAGGTTTGGGGCTGTGGTGAGGAGTGGGTGGCCCAGCCTTGACCCCTATTCATCTCAGTAAGATAGGGTAGGCTAAATTGCGGAGGGACGTTCGAAAGCACTGCCTCCCACAAACATGGGAAATGTAGCATATACAGTAGTAGCAGGACTGGTACTATATATCCACCCATCCATAGGTGGATAATCTGTCTTAAAAATGGACCATAACTAAACTCATTAAAGGGGTCAGAAAAAGAGAGAGAATGAAGAAATGTGTTTAGAGACAACATTAATGAAAATTGACTTCCAATTAAAACCTGCTTTCATACTCACATCCCCCAGACACACCAGATCACACACTCACACATACAGTTAGGGGTATTTGTTACTATTCCATGTTATTTTATATTTGGTAATCTTGTCTCCTAGGACTTGATATATTCTCGTTCCCATATTACAAAACTATGACCAACACAAGCAAACAATGATATGATAACATCTTCACAGTAGGTCATTCAAGTCATTTTGCTATTGATATAGATTTAGAGGGTTTATGTTAAGTCAAGCTTTTAATTCAAAGTCTTCCCTACCCTCCCTTTAATACCACTCCCCTTTTAATGCAAGTGATACGCCCAGAAAAATGTTATATAATATAATATAATATGAAATGGGGGTGCCAAAACTTATTTTTAAAATGATAATTCAACTAGAACCACACTATGTCAACCAGAAACTATGCTGAAAACATGAGTACATAAACATCTATAATCTATAATCTATCTATATCTACAATCCATTGAGATGCAACACCCCTGATAACCCGTTCTGTCCCCATCTTTAAGAGGCCAAACATCAAAGCTTGGAACGGTGCCACATTCTCAAAGTCCAAATGACCACTTGTCTCAGTTTGGATGTGATCCTAGAAGTTTCTGACATCCATGTCAATGAGACAGGCAGGCTCATTCAGACGAACTCTCTCCTTCCTGGCTCGGCTCTCTTGTTCTCACAAGATCCAATACATTCATAACTAAACAGTGGTCAGCAGTACAAGAGGATCAAGGACATAAACAGCCTGTGAATCATAAGCAGTGCCAAAGGGTTTTCCATAATACTCAACACTGAATTACAACAAATCAGTGCAGTACAGCTGGGAAATATAATTCACAACTTTAGGCAACCATTTTTCTGGATGCACACCCAGCTGTGAACTCAATATCCTGTAAACATATGAATACAATTCTATTCTGCTCAGTTCTATTTTGTTCTGCTCCTAGTGGAGCCATTGGAGAATTGCACTACACTCCAAACATCCATCACACCACATGTCAATTTACTGTGTTTTCTTTGAACAAATCATAGGTAATTCTGGCAGCAACTAATGATTATTTTGATTATTTTCAACATCTATTGGCCTATTAATATTATTTTAAGAATCGATTGTTGGTGTAAACCAGAAATTCTCAGAAAGTGAAAAGTAGCTGTCATGGATTGGAAGAATCTGCTTTTCCCCAAATTATTTGATTTACAATTACTTAAAAGCAAGAAAAGCAAATTGTCACATTTCACAAGGTGGAACAAGGAAATATCTGTAATTTGACTTAAATAGTTTATTGGAGCAGTTTTATTAATAAAATAATGTCTAGAATAATGACTAGAATAATAATATTTAATAGTGTATGATTTTCGCTACACTGATGAATTATTTCAGCATTTAATTGTTTTAATCATTTAACAGATCAGGTGTTTACATGAGACCAGGCGGCAGTTTGGGACAGGCGATTAATAATTATGGTAATTAATACTTTCCTGACAAAAATCATGCTCAGCAAAAGTAGCATGTGTATTCACATGGGGTTTATCTTTAGCACGGTGCATGGTCCTTGATGCTCATCTTGCTGCATTCATGCAGAAAAATTGGAAAAAATTCTATTCTCTTGCTGCATCACGGCGGAGGTGCAGTCCCATGCCTGCACAGAACACACTTGTTTAATTGAAATCTGGATATTGTAGTGTTTTATTGTATTTATTAGACATTGATGAACAAGTAAAGGAATACTGTAACTAGTCACATTAACAATAATTCTATTAAGTGTCATCCCTCTAACCAATCAGCATGCACAATAAAAGCCCCATGGAACTGGCTCAACTTAAAGGAATGCATTCATTGTTATTGATGTTATTGATTAGACCTGACTTGACCTTTGAAACGTATCAAAATGAATGGGGAAATAAATACATAAATAAATGTTTTCCAACCTGGGGGTCCAGAGGCCCTAAACACATAATGCAAAAGAGCCAGTACAAGTAGATTCCTCATTCACTGGAATCCGTTTCTGTAGTGTCCCCCAGAGGTCAAACTTAGGTCCACTTTTGTTCTCTATATTCTACCCCTGCCTCAGTTGTATGGGGAAACACCGGGCCACTGCGATGTACAAGAGCCCCAAAGAACATTGTAGTTATAGTGGATGGATAATTAATTGACATTAAATATATATAAAATCTGATTGTATTGGTTTTCTGAGTTTTGTTAATAAGCACTTTTACAATTAAGAACCTCTCAGGGACCTATTGCATCTGTCATTTATTATCTTCATTGCTTGTCTTTGTCTTTATTTTGATGCCACTCACTCACTCACTCACTCACTCACTCACTCACTCACTCACTCACTCACTCACTCACTCACTCACTCACTCACTCACTCACTCACTCACTCACTCACTATCTTGTTCCAATCTTGGACACACACCCTCTATTATCTGTCACTCCGATCACTTCCTTTCTTCCTCTCACTGGCCCCTGGCATCATCTTGAATATTCATAACTGTCCACTGATGAGCATGCTAAATGGGTGTCAAAATGATTTGGCCACATGACAAAACTGGATTGTCTTTGATAAGTCCCGACTTGGGCCAGAACAAGGCAGCAAAGGAGGAAAAGAGCGATGAAGAGGAGAGACATTGACCTCAGAGGGTTTTTGGGTGCATTGTTGAACCATTCAGCACTCCAGAGCAGGACCATTGGAGCTACGACTGGGTAGCAATGGAGGGGTCAGTAGGGGGGCGAACCCCTGTGGTGGCCCCAGGGGTGAAAGTCATTGTCACCAGGCTTTAATGGGTCCCAAAATTCCTCAACTGACCTAAACCTGTGAACGATTGAGAAACCAAAGACATTTGTGATTCAAATGGGACCTCTGGGGACTCCACTGCAGTTGGAAAAGCTTCTCAGAGGAAACAAACACTCTCACATAACCGCAAGGTTAAGCCACAATTTCACATTTTCATATTTTTACATCACAAAACTGTTGGATTTAGCTCGATTTACTTACAACGTTTAAATCAGGGTGGGAAGAATGCATCCGAACAAGATTTGGTGGGAGGAGGGATAAGAAAAATAACATTTGTTCGCAAAAAGGAGCAAAGATTTTTCAGCGACATTTTCTCTACAACAAAGATAACAGAAAGTGCTCGTAACCTATAATTTCATAGGGTAATCATTCCCCCTCCTAATTTAATTATATTTCCTAATCCTTAATTATAATTCCACTAATGCCTTAAGAAGAGAGCAGCGTAATTATAGTTCATATAGGCTGATTTGATATATACCCAGTTGCTCAAAAATTGTAAACTTATCTGGCCTCACTGTCCTGTCACACCACAATCCCTGTCCAGCCTGGACATTGAACAAAGACAACCAACCACTCACTAACCATTCTATCCTACAATCTGCCTTTGGCAAACCCACGTTTACCAGGCACATATAAAACATGTGCACGCACACTCACACATGACAGAAACTTCAGTGGAAATCACAAACATAGCTCACTAATCTTCACCAAATCTGCCCCCCCAGTTGGCTTTATCTGTCTTTTGTTATCAGTGCTGGGACTGGAGAATGGCGGGGGGTCACAAGGGTAAGACTTCTTTTCCAGCATCTGCTTTAAAGAGATGGGGGCAGGAGAGGAGAGCCATACAGGACATAGGGACCTCCCCTTACTCAACTCCTCAACCCTCCACACCCCAGCCCCCATCTCTGATATTTTTGGAAGTCTTTTTTCATTTATTCTGTCTTTTTTTCCCCTTTTTCCTTTCCTCTAAAACCCAAATAAAGTGTGTGATGGATGAGTGAGCAGAGGCAACACCTCCCCCATCAATCTAGAGCCAGAGGAAGGCTAGAGGAGAGGAGAGCCGTCCTTTCACAGGCCTCCATGGGACCTAGCACCATGCACCCCATGTCTCTCTTACACACGCCCCCCCCCTAGACAAGCACATGCACACATTCAGGCCATAACATAGTTGTTATGCATGTCAACAGATACCAGTGGACTGCACATTACAGTGCAAATACTGTAATGCAAAGCCAAATAAACGTCAGCACATACACTCCTCCACCCCCCCACAGCACATTTTAGCAAACCATTTGCAGCCCCCACATCGGCCTCAATGTCTGCGGACCTCCTATGCGCACATAGAGCCTAATTTCAAACAAAATAATTTAAAAATTGCCATAACCCAGACAGGAAGGAGAGCAAGTGATGGGAAAAAATGAGAGGAAAAATGCTAAATGTAGAACAGTAGAGGTAAAGAAAAGAGTGTGGGCAAAGGAGACACCAAATGGTCCTGGTTAGTGGCTGCAGTGTGCACAGAGAGATTTGAATCTCTCTTTCTCTCTCTCTCTCTCTCTCTCTCTCACACACACACACACAAACACACACAGCACCACCAGCACAAGCAGTGAATTCCAAGAGAGTGTCGTCACCAGGAGTAAGGGAAAGCAGGGAAGTGGTTTATAAGGAGAAAAAAAGGAAAACCCTGGTGTAAGCCTGTGGGTAAAGTTTGTGGGTGGCTTGGTGGGTGGTGTTGTATATGTATGTATATGCATCTGTGTGAACTTGTGCACATGCAAGTATGCAGACAAAGCAGGGACAGTATGTTAAAAAACAAATATGCCGCAGCCTGATAAAACACTAATCATACCAGCCAAAATGGGAAGGACTATCTTTTGTATGTACACCGTTGGATACTGGATAGAATTTGATAGTACAGGTGTAACTGGCATCTTTGGGGCAAAATAAGAAAAAGGGCATGTGCAAGATGTGCAAGAGTGGAACATTCTCAAATCAAGTATAAATGTGGGATAACCTGAGCTGAGTACAGTATGACTTCAGTTTATTAACATACAGATGGTGAAACCGAATAAAGTGCAAGAAAATACCAGAAACAATTCAAAAACCAGGTGAGTTTCCAAATCACACTGAATCAGAGTTACAGTACATCATATAAAATATGGGAAATATACAGTATTGCCTACATGTCTGAAAGGTAACACCTATTTATTATTTGTTGATCATTCTAATGACCTACATCTCAACTGAATTGATTAGTTTTTGGTTCTATCCCGTGTCAGAAGAAAATAATAACAAGAAAATAATCCCATTCACAAATATTCACATTTGCCAAATAACTTCTTTTTAAATATTCAAAACAAATCAAAGTCTATTCATTCAGAGTGCAGTGAGCAAGACGGATTGCCAGCCTTTTAGAGACACACCATTCAGTCACACACTCATACCTACCTAGGTTAATTGGAGGGGACTGTCGGGGAGCACATGCAAACTCCAAAAAGAAAGGCCCCAACCCAGGGCCTTGAACCTGCAACCTTCTTACTGTGAAGCAGCAGCGCTACCCGCTGTGCCACCAACAGCATATTGTATGCAAGCTATTGTTGCATATTGTACATTTTATAGTGAAACCCACGACTACTGTGATTGGTCCACTCTTCCATGTCTTCCAGTGGTACCGATTGGCCGGACAAGCACCTAGCAGGTTGGTGGCGTAATTGCAGAGCGACGCAGAAACACCGGCTCACATGTTTAAGCGCTCACAACGGCATGGCCGGAAGTATCCTGTATTTCAGCTTTTTTGTGTTTTCTGTGAGCCAATATGTAGCTAATGTCCATGCATATACTTGTACATATGTAGACACACAGACACAAAGACTGTAGTATTTGTTGTAGTGGCACGCTGACAGAACATCCCACCAACAGAATTTTAAGCATGGGCATGTTTTCCGCCACCATAGCCCCAGACCTCTGGCAATTGACTCATGTGCAGCCAAACCAGGCATCATCCTATTCCAGACAACGTGATGTGGGGGTGAAACACACAGCTGTGTTGTTGTTGTTGTTGTTGTTGACGACATTTTTGTTTGTGGGTCAGACAAGGGCTTCCGGTGTTTTGATGCCACACATTGTCATGTGTGTGGTTTCCTAAACTATGTGTATGAATACAAAATGGAACGCAGGCCTTTTTGTTGTTGGATACCCGCATGACAAAATAACTAATATGTTTTAAGGAGCTTGACCACAGGACAATAAAAATTACTGAAGGCTCACATGTTGCTTAACTGATTATGCGTTGAGTAGACATGAAACGAAAAGCTAATTTGACCCCAGGCAGAACTAAAAATACTGTTTATCACAAGCGCAGAAGGAGTGGAGCTAAGCACAGCAGCAAGACACAGAGACAGAGAGAGAGAGAGAGTGAGAGAGAGATGGATAGACAGGGATGGAGAAATAGAGAGAGATAGCCTAACTAACAGCTGTGAACATTTTCCATTTGAAGTGAAACATTCCTGTGTGCTCGTGGCCCTGCACACTCCAGCGGGCTTCCTCTCAGCTCCATGTGGTATTTGTCCCCAGCTAAGATCCAGAGAGTGGGAGAGTGAGCTGCAAACTTTCCCAAGGATACCATCCAGCCACATGCCACTCTTGCCCTCCCTCTCAGCAGCTATCCCCTCTTCCCACTCCACTCCCCTGCTCCCTCTCTCTTACATTGCAAATTACGAGGCCGTCATTTTTATTTAGAATGTTGCCCCTGATTCGTAAGGGTCTTACAGCCATTCATGGTCACGGTAGAGTCAGCGATTACCACTTTTCGGCATGAGCAGTGCATATAATTATGTAATTTTCACTTGCATGATCAAAAAATATATCTTACTTACAAGTATTGCGCATGCATTTCAAATAGACTTGAATCTTCCACTGCTTTACTTTCACACATTCACTGAGGCTACCAGACAAGGTGCCCGCTGTTCTTCAGGTTGTATCCTTTTTTTTTTCTTGCTATTTATTAATATTTTTTCTCAAATTCTATGAATTTTGTACATAGTGTCGTGTATTTTTATTTTTTATAGTTTTTATCTTCTTCAGCTTTTATTTTCTTTTCTCTTCTTTACTCTGTATGCTGCAGTACCAGACAAATTTCCCTGTTGTGGGATCAATAAAGTCCTATCTTATCTTATCTTATCTTAATTAGGGGTCTGCACAATGCTGTTTAATGTGCATGGTAGTACTCTTTGGAGATTGAAAAACCTGATTGCTGTCATTCCTCTTAGGGACTGCTTTTAAGCAATCTACTGTGTACCCAAAAGTCTTATTGGTGAATTGACAGGTTATTTAGTGCAATGTGGCAAACTGATGTGTTTATATTAGCTTTTGGATAACAACAGAAGTTTACCAATCAGAGGAATATAATATATATTTTGCGCAAATTCACACACGCAGACAATGAAGGTCCATATGTTTCAAAATGCGCAGACAACTATCAACTGAGTGTATCACAAGCTCATGCTTTGTTACCTGTGCAGCAAGGCAGCGCCTGTCATGTAACATAGTTTCCCCATTGACTCATAATGGTGTTTAGCCGCGTCAACGTGTAATGACTGCTGCACTGTGGTAATTACACGACCTGCCTGGTCTACGATGACATCCGTGCGTTTTTTTGCAAGCACACTCATGTAAGTGGATCTTCATGGTGCACACTATGAAGAGCCACTTCTGGCTACTGTAGGTGTGTGATGCAACTTTATCCTTCTACATCAGTGTCTCATCCCACACAGCAGAACTTATTATTATGTCCTTTAAATATATATAAGTGGGGATAGAGGCTTGATGATGCAGTGACTTCTTGAGGGTCTTGCTGACGTCAGTATTTAGAAATTTAAAAAAATCTGATTATCAGGTGATCATTTTTTCATATCATAAATAAACACCTTGATGCAGATCACATATATTTTAACCAAGATGTTTGTTTTACATCTTAGGTCATTATCAAGACTGCTAGCAGTCATTCAGTTTTATGTTATAATGTCAAAATGAAAAACAAATGCACTCTATACTAAAACAAACATAAAATTGACTTGACCACTACTAGTGAATTCACTGATCAAAGCAATTCTATTGAAATCCGACCTAACTATATGTAAAAAAAAAAACGACTTGACTCAGCAATGTTTTTTGTTTTGTCTCCTTCCTCTCTGGATGTATTCCTCTCCGTGGACTGTCCCGAGTTGTCCCACCTCGTCTTCCTTCCTGTGCCCAAATATAAATAGTCTGGGCTCAGTTTTTGCTCAGTTCACCTCCACATCTCGTGGCGGTTACAGTTGTGACTATGATCCTATGTATGTGTGTGTGTGTGTGTGTGTGCCCCCCCTTCTGATCTTGACTATGCTCGTGTGTCCACGGGATCTTAGGTCTCCAGTTGTGTGGGTAACATGACGCTTCAGCCCAAGCCAGTTGCCACAGATGGTAAGAGCACAACAGCTCAAGCGCAAGAAGGGGAGTGAGGAGGAAGTGTTGTTATAACCAGCTGGCTCAGTGGCTCAGCCCGAGCAGTAAGACGAGCGCAGAAACAGGAACGCGTGGGCGTACGGAGGCCCCTGAAGTTTGAGCGGGCAAGTGCTACAGTGCACGCATCTGTGTACGTATATCGGCTCTTTAGGTACAGTGCATGTATCGGTGCGTATGTGCTGGTGTGAGTGTGGCCTCCTCAACGCAGCGACACACGCATGACGTACTTCTAGGCCCGCAGCATTTACTATGACCTTCATCTTGTTTGTTCGTGCAGCCTTCTGAGCAGGCCGCCGAGACGCTAGCACTTGTTGCTGTGTTGTTTTAGTCCTGATTACCCAGTGTTTAATGCCTAAACATTCTGCATATATGTGAGATAAGTCAATACCTCCATGACATATCACATGAAAAAAAAAACATCTGTAGTTCTACATTCTTATTTTAGACATGACCAAGCACATATTACATTTCTCTTTTTTTTTATCAGACACATCGTAGGATGGGCCAACACAATTCATCAACATCAGAATTTGAACCCGTGTAGGTATTTGGATGCGTTACATCAACTCCTGTCTGAGCTGATGTGTTGTGAGGTCTCAGAGGGGATCAGACTCGAGCAGCAAGGGTCTCTGACAGTTGAGAGGATGCAGCCATGAGCTCTTACGTACTGGCAAAACTAAAACAAGAACAAATTTCCCGTAACATACATTGATTCCCCTCCCTTTTTGGTGTGTGTATGTGTGTGTACGTGTATGTACGTGTGTGTGTGTGTGTGTGTGTGTGTGTGTGTGTGTGTGGTGAGTGACTTTGTGTGGCCTTGTGGTGTAACTGAGTTCACATACTCACAAGTCTGCTTGGGAAACTTCTGTAACATACTGTATAAACTTCTAAAGATGAAACAGAAAGCTATTTGAAAACTTATCATTGCAAATATTTAAAAGTCTGTTTACAGTTTAGGGGTAGTCGGGACTCCGCTACAAGCCTGAAAAGATATGACAACACATCATTTTCCAGAGCGCTCTCTTTCCAAGCAGGCTCCTCTCTTTCCACATAAATCTTTCCATATTTACATGTCGATTTATAAAAAGTCCAAGGCCAACATTCCCTTTCTCTCATTGTGTCATCCCACCCTTTCCTAAAGGCAGTTATTGTTAGCACGTGGCATCACCGCAGCCAAACAAGGGATTGTCCACTACAACATAATAGAGGACTAAAACCTGACATCATCTCCTCCCTGTCTCTTTTAATAGTTATATTGATGTCCAAATTCAGTTGCACCTCTGCCATACTACATCTTTAAGAGAGTGGAGCTCCTGTTAGGGAAGGCACTGTTACATAACAGAGCCCCCCCCCTGCCCCTTCCTTTGCACATGTTTCAGAGTGTGACTGCCATGAGTTCACTAAAAAGGGGGGACAGAGGACCCTCTGAATGATCAGTGCTGGACTAGTGCAATGTCCTCACAGTACATCATTCCTCCTCTCGCTCTCTCTCTCTCTCTCTGTCATCCTCCACCCTCTCCCCCAGGCAGGCGGCCATCCCCTGCCCCATGGACAATGGGACTGTTCAACCAAAATAGTACCTTGCGTTTAGCCAGGCTTCCTGCCTGTTGTCCTGGCCTTGCGATATTTCTTGCGCCTCATCAAAAGGGGATTCCAGTGGATTCTTAACTCCAAATGGTGACCGGGGAGGGGGCAGTCGGGAGACAAGGTCCACTCAGTTTAGCAGGACAACTGCAGAAAGGGGGGGGGGACTCAGTACAGCTGTGAAGATGGGGAGGCTCGGGGGCCGAGGGAGGACTCAAACAGAGATATCACACATTGCCGGCTGAGAGAAAACGAACAGGCGGGAGCAGATTACGGGGCAGCGTGCAGCGGAGGGTACCAACAAACGCTTCCTGTGTACGTCATGGTCGGCTGAGATGCACATGCGAGATACACAGACCCACGGACCTGTGCTAACTCGCAGCTGGAATAAAACTCGTTGGAGATTAGTCGACTCTGACCAAATTAGACCACAGACAACACTGGTTCACGCTGCAACAACAATGGGCAAGTGTGCTGTCAAAAACAGGCTGCGCTTGCCCACAGAAAACACAAATGGTTTTAAATAGGCTTAGTGACTATAAAATTCCCCTAAAATCTTGGCCTGGTGAGTGTAAACAAAGTAGAAGGAAGTACTGTAAGAGAACATAAAAAACATTTGCAGCATCCTCTGAATATCTGTTTCACACTGGGTGAAATAAAAATGGATTAACCTATTTTGTGATTATTATGTTATTACTCATTGTCCTATATGGGGAAATCTTAAAATAATCTTGATATAATCTTTTAGCAGATTATTTACAATGTTTACAGGCCTTAACAAAACAGTGACAAACAACAGGGTGGAATACACATTTCAAAGTGGTTTAAATGATATGAAAATATCATCATTAGTACAAGAGTGCAATCTTTTACATTTTTTCATTTGTAATGAAAATTAAACGATGAAAAAAAACTAGTGTTTTAGTGTTTTTCGCTCGTACGCAATTGAGTCATTTGAGCCATTTACTTATTTGCAATCACTGAAATGTTGCACGTTTCATCAGGTAGCTGGCCTATTTGGCCTCACATACACGGCCTACTATTCATTTTGTTTAGCCTGCATGAGAGCTGTCGTGTTCACATTATGCCACCTTAATTGGCACCATCCATTCCAGTTAAACATGACTGAACCGATGAGGGCTCGCCGATCGCCGTCTTCATCAGACCCTACGACAGATCTGAACGTGCGTCTAAACAAAGCAGCAGTTAGGGGGAAAACAAAAGTAAAACCAGTTTTGCAGTAGACAATTTTGCATACATGGTATAAAAAGAGCTTGAGACCACATGAAGGACTGAGGGTAATATGACATTGCTCTCCAGAATTCTGAGAAAAGCAAACCATCTCCTTCTCTCGCGCGCTCCCTTTTTCTCTCTCTCTCTCTCTCTCTCTCTAAAGCGCTATGCACTCTTGTTGCAGACAGCCTGTCCACCCCAAGGGTTCTGCTCGGTGCAAACCCAAGACTTTTTCTCTGCATTGTGTGGAAGACATGTTGTGAAAGGGTTTGGCTCTGACTGTCTGACAGCAGTGGGGGCTGTCTGTGTGAAGGCCTCATTCATGGCTGTGGAAATATGATGTGGTGAGTGGATGCATATGGGGCTGTACATCTCTGCCCCTTCCCGTCTGAAGTGCATTCAAACCACGTTGTCCTACTGAGAGCTTCATTATGCTGCCCGGAGTAACACAGCGTCTCTGAAGGCTGCATCATGGACCTCTCTGTGGACTCTTGCCTCTCTGGTTTCTTTCTCTCTTTCTATTAAACACCGCAGTGGCTAACTGGGAATGCACCTTGTCTATCCCTAGAGGACCACCAGGAATGAACAGCACGTGTCCTCTCAACGGCAAATACCCCACACTCGTCCTGCTGTCCCCCCTTTAGTTTACGGTAGGAACTCTAATCGTCAACCAAACTGTTAGTTCATGAGAGTCTTTGTCAAGCAAGTTTTCATTGGTTGATTAGTCCCAGGACCAAAAAAAATTGACCTTTCACTCATTTGACCTCTCGGTAAACTAAGCTAATAAACAAAATAAACACTATCCAGTAAAGCCATATAGATCAGATAGTCAGGACACCTCAACTCCCTTTTGCTTTTTTTTTTATTTAGGAAAAAGAAGTGTTTTAGCCCATCAGGGAGGAAATCATCAGTGTAGGAGCATTTCAAAAGCGTAAAGGACAACACCAAGAGGGTGACATGCAAATGTTGTATCCAAAGATGTACGTAACATTCAGAAACTTATGACTTATCATCTTAAACATGTAATAGCCTAACATTGACTTCCTAGCATGGCCACTGCATTTGTTACCATTATTTCTATCTATCTATCTATCTATCTATCTATCTATCTATCTATCTATCTATCTATCTATACTAATATATATAATAAATCTGGAGTGACAAGTTGAATGGGAAAATCTTCAGTTGACTGTTGCCTACTGTGCTCTTTCAGTATAGCTCTACTGCTGTGGACAATACAAAGGGGGATTTTCTAAGTGAATGTTGAAAGGTATCAATATATTGCCTTCAAAGACACATTCAGCTGTGTGAATGCACAAAAGCCTCCAGGTCAACTCATAATGAGATGTGTGTGAATGTGTGAATAAAAACAGGCAATGTGAACATGTGATGCCGTTACATGTGAGCAAACCCAACTGATCTGTCCAATCCACCAAATACAAAATGACTGAAAAGGACAAAACGCAAGCACTGATCACTGAGTAAGTATACTTGTCGCTCCAATTCAAAACAAGTAACACATACCTGCAGCACTCGGGATAGAATGCGGCCCCATACAATTAACAACAATTGGTTGCATTCCCTTAAGGATTTTCCCAGACAAAAGTGCTTTCCGTATCAATACTGTACCTAGCTCCCTCCCTCGCCTGCAGTGCTGTGGTATCATATCTGGCCTCTTTGTGCACAGGGGGATTTCCAGCCGCTGAAACGGTGAGCCGGTTGGGAATGGGCAACCGACCTCTGGGCAGCGTTTCTTTAACTGTGTGGGAACGGAGCGCTCCGTGTGGGACTGGATGACACGGTGACAAACGCACACGTACTTTTTTTTTAGAGCAGAGACACGGTGACACGGTGACACAGATGGTGTGAGTGTGTGAAAGTAACAGGGCAAGCCTGAAATGGCACCTGGCCAGATTGTAGGCTCCTGTTGTATCAGTCTGCTCTGGAAGATTTTCCTGACCCTCACGTAGGGGCAGGTCTTTTTTTGTGCAAGTGACAAGACTAGAGCTAACAACGTGCCAACGTGTGGATGAGAATCAGTGTGTGTTTGGATGTGAAAGGGACAACTATTACTGGAGCTTCAACATTCCACATGTTATCAACGCCAATTAGTAAAGATATAAGGCAGCTGTCCTTCATAGAATAAAAGACACTGTCATGGAAAACATTTCATGACCTTCAAATATAATAATAAAAGTAATAATTAAGAGTCACTTGTCTCCTCTTGTGTGTGTTCATTTGTGTAAAGTATTTAGGAGTTTGTCTTTCCACACAGGAAACGTCTTACACATATATATACACAATATTGGCTTGACATTGAAGTTCTTTTGCACATCTCAGTATCAAACTTACAGTGCAAATTAAGAATTGCTGAACTGTTTCATTACACTAATTACTGCAGAAAATTTCCACCCCAAACTTGCCCCCATACCTATACACACCTGCACAGACACAGCCATATTTTATCATCTTTTCCATGGGTCAGGAACAAAAATTATCATCTACCCTAAATGATGATTTATTATTTCAAGTGGTTTGAAACAACAGACGAACGTATACGACGGTATTCCTGCATAAAAAAGACACAAACATTTTGGCTAGTGATGACAAGTATGTCTTGTTGCTTTTGTTCAAACAGAAGTTCAATTTTAACTATACTGTGATGCATGTACACATTGGTGTGGAATTAAAAAAAAAATCTAACTTTCAGCACAGAAGTTCGGTGACCAGCCCACAAAAGGTCCTGGGTTTGAATATCGCGGCCAGCTGGGACCTTTGTGTGTGGACCTGCAGGTTAGAATCACTAGAAACTACTGTATCAATTGTCTGAAGTGTGAATGTGTTGTACTGTGATTGAGTGACAACCTGTACCTCCCCTCCAGCCCCTGGACATTAATAACAGTTGTTCCATGATTGGACAGACTGATGAAAAAGTGTAGGACTCTTCATAAACTACTGTAATTATAATAATTTTAATGTAATTGTAATTATTATTTATATAATACACATTTTTACCACCATTTGTGATCATTGTGCAAGCAAATCAATTCAATCCTGTATTTAAAATAGAGACAATTATCATTATAACTAATTACTTACTAATACTAATATAATCTCTAATACTTCAAAATCAAATATTTTCTTAATAAAATGGTCAAATGAAGTAAAATATTGAAAAAAGTAATAAATTATTAAATTAAATTATTAAGTAAGAAAAAGTATTGGAACTTTTTTGATGCTATAGTAAAATATAAGTCGAATATAATAATCTATAAAGAAATTGAATTGATTCTTGAAGTATTTCTTTTTTAGTTTATAAGAAATAACAATGTCAGAAATGCTGTATTCCTATATCATGCATCATATTTGAATGACTTCCTCATCTTCATTAAATTATTCACATAAACTTGCAAAAACAATCATAGTTATTACTTTCATTACTGTCATTTTTGTGAGTCTACAGTTGGAGAGTATTAAGGTGTAAACTAAAGACCAAATATAAAGTACCTGCCTCATATTTGAGGAAGACAGCAGCCTGACAATTAAAAAAATAATAATAATAATTTGTCATGAAAAGGGATTCTCAAATAACATTTAGAGATGCCCTGATTAAGACAAAACTAGATAGACTGGTACAGCTGCTGGATTTGAGTTAATTAAAATTACAAATGCCTGAAAGGCACATGTGACTGCTCTGTAGTGTGACAAATTCTTTAGATTTTTTCTGATAAAGGGAATTATAATCAAGAACTACTCAAAAAAACAATTGAAGTTCAAACTTCAGTAGATCAAATTGTGTTGTTAAAGACACAGATGGGATTTATCAGACATAAAAGATAAATAATAATAAAAATAATAATAAGAATCTATTCTTAAATTAGAATTGACTAAATCCTTCCTGGTAATGGAATATATATATATATATATATATATATATATATATATATATATATATATATATATATATATATATTCAGACATAAACACTTACACATTACAACTGTGTTGAAATTAAAGCTATTCAAATATAATGGGAGAGGACTAATGCAATAGCTGATAAAGCGGATACATGTAATTACAATTAGAGTGCTCTGACAAAGGACCTTACACTGCGTATGTGACCTCACATAGTGCAACTCTTGTACAAGCAAAGGCCTAATCTTGTGTCCCAATGACTGACTCGCTAAAAAAACATGTCTGGCCAATGGTCGGTAACGAGCAGACAGAAGGTTAATCAGATCTACTCGGCAAATGCAGAAAACCCCAGCTGCACACAAACCATTCTTCTCCTAACAGACTTGTAATTGCGGGGACAGACAGACAGATGCGGCTTACAAAACAACTCGTGGAGAGGAATGCCCGCCATTTGGCATGTACAGTACAACAGATGAATGGCTTTTGTTGAGGGGTTTCACCGGGCAGAGTCGACAGAGGGCTAAAGTCAGTACTCCCCAGCCCCGCAGACAGACGGGACAAAGACACGCCAGTGTATTTCACTCATGGTTTTTTCTCTGGGGGCCTTTTCACAGCTTATCCACCGGGCCTCAGAGGAGCAGCAGGACAGGTCAGTAATACTGCTCTACCTCTGCGGAGGCCTGAGTCTTTGGCAGCATTATGAAGGCAGATAAAGGGGCTAGACGCTGCCTTCTGTGCCTCTGAAGTCACTTCTTGTTGGGCTGATCCTGATCCCTGACATCGGACTATTGGGAGCACGGCTGGCAGGTCACTGGCTCAGTTTGATGGCCAGGTAAGCTGCTGTAGAGGTTGCTGTGACTATAGTCCGCCCTGGCTGGAAGCTCGCACTATGGCCTGGCTGTCAAGAGATCAAGAACACCCTACCTTCAGTGACCACCGCCCCCTATTTGTTTCTGTCTTTTTTCTCTCTCTCTGGCTCTCTTTCCCAGCTCTCCACCCTACTTCTGGACGCCCTAAATCACCCAGCCCTCTTTTTTTTTAATAGTGGCGAATGCCTCTGAATCAAAAGCACTCTAAATATGTCACATTCCACATGGTACCTATCTCTGTGGTGGCAGGACTTTCTCACAGAACTTAAACCCTATTTTTCTTTGAATGAGAGTACTCTATTGTTGTTCGAATTGTCCATCCAAACCCTAGCAACTTCCCCAAATCGGTATGCCGCAGGAATTCCTGGCTCCACTGCCAACTCTAGCTACCTGGTAAAGGGGATTAGGGCTGCTTTATCCTTTAGTCAAGAATGCGGAATGGCTGAACTTCTGACCAAGTCAGACAAGCTTGACATTCAAAGCCTGTGTTCCAGGGTGATGCCTCCAACCTCTGGTGTCCCTCTCTCCACTAAAAATTCCATCACTACAGGATAATTTGATGAAAATATGAAAATTACTTTAAAAAGCCATAGCCTAGAAGTCTAGAAATAACCAACAACTTGTGATACATAGTAAAAATGGAGGTTGACACACAAGCTTTAATGGAATGAGGAGATCAAAGATTTCATAAATAGGTTAACACCCTTGTAGAGACTCAGCCAACAGCCATATTTTTTAATACAATCATGCCCTAAACGAGTATCTTTGAAATCCTTAAAACCCCATCAAAGGTGATTTGAGTTAGAACAGGTAAAACCCACCCATTTGCCACACATGTATGTTCAGCCTTCGGGCTATCATTTAAAAAATAGTGATCATCGATAGCATTCCTAAGTCATGACGCTTTGCTCAAGGTGAATACCACGCCCAGTAACCTGGCAACTGTTCTATCACACTCAAGCCCATTCATGAATACCATCCCTGTGACTTCCAGTCAGAACACGGCAGTGAGGTCACACCAAAACATGTAAAAAATGAAACAAATACAAAACAAGGATCAAAATCATATGTTGAAGTAAAGACCGCAAAATGCAGATCATCACGAATATATACTGCATATTTTAATACAAAAAAGGCACAGGACCGCACTAATGGACCCAGACTAATGTTCAATATGGAGAACAAAAAAACAACACTTCAGATCCGTTATAAGTGGAGCCAAAGCAGCTGCAAAGTAGCTTCTGACATTGACCCACCAGCTCAAGGTGCATCATAGAGCATGTTAAGTTCTGTAAGCTCCTAGCAGCCTGACTGTACAAGGCTGCCTGTCTAAACAGTCACATACTCGTTATTATTGCAGTAGTATAGTATTTATCTCTGTATCTATGGCAAACACACATCATAACACCTGCAACTAATGACACTAACTCTTTTAAAAATTAATTTGTTCAAGCTCTAGAGAGAAAAAAATCTAAGGCAGAATAGGTGTAGTCTTCTCTTAATGTTTGAACTTGAAATTCTGAGAAACTGTTTGCGAGGCCACAGCCCAATATATGATCAAACACAAAGAACAAATCCTGTATTTATCTTAAATCAAAACAGCACAGGGCTTTTTTTTTTCTTTTTAAGTCACTGCCTGCTCAAATCATACCACATAAGACAAATGAACATTTAAAAAAAAAACATAAAAAGAGTGAAGAACCTTACAAAACAAGGTGTGCCTTGGTTTTGGCAAGGTAAATGTGTCTTCCTCTAGCGTAGAGAAAGAATAAACAGGAACTTCTCCCGTGAATATGTTTATTTCGATGGTTCAAATGAGTGCACTGACGGGTTTACCTCTGTGACCCACATGACGCCTCTGCCCTCAGTTCATGTGCCAGCCTGGCTACTAGTTCTGCTTCTCAGTCAGCGAGAGATGCTTGCTCTCTCCTTCGCTCCGCTTCACTAGCCAGTGCTGCCGTCCTTCATGGAGGATGGGAGGCACCTGTGAGTGGGATGCTGCGGATTGGCCTTGCCCCCCATCGCAGTTACGGAGACCGGCTGACTCCTCACCAGAGGGCCGAGCCTATCAAGGACAACAACACTCAGGCGTATCACTGAGAAGAGAAAGAAACTAACCTCCTCCAGCCTTCTGCAACCGCTCACATGCAGAAACCAACCCGACACACACAAATGCACATGAAGTCAATATAAACATGAATTTCGTTTGCTCCCTTCAGTTATATTCTCTTGAGGTCCCAAATGGGTTTTCATTCTTCGAAAACCATGTGGCCCGCCAGAGCAGCGAGGTGGACCACGGCCTGACACCTGATGCCCTCCTCCTGGCACCAAGGGCCACTGAAAGATTCCTCAGGCCTGTGAAACCAGCCGGCTGTGCACAGGGTTCAAAGATTCAACAAATTCCAGGGCAGCTCTCAGGGGAGAGTTACTTTGTGAGCCGCCACGCAGAACCAAAAACCCTCCAAATATTTGCGAAAGGTAATTATAGACTCACTAAAATGATCAGGGAACGAATATGATTGATGAGTAGTTTATATATTTGAATGAAATGCTGCACGTACATTTATAGCTATATATTTTATTTACCAAATTATTTTAATAAGCAACATTATCTCAATACATCAAGTGATAACTATTATAGCATAATTTAATGGTTACATTATAGTAAGAAGTGTGTTACTGAAATGGTAAAGGCCACACTTACAGTAATCTCCCTGTTATAAAATGATCAATTATGGCCATGGAAAAAAAAACCTTCCTCTTTGGGTGGGAAGCCGGGTCTGAGCCGGGTGGGGTCTGTCCAGATGGGAAGAGGGCCAATATGGATGGAGTGGGGTCATAACAGAAACCAGAGTATCAAAGCTGAGAGGGTTGATTCCAGAAACTTGGCACTTTCAAGTAGCACTTATCCAGGGGTATCATATAAACTTAACCCTGCTGTCAGAACGGCCGCCTGGAAGGAAATGAGTCGAGGGTCATGACCTTGAGAGTACAAGTTAAACGTCGCTGGCCATGGCACAGGGAGAGCCACAAGGTACGCTGCACGGCTCCGGGCCAGATGGCTCTAAAATCTGAGTCGACGGATGATGGAAATCTCTGAAGACCCGGGTCCTGTCTCAGCCCCTCCACCAGAGCAGCAGACTGATACATAAGTAACATGGCAACTGTCGCTGAGTGACCACACACCACTTCAGACCAATTTCCCCCCATTTATCTCTCCACTAAATCCAAAAAACTCATGACTGTCGACTGTCAAAAAAGAGGAAGAAAGGAGCACATACATTAACTGAGATGTGGAGCCATATGTTTAATTTCTACTAAGCAAATGGTGTTCATTTGGATCTAGCTGGCAGGACCTGATTATTTGATCTACGGCTATTCACTTTCATGTTTCATAGTTATAATATCCCCTCACAAAATATTTGTCAGGTTTTTTTTTTTTTTTTTTTTTTTACTTCTCGCCACCTATATACAAACTTGTGTGAACTCTGTTATGTCATTAACCACACTGCCAGCAACACAAGTAGGTCATAATGATGCATCACTATTTTGCTCCAATGTCACTATGGTAACAAAGTTAACAAATAATTGATGTAGCACGTCTCTCTTTCACACATCCGCTTGCCGCTCATACATCAGATTTTCACTTTATATTAGGTAATCTACACTTTCTTTTGCCTGAAGTGCACTGCAATAAAACTGTCCAAACAAATTGGGTTTAGTGCACATGACAGGATCATTGCTTGACTTATCAAGCAGCTCACATCATGAGCTTAGAATTAGAAAGTTATATCATACATTTAAAAAAATAAATAAATAAATAATTTACATATAATGATCCCCTGGAATTTTTGGAATCCTTTTGAATAATTTAATACTTTTTCAGTCTTAACTAAATTTAAAATCTCTAATAGAGTTTATAACTTACAATTAGAGCCCTGAATGAACATAGATGGACCAATCACAATCCACGCGTTTGACACGTAGCCTTTTACAACAATTAGAGAAGTGGTGAGTGCCAATAGTGAGCAGTAGTGTTGGCTGATACCCTCTAAATCATCACAATGAAAGACACAAACATCCTTGTGATGTTAGTATATTTAATGACACAGACAGCAATAGTGATCAATGAATTGAGAAGCAAAAGTACTGTAAGGGTTAATAAAGTTTTGCCAGCAGGAGGATAAAAACGTTGATCCTTTAGATCTCTGAACTACACCAAACGGAAGTAGAACCTTATAATTTTGAACATAATCTGAGCTCTCAGTATTGTACAGTTCTATCTCCATTTGGACCATTTCCAAAACTCCCATTTCCAAATGTGCCAAGATTTTGATATTCTATACTCTTAAGTACCTGTAAGGAGATTGGCCTTGCTGAGCTATAAAAGTAGAATGTACGACGTAATGGTTTAGCAGGGTGAGATTTGAAAAACTTTGATGCTCGATATCTCCGAACTGCACTAAATGGAGATGGGACCTTATAATTCTAAGCTCACGACATGTTATTTCAACTTCTCCCTCCTGAGCCCTGTTTGCTGTAGAGACTGAAATAATGCTAATGACTGTTTTTGGTCAGGCCCCTTGACTGACAAGGTAGGATTATCGAGCCCCATGTCGTCTGCGCTCATTCCAAGACCTGCTGAAGATCCAAGTAGTTTACAGGTTCAGTCAGCAATGTTGCAAAACTTAACTCAAACTCACGGTGAGTAGACAGTCGTCCTGTTTGGTTGTCTTAGTAATGGTTTCACAGAATCACTAAGTGATAACAACAACAGTGTTCCTTTAAAACATAGAAACGATGCGGGCAAAGAAAAGAAACCCCCCTATCGCCCTCGCTCTAATCCACGGTTTATCTCACCAGGTCTTACCGTCTACACACTTCAAACCTTCAGTCACCAGCTCGACCCGAGGCCTCCCGCTCGCTGCCATTACACCGTGCACAATGGCTCATCAAGGTGTCTTATTTCTGAGGCGCATTCTTGAATGAATGCAGCCCTGAAATCAAATCATGTGGAAATGAACAAAGAATAGGTGGTCTCTGGCAAAGCGGCTCGGTGGATGCGGGCGTTTGGAGTTTGAAACAGCGCACGCTCTTATCTAAATAGTGTATCTGCTTTAAGTCTAATACTTTTAAGTACACCAACACATTAGAACCAAGATCTTGATTTGGCTTAAAAGTGGGAAATGCAACTGGAAATCCTACACAAGATGCCTATGGAAGCAACTCCTACTGATATATTTAGGTAAGTAAAGGAGCTTTTCTATCAGCAGTTTCGTTCTTCCATTAATTAAACATTTTTCAATCCAATTTTCAATATTACATGTGAGGAAAAGATCATGTCAAAATCTGCACATACAAACTAGATATAACTTTTAGCTTAATGGCCTGAATCATATCTAAAGGTTCACTGCAGTGGTGTTTCTAGGTTCACTGCTCCACAATCAGTAAAAATGAAAATGAGCAGACACTGAAGATCGAGAACATGGGGATGCAGGATATACAGTTGTACTGTAAACTTGAAGATAAAGAGCAGCACTGAGCACAAAAAGGGAATGTGACATGTGCAGGATTCAGATTTGTTTTAGGCATAACAAGTTATACGAATGCAAATGTCCTAAAGATTGAAAGTCGCTGTTTCTGTTAAGTCAGCAGCAATTGCTACTCTTAAGGATGTCCCCATCATTGTTGAAGTGAACGCGCTATTTCCAAATCATTTCCTCTGTACAGCTTGGTTTGTGTGTGTGTGTGTTTTCAATATGTAGCAATATATCTATTGAAACTGTCTCTTATGAAATAATCTCTTCACTGATAGCCTTCCTGGCACTGACCAACTGCCGCGAGTGAGCGCATTTGGATGTTATCATGAAATACGCTTCATCTGCCAGACAACTGACATTCTGATGTGTCCAAAGAACCCCACAGTCTGTTGGTATTGAGCTGTCGTATTGAGCTGTCGTGGTGGATATCAGGACTCAATCCAAACAGCCTGAATCACACTGAAATCCTTCTCACTTAAAACTGCCATAGAGCAGCAGATTGATATTACAGATAGGTTCTCCTCTGTTTACTTATTTAGGCTTCCTTTTAATTTAGAGTTGACTTTAAAATCATTTTCCAGAAAATTATAAGAAGGAGCCTACAGCGATACTTTCTTTGTGTGGCATCCAGCAGCAACACTTCAGTACTTGTGATTGTGCTGAAAAGAAAAGAAACATAGATGGCACCCTTGCAAAAAAACAACAATGCTTGATGGAAATAAAAAAGAAGAGGACATGTGCACATTATGACAGGGTCCATAATGCTGGGGAAGGCACTGGTACTGGTAATTTATTTTTCTCCTTCTCTGTTAAGTTAGAGATTTATCAGGTTTTTAAGAAGATGAGTTGGTGGAAGTACTCCAAAATGCATGGAAATAGTTTTGTATAGATGAGGAATGGTATCATTTTTTTCCACGATTCATATGGGCTGCAATTACCATTATTTTCATTATCAATTAACTTTTTGATTATTTTCTTGATTATACATCAAACATACCGTGTCCCTTAAATGTCTTGTATTTTGTAATAAATAGTTCAAAAGTTTCAGTTCACTGTCACATTTAAAATACTCACATATCGGAACTGGTGAATACAATTTTTTGGCATTTCCCCAAAACAAAGAAACCAGACTACAATGATTTTTAAATAATAATAATAATTAAAGTAGCTGCCAACTAGTATTTTGGCAGGGCATTTTTTGAGTTGCGGCTTTAAGTATGATTATAGATCATAATATGAAGGATAATTCATTTTATTCTATAGGTCCCCCAAGTACACAGTGAGAATTAGCCTTTTTGGATTCAATTTAGTAATGATCCACCTTTCTAAACTGTTATAGGGAGTGACAACAGTCATGTATGATTATGAGTTGTATCTATACAAAAAGAAAAAAAAATTCTAAACAGGAAGTCGAAAAAAAAACCCAACCCATAAGCAGTTGCTTCACATTCCTAGAAATCCTCCCAAAAAATGAATACCAAGAACAGGACGTACACACACAGCCTTGACTGCGTCACTGCGTTTCCATTCTGCTGTTTGGTAGCACGACAACGACCGCTTTGTTGCCTCTCAGACATGATATTACGCTCAAACCTTTACACGTTATCTGAACTGGGACGGTTACGTTGTCGTGCAAGACTACAGGCTATGCAAAGTATGGTTTGACGACAGACATAAATGTTAAAAATCACCATGCAATGAATGAAAAGGTAGGCTGATAATTACTATCACATCTGTGGTTGTACAATGTGTGCGTAAATAGCACTGTAACCTTAAAAAAAATTAAATATTTCATACACAAAATGAGATTAGCAATTGAATATTTAATTTTATTGTGAAATGTGTAGGTCAGGGAATCTACCCGCACATTTATTTTACATCTGCCTACCAGCAGCTATACAAACAAACACATGTAGAGATGGACAGTAGGTTTTGCATAAAACCAAAACAGGTCCGTCACGCACATACACAAAAGTCCCCAAACACATACTCACAGATGACTCATCCCCGCTTACTCCGATACCTTTTTTCGAGCGGCAATACACCCACAATCACACACTCACACATGCCAATTAAAATGCCAAGGAAAATTGATAGTGATGGTGAAGACTCGGAGTGAGCAAGATGTGACTAGATCAAAGTGAATTATTGGTTTGGCTGGCAGAGTGGAGACTATCTTTCAAGGGAGACCGGTTCAACGGTTAGGCCCCAGATGGTTTCACACCTGTGGGCCTCAAAGAAAACACCCAGCCTCGCAAAACTCTCCAGAACGAATATTCAAAAAAGCATCTGAGAAGCTGGATTCTGATACATCCACATGACAACAGATCGGGTTACACAATTATGAAGACGTTGAGCAGTTTTTTAGGATGAGGAAAAAAAAATCGGCCTAAAAGTAAAATAAGTGGTGACTTTGGTATGAAAACAAACCAAACATCCAATTATCTCGTCTGTTAACAGTCCGATCGTTCAAAACCCACAACTGATTAAAAACAGAGGTTTCGTGAATACATACATCAAAATTAAAAAAATGAAAAATGATTTTCGCTATACAGTGTGATGCCATGTTCCTCCTTCGTGTCAGTATAATAATGATCAGCCAATTCCATTAAAACAACTCAAAAGCAGCACAGGTGGTTAAGTTGATGTGCCATATGGCAGAATTTTCTTCGACGTCGGCCCATCATGGTGAATATTAAATGAAACTCAATTACGTTTGGACAGTTAAATTGTCCCAAGTGTTTATGACCTCACTCTCGGTGCTTTCACATGCCACTGTGTGTGGAGATAATTGGTCTCAATGGAGGGAGTATATCACTAATAGGTTTCCAGTGTTTTACTTTTACTTAAACAAACAATAATGACAGGAGGAAACACGAGGAAAGCTTCACAGTGAGAAGTGGTGGATTTAGGTGAAGGGATTCATCATCTATATAAAATCAGTGTAGTGATAATCCAATTTGATATTTAGGTTGAATTTTGAATTTAAAAGTTATGTATAGATCAGTTATCATTAATTGGTTTCTGATGGGTGTTTTTAAAGTTTTATAATGTACATAATTCAACATAAACTTTTGAAGAGAAGCTAACTCATGTTATATTTTTATATAAAACATGTACTTAACACATGTATGTATTCTAATTTTCAGAAAACGTGATAATTGTAAAAGATTGAGTGCGTATGTTCTGACAGCTATCCGGTGACACACAGCAACAACTTGTTTTATGTGTCACACCATGTTCAACATCTCAAAGTAACTTCAACAGTTACCCATCTATTCACTGATGGATGATTAAATTGCTTTTCTTGCCAGAAATGTCTGTGCAGCAATTTAAAAAAGTCAATTTGAAGTGCGTCCTAATTTTCCTCTTTAATGATGTCCCGCTAATATGAAAAAAAGCTCACGACTGATATTACTTGTGTGGATCATGGTTAAAATTAGATCCAGGCTTTTATTTTAAAAAAGGGGTCAAGGTTTGGGTCGGGTTAAGAACAAGTAATAATACAGCTAAAATTGTGGCTAAGTGATACTCCGGATGAGGACTGCCAGGCTCAAACAGAGATAAGGCATCCTGGTAATACCTTTGTTTTCAAACCATTGTAATTAACTTCACGTCTTTTTCTCTTTTTAAAATGGTCACTGTGAGCCTATTGTATGCATGTGATACCCCACCACCCATTAAGCGTGGCACGTTGGAACTGAGCTGTCACTGTTGTCTCTGTTGACCTCAGATGGTCCCATAAAATCACAAGTTGTAATTATGTGTGGATTACAAATCCACATCACATTTTTCAAGCCTTGGGGCCTTCCCATCTAATGCAGCCATCTCATTTCAAGTCAAGTAATGTGTGTATGCATTTTCTTACTCTCACACACTGACTAATACCTATCTGCATGGCTTATGAGCACCACAACATACTCAGAGGGCCAGACACACTTAGTAGAACAAGCACTAAAATGAATGCAGCAGTTCCATCTTAAGGTCACCGATAGGTACTACAACAAGAAACAAAACATCTTTCACTTTTGGTTCTTCTGTCTGTTTGTGTTTGTCTGTTTCTCTCATACATAGACATTGTTTTTACCGCCGCTTGCGGAGTTCAAACAAGAGGATATTCATTGTGTGTTTGATACATCTGCAGGACAGCGGAATGAGAGAGGGAAAAATATGCATTATCTGCGTAGGAAAGCTCCATCAGTGAGACTATTGAGGGAGTTGTACTCGAAGGAATTTAAAAGGTCTGCATGTCATTGACCAGAGGGTTCCTTCAAGCTATGAGCCCGGTTTGTTTGTTGCAAATGGAGATTTTTTGAATTGCAAGCAGCCCCATTATTTTCAGGCACACGTCTTCCCAGCGTGAAAAACAGGAAAACACATAGAGTGCTCATGCATAGATGCACAAACACAGCCATGTGCACACACGTGAGCAAAAAAAAAACCCAAAAACAAACACGCACTCATACAGTACTGGGGTGGTATGTTTAAACCTCTCTTGGCACCTGATCAGACCGAGTTTCCCATGAAGTTTTCCGTGGAGCAAAGTGACTTGAACTGATTGCAGCGGATAAGTGGCCTGAGCAAATAGCCCTTCCACTGTGACAAGGGAGTGGAGAGAGCAATTAGTCCGGTCTCGAGATCTACAATTCCATAACCTCAGATAAACCTTCTTGATTACCCCCATAAAAACTGGCCTTTCCTGAATGGCATGTCATTGAGGAGAAATGGGGCCGTGTAAAGTGCAAGGCTGGCAAAAGTCCTGGAGTTCAGCAAGTTAAAACCCAGCGCCATGGGAACTTTGCCAATCATCCATATTCTAAGTTGTGACAGAGATAGCTCTGGGAGTGAAGGCGTAGCAAACTAACACACAGAGAGCGTTTAAGTGCAAACAACAGCGGCACGCTGTTGGCAGGTAAATCGCGTTGTCTGCCAAAACAAAGATGAGCGCATGCTTTCCTTAACTGCTTTTAAGCACTGGCACTCGGTGATGATACTGAACGTCATGCCAATCCCACGGCTTAAGAAAATGAGGGAGAAAGTCGTTATTGCATCAGAGGCAGATTCAGCATGGAGCGACTATCTAACTTCATAAGATAACGCCGCGTCAATATGCCTACATTAGATTAACACATCACGGCCGCCTGAAACAAACCCCGTCTTTTTGCTGCAAATGTTTGCCTATCAAACTACGTCTAACTGATTTCTGAGAGCATGATCTCTCTCTCTCTCTGTCTGCTGGCAGCTGGGCCGAGAGCGCAGCAGTGTGGCAGAGAAGGAGGCAGAGTTACAGTTGCAGTACAGTACATCCCAGCTAACATTCCGACAGCTGATAGCGTCATAGTTAACAATAGACAGTATGTAAAGCAGCTCCTGCACATGGCGCAGGATACCACAGCGGGCAAAGACACAGGAACAGCACAGTGTATGATCTGAGCAGGAGTTGAGCGGACCCTGACAAATACAGTAGGTGTCTTACAGTACACTGCTGTGTGGCTCAGACTTCAGTATGCAGCATTACCATACATTGGATTAAAAATGTTCCATTGCAATATAGAATAATTTGACAGCATTCATCAGACTGAGTTAGGTGCAGTATGGTACAGATGCAGGATACCATGGTATAAACAGAATGCGGTGCAGTCTAAATGAGATATAACTAAAACACCCAGGCGTAGGTCCTGGTAAAGTACAGTAAAGGGATTCAAGATGAGGGGGGCTGAAGGGATCGAGGGAGGGAGGAATGGAGAGATTGAGCGTAACAAGCGAGCACACATAAAGCCTGTCTCTTTCTTTTTTTTCCCTCCCTCTCGATGTCTCTCCCCTCTCTCTCTCTCTCTCTCTCTCTCACCATTACAGCAGCATTAGAAGCTGAGCTGCTCAACTGTTCCAAGATGTCAGAACTACAAAGCTCTCTTGAATGAGGGAATGTGGGGCCCAGGGCGGCGAGGGAGTCTGGAACAGCTGGCCCAGTGGTGGGGCCTCCTGTTCCCTCGCTCCGCAGCCGCCAGCTAGCTGGGACAAGACATGGATGTCTGGCTGGGGTGGTGGTAGTGGTGTGTGTGTGTGTGTGTGTGTGTGTGTGTGTGTGTGTGTGTAAGGGGGGAGGTTGGATAGAAGGGGGCCAGGGAATGTTTCTGTCTTTTCAGTGTAGGAGGGATGACACAGGGATCACCAGCCAGGTCCCCCTGACCAAAGCCGTAGAGGTCAGGATGGGTGGGGACAGAGGAGGAAGCGTGTGGCTGGGTGTCACTGATGTTCAAGTTCATTTCAGGTTCAGTCGACAGCGGTTGCAACATTGCACAATGATATGTAGGGAATATCACCAAAATGGAAGCGAGCAAGGACTAGTAAAATCAAATCTACAAAGTAGAAAGATTCAAAATGAGATCGTTTTAGATTTCGTTCAGACATTTTCGTAACGCACGCACGTGCACACACACATACACACGTGTGCGCAAACATGTGGACAGAGAGCTGCATCTCCATCTGCTCATGCTCTGTGCTAAGGGAGACATGGAAAATTACAGGGAGAGAACACTTGTGGCTTCCATCTCGTCTTTGGTGTCGAAGAAGTGTGACTTAAAAGGGGGGAGGATAAAAGGAGACAAACTATTTTCGACAATTGTAAACAGGAAAAAGCTCTGAGCCGTTTAGGCTTAGCACATGGAATGAAAAAAAAAAAAACAGATATCATATAGGGTTTCTATAAAGTTCAAGGGTGGTATCGCATTAAATTAGAGCTTAAAAAATCCTGAAGTACAGCAAGTCTCTGTTTCCAAGAACAGAAGACGAAGGAACGAACGGCTGTTCATGTGAACGTGTTGCAGGCCACCCAGGGGCAGATTTACTGACCCGGGCAGACCCAGTTACAGGGCCTCCTGCATGCCTTATTTTCACCCTTTTGTCTAATTGAGAATGTTTGTACTGGTGCTGGTAAGAGTGGCCGATTCAAAACTTTAAACTATTAATAGTTTAAAAGTATTAGTTTTTACAAAAAGAAAAACCCTGCAGTCAAGTATGTACTCTAGTAGTTCTAGTAAAAAAGCAGAGGCAATATTATCATCATAGATGTTTGCTTAACATGGGTTTCTTTTAAATAATTTAATCATAATTTATCATATATTGTGTTTGTTGGTCAACCAAATGCAAAAGTTTAAACTGTAAAATAACCAATAAGTAAGATGTCAGATAAATATAGTAGAATGACAAGTAGCAACTAGTCAGTCATTTGCTATACCTCTGTCCGCTGGACCCAATCCCAACACATTATAGACACACACTCATACCTGTGGACAATTTAGAGTATATAACAATTAACCTCAGCATGTTTTTGGACTGTGGAAGGAAGCCAGAGAACCCACGCAGACATGGGGAGAACATGCAAACTCCACACAGGAACAGCCCAGCCTACGGACTTGAACCTGTGACCTTCTTGCTGTGCAACCCACTGCTCCCCCATTTCACCCTGACAAGTTGAGTGTTTCCCCTGAATTAGAAGGGTGACTACTGAAAATATTATACAAATTCTTATTTCCTAGTAGTGAAGTAGTAAATTTAGTAAGAAAATCTTGATGATCGTAAGTCTGTATAAATGCAAGCAACATGTAACACAATATAACATGAGTAAAACTTGTAAGGCAGGGCTTATAATGGAATATTTCTATGTTGTAGTATTGTTTAACTGAATATTTCTTCCTTTTCTTCTGTCTTTTCCATTTTTTTGTTTTCATGAGGGTTTTGGATTGGGGGGGGGGAGTCAATGATCCCATTATCAACAGGTAACAGAAAAACAATAGTAGGTGTGTTCCTATTTATTCCCATTTATTCCTGGGGCTGCAACAGAAAAATCATTGCTTGTGTGCGGTGGCTCCTACAATCATTTAAAAGTCTGTTAATGTAGGGCATGTTGGGGATCACACATTATTTTAGGGGCTTAGTTCTGCATATAATGAGTTAGAATAGTAACATCATTTTATGCTATACAAACACTATAATACATCTATAGCAATTTAGGGCCCGTTTTAGTTGGGGGCCCCAGACAGTGGTCTTGCCAAATAAGAGCTCAGCCAATGCCATGCACAAGCACTATACAGGCAGCGGAGAGGGACATTAGCAGCTACATCTGCACTCACGGATATAGAAGACCCACAATTACTAGCTGCAATGGAAATACACGTTTCAAAGAACAAACTCAAGGCAGGGAGTTTAATGTAAACCACCATACAGCAAATGTAACCGTCATGACGTCGGGTCTCAAGAACGGGCTCTGTTGTTCATTTAAGATATGGCACCATTCAAGAATCCCACTGTAATTGTATTGTTACTTGTTTTTTTATTGGTGTTTGTTTTTTCCACGCTTTGGGGGTGTTGTCATCTGCATTAATGAGATACATATGAATTTGCTGGAGCCTCTTCTGACACATATACACATAAGGATGCGTCCCACCACCCACAACCCACACACATGTGCATGCACACAGAAACCTATAGACATGCGTATCTCCATGCTGCATTTTCAAACACACACACATGTAGACATACACATCAACACACACACACACACACACACACACACACACACACACACACACACACACACACACACACACACACACACACACAGCATTCCTGGTGGGGGTGTGAGCACTGGAGACCTCATAGATTTTTCAAGTTCCAAAACAGAAAAGTAAAACATATCCTTTTAAAGAGAAGACTGGATTATTTTACAGGAGTTTCCATTTGAGAACGCCACACGGTCGACCCATGTGCTCGCTCCACACAACACCATAAAGCCTGTTCTCTGGGCGGTCTAGCGAGGCATCCAGCTGAGATTAGAGCCAGTCCTAAAACCGGATCTTAATTGTGTACGTTTGTAATTATACAATGGTTCGCCTCCTGCCTTCAGAGTAACTTAAACATCTGGAATTGGGCATGACATAAGCTTTCTTTACCACTGTGAGAGGAAGAAACAGTAAGTGAGAGTGAGACAGAAACAAACACGGGAAAGGGAGAAGGAGTGAGGGAGCAAGAGATCAAATAAAAAGAGGCGCAGAAATAAACTGGTGGAGGATTCGACAGCTGAGACTAGTAAATGTGGGCTTTCCTTTCGAGTCTGCAAGCATGTGAGGTATGCGCTGGAAGAGGACACAAAAGATGATTCCTGGAGTTCCTCTTTTGGCCCGGAACACAGCAGTGGACAAACCAGCTCGCTATTCTATCCGCCAGCCCAACAGCCCCAGCTGCTGCAACTATTACTCCTGATGTCTCCCAGCGGCCTTCTGGAGGCTGCACGGTGCATGTGCAAGCATCCGCACAAGCATCGGCATGCACATGCACCGACTCCACCGCAGAGCATTGCAGGCATAGATGATCAAGAATAGTGCTGTAATTGTGTATGATTGCATCATATCACAATTCCATGCATCTATGATTCACAACAAGTCTTGTTTCATAATTGCCTTAAATGTCCGTGGCGATATATCAATAATGGCATGTGACCAGTCACAACCTCAACATCGCTAGCATGCTATAAATGATGGTTGTGTGGCCTTGGAAAGTCACGCCGCAGTGTAAAATCCCTGTTAAGGAGATTCAACTGCGTGTGGGGCTTTTCTTGCACCAAATGTGGATGAAACAAGTTCATGGAAGTGTGCGTGTGCGAAGTACAACAATGTCAACACTGAACACTGGAATTCTTCTTTGTAAGGGGTTTTATGAAGAACTTCATGATGTGCGTCAGAGGATTGGTATACAACAGTAGTATCTGGTCATCATGCTGAACCACTGTCTTGGAAATTGAGAATGTACAAGATTTAAAAACACTGTAGTATGTCCAAAATTGACATAAAAGAAAATCAGAGCTGTGCCTGCACAGCAAAACATTTAATAAATACATATAATATAAATAAATGAATGAATGAATGATGTTCTTGTATATTCTTGAAAGTCAAATGTGTTGATTGACCTACAGAAAGTGAAGCCAGTGAAGGAAATAGCAGGAATATTGTTTCCCTTCACTGGCTTCACTCTCTGTATGCATTCAATCAATGAGGCAATTTGCACTGCAATGAATGAAAACGACGTATTTATTTAGATGGGGGTCAAACTCGGGTTTGATTGACATAATGGCATGGAAACAGTTCATTCATTACTCCATTGAACTACTGCTTGTAACAGTATGTGCTTTTGAAACCTGAGCCAGCAGTAATCTACCTCCTGATATGTATAATGTTAACATTAAGTGAAGCAATAGCGCTCATTTCCTCAGTTTATTATTGCACACACGAGTTACACAAAGAAAGCAATCTTGCACAATTCACTTCTGCAGCGGGATAGAAAAAAGAAAGAGGAAGCTTCCTTCTGTGGGAATGGAAAGGACCAACACCGAAAGTCATAGGAGAGCAGCGGGCCGTTCTCAAAATGGAATCCAAACCTGCAGTAGCGGCTTGTTGCTGATCACCAGGTCTTGATTCAGAACTTAAATGAAAACTATTTTTTATAAATAGAACACAAATATTGAAATATTAAACAGGGATATTGGCCTAATAGGGCTTCAAAGTTGCCAAGACATCTGTAGTCTCTCTAAAATCTAAGAAGAACATGAACATCTCAAAGTAGACGGGCAGACTTGAAGACGAGCAGCGCCAGAACTATAGTTCCTCCTTTTTCCTGTCGGGACAAAGAAAGACAACTTATCCAAGACGGTCTGCATCAGATGAAACACCACGAAATGTCACTTGAGTATCCCATATTCCTACAATGAGTCAATTATACCTTTCCTCCAGTCACTGGCAGAATGTACATACAGCCGGTCCATTTGGTGACCTCAGACTGACTCCAAAGAGCAGGAACAAAATGACAGCCCAGCTCTGACTGCAATGCCTCAGAGACATTAGCCTTAAATTGTCTCTGTGGTATTTTCTCTAATGCTCCTAAAAGACACCGCCTGGCATTCTGCAGAGACCGGTCGCAAAGACAAAAGCTGTGTTGTTGCGGCGTTATTATGGCAAAATATTATCAGAAAATATCAGGTGTGCGCACTAATCTACATAGTTTATGTGCCTGCTTTCCTTGGCAGGTGGCATTCTCTTGAGAACATACACACATACACACACACTCACACACACACACACACACACACACACACACACACACACGCCGTCCTCCGCATGAGATGACTCACATGCCGTGACATCTGGTTAGTGTTGGATACATTGTTCGGGGCAGCGCGGTGACTTAACACTGAGCATAATGGAAGGAAAAAGGAAAAAGAGAAAGCCATGGAATAAAATACATTATTATAATATTAAGCCTCAGTTCTCCTATAATGTTTTTTCCTCTCTTAACAATGAGACACCATACTGCCAACACGGGGGACAAGCGACCACTTCCAAGACAGCTTCACTCACGGGTTGTAGAGAAGTGGTAAGAGGGGTCAGGGGAAAGAGTTGGTTGATGTGAGAATCTTGAACTCTTGAGATACTTGAGTTTCTGCGATTTTTAAAGTGTGATAGCATTTTCTTGAGAGAGAATTTTTTTTAATTTTTAGTCCATTACTTTGATTTAGAATAAAATATCTCAAGATCTACTGGATGGATTCCCACAAAACCGAAAGAACTTCAATCTATGAAGTGTCGTCGTACCTCCAAAATAATATTCCCATCAGCCTCAGCAACAATTTGTGTTCAGCAAATCATGCCGACACTAACCGTTGTGAGTGTGTTAACACAATGATGTGAGCATTGTGCACTTGGCCTCACAGAACTGCCAACATGGCCGTAAACTGGTTTTAAAAAATCCAAAACCTACCCTACTCAGTCTTTACTCATGTCGGCACATGTACCGGTTTCACAGACATAATAGGCGGTTCTTGGACCGAATGGGAAAGCAGTAGTGTGAGGTTGGTTGATAGTGTCGGGCCTAGTGTAAATGAAACTGAGCTCTTGTCAGGAAAAAAAAAACAATAGCACTGACTGTGTATGGAAATGAGCTTGAGCCAGATCCAAAGCAAAATAATCTGCGGTGAATTTATCCTCTCATCCCTCATTACTGCATCCCCCCGTGGCTTCATCTGGGAGAGACACTGGTAGAGAGAGGCTGTTGAAGAGACCCACCTCCCTCTTCTCCCAGCACTGCCTCAGGAATGCTTTTCTTCTGGCCCCCTTAGCCCCATGTGTAGACGCCCTCTCCGCAGGGTGTGTTTTGCATGTAAAGCAGGCTGCAGATGCTGTCCGCAAAAAAAAAAAAGGGGACCAGGAGGGACAAGAGGGACCGGGACACAAGGAGGCCCCACTGCCATGCCACCCGCCTGGCCTGGCCTCGCTTTGCTGTCACCCCCTCCGCGGCACCCCTCCCACAACACCTCTCATTACTCCCTCCCTCACCTCCCCCCCGCCCCCAGTCCCCATTTTCCATCCCCGGTTCGACATGCCACCCCTCCATCACCCCATCTCTCCATCCGCCCCCTCGACCATCCCTCTGCCACCCTCCTAGCACACGCAGTTGTGTGTCTCCTGGGAAACAAGCTGTAGTGGTGTATGGAGGCATGCTGAGCTCACACACACACACACACACACACACACACACACACACACACACACACACACACACACACACACACCATACCACTTCAGTGGATAGAATGACCTGAGAAACGGCATTTGGACCAGAAAGAGAGAGAGAGAGAGGGGGGGGGGGGTAGAGAAAGAGAGTGATCACCTCTAATAAAATGGTTCTTTACAATTCTGTTATGCATGTTCGGCTTGACATGACTACATTCAGGGAAAATAATTAACAAGTGTATGGCATACATTAATATTGCGTTTGACAGCAGACAGGTGGTTAGCTGGGAGCAGATGTTAGGAGGCAGACCACAGAGAGAGAAAGAGAGAGAGAGAGAGAAAGAGAGAGATGCTAAATAATGACAAGGTCCTATAGAACCAACACAACTAACGTGTAATCTTAGTTTTTCAACTGCAGATTTGTGGGCCATCAATCAATTAGTTTACATAAATCTATCATTAAACAATATTGATAAAATGAAGGCTGTAAGGCCGTTTATTAAAGAAAAATGTCAGCTTCAAAATATCGCTCATTTTTTCTGTTTTATATGGTTATTAGAGCACTTTTGAGGCCTGGACTGTTTGTTGGAAAAAACAAGAAATTTTTAAATATCACCTTTTCCTGCTTCATATTTTTTTTAATTTATTTATTTACTTATTTATTTATTACAACAATGAATGGAGAAAAAAAAACTGATAGACTGAAAATGAAATTGTAATAAGTCTCAGCTCAACACCTCTGCATGATAAATCTCTGTACTAAATATAGTTGACATACAGTACACATCAGTTCCATCATCCGTCCTTCCAGCCCCTCTGTCTGCTGCACACAAAGCACCACAGTGTGGCCAGTCAGGGAGGGTGCAACTGGGATGACATAATGGTGTTTTCCATCCAACCTCTCCACTCCCAGGATCTGTACTGTGCTGAACAAGGTGTGGTGGTGGAGTTTGTGTGTGTGTGTGTGTGTGTGTGTGTGTGTGTGTGTGTGTGTGTGTGTGTGTGTGTGTGTGTGGTAGGATGAATAATTGTAGTGGCACACTGGCGCATTCGGATAATGATCCTTTTTGTTACTTTTACAGTATACACACCTCAGCTGCTCCTTAACATGTGCACCCCTTGATCCCAAAGAGCAACTTTGCAGCGCCTCGAAAACGTTTATATAATCTACAACTGCTGTCCTTTCTGTTAATTCAGACTAGATTGGACCGATGGTGACATTGGGGCTATTCAGAGAATACGCGGTGCAACACGTTAGCGTTTCTGTAAAGGCTTTACTGTGCATGTTGCACGTGAATGCCTTGAATGAAGACGCATTGATCAGACACCTGAGTTAATCCGTCGCCATTCACGTGTCGTAGCGCACACGCAACGCACCACCTGATGAGGGCATTGAGCAATAACTGTAGAGGGATTTAAGGCCTTTTGATCATCCTCCTGCATGGCTTTATTCTTCAGCAACACACAAAAAGGAACCATCGAATGACAAGAGTAAACATTCATTTCCTTGGGTAAAGCCTCGGAGTGAGGGAGGGCTGATGCTTCCATTGTGTGAAACCGAGATGGATGCGTTGCCAGCACAACAGTTTGTGTGGGCTTTTCTGTTTCTCCCCCCTTAAGCTGCTGTAGTTGCCCCTAACTTTACAAAACTGTCCTGTCACATCATCTCCCTCCTGTACTGTACAACACATGATTCCCCTCTTTGTGTCAACGGCTCCTGGGGTCCGCAGCTTATACGTGGCGCTGTGACACTTTAGTCAATGAAATAAATTAAACAAGGAACTACTCCCCTTGCCTGAGTCTAAACAACTCGACCGCTCTCGTCAAGAGTCGCTCACTGCGCTGGTGTGTCTGACTCCGTGTGGCTCAAGGGGCCGCAGCAAACACACGGGTCAGGCGGCAGGAGCTTCGGGAGTCTCCATGTTTCACTCCAACATTTGGAATCATTCTCAACCTATCACAAATTCTTCTTTTTTGGCAGCTGCACAGTTTTCCCTCTCTCCCTTCTCCTTCACCCTCTCGCTCCCTTTCCTCTTTTCATCAGTGCTGGCAGTAGAACTGTAGTCTACATTCTGCACTAATTAACAACCTTGAGAGGAAGACCACCAAACTGGTGAACTGGCACACTCAGAGCACACTTACAGTAAGACCCCTTTTCTGTTTTAATGTTTGGCCATTCTCTGTCTCTCTCTAAAGGTTGTGTTGTGTTGAAGGTTGTGATGATGCATAAGTCAATATAATCTTCAAGCTAAGATGCAGATCCATGTAAACTTAAGCCTCCTCCAGCTGAGGCACACACACACACACACACACACACACACACACACACACACTGAAATTGCTCCATGCTCTGTCTATTGGCCCTGCTACTAACTCTTGCTGTGTGTTATCAGAGTATCTGAATAAACAACTGAAACATCCACATGGGCCAAGTTGGCCCCTCGCCCTCCATGACACACACAAAACAATGAACAATGCTTGTTCTCTTGTTCCTCTGCTCTAATATACAATGTTTAACATGTTCTAAGCTGATTTGAGCATTTTACATGTGGTACGTGTTAGTGCTTATACCGTAACATCCTCACTGTCTTCACCAATTCTGCCAAATCCACCTTTAGGTCTGTCCTTATCCAAAGTATGTAATCTTCTTCAGCATCAAAAAGTCATATAGAAAAGATGAGCAAGGATCGTAATGCACTATTTAAGGCAATCACTAGTTTTATTCTAATCTGGTTTAGTTAAGTAAATAGTAGTAGTAAATCCTCTTTTCTTCTTTAGTTTAATTGAATGCACAACAAAACAATGGCCACACTTTATAATGACATCCTTTCTAAATGGTTAAAAATAGTTTATTAATAGTTGTTACACCTTTGTGGTAAAGGTTTAAGGTACAGGATTACCCTGAGCAAGAAACAATATGTGAACTCATAAATTGTAACCATATTTTCTTATTTTCTTCTACTTTTGCTGTGTCCGACACATTCATGGGTAACAACCTTTGGGCAGTGTGCAGCCAATGACAGTGCAAGGTGTCTAGTGTTAGGTCACTGTCTGGTCCCTGCAGAGCAAAAAGCAGCAGAGGGAGAGGTTACAACAGGAAGTTATGGGGTTGAGCTAAGGCGTGAGTGTATTTTATGTACTTTAGAATTTAAACATTTAGGTACAAAAAACAACATAATTTTATTTTTCTGTTTCACAGCATTGTTCTCTCCTGGTCCATCTCTTTTTCTGCTTGTGATGAGTTTACTTTGAATGTTTGCTTGTATGTTTGCATGAATCAGTCAGCTTACTAAGTCACCACATAGACTCTTTATAAACTCAGAGACTCGATTACTGTGGCAAACTTCCCCAGAAAATGGTTAGTATATCAAGGGTACTTCTTTGGCAATAAATAGAAAGGAGTTAAAATATTTTGCTGAATGGACTTTGTACCCTAGGAAAAAAAACTAGCACAATAATATTCAAGAAGACCAAATGTACACATGAGCCCGTACACTGGAATGTACACAAACACACATTGAAACACACAAGCGTCTGCGTCAAAACTCCAAGCTGCCAGTCTGGAGCATCAATCGAGTCTCTGTTCGTTCCCCTCGCCCTGCTAGCCACCGCTGCCATACTCAACCACCAACATCCAAGCCACATAGTTTGTCACAGGACAGCACAACAACCCTGAAGCAAACAAGCAGCTTTCAAAGCAGGCTTCAATTAAAATCGGGTACATGGTCTTTTGGTAGTATACCGGATAGTCTGGATCTCGTTGGTTTTCATTATTTATGTTTCCTTGGGAAGGTTTCTGAATAAAGTGGCTCAGTGGGAAGGTCACTGGCTGCCTCAAATTCTTATCATGGAGTAAATTCTCATCATTTCTCATGACTTGAAATTCCTTGATTTCTAATTTTGTGAGCAAGCAAGTAGGTCCCAAATAGATGGAATGCGTGAGTGAGTTACTTAGGGACTACTGTAGGACAGAAGTTAAAGAAGCAATCTTGCAGTTGAGAAAAGGGGATGACAAACACCACCATTTTTGTCAATGTATCCCCGAGCAAGACATTTAGCTATTCAAGCTTTCTTGTTACAGCTCCTCGGAGCCCAAAAGACGATTGCACAGCTCCAAGGTGTTTGGTACAGCCTGAGTATTAAAGGGGACAAGTGCTGGTAAGGAATTCTGTGAGCTGTTTCCCTGGATAAATATAGAGCATAAAACGCCCCTGTGTTCTTGCAGCCATCATAAAAAAGTGCCAAGTAAAAAAAGACAATTAGAACAATCAACAAAAGAGGGGGGAACATTATGCAGGGACGGGAGGTTGAAAAGGGGTATTTCTTGTTCAGCTTAAAACTCAACTATATAGGTCAAAAGCCTGACAAGATGGCCCAAACATATAAAAGGAGAGGCGATGGGGGAAGAATGAAGGAATTCCACGAGGACAGTGGGTCCGGGGAGACAGTTTGCCTAGTCTCCCAAAGAGATGTTCTGGCATGTCAGTGATCACAGACAGCCTTCCAGTGTTAAGTGACTCTGAATAGGAGTGAGATGGGACAGCGAGAGGACAGAACAACGAGACCGCTGGACCAGAGCAGCCCAGGGACGAGTGGTGCTGGCAGGGTCGGCGCATTGTTCTGGGGAGGCGAACAGGAGGCTATCGCGGCCCGGGCCCAGCGCTAGCCACGTGCTCCTCACCGAAGCCTGCATGAATTATTACATTTCATTCTGTTATCTTTCATCATGGTTCATTACAGGCAGACAATTGGGCTTCAAGAGAAGCACCACGCTCTGGGGGGACCCCAGATGCCCTCAAAAAGAGAGAAAGAGAGGGAGAGACAGAGAGAGAGAGAGAGTGAGAGAGAGAGAGAGAGAGAGAGAGAGAGAATCCCTGCACTCGCCAATGAAAAGGATGGAGGAGGATGGACAAAAACACATTGTCCGTGGATTTAAAAAGGCTTATGGCCGCTATGAAGAAAAAAAAAAGGAAAAAAAAGAAAGAAATGTGCTTTTCGAAGAAGAGAAGAATGAATCTGCCCGCTGATGCACACTCAATGAGATGTACGCTAGCGGAGCCATAGAAAAAGAAAGTGAGAATTGAAAGGGATGGAATCTGAGGCAAATGACACTCGAGTGTTTTGAAAATAACTGACAGCTGCACAATAGGGCACAAAAACAGGCTGCAATCTGCCCGCCGATAGATGAAAAGACAGGGACTTGAATAGACGTGCGACCAAATACATACAGCGATACTGTCCATTCATCGCAGAAGTGGATAAATGGACAGCCGTGAAAATGGACATGAAAGGTGAGGTTTTGCTCTGATAAATGAACCAGACAAAGAGACAACTACAAAGAAATTTGTGCGACAATTAGGCCTATCGCATTTTAAGTACGTGGGTGCCACAATTTCACTTCAAGACAATTACAAGAGAGGATTATTGTATACAAAAAACTTTGGATTCAACAAAGACTTTTCATTGTTGCAGATGGAACATTGGAAAGTTTGCTGATACTAGACCTTATCATAGCTTATTACAGAAAATTGCCCAAATCAATGTTGTATGCCTGGATGAATCGGCCATAACATTTGAAGCATGTGTGAATTTCTCTTCCTGACACTTTATTGTATGTGAGTGTCTGTAATGCATGTGCATGTGTGTGTGCATGTGTGTGTGTGTGTGTGTGTGTGTATGTGTGTGTAAAGGTGAGTATGGGAACACACTCCTCTTGTCATTCGCCGTTTGCTGCATAACACAGACATTTTCCATTCTGTCAGCGCGAGCAGCGAGCACACTGGCTCCTTCTAAACTCAGCCGCCACTTCATTAAATGACTTCAGACTCTTGGCAGAGTCAGTGGGAAAAGTCTATATTAACTGTGTGTGAGATCCACAGGGTGACCAACAAAGGCCATAGTTGTTCCTCTACGCTGGGTGCTGCTTGGGGGAATTCTGGGGCCTATCGGGGTACCCCTCCGCTGGGCCCTGTGCCCCATTTGTGTCTCACAAATTCTTTCTCTCTCTCCTCCTCTCTCTCTCTTACTCTCTCTCTCTCTCCCCTCAGACACAAATAACACACGAGGATGCAACTTTGCTGACCTTTGCCCTACTTTCTAGGAAAATGGTGTCGGGATTGTGAGTTACTGTAAATTAGCGAGTGCAAGAGAGTGTTAGAGTAGCCAGTTGGAGGGCGCAGTTTTGACATCACTGCGCGTGGTGCCTGACGGGCCGGAGGAGACGCCATATCAAACCATTTTATTGTCGCCCAGCCAGGGCAAAGTGCTGGGTCATCTGGGAGCAGTTGGGGGAAAACAGACAGTGTTCAGCCACCATAGTGCTCCGTAGTGCTTGCATGTTTTGTAATGTAGTAGACTGAAGAGTTTTGTAAGCTAAAATTTCAGAATTACAGAATTTTTAGTGAGAAGTGAAGTACGGGGGTAGGGGTAGAGTGTTTTCTCTTTCAAAACATGAAGATCATTTGTAAAGGAAGAACCTTGAGTGCAATGAGTATTTGCATAAATCCAACAAAACTGACTGAGAGTGGTACATCGTCTCAACTTGATGGTTTCATCAATTTCAAGAGTCGCATTCCCCCAGTTAAACTATCTTCAATATCATATCACTAAGTTGATCAGCTCATTAGTTTTGAAACAGGACCATCACTATTTTTATCAAGTCCTATGATGATGAATGTTTTATCCATGTTAATGTATATTTTTACCTTTTTGGGAGGAAAAAAAAATGTTATAAACTATATGGGTAGATTTCACTGTGAAATTTTCTGATACTTTTTTTCTCCTTCATGATGTTAGTAAAAAATCATCATTGAGCTAAAAGCTTTTAGTCGAAACAGCAAACAAAAAGAGGGAAAACTGCCACCATACGAGACACCACAGCTGTACAGTCAATCGCTCAGATTGACCTGATGTTGTCCTCAGGAGTTTGCAAGGGACCAAGTTCCGCCGCGGCCTTTACTCATTTAGGTTGATTTATTTGTTCTGATTAAGCAGGTTAGGGCCACATGCCTTCACAAATTAAGTTGTTTGTCTTGACATAGCAAGTTGGAGAGTAAAGGCCAATTATCCTCTTAAAATATCAGAAGGTGAAGGGTGTGAGGGGGTTAACACTCAATTCCATTCACATGCTGGTACAATTTATTGGTACATTTATTTGTGGGTGTGTGTGCCAACTTCAAATGCTTGTATGTAAAGGCTATACTTTAGTGGACAATAAGAACTGTCTGCACTATACATTACGTCCTGGTACACTTTGTCTTGTACCTATAATGTCAATCACATTGTGTAACTGCCCTGTTACACAATGCGTCAACAACCAGGTCAAACTAGTGCATCTGCTCAGCTTGGTAAAAGACACCAACTTGATTTTGACACGTTTGTCCACAGTTTTGAAAAAGAAATGTCCGGCCGGCCGACTAAACACAGCCTACAGAGTGGCTCTGGGGTTGAAAATAGTCCACAATGTCTAGATCAACAGAGGCTGGAGCCGGCGGGGGCTCGGAGGTGGACTGAGGCGGCCCAGTGAGAGGCCTCCTCCGCCAGCCTGGATAAACACAGTCAGCCGGGGAACTCGGGATTGTTTCTCCTCCTGTAATCCCACACACTGGAACCTCTGTGCATGCACAGTACGTGTTGGTGCGCACTGCGTGTACGTTTGTGTGCATGCGTGTACATCTGAAACATAGGGCATGCTGAGGATAGAAGCATGTATACAAGCACCCAGCACGCCGCCATATTCATTCAGAACTTTTCAACCTTCTCACCTACGGCTCCTTCACGTGTACGTGTGACAGTACAATTCAGGCTTCATCAAAGCACACCTTTCATTGGAAACTGGAAGTTTGCTTTCAATTAAATACGCGGCGAGAAAAAGGTCCACAGTGTATGCATACACACGGCCGCTAACCTGCGAGTGACTCCCAAGCATCCTGAGCCATCCACCACATTACACAAGGAGATTCAGAGCACAAAATGAAGAAATAATACCGGGCAACAATATGGCTCAGTTCTTTTTCACCAGGGGGCTTCACTCTGAGAAATGTTTGGAGTTTCAAAATACTACATCCTTCCTACGGTATATGAGCATTCTGAATAGGGCTCCCTGTCTTTAATTGGCTCCATTTACCTTTTTTTTTTTTTTTATCAGTGATGGCGTCTTTTTCTCTCCCTCCCCCTCTCTGGCAATGTCTTTCTTACAAACACACACACACACATATAAGCACACACGACATTCCCATCTAATCCACATCCATCCTCTCTGTGGAACACACTCTAGATTGGTTTTGCTTCTAGTATAAACTTCCAAGTTGAGGTCAGACTTTGGGGTCACTGAGGCCTACATGTAGCTTGACATCAAAGAAAAGCAGGCAGGGAAGCAAGCTTGTTAGTGCTTTCTCTGCCCTCAGTTGCACTTCTCACATTCCCTACAGTATGTGTCTGTTTCCTATTGTTATTGTGAGTTAGGACTATGTTTGCCTGCTGCTGCATTCAGAATGCATTCTTGAATTTCTGCACAAACTAATGTTGTTATGATTTCCAAGGCTATGCAATAAATGCATTGAATCATATCTGCCTACTTTTCTTGCCTTTTCTTCTTGTCTTCATTGGACTATAGAAATCTTTCAGTTTCTGAGGTGTTAAAGTTACATTATAAGGACTTTGAAGATTTTTCAAATTTAAATAAAAATGGAACATGTGAATCCACTGACAGGCATTGTGAATATAAGCATAAATTGTTAAAACTCAAACTGAATGTATCTGACCAAATTTCATCTATGGCTGCCTTTATTTAGATATTTAATATGTAATATATGAGAACTTTTGTTAATATCCCAAACTTGTGAAAGAGTGACTTAACAGTTATATAGAAATATCTTTTAGAAATTCTCTCCTTTGTTCATCCCATAACTGAAGCTGATACATCCTTTCATCAAATACAACTATGCAACAATAAGGTAAAGTTTCTCAGTGAGTATACCTTTAAATGGTTGGTTATGGTCTGTTCTGCATGACTTTTCTGCTATCTAGTGGTGATGTGTGAGAACAACAGCTGTGTCTATTAAAACATATTAAAGGGCAATGCCAATCTTTTCTAACAAGGTGTAGTGGGTTAAGTGGGTCATCAAATGTTGCCTTTTTGTTTTATCATTAACAGAACACTTTGATGACACTTTGTTTGTCCATCAATGTATAACATGCATAACAAAATTATAAAAATCAAAATTTACAATTTATTATTTTAGTTTAATTTAGATATAGTTTTATCTAACAGAATGTTTTACACTAAATATAGGAAACAACATTGTAATGGAAACTCTTAAAAACAAACTTTACTTATTAGATTGATCAATCTACCTGCTTTAATATGTCAATATGCATCAAATTGATACAATATTGCTAGAGAGTCAGCACAGATGTGCCTAATTACAACATAATACTGATCCTAATTACATTATAATTCATCCTAATTATAATCCTCAATGCACGTTACATATTCACCAAGAGGGAGTACTGCCTATTACATCAAGTTACACGCTTCTAATGTTCATAGATTGTGTGACTTATTATTACAGAACTCATCCTGACCACTGGAGGTCAGAGTTTTACTATCTATGAAACTGAATGTATGATACCATACATTTTGTTCCATTCAAGTCAACAAACTGAAACCTTAATCAAAATTCAAAGAGCTTATGGGGAAGCTATTGCAATAGCTTCTCCTGTCGTGAAGTTGAAAGTCACTGTGGCACCATCTGCTTTTCACATACAAGGATGAGCACAGCATTGTTTTAGGACCCAACTGCTGTTCAAACAGAACTCAATAGAAGAGACATAAATGAGGATGTGCTGCCAAAAAAGTGTTATTTGTCACAACTAACGGAAGAAAATCCTACCCATTTCTAGAAATTGTCTGAAATAAAAAATAGTTTTGGATGTCAAAAGTGCACCTTTAAGTGTATGAGAAAGTATATGTCTACTGTGTACAGCTGTGAAGGTATGGATTTTTTCTTACTTTTGAAAAAGCAACATATCCCGATGGTTAGGAGTTCAACACCAAGTGGAGTGATTTTTTTATGTCCAAATAGTTTGACTAGATAAAAGATTTGACATGTTGCTACCAGAACACCTTCATCAGTGCTGAGCGGTGTGCAGAGATGATCGCTGCATTCATGCATCAGCCATTGTGAATATAAACACAAAGGCCTCTGCCTCTGGACTTATCGGACGATTAAGCAATCCTGTCCGACCGCTGAGCAGTTAGCCCGGCGAGCAGGAAAGGAGTCGAAGATATTCAGCGAAGATGAGGACACAGCCTCAGGGAGGAGAGAAACCCTCTTAAGGTCCCATATCATGCACTTTTTCTGGGTTTTATTTATCAAAGTTTATGATATATATATTTGCAATTTAAAGTACGAAAACTCAACTCAATGTAGTTTTGCAGTGCTCTCTTATACATTATGCTCGAGCTCCAGAAAGCAAGGGTCAGTTTTAGTCTGTCTCATAAATATTCATGAGCCTCTCTTCTGATTTGCTGATTTTCCACTTGGAAAACTGAAATAAGTTGTTGGAGCGAACCTGGTCTATTATTCTGCCACTGGTGCACACGTGCATACATGCAAGTACAGCTGTATTGTGCCGCACAGCAGATTGTAGCAGATATCTTTTCTTTTTTTCATATTTTTGCAATATGAGTCATAAATCGGTAGCACCTTGTCATACACATAGGCTTTCTTCACTGTGTTCTATAGCCTACTCCTGTGTGATAGAAACACTGGTAATACCTGTGTGGTACCAGCTGGTGGGGAAAAAACAACACAGTGCAATGCGTAATCTAGAGTAAAACAAAACATGAAAGTGGCTGCTTGCATAGGCCCTTTAAGTTGTCGAGTTCATTGACCTTTTTCATTGCAGCCATATTAACATGAACTAGTGGATTTAGTGTTATCAACAACAGTAATTCACTTTCTGTGCCATATAGTGTGGCAGAGCAAGTTAATGCACAACAGCAGCAGATCTGACTCCGTTTGACTTGACATGACATGACTGTGGTAATGTCACAAATTGACGAGATAAGTTTAAAACCCCTTTTTAAGGAGAAGTGGTACCATCTAAGAGATAAACCACAGTCTAGTCATAGCCAGCGGCATTTGTGACACAACAACACCTCCGACAATACCGTCGGGAAATGTGTTGACAAGCATTGACGTACGATCTCAGGGGAATTTTCGAGACCACATGGCGAAGTCAGCAGCTGATATGCTACCTATGAGAAAGCAAGATACACCTCAAAACAGCTGCGAGGTCAGACTTACTGTAAAAGCTTTTATGCACCAAGGACCATGAAAAAAAGAAGGAAAAAAAAAAAAGTTATGTGTCTCCCTCACTGATCAATTTACACACACGACAAGCCCCAGCTAGCAGGCAAAGGCATACATTGTGATTCTTTTCATAGTGCAAAACATGTGCAGTCTGTAAAAAAAAAATATGCAATGTGTGCTTTAGTCAAAGTGTCATGAACAAACAAAGCTTTTATTCTGGTTGACACTTCTGGAGTGAAACGTAGACACATTTCTTGCAGCAGTTGGGTTAGTTGCAAATTTACCTCGCGTGCGTAAAATTGCGTGAAATTGTTTTTTGTGCCATCGAGGCTTCAATATGCGGGAGTGTAAAAACAAGGGTAGGCTCCTTGCTGAGAACATTACCGAAGCTTAAGATGGACACAAATCAACAGACGAATGGCAGTAAAAAAAAAGAAAAGAAAAAAATACACAAATGGCTGTATTTTATAATGCGCAGAAAGAGCTCATTCGACACGGGTGCTTTCATGTGAAACTGTAACTGCATTCCAACATGTAAACTGGCTGAGTCTGCAACGGCAGGAGAGGATGTTCTTCCTGCAGAGCAGCTGCTAAATCTCACAGTTGATCCTGGTCCAGCTCTATAGTAGACACATCCATACACTATCTGACAATGCTCTGACTAACTGACCCCCCACACCCCCACACCCCCAACCCCTGCAGCAGTGAAAACATGCCAGCAGCCCTCTATTTATTTTAGTTCACCATTGTCTTGTTTCTTTCCTTCTTAAGCTGTAGGAAGACAATGGCCTATCCCACAACCTCAGTGAAGCTGATCAGTGGCAAGAAAAAAAAAAATCAGCTTGACTTTAATTAGGTTGTTTCAGTGGTTGAGAGACTTTTAGTGTGTGTGTGTGCGTGTGTGTGCGTGTGTGTACGTGGGGGAGTTAAAAACATGTCTTGCATCATCAGTAGTAGGATGTGAGAGATGACTGGAGCATTTCCACAAGAAACAGAAACTTTACCGGACTTTTTGTGGAGCACTGGCGTATCGAACCCGAGAAAGGTGAAACAGAGGATGCCATTTTTTTACCCAGAATGTGTATTTTCAAGCCACGCGTCATTAAAGCAGAACCACAAAATCATGAAAGCAACTGAACGGTTGAGCAATAACTGATGCTTATCGCTGTACTATTGTGGTCACTCTTAAATAACGGCAACGTGTTGCCTTTTTGTCTTTGTAATAAACAGTATAATAAACTACCTGTTTACTCTTATGCATGGAAGCACACAAGCACCAATGCGCATACTTCCCACAAACTGACTGCCACTCCTGAGTGAATATATGAAGATGCATGGATAAACACACTGTACATTGTTCCTCTTTATTTGAAGTCACTTTCTTTCTTTGTCTAGCTCATAACCATTTTTTTTAATCTGAAGAAAACTTCTTCTCCATTTTTTTTTTTTTTACCAAGAACAGTAAACCGATAAGGTTGGTGTTCATTGTCATGAAAGCGACAGCATCTCCCACGGCACATCTGAACTGTCTGTACCTGCGGTCTGTCCGTCTTCGCTGTCACGCGCCTCGTTTCTGTTATGGTAGCACGGCAGGAAGTGAAAACGTCACCGATCTTCGTTGTAGTGTCTCAGAGGAGAATAACATGAACCACAATAAAACAAACATTGCACTGCAAGGTGTCATCACTACTCTTTTTTTTTGTTGTTTCGCTAAACTCGAAGCAGAGATAAAATCTAACTTCTCAATAAATCAACAGACATAGTATGCCCAATCAGATACAATAGCACCATTCTCTGAAAAAACAGCCCTGAGATTGTGTGGCCGCAAATGAAAGCATGCAAAGAAGCATCCTGCAGGCTCAGCTGAGCACCGACATATGGGGAGTTTAAAAATTTAAAAACCTGAAAGTGAAAATGATTGAAAGCAAGTATGGGGGTGGGAGGCAATGTCTATCTGACACAGAGACATTGCAGGATAAATTCTGTTTAATTTTGATGTAGAATATTGTAGTTCATGCATAACTTTATAACATATCCATTGACACTTTCCGGATTTCGTCCAACAGCCTAACCTGATTCAGTGATCCAAGTTCCCTTCCAAATGGTCGTTGGACTCAGAGGGAAAAAAAATAGAAGTAAAACAGACTCTTTGAAATTTTCACAAAATATGGGATGTTCTCCCAGACATTGTGTCTGATTTGGAGGTAGCGATAACAATGAGATAAATTTCCCTCTCGGGTGTTGCGAAATGTTTCTCAACATATAATTTAAATCGCCAGCACTTGAAAGCCACTCATCCTTCCACCGTGAACTTCGTAGATCTGTCTGTTAGGGTGGAAACTAAATGTTTTTAAAAGGGGGGTCAAAGAGATCTGACCGGTTTCCAAGTTTCTTAGGAACATTTTATCAGTGAAATTGTCACCAACCAACCAGTTTGCCGAGCGGATCTGTCTTACAAAGAGCAGATCAGGAGAGATTAGGTTACTGCTGCTGCCAGTTTTATGTCTAACCATTTGGTTTATATGTGTGAAGTTCCCACTGCCAATAGGTTACAACCCCAGCGTCGGCTGCCCGGTAACAACTAGAAATACAGGTAGGCCCAGACCTCTCACATCAGTGTTTCATACCAAGGCTTTATATGCCTATGTATAGCAACATAATTGAGTTCCTTAAAAAAATGCTGGATATAAGCATATTTTTCAGGACCTTTTCTAAGGCTTTGATGGAAACACAGATAAGCACCATTGTAAGACAGCACTGAGAGGGCTAAAGTCTGTCAGTATCAGATCCAGGAACACAAGTATGCGTTACAGGGACACAAGAGGTTGAGATGGCGATGAGTCAAACTTTTACTGAGAGCTGTTTGCCTAATAATGATAGAGTAGTGACTATAAACCGACTAACAAGACACACGATACAATTGAGATTTAGTTTAGCAAAATGTTTAACCACAGATGGAACTCAAAGGAAATCCGCCAATAATTCAGAGACGGTACAGTGACAAATACTAATGATTGCATGTATAAAGCCTCCCCCCGCCCCTCCATTAGGCCAAGAGTCTCTGCCAAAACTTCAACAATTCAGTCAGCCGCTCTGACAGGAAGCTTTTCTCCCCCCCTTCCTTCGACCCCTCCTCCTGGCTGGGCCGAGCGTGCTGAGGGAACACAGAGCATGCAGATGTTGACGTTCCACGACTTAAGCTGTGCCCACATCCGTTCCGAGTGCTTCTGTAGCCTATAGAAGGCTGTTAATGTAAAAAAAAAAAAAAGAGAGAGAAAGAGAGAGATGAAGAGGCAACAGTACAGGCACATCTTCAGCTCAGCGCACTTCCAGCAACACTCAACAAGAATAGAGATAATGCACTGGCTTAACAGAAACATAAGCCTGTGAATGAGTGAAGGAGGTTGTGAGTTGCATAAGTGGGCAAGAAAAATAAGCACGAAGAGAAAGTTCCAAGGAACGGACATAATAACTTGCAGTTTAAAATTTTTTTTAAAAATGGCTGCCAATAGCAGGCTTTTTTAAAGTTGAACAATTGAACACAAACACTTTCGATGGACTGTCACATCCCCTCCCACCCACACACACACACACACACACACACACACTTGAAACCAGCTGAGAAGGTCTTGTTACACACACACACACACACACACACACACACACACTTGAAACCAGCTGAGAAGGTCTTGTTACACACACACACACACACACACATACACATACACAGGCACGCACTAATCACCACTCTGGCTGTGAGATGCTGCCCTAAACAAGAGGCCTGTCTCTTTCAGATTTCTGAACCCATTCAGTCAGCAGGCGATGCAGAGTGATTTTTTTTATTCCATGAACTCAATGAAAAGATTCAACCTGAGGTATTTTGGTTAAAACAACACAGGATCACTTCCTGGTAAAAATGACAAGAAGCTAGAGACAATAACAAGGGGTGAATTCTCTGATAACACACTGCAGACAGAGGCGTCACATGCCACAGATGTGACCCAGGCGCGCACTCAGTCCTTGGGCCACTTGGGAACACCACCACACCCTTTAAAAGTCTCTCCCCGTGTCTTTGACTGTATCACACACTATGGGTCAGGCGGGCTGTCAAACTCTGAGCGAGGAGTAGCGGGGTCTTCTCGTGTTTTTGCTATTGTCAACTCAGTTGACTTCGACTAGGGCGACCTGACGTTTTACCGTACACTTCCTACGGCATTAGAGGCGGCCTGAAGTCAGCGTATAAACTACACACGCTGTCTTCTGCGCTTGGAAGTGCTGCCGTTTCGCTTTTTTTCGTTGATAAAAAACAACGCAATGCTCGCGCGTTTCCCTCCCCGCTCCTTACGCTACCTGACTGCTGTTTTGCACCGAGAATACTACGAGTCACGAGAGCGCGCACACACTGAGAGAGAGAGGGGCGCGCGCGCACAAATACACACACACACACATATATATACACACACACAGGCTGCTACAAACGGTCGCGCCGCACAAACTGCACACGCTTTTTTCTTCCTCACCTGTTATGGCACTTTGGGCTCGCTCCGCTGCGGCGCCGACGGGTCTTTTCGTAGTAAATACACCGGGGGGAGCTTTAAAACAGCGTGTAAGGGTTGTTTACAAAGTTCCACCGTGAAATCCGATTGGTCTGAGCGACGCTTCGTCGACGCCCCAAAACCTCGGTCACCGGGCCGGGTCTCAATACACGTTGTTCGCCGGCTTCGCTGCCTTCCTGCAGGCTGACATCACAGAGGAGGGCGCGAGCTCCAAATGGAGGCTAATACATACGTGGTATATGTAATTACATATTAATATACACACACGCACATATGGTGAGAAATTATGGCTGACAAGTAGGGAGAGTCAAGCACTTGGAAAGCATTCATCAGGTCATTATGTCTTTATGTTGGTTTAATGTCAGTTAAAAGTCCATTTGTATCATTTTATTTAAATTTTTATTTTAATAAAAGTCACAGTGTATTTTTTTTAAAGAATGATAAATTAAGTGGATTAAATATTTAATCCACTAAGAATATAAAACTCTACTGATTTAAAGTAAGATTTTGATGTTCTATATAGTCTATTAAATTCTGTCTTTTTCCTTTATTTCCCAATAGGTGCCAAATGTTAATAATACAATACTATTAATCTCACCAATCCGTCTCAAATTGGCTCTACTTTGACAAACTAAAACTTTGAAATGATCTCATGTATTTAGTATTTAAAAACAAGTTGTGTATTAAACTGTATTAATATAGCAGATTGTGCTATATTATGAGTATTTTATGTTTGCTCTGAGTACTTACTCTGGCACTATACCACATTGCTATAAATCTAAAGGGGTTGTAAAATGAATGTATGCTTTGTTTCTTCTCTTTGTTTATAGCTGATGAATTAGGCCAATATGCAGTAGGGCAAATCATTTTTTTTCACTTTTTATTTGAACTCTCTGGGGTTTAAAGGCAATAAACAAGTCAACACCTCTGCTTTTAAGATGAAAGCAGTAGTTGGGTAATCAATTAGTCGATCCACAAAAAGCTGAACAGCAATAATTTTGATGATCTATGCATTGCTTATGTTATCTTTCAAGTAAAAACATCAAACTGCTCCTTATTCATGCAACTCATTTGTGAGGATTTGCCACTGTCTCTTCTCCAAAATCATGATTTTCCTTTTAGACCAAACAATTATCCACTTCATCCAAAAAAATCTACAGATGAATTGATTAAAAAATAATGTTTGTTGCAGCCCTACTTGACTTGTTCAGTGAACTAATACAACTTGCACGCCCTCCATGAAATAGATAATTTACCCTGTGCTAATGCAAATGTATGCAAGAGTTGTTCAGCCACAGCAGGCCATGCTAATAGTACTCATTAGTACCTATTTTGGCCCATCAATTTATTATATTGTATGAGAATGAAACATAATGCAGCCTTATGCGCAGTGTTTTCAGCTGTCAGTGAGCAGCTACATTTTCTGAGTGAAAATCAAATAGTACTGAGCTATACTAAGCATTAGTAATAATAACAATAATAATATGTGTTGTCACCAACATGGTGATAAGAGGCTTTACTTTAAGAACAGTGTTACTGAGCCCCTGATCTACTTTCTGCTGTTGCTGGGGACTGGAAAAATGTTGTCCCTATAACCACTGTTAGAATAATAAAATGTCTTAATGGTTATTTCCTATCTATAACAATAAATCCTATGTCTGTTGTTTTCTCTCTTTCTCTGGCAGCATCAGACTAGACAAAGAGAAACCACAAGTACTGATTTCTAGGGATTACCTCTATAACTTTTGTTTGTGCTTATGGCACCTCATTTATTTTACTGAATGCAAATCATGAATTTCCATCTTTGCATCTGATGGCTTTCAGTCTGATTTATCGTTATACTCAGAAGGCCCCGCTGTTTGCCTGCTGTATGGTAGCCTAATTTCACAAATGTAAACCTTGCAGGTGTTTCAGTCTTCTCCTTGCCGAGAATGACAATTACCTTCTATCATTCATCATTGTATATGCTTCATGTGCTACGAGACTGAGAGAAATCTACAGGGGAGTGGCGCTCTACAGGGGAATAAGTGGAAAATGGCAGTGCTAATCAACAGTAATTGTCTCGTATGGTAACCGCTGGGTGATCAAAGTGCCAAAAAACTGATCACATTGAGATATAACAATTTACTGTCAGTCGGTGTGTTCGTTTTCTGTCTGCTGTCTGAATATGCATTTTTTTCTCATTTTCTTTTCATTCCTTCTATGCATTGTTTACAGCCATCTAGTGGCTGTACAGAATGACATGCAGAAAACATGCATGGTGCTGAGTTTCTGCTCAGGTTTTAGCGCTTAGTTTGTATCTATAGGAGAAACTGTGTACATTACAGGCGGGTGGTTGCTCAGCTCTATTTTAACATGCATTATCTGTGTTTTGAAGAATGAAACAGACATGCACTAGACATCTGAAAAGAGGCTTTTGAATCTTTGTTTGCCAGAAGAATGTTTTTACAGTTTGAAGTTGTCACCTGAAGATGTAACATTAGATTTATTAAGGGTCACATTATTAAAAACTAACAGCTGCACCCATCAACAACATATTCACTCATGGCTTCCATATGAAGTACTTCTAGTTTTACAGCTTGATGCTTTGTCTTTTTTTCCACTGGTTCACATTCTCACCCCTACTTCACATTGATTTCTCAGGCGATTCGACTTCTCATTCAGCGGCTCACCCCTAACGTTTTTTGCCTCGCTTTGTGCAGCCGATTAGAGTTTTCTTTCAGCGGTCAGCGGCTGCTCACTCCTAACCTCAAACCGTCAGTTCATATAAATAAATGAGGTCATGATCAATAACACTGGAGCAGGTTCTTTTTGACCTGCATTACCACTAAAGGAGGCAACTTTAACGGTTAGCTGCTAAGCTAAAGTAACTAAATCGAGTGGGGGATTTAATCGATAAAGTGGCTAAAAGCAAAAGGACGGCTACGAGTGACAGAGTGGAACTAACGTGTGGCGTTAGTGGAAACTTGGGCTTCTGCTTATGACTTTTCTGGTCCTCTCTCTGGGATCACCGGGGGAGTAAAGCTGACTCGGGCCGGATTATCCATTAAGCGGAGCGGGGTTTCTCCCTCCCCGAGCCTCGCCCCCGATGCAAGCTATATATTACATTTATTAAGATAAAACACCAGGAGTAACAATCACTCTAAATAAACACAAACAGAATTAATTTAACAAAGACATGTAATATATGCTACAATTCAGCAAGAATTACTGGGATATTACAAACAACAACATGGAAATTTAAAAGGTTACATTTACGGAAGGCTACACACACTCGGCCAACTGTCCCTAATAAACGGACTAAATTGTTGCTAATTGTCCATTAATTTACTAACCTTTCACCTAGTCTTATAGTTACTCATGCAGTGCCCACAGGAAATATGTATTTCTATAGAAAAGTGAAAGCCTAAGTAGATTTTTTTGTTTGGCCATAAGATAGTGTGAAGTTACATAGTATTAATAGACAAATAGTTGGGTAAGACATGGACATATATTGAGATGAGCAGCGACATGCTAAGACAGTTATTGTAAGAAAAAGGCTTTAAATTGTGTTAAAAGTGCAAATCCAAATTTATCAGATTTGAAATTGTTTTGATAGGCCAACTAAAACCAGACTCATGATACTTTATGCCTTTAATTCCATATTCTGTCCTGTCAGGTGGTAGTGCTGGGATTTTCTTAGGATCTGTGAAAACATCTTGGAGTGAGGAGGCTGCGGCCACTTTGGCCTGTGTTAGCATGAGCAATAAAGTAGCAGCTCAACTGACTAACGTCTTAGCATGTGATTTTTGTGAGTCGTTATTTTACTGTCATTGCTGCACAATCAAAAAAAATTGAACAACAGAGCTTTAGGTTGTAACTAAAGTGCTGGGAAACAACATGAGGAGGAGCACCATGTCCTGGAGCTTTACACTGTATCTAACTGCTGCAGCAGGATAGTGCTGTGACGAGTCTATTAGTTTTTTTTGTTTTGTTTTGTTTTTGTAAATGACTTGCATAGATGCTTTTATCATACGGCAGCCAGATAGGAAGTAATGGCAGAGAGAGAAGGAGAAAATGCTCTGGCTGGGACCCAATCCGGGGTCTGCTGGTCAAGAACAAGGCTTTAAAAGGAAAGTGCTCTACACCACCATAGCACAAGTATGGGGTTTTTAACTTTTAATGGTAATAAAGATAATAATGCTTTGAATATAATTCCAACCTAAACCCAAAAGCTGAGGTTGATCCAATAAAAAGTCAGCAAGATACACAGATGCTCCTTGCTTTATAGATAGATGTTTAGGCAGCCACGTCACTTGGTTAAGGTTAGTGAAGAACTGGTTGAGGTTACAAGGTGAAATAGTAGTTCTGTGTTCTTTTCAGAAACAAATGAGTATAGGTATATGCTCACTTCACGCTGACATTCACGCCTATACAGCATCCCTGAATGGACACAAATCTTCAGTGGGTCTCTGCCCTGTGAAAAGAAACCGGAGTAGGTGGAGGAAACCCACACGGACACAAGCAGAGCGTGTGACTAGAAAGACCCCAGCTTGCCTGTGGATCTCTTCAGCGATGAACAAATAAAATTGACTTGACTTCACCACACACCGGACGGGACGTAATCTAGAGAATGGGCATTCTGAAGGCTCTGCATTTAGGGTGCCACCATTTTCCGGATCATTGCACGTCAATTCACACCTTTACTCACCCCAATGAATCTCTTCAATGGTGGACAAATGTGACCGTAATGACCTGAACACCTCTCATCCTGACATTCTGGTATGAACGTGTCTCACAGTCTTTCGACTCAGAAACCAGCTGGCAAAACTGATGATGCCTCATGGATGAGTTGAGAGATGTCGCCGATATTTTGTGGTGAATTGAGTCAATTCTGCTAGAGCTGTTCCATGAAAAGTTTTGCATCTGGAAGTGGCCTTGTTCAGAAACTGTGTGCAAATGAAGACAGGAAGTCACAGTAAACAATCTGTAAAATTTAAGCCTCCTGTCGATATAAACACGATTTGTGAAATCCCATGTGTTAATAATTAATTAAAGCCTAAATTGATTGAAGTTCTTTACTGAGCATTTGGATGATTTCTTATTTGCTAATAATGTCAGTGTGTAGAATGTTAATTAAACCAGTATCACAGATTTTTTCTTCCCTAATCTGTGCTGAAGCATAGTTTCACTTATTGAGCCTTATGTCTACAGTATATCATATTTCCTGTGTGTTAAAGAAATTAGAAAATATAGTATAGGTCTATGGCTAAACTCATACTGGTTTATCTAATATAAGGTGTTACATGTCCTCCTGTTTCCACCTGTAGTCCCAGCCTCAGAGAAGTTCTGAGTAATAAATGCATTTCACAGGAAAAGGCAGGAATAGAATCGACTACTTTGGCGGGCTCACATAATAAGTCTATTATGGAGGTGAATTTAACTGAAGGGATGGCTTTGATGGGACAAAATAATAATGTTGAGGATTCATTTTGTCGAAAAAGAAATGCATTTCCTTACAAGCTCCATGGTTGCCATGTAACAGGGAGCAGAGGAAAGGGGGTGAGAAAAAGGGTTCATAAGAGATATTTAGAATTTTGGAGAAAAATATATATGATGGTTTATGATGATTCTCTCCCCATTTTCTCTTTATATCCGTCGCATCCTTCAAAATGAATGCACCGCATGTTTCTATAGAAACCCGTGTACCCTAGGGGGATTTATGTCAGGGCTATTTGTGCATGACGTACCAGTTTCTATGTCTTTGAATGTGGTTTTGTGTGTTTGTGAGAGGGATTGTCACATACACCGGTTTTAGCCAGAGTATGGCGCTGTGGTTCAATAATCTGTTATATTAGGATGCAAGGTTAAAACATTCCAAATATGAATCATTGCTTTATTTGGTTGAGGCCTGGTTATTATCAGGTGTATTTACAGTGTTTACCTCTCACAATCATTAACGATCTGTGATTTTCTCTTCTTTTCTCTTTTAAGATATCTTTTTTTTAATGTTTTTTTTTGTTTCTTTTCTTGACACTGTTTTTCCTATCTTTTTCCCTTTTACTGTTGGTTGTAAAATAGAGCCAGCTAATAATATATGCCATTTTGGCAAAAGTGCAGCTTTAGTGTGCATGTGTGTGAGGACACACTGAAATGATGTTTGATTGCTGTTCTCCTGCTGTGCTGCTGCTGTATGCTGAGACAGGAGGATTATACCTCAGAGTCCACTATTTCCTGATAGTTTTTATAGAAATGGGGCAGCAGGAAACAAGAAAGTCAAAAAAACTAAATAATAGATTAACGACCTTACCAACATGTACATAATGTATATATTAAAGATTATAAATGACACCATATAACTTGCACTTTGAAGATCAATTTCCGGAAGTCTAGTTATTAATTATCGTAACTTTTCTCTAGGAAAATAAAGCCTGTCAATACTGGGGAGACAACTGAGCTATGCAAATAAGATTGACTTGACCTGACCTGACCTGACTACTATAATATAATCCGTTTCATTCTAACTTAGCTTGGCTAGAGCTCCATAATTGTTTAGACAAGTTCCTCATGTAGCAGCTCCATGGGGCTTACTCCCACCCACTGTGGTGGTTGCATGATGGCAATCATGTGCTTTGATTGGTCCTGCTTTTAAGGCCATCCAGCTCCCCGGTGAAACTCAAAGTGCAGCAGGTGGACAGCAGCATGGTGTCCTGGATTACGGACTATTTAATCAACAGGTAGTGCAGTTTGACCTCCCCCAGAGCATCGTGGTGCAAAAGACACTCACCGGGAACCTCGCCCTCACCTTTCATGTTCACTCCGCACAGCGGGCTTCAGGGTCTGCTAAGGCTCATGTCGTCCTCGGAGTTCCTTTTTGATGGCTCTTTCTTCATTGCAGGATGCTTCAGTAAGGCCAGGGGGGAGAAGCATGAGTTCACCCTAAACTAGAAATCAATTAGTAACAGCACTGATTCAAAGGGGATGATGTTGATGATATAGGTCAAGGCAGCAGGATGAACATATATACACATATGCAACTGACTAAAGGCATCATCAAGAGATTTGCTGGATTATAATGTAGCAGACATAGAGGTACGCGTGTGTTAGTATGCAAATGCATAATCGATTGTGTGTCTGCTCCAGAAATGGAAGCAAGCAGGACAGCAAGGGAGGATGGTGGTGGGAAAAGGTGGCCTGGAAATACCGATCAGCTGCGCAAGTCACTGTCTTTGTCATTATAGTGAGTCTTTGATCGACTCACCTAATTCTGATTGGCTTGTTTTGAATAATAAAACAGTCTGCATGAACTGCTCAAGCATGGTGTTGTTTTGCAGGCTTGGTCTATCACACAGATGTACGTACAGCCATTGTTTGGCAAAAGTTCTTCCAAATTTCAGTCTTTCGGTCATTTGAAATGACTAACTAACTTAGCCACTTATATGAAAGAATTACATCAGTGTGTCCTACATCCTACCTGCATGTGTGATGGTGAAAGCATATTTTAAGTTGGTAATTATAATATTCAGAACGCCTTGCATATCTTGTTTTATTTCTGACAAGGTCATTCTCAGCATTTGAGCATCCTCCTTGCAGAAAAAAAAACCTTATAAAACAGTGATGACAAAAAAATGTAACTGGAAGTGTATATATTTGTGAACACGTTTTTAATACATTTCATGAATTTGATGGGTTACTGCCCAGTAGATCGAGGGGTTAGAAAAGTGACATCTGTATTCTTGCTGTAAAGCAGAGTAATAACTTATTTGTTTATTTGTTCTGCAATGTAAAATATAAGAAACTATACCACAGTATAAATACAGTAGTAAATCTTGTATTCGGTGAAAACCAGAAAATGTAAGATTTCTTTCATAAAGGGATATTATTTTACACATGTGTTTTCTCTACCTTGACCCGACGGCACTACATCCTGCAACATGTATGTTATTTTTCGCAGTCATTTGCACTGTGGATGCATTTTAATACAAATCTGATTGAAGACATCATTGTGTGTCTTCATTTGCAATTAAAACGGCTACACTGACCCCGGAGCGCTGCGTATTTGCAGTGCGAAGTGTGAATAAGTTATGATTGTCTGTCTGTGTTTCCCAGTCTTTGTCTGCAAGAAACACTAAAGGCTCCACAACAAGAACCAGCATCTTCTCTCTGAGACGTGTGTATACAGCTAACATGTATGCTGTATTTAGAAGATATGAAAATAGAAACAGGGAGTTTTACCCCAATATATAAAAAGAGTGTGCACTGCTTGAAAAACAAGATAACATGAAAAAAAATGTTATACAAATTATTATTCAATTGAAATGATTGGTTTTGATCTTTGGCTCTAACTATAACTATGGTGGCAGCAGTTTGTTTTGTGGATGTGCTTAATTATGATGCTTAATCCTATAGGCTCTCCTGAGGGCTGGCCTACTGTACAGCTGTAATTAAATAAAAGAACTGAAATGAAAAATGTTTCTTCCTTAATCTTTTTTTTTTTTTTGAAGTGTAGCAATGGAGGAAACTGTGTATGTTAATGTTATTCTGTTTAGAAGGCACGATTCAGATAATGCAGTAATTATTCGCACATTTCCGATAGCAGAACGGGCTACAGCACAGGGACTTTAGAGGCAAATGAATGGATGTGAGATAAGAGGGACGTTTTAAAACAAGATTGTATCTAAACACACACACACACACACACACACACACACAAATACACATTGGGTACATGCCATCACGCTTGATAAAATCACTAATTTACAGTTGAGTAGAAATACATCAAATAACAAAGGTTTAAAACAATAAAAAAAATAGATGTAAAACACATTTTACCAGCATAAATGACCGTGCATAAATGATTCCTCATGGTGAGTGCAGTGGGTGTGCAGACAGGAAGGTCAGAGGCCAGATGGGGCCAAGGAAAAAATCAGCAGTAACCTCCCCTTGTTGAAGCCTGTTTTGTCTGAGGTTCACATTGAGATGCCCAGGGAGTGCTAGCAGGCTAATTACCACAGCGCCAAGTGCTTAATCCCCATCTAAGTCATTAGTCTGTGAAACAAACAGTGGTGCTCAGATTGTAGGTAATTAAGAGTGATCCCTGACACTCAGACTGAGTGGTATTCCTCTTGGCTACGCTTCACTGTCAAAGAAATTCTAGCTTGCATTTAGCCACTCTGCAGCTTTTGCCAATATAGACATATACATGTTCATACTACACACGGGTAGACAGACATTCCCATACTGTAACAGAAAAACACAACTGGAATCCTTTACACAATATGTAGTGCAGTGATTTCCTCCTCTTTGGAGTCATGCCTGACATTCAGCACCATTAATTTGAACTGCCTGGATGTCAGAGCCAGCCATGAGCAAGTGCGTCTATGTTTTTGTTTTTGGGAACAAGTCTTAGGGTGAGACAGGAGACGTGGTAAATGAGGATGACCAGCTTAGCTGCATGGCAAATGATTTTGTTCTGAGCCTGTCCTGATTGCAGTAGTTGAAAGATTGTTTATAGACACCCAAACGTATGCAAAGACTATGAAAAGACCTTGCAGCAATCGAGGCAATGGGTTTGATTAATGGCCCTGATCATTTCTTTATCAAAGATGTGTGTGATCTCTCCCCCCCCCCCCCCCCCCCGTCCCCCCCCCCCCCCCCCCCCCCCCCCGTTGTGCATTTCCCTTTGACAGCCCTAAGACATGCACGTTGGGTGCATCTGAGAGTTTAAATTGCCTGTCTTGCACATTAGGTGTGATTCTGACTGTTTCCAACTTCTGCATGGAGCCTGTGGGGAGAAGCAGCAGTCGCTATTGTCCTAAAGAAAAGTAAGCTGTCTACACGACAAACAAACAAGCCTATTACAATAGCGAATGTTGAAGATGAGCTCCCCATTTGAAGCATCTTTGTGGGTTCTGCGTTTGTCTCCATTTATGTAAAATGTAAATATGAAAGTAGGATTTAAACTTGTGTGCATTTCCCTGAACAAAATATCATTAATAGAAAATATTTTACAATATGCTCCCTCATCAACACCTCCTGTGCCTTGTCCTTCCTACAGCGGTGCCATACTAACAAACAGTTGTGATCTGTGCTGAGACAAAACCAGTAGAGGCTTGCAGGGGTACCTCGCTGCCAGTAGGGGGTGAAAGAGCACACACAGTGACAGATGCAATACCGCTTGTGGCTCCATGCTTCACTCATGTAATGCCCAAGGCAGATGAAGGCATGTTTTTACAAGACACATATTGCATCTTTCCTGTATTTACTTGCCCTCGTCATTATTGCAGTGCATTTTATAGATGGGCTGCTGGTGTTTGTTAATGTGCAGGTCTGGTTTTACAGCAGGTAGATATGATTTCAGTCACCTTTCCAGAGTATTTTTTTTTTTTTAGTCCTTCATCTCACCAGGGGTTCCATTTCAGTAGCACAGCTCAGGTGCATTCAGGACCACCCACTGATCCATCTGGGCTGCGAGGTTTTACACGTTGCATCCTCGATACCTCACAGCGAAGGAAGGAGCAGAAGGAGCGCAGTCAGAGAGGTTATGTTTTCGTGGATTCTGTTTCATACTGGTCTTTCATCAGTTAACTGCCAAAAAAATGTCAAGTTGAATTTTAAGGAAAAAAAAAAATAACTGCTACCACACGCAGAGCTTTTGCATAATAAACTTGATTCCGACAAAGCAAAAATCAAGTCCTCAGTTGCAAGTTGATATAATGCACTGAATAACCTTAGCTTTTAGTGAATACAACCAACATTGCATTATTGGTGTTTTGCTGATGACATTTAACAGTGGTAGAAAGAGTAGGGACTGCAGAGAAAAGAGACAACATATGTATATATATCACATATGATGATATACTGAGGAATCTTTAAAAGGGTATTATTGCTTTACACAAGGTCCTGCAGCGTGCCATATATATAGCCATATGATGTATAATACATGTGTCAATAGAATGTAAAAGAAAACTTGCTGGAGTATGTGGCTGCTTTTGTGTGTAGCTGCAGTTGTTTGCCTGATCACCAACTGAAAGGTCGAAGTTATATTTACCACTGCGTCACTGGAGTAGATGGAATGAATTAAATCAGAGAGTACAGATTAGTGAGGCGACGTGCTGTGATTAGGATGAAGTCACTTGATTACACAGAGCTCTGTCTTCTTCGGGATCAGGTACATAACAAACCGTCACTTAATCCCTCGGCATGCCTGGTCTTAAAATACATCCTGAGTGATCTGATCACAAGTGGGCAGCACATCTCCTCTCTATAGGCAAAAAAAAGAACATAATTTCTGCTTGTGAAGATGTGTGGCCACTTTCAAGCTGTAGGGGCAGTAATACCCTAAATCATGTCCAATTGATTGGAAGTGAAGGAGAGCAATGCAGGAATTTTTTAAGAAGAAGAAAATTGTGAGCAGGTAACCAAGTTGCAACACTTGCAATCTGTCTCTATGGCTCTTCTCATGATTTTTTGTTGGTATTGCTGCCATAAATAGGAATGTCCAGAAAACGAATTTGTTCATGGTACCATTCCCAATATTGCTGAAGTTTCATCAAAACTCTAGCCAAAACTTTTTTAGGTTTTTTGAGACTAGCACCCCTGTGTGGTTCTGGGATTCATGCTCACCGTTCTTGTGATTATTTTGACCCCACAGAGTAAGATCTTGTGTGGAGCCCCAGATTGATTATATTATTTTCTAATAATCACTCCCACAGTTGATTTCTTCACACCCAGCTGCTTACATATTGCAGATCCAGCCTTAATAGCCTGATGCAGGCAGACATGTGTTACATTCTAAACTTAGTGAAGTTTAGAATGTAACTGTTTGAGGCTGTGGACACGTGTCTTTTATACTGACAACACGTTCAAACAACCATTAATACAGGTAAGAAGTGGAAGACAAGTCAAGAAGTTACAAGTCTGAAATTTACTGATTAATTCATTATAAATCCTACAATGTGATTCTTCCCACCCATTCTGTCTCTCATAGTTAAAGTGCACCTATGATGAAAATTACAGGCCTCTCTCCTCTTTTTAAAAGGGAGAACTTGCAGAATTGGTGGCTGACTAAATACTTTTTTGCCCCACTGTGGTTATTATGTGATTACACATTCCGTCCTTTTTTACCTGGATCGTGGGGTCTGAATGCAAATTCTGATTTCTTGATGCTTTGTTAGTTATAGTGATTGTCATTATCGCCCTCCTCATCAGGGAAACCGTGGAACTGATAGTAATTGTAATTGCCTGCTTAGTGGTTGAGTGTCTGCCTTTTTGGTCCTCCCATGGCTGTGTGTTGTCTCAGATAATATGTAATTAGCTGGCTAATCTTTGGTCTTCAGAGCTTGTTTTGGGAAATTGTACGTTTTTTTTTTTTCCTTTTTCCTTGCAGTGAGGTGGAATAAAAAGGCTAACTTGTGCTTGCTGAGGCTCATAGGGGAGCTCTCTGTGTATGCAAAGCCATTTAGCTTTGGTGAAGACAGAGAGGCAATGTGGAATCTCAGATCACCATCCTTATAATTTCACCGCATATGCTCCTTCTACTCTAATTCACAGCTTTGTTGGCATTGGCAGACTCTATACTGTAGCTTTTCCTCGAGTTAAAAAAAATGCTCTGCAAAAGGTTAGAGAACAGATGGAAACAGAGATAAACGATGAAGAGAATGGTGATGAACATTTTATACATGGCACAATTTTAATTAAAAGGAAATCTCAAAGGGCAACAAGAAACAGATAAGGAGTGAAATGCTCTTAAAACCGAATGGGAACAAGTTCTAAACACAGATAACCACACAAGAGGAATATTTGTAGCGTAATGCAATAAAACTAGCCGCGGAGACTCTCTGCTTCTTGTCTGGTTCCTGTTAATAACAAATTCACTTCCAATCTGACTCACAGCCAGAACAGAATGAGTGATTTATAGGAAAGAAAGATCTGTTAGGCAAGGGCACGCCAACTTATGCAAATTAACAGTCCCTTTAGCAAGGAAAAAAAAACGGAGTAACATTATTTCGTTGTTTTCTTCCTTTCTGTTGGTTTTTGATGTACTGCTGTGCTGTAGACCCGTTACTACTCTCTCACCTTTGAGGCTCAACTTTAAAAGAATTCCTGGAGCTTGTGGAGATTCCGATTTTCACAATGTCACACTGGAATGAGGAGAGGAAACATCCTCAAACAAGAGTTCGCTCACTTACAGGCTTAAAGTCCACCTGAAACAACATTTAACGAATATATTATGCCTGTTCTGTGACCTCTGTTAAAAACAGGATAAACAGGTGGCATGAAACCTTGGGAGGAATTTGATTGGACCATTAAAAAGAAGGTGTATTCTATTGTTCTATATTAGTTGAAATTGCTCTGGGCAACACAGAGGTCTTAACATTTTTTAGCACAAAAACAGGATTTAATTTGGTCTGATTTTAGTATAAAAAAATACAAAAGTTCTTGTTTGTGTGTATAATATAACCAGAGATGTGAATTTTTCATTTCTTTAAAAAAAAATAAAGCTGGCAGGCAGTCAAAATAATATCACTCTGAAAGGTTCATGTTCTGTATAAAAATGCTGTAACTAACATTGTAGATTGGTCACGTTTGCCCTCTACCACCGAGAGGTTGAATATGTAATTTAGTGTATTAACCAAACTGCTCTCTGTGGGAAGCTACAAGGTTCTTAATCATGGTTAAGGAAATTAAAGGGCCCTCCAGTCAAAATACATTTTTTTTAACCTTGTTTACGTGTCTATGTGGAGTTTTTCTAACATTACAAGTCGTCGGGAGAAAAAAATAAAATATCCAATGCCGTGGCTGAGCATCCGTGCTGTGAAAATGTTGTGCACCAAGGACAGTCTCAAAAACACAGTCCAGGGTAGAGCGTTGCATCACAAAATCTTGAGTTTGTTCAGCTGTCTTGACGATTTTTAAAGACGGGTCAGAGACAGTGAGATTTCTGGAGGCTTTATTTCCATGTGCTGTAGACGCAGTGAGGTTGACATTGGGCAATTCTTATAATTAGCATTTTCCTACATGAGAAATATGTAACATTTAAGATTCGATAAAAGCACAAAGGACAAATTCAAACAAAGGCCAACAGGAAGCACCAGACCAATGAAAAAAATGTATAAAGCACCAAAAAGGGCCCTGTTGTTTGGCCCGTGTTTCTGAAAAATACCAAAGGATTTGTGCTGACTATATAACAGCTTTAGCAGCAGCAGTGCTTTATTCTCAGTGAAGTTAGGCAGAGAATATACAGATTTGTACCTATGTGAGAACAAACAGTGATTTACAATCATTTATAGCCCAGGACAGCAGTTTTGTGGATCAAAATGTATGGTAAAGTGAGTATGCAGACAGCAGACATTTGAAAGAGGTATAAACGTGTCTGTAAACTGTAAACTACCACTACAGTGAATGGGTTTTACATAGCATATATTTATAACCATAATTAGCAACAGTCAGTCATAAACTTTATTTATGCAGTGCTTTTCAAAACAAAAGTTACTAAGTGCTTCGCGAGACAGAATAAAAAATGCAGACGCACAATGATCGAAACTATTTCAACAAAGCATTTTAAATTTGGGAAGGAAACGTAGAAGCAAAAGGAGCCAAATGTTCTACCCATAAAGCAAGGAGTGTCTCATTGTGTCAGTCTGTGGCTCACATACCACATATCACAGTTTGTCGGATCAGTCTCTTTAGCTTTCGCTTTTAGATATCATTTTTGCGACATTTTGGATGGAAAAATTTCTTGGATGAATATTCAAAACATCACTATTATGATTATTAATGCAGTGCCTGTAGAATGATGTATTCATATTTAAGAGTAGATATACTAGATGTACATCACTTTTGCATGGGCCTGCAAAGTGCGTGTATTAAATGGTAAAATAATAATGAATCTTTTTGGGTTTTCACCTAGTTTTGAGTCCTGGCAGAAATATTTCTTCTGTGTCTTTCACTAAAAATTATATATATAAATAAATAAGTAAATAAAACCCCACACACTTCTATATCACACTGCTATGCCGCAGCAGGGCTTTTGCTGATATTATTATTATCCGTATCACGTCAACGATTACCTCCCACCATTTTCGTTAGCATTCAAACCTCCGTTCTGATCCTGTGCCGATTGATGTAGTGCGTAGTAAGTCAACGTAATAAGTTTCCTGGTTTGGCTCTTACTTTATTCCTCATGCTAAAAACAGGATACTGTGGCCAGCCTCCTGTGCACTCACATATTTAAAAAAAATAAAATATGAATAATACATATACAATAGAATTTTTAGGAAAGAAATTAAGGTATTAATATATTGTGTGCATGTAATGACAGGGAGATTACAGGGAAGAAACTCTTTTTGCACAGGGAGGGGAGCCGATCAAACAGTGTGTGAGGTGTGAGAGGGTCTGCAGTGAAGTTTAACGCCCTTTTTAAAAAAAAACAACAAAAAAAACTCTGGACTCCTAAGTCCTGAATGGAGGGCAGGTCGGCCCTAATGATTTTTCTCTGCAGGCCTGATTGTCCGTTCCTGTCCGGTTTGGTGGCCGCTCCGAACCAGACAGTGATCGATGTGCGTGGAACAGACCGGATGATGGAGGTCCAAACGATGATCAGCAGCTCCTGAGGAAGCCTGTACTCTCTTCAGCTGTCGCAGGGAGGGATCCGATTCGATGGTGGTTGAATGGTAGACGCTGCTGTTGACTGCGGGTTCTTCAGAAAGTCTCCACAGTCTTGGGTGGGTTAAGCTCCAGCTGTCTGCAGGCAGCCTCATCAACTACTGGTGTGTTATCTGTGCATTTTGCAGCTTAACAGAGTCCCCTGAGGAGCAGTTGTTTGTGTAAAGATTAAACAAACTATAAAACATTTCATAATTAGGAGAGTAACTTTGTTTTAAGAAGTAATAATGTCTTAAAATCCATTCTATAGAGAAACTAGAAAAAAGAAAGTTAATGTACTCGCTTTTTTTACTTGGCTTTAGTGGAGCCAGGCCGCTGCATATTGGACCTGCTGTGATCAAAGTAAGTGGAGCTTGGAGAGCATCTCGAGGTGGATAAATGAAACAAGAATGGACAATTGTGTTTCAACGCTTGTTCAAGCTGAGAGGTTGTTTTTTTTGTACGGTTTTGGGCTTTATTTTGGTACAGAGCCCTGATGGTTTGTGGTGGAGGAGTAAGCTGTGGCAGGGCTAATAATAATGACCTCTTTCTTATCAATAGGAGTGCTGTCTTTGCGCTGTGGTTTGTCCAACTGTAAACCCAGGCTGAAATGTCTCAAACAGTCTGTTTTTTTTCTTTAAAAAAAAAAAGAAAAGGGAAAAAAAGCAATCAATTGTTCAGTAACAACTTTTTTTTAAAGAAACTTACTAAGAAAAGGAAAGTTTGGACATTGGTCTTAAGTTATCCAGAGAGTTCAGCTCTGAAGAGATATTTTTTTCAAAGGGGTTGAACAATTGGATTCCTAAAATAAGCTGGACCAGTCAATAATGACATGTTAATTATGGAGCGAATATAGGCACTGGCAGAATGTCGAGAGCACACAAAGACAGCTTCATTTTTATTAATCACCAATGTGAGAGTGTCAATAGATATTGTGTCAAAGGACTCAAAGAAGGCAGCGGTTTAAAATAAATCATTGTGTGCTGTGCAGGAGGGGAATGTGCATAATTGCTTTGCTGCAGTCTTTGTGTTTCTTTATTGCACAGCTCAATAAATATCTCGCATCTGCAGGATTAGTTGTAGCCCTGGTTTGCTCTCATAGCTGGAGTGTTTATACTCACAGTGCAGGTAGCTCCACATGTTAGCAAATGAACCTTTACACTACATTAATGTCAGATATTGATTGGCTTTGGTGGGTTGTGTTAAGGTAAATCGTTATTTGCAGAAAAGTATGAAGAGAGAAAATAGAAGCAAATGTAGACTGAAAGCAAATATTTTAGCAGCAATAGAACATTTTTCAATCTTTGTAAGAGACCCTCATGCCAGATGGACCACACACTCCAATACGGGTTGTGGAACAAGATTTTTTTTTCAGCAGTATCACACTACGGATCCCTCTGGTGACGTCTGATTAAAAGATAAATAAATAAAAAGCGATACTAACTCATGACCAAGAGATTCTAATGTGTGGCCACAAGATACTGTAAGTAACGTGTGATCACGAGTTACTAATGCGTGGCCACAAATCACTAAGGCATGAAAGCTGCAAGTTGAAAGCTCAGTCAAAAGCGAACGTCAATATCTAATAATGAGCAACAATCAACAATATCTTCATGGAAATGAAATCAATAACTATCCTTCCTGGCCGTGCGTTATTATCCTGTGGCCACGCTTTAGTATCTCATGGCCATGAGAGCTGCATATCGTGCTGCAGTCTGACTCTTGAAATAGGCTTTGTGCGAGAATCTCAATCACTAAGATTACTTCTACTACGTGCAACAAACTGAACCAGTTAACAGGGCTAATCTCCACCGGCTTCTGTGACCAATGTTGATGAAATAGAATTAAATAGAACTTAATCTACTTAATTTTTTTAAAGTGCAAGGATAAGCGAGCACATTACGTGTTTAAAAACGGATCTATTTTTAGTAAATTGGGGGGGGAGCAATATTGCAGCCCAGATGGCGGCAATACAAATGAGGAGGCAAGAGGGTGCCTCTGGGCCTTGAGCGTTGACCCTAAAATATGCTGACCTACATGAAACACATCCAGTGGAGCTCTGGCACTGGCGGGAGCTGGAAGTTATGGTGGAGCCACTGTACAGAGGAATGTAGACGCTAAAGATGTCCATTAATTTTCTAAACTGTATATTTTACACTTTCTGATTTAGTAAAACATGGTCATGTTAAAAAGGATGAAGATTAATATTGTGATCTTAGCATTTCAAGATAATAAATAGACTCCCTGCCATGCAAGATATAGCTTTGGTTCACGTAATATTGTTTTTGCTGTGGAAGGCCAAGGCAGTTTAAAAGAGAGCATATCAGACTGTGTATTAATCATCATATACCTTGAAGAAGCATTAAATATTCATCACTGTCATAGTTCTGTACATTTCATAGCGCTTTTCTCATTATCTTTTTTTAATAATTATCACTATCATGATCATAATCATTAATGGCCATCTATCCATCATCCATCCATCATCCATTCATCCATTGATTATCCACCCTTCAAAATGAGGGTCATGTAAAGCTGCAGCGTATCACAGCATACACTGGTTGAGCAACCAGCTATAACCTTAACAGGTCACCTGTCTATCAGACCTACTTTATGCTTAATTAATCTAATGTGTGTGTGTCTTTGGGCTGTGGGAAAAACTCACGCAAGCACTGAAAGGCCTTAGGCTGGCAGGTCATATTCAAACTCAGGTCCTTGTTGCTGCAAGGGGCCACCGCTAACACAGAGCCACCCTGCCGCTCCCTGCCATTAACATGGTATCTATAATTACTTAGTTTCTTTAAGAGGACCATAATTATGTATCCTGGCAGATTTACCCTGAGGTGACATGTGAATGGTTTAAAATCTCGATCATTATTCGGTATTCAAATCCCATAGGATTTCACCGATTTTGTTTCTTTTCCAATGCAAGCATATAAAGAATGTGTTTTGATGAAGAAGAATAAAAACATAGAACAAGAGTAAATAAAATTCAGCAAAGTAGTACTTAGATTTTGTGAACATTGAAAAATCAATCTGTTAATAAAACAGAATAATAATAGTGTTTAACTTTAAATGAAACACTGACTCTCCAAACGAAATGTGGACCATGGAAATAATAATGAAACAGTGAAGGATGATCTTAGTCCAGGTTGTTCAAATGTATAAAAGTGACCGGAGCAGTGAATGTCACATTTAAAGTCAAGGTGACAACAGCACTGTTCAGCCACAGTAGCAGCAACAATGACCATGTCGGCTGGTGAGGTTTGTACGGTTCAGTGTTTTTCCTGAGGTGTGATGGATTGGAGATAAACTTGCTCGCATGCCGCCCGGCCCTGAAGGAGTTCAGTTGATCAATGGGGGGAGTTTGCAGCCCATGATCTTCTCGGCTGAGCTAATAACGCACTGCAGCATTTGAATGTCTTATTTGGTTGCCGCAACGTGCCAAACAGTGATGGATGGTACGAGGACGGACCCGACGAAAGCAGCGTGGAGCTGGCTCTAACCAAGCATTGTCTTACAGACCGGAGTTAGAAAAGTTGCAGGAGACACGTGTTCATCTTATCCCATCACGTTGACCATTTTACTGGCAGATTTCAAACGGTAACCAATGTTAGTCCTGTTATGTTCATCATGTTAATCATCATGTGTTTTTGTGCTTAAATGTTACACAGCTTAACCGCCATGGTGTCACACCTCAAGAGAGTATTTGTGTGAAAATATGCATGTGTCATAAAAAAATGTTGATATTGTGTGAAATGTTGACATTATCTGCAGTATCTGCATCAGGACCATCTGTAGCTGTTGCTTTTAAGATGAAAAATTATCTCTATTCTATGTTTGTCTGTGCCGAGTGCGACACATATAAATGGAGGTTTAGTGCCACTCCTATAATGTATATGTTATATCGGCAAATTGTTTCCATTCTCCTGTGCCACATGACACCAGTACTCAGTCCATCCGACCACAGAGCGGAATTATTACGATGAGGGAACTTGCCTGAGAGAACATAATGAGGTTTATAATTAGCCTGTGGTTGGAGGGCTGGCCACTGGAGGTCAGGTTAATGTGTGTGTGTGTGTGTGTGTGTGTGTGTGTGTTTGGAGCGGGGTGTCATTGGTCACTGATACCTGACCCATCAATTAATGTTCCCCCCCTCATGATTAAAATTTAGAAAATTAACATCAGCTCAATAATTACTGAAACCTCCTGAGTATACAGGCAAAACAGTGTAATTATCCACGGATTTATAAATCTGTAAACAAGAGCAGGATTGTAGTTATTGGTGATTCTGCTGTTCGGATTATGCCAATTAATTATCCTCAATCAGCTGCATTATTGAAATGGATTCCAGCATATCGTTGTGCACGCAGCCAAATTATCTGCGGCTCGGTGCTTATCACAATCTGTATTGGAGCAACGGGGGGTAACTGAATGAGTACGGTAGGAAATGGTCTCACAGCGGTTCTGTAGAGGGCTGCTGTTGACTGCATGATGCAGCTGTGCATGGGAACCACTTTGGCAACGGTGCTGTATCACCCTCATAGAGGAAATCAAATCTACGGCTTCCACTCGCTGCTGTGAAGCTGTAGCCATTGTTCCAACAGATTGCAGAAAACACAGTCATGTTTCAAAACTCAATTCATTTAAAATGTATGTTCCTTTCATTCATGCTATCTGTCAGTTAACAAAACTGAATGAAAGAGTGAATAGACAATAATGAGTACTTTGATAATATGGGCTATGATGATATTATAGTTAATACTTTGGTAAAATTGTCTATAATAGATAGCCTCTTTACCCGACATAACAAAGGGATGCCCTTTAACATGCATTCAAGATATATTGGATACAAGATACATGTATTCATATCAGCAGGGCGGTTTTATGTGTTCATCAGTAGATATTGTACTGCTGATTCAGAATTTCAATCGAAGGCGGATTTGAAGGGGGGGGCTTCCTTCAAGAGGGGCTAGTCAGAAATGGACGTGTCAAGAGCCAATGCAAAAGTGAAATGCTCACACAGGAGTAGTGTACTGATTAAAAACAGGCCCCCATCCTGTTTGCGTGGCCTCTTAGGTAAACCCAACAAAGGACAAAACGTGCCCAAGATTTCGTAATTGGTAAATCAGGAATGAAGTGCTCTCTAGAAGACTTTTATAGGTGACAATCTGGCATGAAGTGTCCTCATGGATGCCCTTTCAGTGGAAGAAAACACGATGACACGATGAGTGCCCTTTTAATGAATAGCAAATACGGTGAAGTGTCCTGTAAGGTGCATTGTATGAAAGAAGATCATTGTGGAATGCCCTTCCCCTGAAGAATATGAAATACAGTACTGTGCCCTATAAGATGCCCTTATGAAAGTAAACTTGCCGTAATGTGATGGTTAATCCACTATAAAGTGCCCTTTAAACAGTTTGCAGACATTTATCCATTTATTTTCAAGCAAGTTTGACAGCTTTAGTAGATGACAAATGATTAAACTTGAGCATAACTACATGTGTGAGTTAAATAGTTTTGGAATTGACCTAGTCAGTTGCATAAGTTAGAAATGAATGTATCCTATACGTAGGCGCACCATCAGAAAAAATAAGACACCTTTAAAACTTTTTGTTTTGTAGTTGTCAGTCGTTTATTCAGCCACACCTTTACATTGGGTCGGTGCCGTCCAAGCTGCTGGTGACAACTGCATCCGTTGACTGATCATTCTCCAAACTGAAGGTGATCACAACCTAGCTCAGAAACAGAGGCACTGATGTTTTCCAATGAGAGGGACGTCCTTATCATAATGAGACATTAGCATTTACAAAGTCACGACCAAATGACTCCTCCTTTGATATCACCAATCTCGTTCCCTTTTTCTTTACTTCTCAATTCACTTTTTCCAGTGATGCCTGTCAACTGGTTAGTGTGTGTAATTTTGTTATATTTAATGTAAAATATAATGTATCCCCTACCCTTTAACTACTCCCAGTTAAAGGTTAGGGGAGCTAGGATAGTTGTATCCTGGTAAATGTTCATTTTAAATGAGCAGACATGTCCCCCCCTCCCAAAGAAATAAGAATATTTATTCTGAATCTAATTACAGGGGCTGTCACTACAATTATGAATGGAGGGTTACTCCGTGTGAATTAAAGGGGCAGGTCAAGTACCACTGCCTACATGATGTAATCTATCAAATGTGCTAATTCTGGCACATTTACATTGATGCTTATTGCTGACAAGTCGAGTAATCTTCACCATCTTTAAAAAACAAAACAAAAAAAATGGTGAATGAATGAATCAGGAAGGCTTGACCTTGGGGCTGAAACTGGCTCCTCAGATGCTTGAGGAAATTCCAGGTATCTTAACTACTGAGGAATTTCTACTCCTGAACCATTGAGAGCATCCTGACAGCCATCACTGCTGGAAATGAGCACCAGCAGGGCTGCGAGGAAACAAGATGCAAAATATAGTCTTGACTGAAGGTACATTTTATGTCATTATAATCTCATGTTTGCTCTCAACCGATGACAGTCAGGTTGTTTTAGACCTTTAAAAAAACATTGCTATATATATATTTTTTTCCGGTGAAGACAGGCTCCCTTTTTTTCATTTGCATCTAAAACCTCTACATCCCATCCCACAACACATTGCCTCAAAGGGATGGAAAAATAACTTACTCCCCAAACACCAGCGTATTTCACAAAATAATGGTGTCCATTTCAAGCCTAGTTAAACACGTTGTAACTTAACCCAACGCAGGGTGATTTGGAAGAATTTCTTGCTTAGCAAGATACACTGCCGCCAGCAGCTTCCCTATTATTGTCTCGGAAAAGCAGGTGATTTTCCATCTGGAGGAAAACAAAAAAAAAAACAACAACTTGAAAGCGGAATAAAGGAGACATCCTTCACTTGAGATGGGAAAGAGAGAAGATTATAGCTGGTGTGTTGATCAGTCAGTAGCACCTCATTGCTATGGCTGGTAAATTCAAGAGTGGGTGTATCTATGTGTGGGAAGGCATAAAAAAACACACAACAAAATGTAGAACACCATGGGAGGAACCACACAAATGAGATGTCAGTAAAACAGTATTAAAGTAAGTAAGTATTCCAAAACCCATGTGATTCCCAGAATGCTTTTGGTTGGGTTGTGGACAGGGACATGGCCGTATTTCCTTTAGAAACACGAAAACACGCAAGGATTGCAGCAGCAAGCAGCTAAAAACAGTCAAATGTCAAGTGTCAAGAAAATGCAAACAAAAAAAAAATTGATCTGTGTGTGTGTGTGTGTGTGTGTGTGTGTGTGTGTGTGTGTGTTCTTGTGGTCGTCACATGCATGATTGCCTGCTTACCAGTCTACTACAGATACCTGAGCCAAACAATCCAGTCAAGAGAAGAGCGGTTTACTCCTTGTGGATTTTACTGAAGGAGGGATTGGAGTGCAGACATTCTATTCATCTAGGTTCAACTGGGGCTTCTCTCATTTCAAGATGGTTCAGGAAACCTCCCAGCATGCACTTCACAACCACCAGGTCTATCTTTGAGAAGTATGGCCTGTAGAGATGAAGTGGTGAGCATGAGGTCAAAGTTTTAGATAGCAAAAATGTCTCTCTTTCTTTGAAATGTAGGTTTACGGTTCTTTTGCATGATACAAATTATGGAAATACCTCTCTATTTATCAGAAAGGTCTTCTTTATATACTGTTCTTAGGTCCACTCCTCCTAACATTCCGGGGTGTCTATAGCTGGTCAAACCTATCTTTATTTGGTCAAGACAACTCACTAATAACTCCTCTCAACCTCTGGTCCGGGTTCAAGGCCTTTTTTTATCCAACAGACAATATACTAAAAACTGTCTTTTTCCCAGCGTGCCCCTCGCTTCTGCTCTGACGTCACTTCCAAATCCATTGTTGCCAAGCAACGAGACCAAGCCACATCTGGCAGCATAACGTCCTAATTGACTTCCTGGAAAGTGTTAGTCTGTGTGACAAAAGTTTGTCTCAGTATCCTGGAAAATAATTTACACTGAATTCTTCAGTTTTATGAAGTCAATGTTTTTTGTATTATTTTTGATGTTTATGCATGGCTCTGAGATCTGTAAACATATATACAGGTAATGAGGTTTCTATGAATTTGAGGTGTTTTGCAGGCCAATGCAGGCATAACTGTATGCATGGCATGATAATAATGAATGGCATTCATTCATTTAATCATTGTAAATCAATATCAAAGCTGCATTAAATGAATTTTGACCAATAGTGGACTGAACAATTTTAACAATAAGAAAACAATAGGCCTAATGCTATAACAGCTTTACATTGTTGCACTGTTTCGTTTTAACCTCCTTCTCTCTGTGGCAGAATGTCTGAATAAGTAACCAAACAGCACAATTATACAGTTATTGCCAATCAGCGAGAAATCGATCACAAAACTCATTCTATTTCCCATTGTTGTTGAAAATAGACAATTCAACAGTTAATGTCGTTCCGTGACAGTACAATTTTCATAAACAGCTCCGGGCTTCACTGCTTTGCTGCATGATTTAACACCCTCTCTTGGAAGCGGGAGCAAGAAAGACTTCAACTTAATGGCACGTAGGAGTAGTGCAGCACTTACCCTAAAACAGCGTGTTACAACGCTGTATGGTTTCATGTTTCATTTGTCATTTCTGTGCCACTTTATATATCTTATAAATCAAATAATAGCTGTTAATGATATATAGATTTGAAATCGATTACAATCTTTTTAGGGACCCAGATTCAACTAAAATATGTAAACTGCACATACAACATTAACCGCAATGGAATCAACTTCAATATATTATATAGTTTTATATGTTATATTATTTGCTAAAACTATCAATCTGATCTTTTATTTGATCGACACTTTTATAGAATAAAATTTATTTTATTGTCCTGGTGTTGTTGTATTGTGAATGAAGGAATGAATGGAGTAAGTATTGAAGACAGAACAGAATACTGTAGTGTGACAAGATGGAGGTTTGCAGTTTGCATAGCCTTACTAGGAAAGAGTAATCCACTCTGATCTAATTTATAGAACAGATACATAAGTACAAACTGTAGGAACTTTCAGAATTCAGTGCACAGTATGTGTGATCATCTAAGTTATGTCTCTTTCAGCTGTTCATTCTTTGTGATCAGAAAGCAGCAGGGATGAATCGGAGGCCTGTGGAAGGCTGTTGGAAGGCTGCATCTGTGATACTGTTTCTGTCATCCACAGCCACAGAGAAGGAGCAGGAACAGGGCTGTGAATAAGACAGAATCGTAAAGGAGACAGACACGGAGAATAATTCACTTGCACTGTTGATAAAAGGCACCGGAGTAATGAGCATGAGGCAAAGAGAATGCTAGAGAGGGAGGCAAATGAGAGGCTCAGAAAGAGGGCAACATATTCTCTTTCCATTGAAGGGCCGGCCCTCGTGGTAACAATGTAAAAAACTGTTGTTATGACAAGTTCCCTCTTCCATGCAGCCTCCTCTTTCCTTTCTTTTCTCTATTCCTTTTACTGTCGCTATATATCTCTTTCACTGCCCTGTGCCTGCACAGCCTGGAGGTCAGAAACAGGTAGAAACAGAAAGAAAAGGCAAATTCTAAAGAAGACTATCAAACACTGAGATGGAGCTGATTTGCTGGCTTGTGTCTCTTGGGAACCAGTTAGGGTTCCTGTGTGTCTCCACCGCTGCTGGATAATGAAGTCTGATGGTCTGGGAGAGAGAGATGGCCAGGAACCTTGGTCAGAGAGGCTACAGAGTGACCCTACACATGTCTCACTTATGCAATCGATGTCATCAAGCGTTGACCCGCACCAGGTCGGCCCGCCTGGCCTGACTCTGAGGGGAAGATTAAAGAAAAGAGAAGTTCATCAGGTAGGACGAAGTGGAGCCAGCCATGTGACATCGACTGAGAGCGTCTTCCAACCCACGTTGTTGTCCAGTGAGTTTAATTTGACTGGTTTGTTACCTTTTTGGTACATTTAGTTTGGGAGTCATACTTCACTTTGAGTAGCCACCTTTGATTCTCTTAACACAAAATTTTAGTTCATTCAAACTAAACTAAAAGACTAAAGTACCAAAGAGATTGAAATTTCAACCCCAACTGATTGAACTGGAAGAAAAGCTAAACAATTAATGAAATACTAATAATTTTGTGGAGAACATACATTTTTTACCAGATTTTATGGATGCTTATAGAACAGTTGTAGTTTAACATTTGAAACATGTATAATATTAATAACAGTAATAGCATAATACAAATATAGAATACAATCATCACAGTTTATTTATGTTAAATTGTATTGCATTTATTTTATTGATTTATGTTTTGAGGTTTGAAATGTAAATCCTTGGACCCCAGCAAAAATAGATATCACTGTAGTGGGGATTAACAGGATCCAGGATATAGGATAAATAAATGAATCTCAGAGAGTGATTAAACCTCTGGGGACCCATTCATCCATGTTCTACACCTGTTTATTTCTCACTAGGGTCACAGAGGTCAAGCCCAGTGTACTTCAGGTGAGAGGCAGTTATACAGCCCAGAAAGGTCGTCAGCCTACTGTGGGGCACACACCATTTAACTAATTAAATTTAACATCTAGGGACCATCAAATATTTGTACAAAACACTGCAATCATTCCAATAGTTACTGAGGGAGTTCAGTCTTGATTAACGCATTGGACCAAGCATCTGACGACCCAACATTGATACATGCTGCGGCGTGGGTCAAAACACAATCACCTTATAGGTCTTAATGACCCATAAGGGCTACAATGACAGAGACAGCAACTGTCTTTCATTCAGTCATGTCCACATTTGTTTCCCTTCCACACACACACACACACACACACTGCCAGGAATTATAAAGAGCAAAATACAAACTTTGCCAACACTGTCACAGTCACGTCTTTCTATCCACAGCCGATCGTTTAAAAAGATGACATTTACTGACCTCAAATTGGAGGTCAGATCCTCGAACCTGTTTTCGATTTTTTAGAACTTGACTGTCCATATATGTGAGTGCTGCATGTACTTCTGTTTGTGCAGTATGAGTGTACAAATGAGGCGGCCGGCAGAACCATCAATCCTGGCAGCATAGCCAGCATTAAATAGCTCATTAGCTGTTGGCCATAATCCTGTTGTACACTCGCTGCTTTGCCAGTTAACAAAAAAAAACAGGCTCTTTAGAAATTGCAGCAGTTTAATCACCTTCCCCTCCTTTGTACTTCTCACCTACACTCACTGACAGCCTGGTCGAACACAAAGGGAAGATTTTGACATCTTTAAGAGTTTAGACATCACCACCATGAGTTAAGTTGTACTCTGTCTCGATAAGACTGCTAAATCAGGTCTGGCAATAATCAGTGGGATAATCCTGAGAACGATGACAAATGAGCCTTACAGTACAAGGTGTCTCTCTCCTTATTTCTATTTGTTGCGCTACCTGATGTGTTTTTTTCACATTAACAGCAATAAATGCCACTATGTGAAGCCACTGAGACCTTCAAGAGCTTTTTTCTTTCATAACCTTCTCTCTTTTTGTATTTTTTCTCATCATGTCCTTTTATTATTTACTCATTTTTGCAGCTGGATGTTTTGTTGTATGAATATGGTATATTTGAAGAGGGCATCTAAGGTGATTCTACTACAACTTTCCGACATCATTGAGTGATACAAGCTAAGACAGGTAAAGGTACATTCATATAATCCAAAAGTAATTAATTACTGTTGTCTTAAAGGTCTTCACAGTTCTATTTTGGGAAACTAAAACAATGTCCTTCAATCAGGCAAGGAGAAACTTCTAAAAAAGGCCTAAAGAATAAGGACGCAAGAGTACAGTTTTTGTAGCTCAGTTAGCAGAGTGGGTCGGCCATTAATCAAAAGGATGTCGGGGTGATCTTCATGCTCTATTGTCCGCATAATGAAGCATCCTCAAGCAAGACAACCCTAAATTGCTCCAAATACATGTGTAATAGAAAACATGTTCAGTACCAGTCCAAAATTTGGATACGCTTTCTCATTGCAAGTGAATGTAAATGTGTCCAAATTTACATACTTTAAATAATCTTTAATTAATCTCAATGGATTGAGGATGGCGCTAGACGATTTAACTCACTTTTACAGACTATCTGCAAAGTCAGTCAGTCAGTCATTTTCTATACCTGCTTATTCCTCATTAGGGTCGCAGGGGTCTGCTGGAGCCTATCCCAGCGCGTTACGGCGAGAGGCAGGGATACACCCCAGATGGTCGCCAGCCAATCGTGGGGCACACACACCATTCACTCACACACTCACACCTACGGGCAATTTAGAGTTGCCAATTAACCTGAGCATGTTTTTGGACTGTGGGAGGAAGCCGGAGTACCCGGTGAAAACCCACGCAGACACGGGGAGAACATGCAAACTCCACACAGAAAGGTCCCAGACCCAGGCCCAAGGAGGTCTTGAACCTGCGACCTTCTTGCTGTGAGGCAACAGCACTACCCACTGCTCCACCGTGCCGCCCTATCTGCAAAGTTTAATGGTCAATTCAGAATTCTTTGGAGCTTATTCCCTCAATTTCTGGACCTTCAGTAAAATGCATACCAAAATGACAATTTACAAAAACAGACAACAAAAAAACCCAAAACTAAATCTTAGCCAAAGCTATGAAATATAATACCCCCCCCACACACACACACACATACATACACACACACAAACACACACACTATATATCTATGTAAGCCACATGATTAAATGCACAACAAAAATAATAATAAGTAAATAAACGAGAGAGAATAAGCAATTTAATTTCGAATTAATATACTCTGGTATTTCACACACTAAAAAAAAAAAAACGTATCAAGGGACAATAAATACGAGGAAACAGTTTACTTCAGCCAATCAGCAACCTGCTGACGCCAGTAAGCCCCGCCCACCTGCTGGGGAGTAGTGCACGCGCTTTTCGATGCAGAAACGCAGAGACTTAGACTATGGCGCTGTGTTGATAACATAGAAGCGGACGAACTAACACATGAAAAACGAAGACAGGCAGGTGTTAAAAGTCAAACAGAGCTCACCTTTCAGTCGTCAGTTAAAAGAGAACACAAGTGGGTTAAATTAGCTCTGTCGCTGTTGTTTATCCGTTAGCTCCGACTGCTACAACTGCTCCGAGTCTAAGAAGCGAGGTAATGCATGCATCTAATGAATGATGTGTTTGAGTTCAAACAACAATGAAAGATAACTTATCAGCTGAGACTTTAAGAGAAGGAAACACACGTTGAAAACATTGTGGTTTGTTTAATAAACAGGTGGCTTTACTGGAGCCGTTGTGTGCACGTGCCCAGCCCGCTCAGAATCCTGTGGGCAAGGTAATTGCCTTTTCATGATATAAGATTTAATTTAGTAATTAGTTGCGCTGTGCTGAATTAGTGTTGTTGTTAAAGTTGTTGTTTTTTCTTGGACCTTCCAGTGATGTAGTTCTCACCTGGATGGAAGTATTCAAAGGTTCCTGTGGTCACTGGACAGGTCCTGCTGCATTCTGCATGGTGGTAAGTCCAGTATCTGCAGACATCCTCATATTCATTCCAAAGGTACATTATCCCCTTCCAAAAATCCCCACACACACTTTTTCAAAGATTTTGCACTTGATTCAGCTTACTGTCCTTGTATACATAGTAACGTCTCTCAAAAAACGCTAAGCCGTTGGCAGGTTTAGCTGCCTCTTTATTCCACACACAAAATAACAAACATCTGTAAAAAGTTTACGAGCGCTACAAAAATATAATTCTTTTAAACTGGTTCTTAACTGGTCATAATTGGGAGCTGAAGTAAGTGAAGATTTGATGATGGTGACTGTGTGATCTGTCATTTCATTGAAAGGGGGGAAAATCAGCAAGATGCAGAAACATTAACCTGTGGTGTGGTCCTTTAAAGTGAGGGAAACCTGTCATGTTTTTTCACACACTGCAGCATCGCACATTACCTCAGGTAAAATCCATATTTGGCAAGTTGCCGTTTTGTATCCCTGACTAGGAAAGTGAAATGATAAAACTTTCATGAATAAATATAATCGCATTTCATTGGATGGAATTCAGAAACAGAGCTCTGTGGTCAACCAGTTTACAGAGCAGAGAAGAATGACGAGATTCACTGAAAAGTGACTCAATTCATTTAACACGGTTGAAGCCTCAGAATATCGCTAGATTAATCTATTGTCTCTTAATGACATGGCATGGAGAAAAAAAGTACAAATCCTTCCAGAAAATAAAAATGTCATGGAACAGTTAGTTTTCTACATTTTTCTAAAAGTGAAACTAATAATTTCTAGATCAACACATCTGTGATGAAAATACTGATATACTCATTTGTCTGCTTTGTGTGAGACTTAATGCATTAAAAAAATGTTTTTTATGAGCTGGAAGCAAAATTCATGCAAAGTTAAACAAATGAATTAAAAAAATGTTTTGCATGTAATGAATCTGTAATCTGTGAAAGTTTCATTTGGGAGAGGATTTGTTAATGTAACAATACCATTAAAAGTTCATGGTTTTGTGTCAAGGGGGCAGGGTTCACATGCTCCCATGTCATAAATTTTTATTCACCTGAATTTTTATACGAAGAAAAAAAAAGAACTACTTAACGTCACATCAACTCATCTCCCTATTAGATTCCAGCCACACATTGGAAGAGCTTGTAATTATGAAAATGGTTAAGCAATGAGTGGCATGAGGGAACATCAGCAGTGATTTAACATGCAAAATGAATAAAAGCAACATAGAAGAATGTCTATTAGAAAGCGTTGAGCTCACCTTGTTTTCCCACATGAGTAATAAAGCCCCCTGCCAACCACCACCTGTCTCATTTCCCTAATACCAATAGTCGGGGGTTATCTGTGACTTAAAAGGCTGCCTATTACCATCAGTTAGCATTGAGAGGCAATGGGCATCTCCTGCATGGTTGCCTTTGTCCTCTTTTACTAGATATATATAGAAACACATATTTACCATCTAAAAAGGCAAGATGACGTTGAAGTGTTGTTCATGACTGTCGACACTGCTCCTCACTTCTAAAGGTCAACAATTAGAGCTTAGTGTCTTTGTAATCTCTGGAGGTGAAACATGGATGTCATGACAGAAAATACTCTTTTCAGGATGGCAAGAAGCTAACACACAAATACCATGATGATATAATTGATTGATTACCACCGTTGTGGTAATCGCTTATTGGCAAAAGTGCCTAGAGCTGCAGTGTATTTTGGTACAATATAATTAGTGGCTTCCTGGCATAAATGCATTACACTAGACTAATGTGTGTGTATGTCTTTGTGTATAATGTGTTCAAAATTCAATCAATCAACCTTACAATTGGTTAGTGCATTACTGGACCCCCAAGGAATTTGTCAGGTGACACGCGTAAGAGTTATTATGCTTTTAATAAACAAGCTAACAGCGTGGAGTGATGTGCTGGTGATGTACTGGGAGTTGGGAAATGCCCCGTTTTTGGCATCCAAGTCACACACATGGGGCCCTATTCTGACTATACTAATGCATGGCCTTAGAGCAATTGTGCTTTAAAGGTGTAATCCAAGTGTCTTTGGTAGTTGGAGTGCAAAGCTAACCAAAGATCATGGCCTAAACTGAGAGTGCAGTGCGCAGAGGGGTTGTCCCAAACCATTCGTAGGTGTGTTTTAGATGTAACATCAACTCAACCAATCAACCATTTATCTGCTTGACTTGACCTAAGAATAATCTCTCTCTCTCTCGTTGGGAACGTAGAGGGTTTACATGGAGCGCCGTACATCACCGGTAAGAGAGACAGAACTTTCTGGCAAAGAGTTGGAGGAAAGCGTTGTTTAAACGCTGCAGTTAATGAGGTGTTAGTTGTCTGGTGTGCCAGAGCTCCACCGCAGTGCCCCAAGTCTACCTGTAAGCACAAGGAAGGGAGGGGCAAACACCAGGAGCACAACAGACAGCAAAGACACACAGGAGAAAAAATTCAGCTGAGGCTGTGACATTACGACCTGTCAATCAAATGCTGCAACCCCATTTCAAAATGTTGGATTAGAGAAATGTTTTTCTCTCTCTCAGAGAGGAAAAAGATAGCCGTGTTGCCACCATATTAAATTGAAAGCTGTGATAAATAGCATTTTGTTTGTTAAAAATATTTTGTGAATTTAAGATATGATTCTCTTGTGATATTTCAATACCAGTTCTGAACAAAACTTTTTTTTAGTGGGTACTGCACCTCCATAATTCAAGCCTTCCAAATGATTACTCTGACATACTTAACCACAAAGCAAGCAATTAAAAATACAATTAAAGTTTCAAATTGAAGCAACAACTACAAATTTCTGATATGGCAATCTGGACTGTGTGTGTGTTTGAAGGAGAATGGGAAGAAGGGAGAGAGAAGAGTGCATTTAGCCTTGCTTACTTAATTTGAAGATGAAATCAATGTTACCATCTTTCTTGACGATAATAACACATTTTATTAAAAAGTGCCTTTCAGAATATCCAAGGATAGGGGAGGTATAAAAACAGCTAAAAAGTAGCTAAAAAGACCTTTTTACTGACTCCGTGGTCAACAACTGAAAAGGACAACAACCGATTTCAGCAGTTTTGTTTCCTCGGGAACAGCCTGTTCAAGGTAATTTTCAACCAAGAAAGCCAGCAGAGGAGACGATTTGTCCTTCAATGTCTGAAACATATAATCCACCGATGTTGACCTTTAGCTTGACAAAGTGGAAGCTCTCGCCATATTTATTGAGGCTCTCTGTTTTGTGTCATCAATGTGGACTGAGGGTTCAATAAATGTTTTACAGTCAACTCTAGCTGGATAATCAAGTTCTCCCAAGATTTAGAATCTTTCCTATATTTATACATTGTTTGCAAGAATGCAGCAAAACAGCCTTTGTTTCTTCTTAGAACAGCTGCTTGCTGCACATGTCTGTTCACTAACTTCATGGTTTTAAAGCTCAGTCAGGTCGTTATGTACTTGAAATTATGGTAAATAAACAAAATAATAACCAAAGCATAGAGCACAATTGGCAGCCCTATCGATATTCCATGCAATTTTTTTTCTTTTATGAAGTAGGTATAATGTGTATTGATGTATCCACTACTACTCCTGCACATCTCGCATTCAAAGGTAATTGAATCAATTTGCTATACAGTGCTAAAATATAGCCTATACTAGTTTTCAGTGTACCACATTCTTGGCTATATTATGTATTTAATATGTTTATTATTATATTTATATAGTTTTTAAAATTGAGATAGTGTTTAAAAGATCGAAATAATGGAGTAAGCGTCTTTTATTATTAGGCAGGGCCTAAATACTCTACTCCCCTCGTCTCTATGAATGGATTTGTATCCAGAACAGATTACAGGCACAAAGAATCACTCAGCGAACAAAACATAAACAGGAAAACATTTATATTAGAGATGGGACATCGAGGCGTAAATGACCGACTTCATCAAGAAGAAAAGTCCCAGGACTATAGACCACTACTAGTGGTTAAAGATAAAGGGTTAGAAAATGTGCAACAGACAGTGACAAAAAGTCATTTACATAAAATAAATGTTGTTTTTGGAGCAAACATTGTTAGGTGATTAATTGCGATTAATTACAAAACCTGTACTTACATTTTGTAGTCCCACCCTTGATTTATGTTTTTTTTTTTAAATCGTTAATAATTTTATTTATTTGCAGATTAATTTTGATTAGTAGTCAAACATATTGGAAGCTTAGAAATTTTGAAAGGGCGGTAAATTGGTCAGCAAATGGAACATGTGATCAAAGGAATGAAACTAAACCTAAACTTCAGAGGGGTCTTCAACAAAAGTCAATGTCGCGCCAGCACCACGGACAGCTCCACCTGCAGCACTGCTTGACATTAGTTAAATTGCAGCACAGAGCTGGGGCAGAAGCTCTTTACCCTCGCTGAGCATGTTCCACACACTGCTTTGAGGCCTCCCTCACAGCGTTTTATGTAGCACTGCCTCCTATGAGCATGTGACGGCTGCTGTGGCATGGACATGGATGGACATTTGCTGTACAAGATATGGGCATTTCAGGCCATCTCCTACTTGCACCCTCTACTGTTTAGAGATGTGCCATCTGGTCTAGCACATCAACCCCGACCTATAATGATAGAATTTAACACTAGCTGAGTACATTTGTAGTAATCATTATAATAATCATAATATAGCACTTTTAATGGACTATATAAATGCAGACAAAAGTGCTTTGTGATGTTAGTGTAAGTTCAAGCAGGTAAACTATGTAGGCTCTAAGGCTCTTCATTCAAACATTAGATCTTGGTTGCATTATAAAAGACAATGGTCTGTTTTTTTCCCTGTCACTCACAATGTGTAAGCTTCTTTCTGCTCTTTCCCTGGTACGTGGTGAACGTGGCTCCCTCGTTCCTCAGCACCTTGGTGGAGAGCAGCCTTCCTCTCTCCTGCATGGAAGCAGGATTCTCTCTGCGAGTCTTGTTGATGGCAATGTTATAATTCCATATTTTGTTAGGTCTAAGTGAGTGTAATGTTGTTTGCTCATTGTTCAGGCATCAATATCTGAGCGATTATTAGATTGTTCAAAATAGCATGTAGCTTTTCTGAAGTTTGGCCTATAGCTAGATAATTATTGAATGATAAAAGCAAATAAACAAAATGAACAACCAACTTTACATGAATGGATGGGGCCGCTAGCATTGACTTTTTTTTTTTTTTTGCCGGGCGGGGTTCAATACTTCCTTTGTCTTCTCTCCATCTTCCTATCATCTAATTTAATTTGTAGTGTTTAGCTAACTGATTTTTTTTGTCTGTCTCCCTGTCTCTTTCTGTCTATCTTTCTCTCTGTTTTTCACCATCTAGCTCTTTTTCTGTCTCTCATTGTCTGTCTCTCACTGTCCACTTAGATGAAGTCAATAATAAACAGAAAAAAATCATATGCAGGTAAAGGAAGCCCAGATATATGTGAAAAATGCAAGATTTAAAGTAGCAGTCTCCTTAACTGTTTGTGTGTTAGGAGGTATTAATGCGCATTAATTTTATGTATTTTTCTTTAGCAACTACAAGATCTCAGAAAATGTAAAAAAAAAAACACTAACACACAAAATGTATTTAGGAAAAGTAATGGACTTCAAGGTTTGTAGATTTTATTTAAACAGATATTTGCATTATAAAGCCCAAATGGTCTGGCAGCTCATGGCTTTCACAGAGCACTTTCACACAATCACACATCACGTCATGAAGAAAAAGAAGCAAATAGTAGCTTTAGAAAGACAGCGATTGAACGCCATAGGTAATGTCTTGTTTTTATAGCCTCGTTTTATTCGGTGAAACCTATAGTAAGGTATGCCTTCTCAATACTCTCAATTCTCTGTGGCTTCTAAGTGAGTTGCAGTCAACATACTGCCATTCAAGCATTCATTCGCAACATGGTGGGATCATAGCAATTGATATGTTTTCCACCTCAAACATCCAAACACATCTCACAATAAGACCAAAGAATTGTAATGCCGGTGTTTTGCACCGTTTCTGCAAAATGCAGCCTGTCCCTTTCACCCGTGTAGCTCGTGTACAAAGACACAAACACACCGCTGCTGCCCTGCAGGGATGGGCTGGGGAGTTGTGAAGTGTCTGCCTATTTACCTTTGCTGGAACAAAGCAGGGTAAGCAATGTTCCGCGATCACTCTGGTGGTAGTTTTCTGCTCCTTTTGTTGAGAAAATACTGCGTGTGCGCTCTCTGGAGTGGGCGACTCATTATTGTGGCTGGGTTATGTTGTGAAATGTTTGGTAGTCGAGCTATCAGCTGAAGTGCTAATATCTGCACAGTGTTTCTAGTCAGATGTCTCCCTCTGATTGTTGTGCTGGATGTAGAGGAGGGACTTATATTTATATATTTATATAATATTTGTTACAACAGATCACACTAAAAATGACTAAAACATGTAAATGGCTTTGCAAATGATACAAACAGTCTCTTTAACATTAACTGAATAGTTTAATCTCTGCAAATAGCAGTGTCTACCCTGACTGCTGTTCACTGAAGGAAAGGGTGGCTTTTTTTTCTTTTATTATTGTAACTCCCACTCAACATTGTTATTCTATACTATGCAGGTGCAAGATATCACCACCAGGGCCATTTACGGCAATGTTACCAGTCAGTCAGTCAGTCATTTTCTATACCTGCTTATTCCTCATTAGGGTCGCAGGGGTCTGCTGGAGCCTATCCCAGCGCGTTACGGCGAGAGGCAGGGATACACCCCAGATGGTCGCCAGCCAATCGTGGGGCACACACACCATTTACTCACACACTCACACCTACGGGCAATTTAGAGTTGCCAATTAACCTGAGCATGTTTTTTGGACTGTGGGAGGAAGCCGGAGTACCCGGTGAAAACCCACGCAGACACGGGGAGAACATGCAAACTCCACACAGAAAGGTCCCAGACCCAGGACCAAGGAGGTCTTGAACCTGCGACCTTCTTGCTGTGAGGCAACAGCGCTACCCACTGCTCCACCATGTCGCCCCTGCAATGTTACCAAAAAACAGAAAATTCAAAGCAAAACAGTAATACTTTGAAGAAAATCCGCCCAGAACTTTTTGAGTTATCATGCTAAAACGCAGATTAATGAATAATGTTAATTAAATAAAATCTGCACGTGCCTCACTCCATTTTCACTTTTTTTTAATGAACTTAGCTAATCATAACCATAATGTAACATAAAAAACTAACACAATGATGTTGACAGCTGCTTTCTCTAGTCATTAAATCGTTCCTGGGAGTTTGACATTACGGGGCAGCACCTTGCTGTGATTCTGTGCTGGACATTTGCACATATTTGATCTTTGATGGTCTTTAGAGGAAATGGGTAAGGGTGAGAGGGCTTTTTTTTTAACCAACCTTCCCATTATATGATCAGCTGTGTTCTTAGTGGAGGGGTCATGAATTATACAACTTAATAAGCATCTTACAGGGGTGTAGTTCGATTCCAGAGTTCGTCCAGAGACAGACAGAGCAAGACGGAACAGGTTTGAGAATAAGTAAAGACAATCAACCATCATGTCCTCTCTACAATTTGAGGATTACTAAGACCGAGCCAACTGTACAACCCATCCTTTTTCTTTCACTCTCTCTTTTGAATCCATTAACAGTCATACTCCTGAACAATTCTGTACAACAATTTGTAAGATTCAGTAGTGACTTCCATCCTTTATTTTGATAGTCCATGAAGCCTGTAAAACATGCCGTGTCTTAAATGGACATATTTTAAATGGACTCTTCCTCCATACTCCAATCACACGTTGGATATTGCCAGCCCTCGCTGAAATGAGGCCATTACCACCCAGTTGCAATCATCTATCCACCCCAGATACTGAACTTTCCCCATCTCAGTTCTTGTCTTAATCTTGGCATCCCTTTTGTTTTGGTATTAACTTCTTTTTCTGTAAGTGGTATTAGTTTTTTTTTTTTTATTTGCCTGCTTGGGGAAGCAGAATAATCTGTAAACATGCACAATCATTTTAGTAAACACATAATATGTCATTTTCTGCTGCTAGAGGTCTCTCAATTAAAAGAATAAAAGAAGACAGAGTTGGTGTTGTCATGAATGAGCAGAGCTGTAGCAGAGTTTGTGCAAACATTAGCTCAGATGTTCCGGATTTTTTTTTTGTGGTATAGACGCCTTTATTATACAGTAGCCAGGCAGGAGGTAATGGAAGGGGAAGAGCTTGGAACAAGGGAGCTCCCTGGTTGGTTATTTTAAAGCAAAGCTCAGTATGTGGCAAACCACATGCATGTGTCTACCCCTAAGGAATCACTTGATGACAGCTTGACTGACGCATATGAGACTGACGTATTAAAAGTTAACTAGGTTTGTTGGGAACATTTGGGCTAGTGAAAGTACACAACTCAACAGGATATTTTACACAGCCCTATAATTATAAGATATTTGAATCCATAAAAATTGCATATTGGGCCTTTAAATGCTTATGGCAACATGTTAGGAAACCGTTGGCTTCTGACACTTCTAGTACAGAATAAGTCATTTTTTGAAGCAAATGCCAAGACACATCATTATATGCGTGTATGTATAATTGGCTAATGATCAGATTCTGATGGTGTATTCATTGTCCTTTTAGGTCAGTTTTAGCCTCCACCAACTCCTGTGGGAAGGGATGTTTTTTTACTTTTTTTTGCTGAAAACAGCAAAGTTGCAGGTTATAAACCAAACCGACGAGCTGAAGATGTTAAACTCTGTAGAACTGACGCGAACTGCAGAGTTGGTTCATTATCGTGCTGTAACTCTACAGTTGCTACTCAACACTGAGTTTATGACATTTCATATGCTTTCTCTGGAGCTTATCCAGAGGCTCTCTGGATTATGGATAAGAAACTTCTCCGCCAGTTGTCTGTCCCAGGTAATAAAGCATGAGTCCAAGCTGAAAAGTGTAATATTCTTAACACTGCCACATCAGGATTACCACACCCACTGCCACAGTGTGGTCCAGTGCCACGAAGCGTAGTTTAGACGGGGTGAACACGCACTGCTGCGACATTGTCGTTTCACTTCACTGCTGGGAAAGTGGAGACGTGAGTTAAACATCTTAGAAGTCAGACACAATCAAATACAATATCTAGAGAGCAGACTTGGAACTGAGCTCTGCTGCGTTGCCACTTAGAGCAGTAAAGTGCCTCTCTCCCTGAGATTTTTTTCATTATTTATTCTTTCGCTTTCTTTTCATTTCACACTGTCTTTCTCAACCACAGGCAAATTTTTATACATTTTCACCACTTATAAGAAGTTCCTTTCTATCCAGCTCCCTCCTAATCCTGTGACTTTCACTATAGCCGTCAACCTCTACTTGAATTTGATTTACGATATAAGCTCCCTGCTCTGTCTTGGGCTGTGGTCCTACATTATTTTGTCATATCCTGTCACAAAGAGAGGCCAGACTAGAGGCACGGCGCACGATCAATGTTCAACATCATTCTTCTCCTGATATATTTTTCTCTGAGGAGCAAGGTTGCCGTTATAAACTGTTTGTGCAAGAGTGATTTTTCCTCTGCCTGTTGACTCACTTAATGCACCTAGTATAACAATGCCAGGACGGGCTGCAAGAGAATGACACAGCTATCCATTTTTTTCTAGAGAGCCCTTCGAGAAGTTTTCTAGTCAATATGCTTGACAGAGAGTGATGGAAGCCATTGTGACTCTCTCAGGGCCGGCTCTATGCTTTGTGTGTGTGTGTGTGTGTGTGTGTGTGTGTGTGTGAGAGTGCAAATAAGCATTCCTTGGTTCTCCATCGATCAAGAACCAGGAGACCTTATAATACAAAGGATGTGCATCAGAGCTGTAATTTTCATCTTAGGGGTAAGGCAACTTGTTGTCAAAACACAAAAAAGACCAAATGCCAGCAAGACTGTCCTTAAGAACAATGATTGCAAATCATTATTTTTTATTTAACAAAAGGGTTACTGATGAGTTTATTTTTTTATACATAGTATAACTTAGTTACTATCTCCGTGCATTCTTAATGATTGAGATATGCTGCTCCAGCAGAGCAGTAGTGACAGGAAACACTAAAATGATTCTGATAAACTGTAGCCGGTTCGGCAAGGTGCTTCCCTTCTCCATCAGGTCCTTGACTATAGTGGGATAAGAGCGTGATGGTGCATTATGTCAGTTTTGACTTTAAACCACTCCCCGCCTCTCTCAGCTATAATGTAGCCCTTTTCTGTTGAAAAAGAGGCTCAGAGCGCTTGCCAAAGTGATCTCGCCAACAACTCACCCAAGACCTTTTTCTTCTGTTGTCAATTTCAAGGGATCAAACATCTCTGCAGCATCAGTGGAGTAAGGGGGGGGAAATCTCCCTCCAATTCCTGTAATGATGTTCAGTCTTTCCTGTAGTGATAGAAAGCCTCTGCTCTTACGTTGGAGTTTCTGATCTGTGATCTTAGGTGGTGATGGTGAAGGATTTTTGTACCGGAGTGGAGATAGAGATCTATCTATATTTTTCCCAATGGGATGTTATTTTTTTTGATACTATATTACAGGGTTCCCACGGGTGCTTGAATTCCTTGAAAATGCTTGAATTTCAATTCAGTGCTTTCAAGGTTGTGAAAATGCTTGGATTTTTTGTGAAGTGCTTGAAAGTGCTTGAATTTTTTGTGATGTCTATCTCAATAAACCAAGAGAAAACAAAAATGTTTCCTAAGCGGCTACGCGCTTGATCCGATACCTTTACATGCAGTGAAAATAAATAACTTGTCTGCTGATAAATACAATACTTTAACCCCCTTCAGGCATTTGTCACTGTTATTGCGCTGTTCACAAACTGAGAATACAAGCCAATTCACAGTTAAAAATCCAAACATTCAATCTACCACCATATGAAATAATGCTAACTAGACCCATACTATTATGCCATACAGTGGCGCCGCTGCACTTCTCATGACCATCATGGCAAACACAACGAGTAGGCTACCTATTTAAAGGTGCTTGAAAAGTGAAAAACTGGTGCTTGAAGGTGCTTGAAAAGTGCTTGAATTTGTTCATGGAAAAGGTGTGGGAACCCTGTATATTAGCAATTCAGCACTCCAGTTGGCACTGGGATGCCTCCATTACGTTATAGTCTAATGTATCGCCAGAACAAATGTCAGCCGGCCCTTGACCTAAGCTTTGTCTCTGGCCCATTGGTTATTTTATTTTTTTTAACGAACAGAGGGATGGACGAATCATATCATCCAACATTTGTATAAGTGTTGGGAAAATTGGCCTTATACATGAACTAGTTTAAAGTTCATTTTGCAATTCCTTTACTACTAGCAGTTGTTTAAAAAGCCATTCTGTACACTGACCTGATGAGAAAATAAAGGTGAGGTACTTTTACTTCCTCCCTAACCTAAACAGTCTTGAATGTTATGTAAATACACTTTTTGAAACCAGCATTCACCAACAACTGTAGCCAGCCAGGTAAAACTCCTCTACAGTACCCTATTGAGAACAAAATGCAGCATGGCTACCTGACGCACACAGAGCCGGTCTTTTGTCTTCCCTGGAAGTGGGTGACAATGCTCCTGTGGCCATCTCACCTTGTCCCCTGGGAACAAGCTACACAAGTGCTGAAGTGCCTCTCTGATGGTTGAAACTCTTGACAAAAATAGAAAGGAGGTATTTATTAAACGTTTTATCATACATTATATTAATACATTTTGTGGAAAGCCTCAGCCTTCTGCTGATACTTTTTGTTTGTGAATGAAATTATTGCAGAAGGCTCAAAAGAGGAAAAACTCAAAGGAAAACCTTATACTCTTGCTAGATATAGGTTTTTAAAAGAGGCACATTTGAATATTAAAAAAAAAGTGTCTGTACAATAGACTTTGCAGACTTCATCAAATCTAAACTAGTTAGAATCATTCTGTCTTATTAAAAAGTTGCCTCTATGGGCTGTTATCATAACTTTTTCTTTTCATAAAATTTGAGAAAGTTATGTACAAGGACTCGTTGGAATTTCTTCCCACATGCATGACAGGCAAAAATGAAATGAACCGGGCACTCCATCTGATCTCAGCATAGATTAGGCATCAGAGAGGCATCAATAATGCTTGGAAGTAAAAAATGAGTTCACTAAATATCATGGCATATCTGCTAATATGATTTATCTGATGTGCAAATTGACATTTTGGCCTGATGGTGGTGCTAAAGGAAAGTTCATGATTCAACAAAAGTAATGAGGTTTATCTTTTTGGAGGCGTTGCCTTCATACGTTGGACATCCTGCACACAACCTAAAACGTGCTGCAAACAAAAACACACAGAAGTAAACCTCACATTTTTATATTATTGTAATATTGTTATATTGTTTTCACTAATGGCAACAAAGTCCCCAGAAAGCATCCTTTAGGTGAAAAACACAATACTTTCATCATTCTTGGCACAGATTTGTGCAGTTTGGCGATGACACTTCTCGTCTTTTCACAGTTGACAGCTCGACTTCTCCATCATCTGCTGTTGCGATCAATCAGCCCCTCACACCCAGGTCCTGGTCTGTGCACATTTGCATTATGGCCTCAAAAACCCCCATCGTCATCTCTTTCGCAGTAAAACTTCAAAAAAATAACCCTGAAATTACATGCATTACATAGCAACAGAAACTACGAGTTTACCTTCTTCTTACCCAGTTCAGTGAGCGTTGTTCTTATCTCTTGTTTGTATGATGGACTTTTGCCTGTGCTTCCAGTGAACATCAGGGCGCAGGAGGAAGGCTCATATTTCTTAAGGGTTTAATGTTGGTCTGTGATGTTTCCAGCAACGTGCTGGATAAATATGCTGCAGGACATTATGGTAATGTGGGTGACCCACAGCTGCACAGAATGCTTGAATGCAGAAATTAACATCTTGTAAGGACTAAAAGGCTGCAATATAAGTAATATCAAATAATTTGCACATGTTTTTGGTTTTGTTTGAACTTCTAAAGGGATGTGTGTTGGATGTCTGTTTTGAGTGTTGTTGGGGGCCAGTTATGCGTCTGTGTATATGTGCTTTGCGAATAGCTCTTTATCATGTTCCCTGCAGATGCGGCCTCGCACCTTTGTGACAAAGCCTTTTCTGTCCTTCTCAGAGCGCAGCCAGTCATAACCCCGGGACTCCACAGTGGTGCCAGTTGTCTTTCTTTTCCTGGCTCCGTCTGCCTCTTGCTCATCGTCTCGGCCCTGCCCTGTCTCCACGCTTTCTTCCCTTTCCTGTCCTGTCTCCTGTTGCCATTTCTCCTCCTCTCTCGTCTCTGTGCCGTGGATTTTCTTTGTCCCCCTCTTGCCTGCTCTTGTCACTTTCGTACAGTTACTTAGGTTGTGTAGCCAGTTAACTAATTATCTAATTCGTGTCTTGAGTATTCATTTTCCACCCACCAAAAAATCCTGATTGATTTCGTTTTACATCCTTTACAATGTTTTCTATCCACTGCTTGTTTAGCATGGCTGGGGAGATAAAAGATTGAAAGTAACATTATTGTTGTGATGATGACAGCTACTGCTGCTAGCATAATGTTGACTAGGTAATGTTATATTTGTTTACATAAATATATCAACTATAAGGAACTGCCACTCTGAGAGAAGGATTAAAAAATTTTAAAAAGTAAAACAAAATTAGGAACGGTCATAACCTGTAAAAGATGAGATCAGGACTTGACTCTCAATTAATCTAATTACACAAACAGGGTGGGGGGGCTTCTGAGGGGTTCAGGGCACTCCTCCAAAAACTCAAGGGGCCGAGAAGGCAGAAAAAAACATGAGGTGACCAGCAAAGCAAAAGCAGCGATGTAAAAAGCTAAAGCTGTGATCTGGGAAGGAACAGAAAAATACAAAAAGGCACCCTAGAATGCTAAGAAGCTGCTTCTGAATCAGGGCTTCACTATGGTGATACCACCATGTGGCTCTCGTCTAGTTTGGGTTTGGAGAAACTAAGTCGATTACCTTGCTCCTACTTTTTGTACATTACCTTTATTACCTGACTAAAACGTCAATATATTTTTATCTCATTCTTTCTATAGGACTTATCATTTAGGTCCTGCTCCATCAATATTGGACGTATAATATAATCCTACTGTTGGATCTTGGTTGGAATTGTCCCAGTTTTCTTTTTCATTTTTGTAATTGCCTTTATTCTCTACATAAAGGCCTACTGCATCCCCAGGGCAACCGTGCTTTGAATTTCCTCACCATTTTTCACAAGTTTTCTCTTCTCTGGATTAGTTTTGTCTTACTGTATTTGAGTTTAGTTCAAAACCATCATGTGTGTACACTCCTAATGGCACTGATATGGCCATACAAATGTCAAGCCTCTCTCTTGAAATGTTCATATATTATGAGTAGGGATGCACCGATGTGAAAATTTCGGCCGATATCGATATCCGATATACATATCGGCAGTCACTGCCGATACCGATATTTGCCGATATCGATATATGTAGAGAAAAAGTTTTCTGTAGTGTCACAAATTAAGTACAGACCAGAAAAAACACTGTACATTTGAAAAGCACAACAGTGCTCTTTATTTAAGGAAGGCTCACTGTAAAACTCACTGTCATGTGGTTAGAGGAAGTACGGCGGAGCGGACCCGATGGAGCTCCGCGAAGGCGGCGACTCCGCCGCGGCCGCTGACGAGAAGGCAGCAGGACGGCGTCCGACACCCCGGAGCAACGCTCTGCGCATTTTTTTGTCTTTTCGGGCAATGCGATGTGACGGAGGAGCCCGCTAGGAGAAACCGCTACAGTTAGTTGGGTCACTGTCTGCGTGTCTCTCGGCGACGCGCTAAGCTAAGCTAAACTAGCTGGTCCTAGCGGCTCCTCCGTCACATCGCATCGCCCGAAAAGACAGCGGCCTCCTCCGCCTCCGCCGCGGCCGCCGACGAGAAGGCGGCAGGACGGCGTCCGACACCCGGAGCAACGTTCCGCGCATTTTTTTTGTCTTTTCGGGCGATGCGATGTGACGGAGGAGCCCGCTAGGACCAGCTAGCTTAGCGCATCGCCGAGAGACACGCAGACAGTGACCCAACCAACTGTAGCAGTTTAACTCTGCCAATTGTTGACATATCGGCCAGAATTTGTTGACATCGGACCGATACCGATATGTTAAAAAACGTGACATATCGGCCGATATATATCGGTTGGCCGATATATCGTGCATCACTAATTATGAGTTTTCCTTATTTCATTTTGGTGACAAATTCTTAGTACGTGAACATATTTTTTAGAAGACACGATTGCAAAATTTGCCATAAGTCACATTTTTTTTTAAATCTAGTCATCATCCAGTTGCAGTCTTTCTAGCTAATATGCTTTTAAATGAATAGGTTATTTAAAGCATTTTGCTGATACTCATTATTGCTGATGCCATTGCAAGATAGATAAGAAAGATAAATGAGTTTGTTAAAGATAACTACACCTTATTATTGGTGAAAATTAAAAACAATCTTTCCAAATGATCTCCTTCACGGCTCTCTGTGGCCACATCATAATCATTAAAATAAACCTTCTCCCTAGAACCAGTTTTCTCTTTTCTCACCTTCATGCATATTCTTTAAAGGTCCATTTAGACAACAGGAGAGGACTGAACCAAGGTCTCAGAGGGTTGTGACCTTTTCAACCACACTAGACCAACAATACCCGCCTCATGCAATAATATAAACTTGCAAAACATGTTTGAGCTGTCGTTGTATGAAAATGTGAATTCCCACAATAACACTTGCCATTGCAAGTTTAAATATACACCAGCCTCAAGCCATACAACTTACAAGATTACCACCAACTGCTACTGATAATAATATTATGCCTCGTCCCCATTCTGGAATCCTAATTTCGCCCCAATTTATTCGTTTCACTTAGTCAGTCAATTTTTACACATTTTTTTTCTCGGAAAACACATTTGTCATTCTAACTTGAAGCACTCTTCCCAAAAGTATAGTGATATGCCGCTATCTCACTGTTCTCCCCACAGAGGGAGGAGTGCAGCAAGATCAGCTGGAGACAAACGATGGTAAAAGTCCATTAGTGGATTCTGCATCTAATTGCCTCTCATTAGCCCCGTCTTTGCACCGAGGTGCCACAACTCGTCATGAAATTAATCTATGATCCCATATTTCAACGAGGTGTTCAGCAGGAAGGGCGGGATGAGGAAGCACGGCGGCCAGGGAGACAAGGTGGATGATAAGTGAAAGAGGTGGGAAGAGGAGGAAATGGAGGACGTGGAGAGGGGCGTCGAGAGGGAGAGGAGGCGAGCAGAGTGTATAAGACTGTAAGGGGTTGGGGGCAGAATAGGAAAGGAGAAAGAGAGCAAAGTAAAAGAACAGCTTCACACACAGATCTTACGCAATTATCTTGCAGTTAAATATTCTCAGGCAATTATTAAACTGTTAAAAGCTACAATATTCAAAGAAAGTGCTCTCACTGCACAATGAGAATAAATCTTCACTTTTCAACATAGAGAACTTCTACATGTTAGAGCAGAACACACTACTCACACAATAAATATGTAATTACCTGTAAAATGGGAATTCTGTTATCAGCAAAAGAATAGCAAAAAAAATAGTTTCTGCAGCTATTATCTTTTAAAACTTCAAAAGCTAGCTGCTGACTCATTTCCAAAGAGGCAGTGGGAATACAGAATGACAGGGTCAGCCGGAGTGAGGATATGCATTGGAACTATTACCTCTCATTATCTCTTACTTTGATAGACATCAGAGGGTGTTGAGGAGACAGGGTGAAGGAAGAAAAGATGGAGAGAGAAAAGAGGTGAGGACGGAATGTGAGACTGGAGGGAAAAAACTGGAGACTGGTGGAAAAATCAGTGTATGAAGAAGGGCGTGACACCGTGGATGAGACGCAAGGAAATGACAAGGACGAGAGCTAGGAGGAAAGAACGGAAGGAAAAAAAATTACATGCATATGAAATTTGGGGGGGGGATGGGGGACGATAATGGCCTTCTTGGAATTGGAAGAGGAAATAGTTTGTTTTTGTGTGTACACACATTTTTTTTTCTCTTTGGTGATGATTTTCCAGCAGTGGAAAGTATAAATATCAAAGTCCTTTATTTTTCTGGATCATAACTAAATTATCACTTGAACTAATAGTTTTGCTAAAGCTGTAGACAATTAGCCATTTAGCTGAGTAAGGCACGTGTATAAGGTCTTCTCTTTTGTTTAAAAGGGGCCCAATCATGCAACAAATCCTGAAACACTGAAACAAGACCACGACTCATTCTGTTGTGGTCTGGTCTCTGTAGTGTTGCTGGAACCTGGCTGAACACAAGCCATTTAGAATCCTGTCATAATACAAGTGGAAGTTAATAGTAACCGTTCTGTATTTCTGATGCCACGCCCTCTTTTCGGAGTGCTTGTACTTGAATTCTATTTCTTCAAGCAACCCCTAGCTCTTTGAATGGCTGCACTTGGCCAATCACAGCAGTGTCTGTGTTTCACCTGTGGTGAGGGGGAGAAACAGGGTTTGAGAAGACAGACTGCATTGCTGCTTTAGGACTAACTAGGTTTTTTATGGACCATAAAAATTAAAAAATATTAAATTGGAAAAATGGCAACATATTGCCCCTTTATATTTATTTTAAATTGATAAAGAACTCTATATGTATATTACATACTCTTTTGGTCAACATTGTTATTACTGTATGTGATTGGTGCAGCAGTGTCTGTGTGGCGTGCACTTAAATAGCTTTCCATAGAACTATTCCAAAGGGGTTTAATTAAAATACAAGCTTGACAGCACGACGGGTCCTTCCAGCTGATATTGTGAAGAGAGACTAAATTACAAGCAGCTGATTACTGTTGACACTAGATGATATGTTGGGGAAAAAAAGAGGAGAAGAGCTTTGTCAGTTTTTGTAGGCTCCCAAGTCTGATGGTTCCCCAATCAATAATCGTCACAGAAGTTGACAGATGCCGAGCATGGGCAACTCCGAGTTGTCACTCAACAAATGCCATCAAGAGCCAGTCCTTTCAAAAAAGTGTTTTATCCTAGCAGTAGAAAAAATGGAAAAAGTCACTCACAATAGCTGTAGTATTATCATAATTAATATTTCAAGGATCAGTCCATGTTTAATGGATAAGGACAAAAACTGTTGTTGCATGTTGATATATGATTTTTTTTTTATTTCACACATAGCTTCATAATGAGTAATGTGTCACCTATACCATTTGATAGGTGTGTGTGTGTGTGTGTGTGTGTGTGTGTGTGTGTGTGTGTGTGTGTGTGTGTGTGCGTGCGCACACGATAGTTTCACAATTTAACTGAAGCATGACAATTTTCAAGAGCAAGCCATCACTGTAGCATTATATTTCAACTGGAGTGCTGTCCATGAATTTGTCATGGTTAGTTAAATAAATTACTGTCTGTAAACAAAAAAAATACAACAAATTAAATATACACAGACTAGAGAATTGAACAAATCTAATCTGATTTAATCACACCTTCCATTTTTCATGAACCCTGTTCGGGATGTTCTTATTAATATAGGCTATTGCTGTGAAATTAGTACTATTACTTGTAATGATGTACTTCGTTAGAGCAGCACATCTTGCGAAAGATTTGCAAAGAGGTGATTAAAAAAAATAATTATTTAACCATCTAGGTGTTACTAAGCAATGTGCTTTGCAGGCAATCACTTAAAGACAAGCACATTAAGACAGAGAAAAGAAAATATCATTTTGGTTTTCATGGTAGTGCATATCTCAATAGGCATTTCATCAGGGGAATGTAATTTCAAGTGAGCTGTTCAATCAATCACATCAACATGACCCCCTCAACCATCTGAATAAACAAACATACCACCTCGCTTCAGATAAAAAAAAAAAAAAAACCTTCAAGTTTTTCTTTAAATGTGTAACAAGAATTTGAGATGTAGGATCAAGAGAAAACTAAATGGTAGAAATCATTAAATTATCAACATCTCTAAATACAGATGGCGATCACTTGGTGGTCCCTGCCTGCATGAAAATAACAAATTACAACTGCGACAAGAAACACGGGAATGAATAAGAAAATTGGACAAATGTGGAATGAGCTCACTACAGAGTGGCATTCATTATGGAGCCAGTAAGAGCCAATATTTATATTAACCTGACAAGGACGTATAGCGGCCATTTGAATAATGACACACTGTCTGTATGTTAGGGAACCCGCATCGGTCAATAAGGTGTGTGGCTTCAGGAGAGTTCTGTTGGCTCCATGTTCCTACAAGCACAAGTAAATAATGTCTTTATTCCTTAGTCCAGTAGTATGTCGTGCCTATTTCTGACCAAATACTTGTCCAGGCAATTGGTGGTAAAAATAAACCTTCCACCTGGATGTTGATTGCAGTGTGAAGCTTAAAATGGGCTATCAAATCTTAACACCTCATTCAGGTGTTTCACATAAGAAAATAGGTATGCATGTAACATACAGAGTGCTATTCAAAATGTATTACAGCCCAGTCAATAGTAGTCAGCAACACTTTAGCAGTGCCCATGTTCTACTGTACTAATTGTACTCTCTACATGCAGCCTGCAGAAAACTAGTGCTCACGCTGTAGCGTGGGAACAGAGAGACCAGTTAGTAATGAGTGAAGTAGTTGTTTTTCAGTGGACCAAATCACTGGAATCAATCTGTTCAAAAGATCCGTTCACCGAATCACTCACACACTTGGTGCTTTGACCGAGCTTCTACCGTTGATTGATTTACTGAACTGAAACACTCCAACAAATAATGATCCAGTTCATCCCCACTTGGCTTCTACTTTCTACACATTGTGGTCCTATCGAGCAATAATACCACATTTTTTTAACCGAAAGTCTAATGATCTTTTATTACTGTCTGCTATTATCATGTAAAAGTCACTGGTCATCAATGTTTTCTTTTCCTTAATGTGAAATGAAATATACAAAATGTGCAATGGTTTTTCTATTACAAAAATATAAACTTCAATGTTTGAAGGGAATAATAGCTTTTTTTTCATACTTTATAGGCCTAAGCAATTTGGAAATGACATTTACTACGCAGGAACAAAATTGTGATATATACTAATTGCTCTTAAACTATACTTTCTCCTCATTATATTGATGAATGGGGAAAATGGAAACCACTTTAGTAAACTAATGTAAATAGAATACAGATGCAACTGAGGCATTCACTTTACGCCCAAAATACAAAAATAGGATTTCACAGGAACATCTACTCTCGAAGGCATGCCTAATAAACAATACATTCATGTTTCGGAGTTCTATATGTTTGTGCTTTGGGCCTAAGTGGCTTACAGTCAACAGGTTTTTTTTTTTCACAAATCTATGCAAGTAGGGATTTTTTTTTTCCAGAGGGGCCTAGGCGACATGGAGGACATTTGTTGGCGAGGCGGTCGCTGTGCCTGCATTTTATTCATTCCAACAATGTCATCACATCTCCAGCAAAGGCTCTTGCACAAATTTTCACTGCCTCAACCACTTTTTATGTGTGCTAAGTTCTTTCTAATGTTTTTTATTATATTTTTTTGTTATCATCTTGTTCTTTGGATCATTGAGATTATTGCTAATAAACCCATTGCCCAGTTTACCGCAATAATAGAAATGTTGGATGTTTTTTTCTCACCACATCCTTCTAATGTTCACCTTTGAAATGCAAATACAGGCACAATGTCCTCCTTCAGAGAAACATATTGACATACACATATTGTTATAATAGCATAACATATCAAACAATAGTTGGTAAACAAATTAGTCAAAAATTGTTGTTCATCAAGAGAACAAGAGTGCAGAGAGCCTGTTTTTTCTGGAAAGATCATAGTACATTTAAATATTTAAAAATCAAGGACATGGCTACTTTGCTACTATTATCGTTGCGATAATCCATTCTAATTTTTGGGCAGATTAGAGTGGGACAGATGCAATATTGCTTTATTGGATATGTCATTGCATTAAATAATAAATACTATTATTTGTGATGACTGCTAATTCTAGCAGGGATTTATTAATGTATCAGTGTCGCTCTGCTCACACATCTGATTCAGTCCCTGAATTCTCATCAGTCAGACAAGTAGTACTAGGCGTCAAGCAAAGGTTTAAAAAGCACCAGATCCAAATCAGCTAGACCCCATGAAGAAAGCATTTAAACCAGTTACTTTGTTCAGGTAGTGTGTGTGTGTGTGTGTGTGTGTACAATAATGTTCCACATCCATGATATTAAATGTAATCTAACAAAATGTTTAAGTGTTGATGCACTACAGACTCTTCAGTCGATATTCATTGGAAAGTATTACCTCTAACATTCCCGAAGGTCAACATGACACGTCATCTGCACTGAATGATCACTCGCTACTGATTGGTCGGGACACGGACAGACAAACAAGAAACTGCTAAATTAAGTGAAAACAAGATGGCAGCTCAATCAGCAGACAAAGCTTCATTTGGAAATTTAAATGCAAACCGGAGTGTTTGTGGCCACATTTCCACCTTTTTGTGATCCCACCATGTGCATACTGGCAGATGCAGCCAGCGACAGATGAGGCATATCCCCCTACAGTACGTCTGTACAACCCCTACATGTGCAGCCTCCTTGAACATGTTCCAATCAGTCTGATCAAAGCAGTCCTGGAGCACTGAAACGGCACCCTTTGGCTAAACTTTGATGTTTCTGGTGGCTGATTTGGGCTTTTGGCAAATATTCATGTACAGGGATTAGCAGCAAGATCAAATAAGATTAGATTAAATTAGATTAGAAGAGAAAACTATTTAATGTTTGTTTTGTAATGAGCTGACAGAATATCCTTAGTATTGAGGGACCAATACTGTATCATGACAGAAAAGTAGCACAACAGATTAGCATGGTTGAAATATTCCACCCATGCTGACGTTGATTTACATTTGTCTCTACAGAATCCATAGGATCATTTCGCAGATGTTATAGCGCCATTTGAAGCAGGGGGGCGATGATTTTTAGACTCTCAGTTATGATTATGCTGTCTGTTACAAAACGCAAATGTGAGATGTCTGTGAGATGCACATCACAAATGGCAAAGATGCCAAAGGGGATGCATTGATAACAAGAAACTATGGTATTAGTTAACACACTGCAGTATGGAAAACAGAACATGTTACAAAAGAGAGTGTGTTGGGCGAGAGAAATGAGAAAATATGACAAAAAAAGTGAATATACATGTTTTGAAAGTAGTCGGTTACATATGCACCACTCAAGGACGTAAAAATTGGTTAATCGTAATCGTAATCAAGTCTGGATTGATGCACATTAATGAAAGCAATTTGACATTAACTGCTGACACAAAAATGTATAATTTCCACCATTGTGTTTAGTATAATGGACAATCAGTGAACAAAAGGAAATGGGGGGGGGGGACAGTAATAAGATCATGTTTTACATCCACAGAGCCAGCCTGTTTAGAGAGGGTAAGCTCAACGGAGGCAGACTGCTGTGAATGGTAAGGCACTTTGCGTCTATTGTCTCTGTTATGCTGTGGTCCGACACCACAGAGGGGTGATGAGATTGCTAATTGAAATTATTATTTTTTTTTTTTCGCGCTACTCTTTTGCATCCCTAATGGTTTTAATTGTGGTTTGGATTACTTTAGCAGGTCAGCTTCAAAGGGAAGTGTTTAGAAACACTGGGAGCACTTCCGTTCTTAAGGTCTGTCTTCTATTTGTATGGGCAAATGTCAGTGTGTTCATAATATAAGTACATCTGGGTGTGGCCTTGTGTTCTAAGTGGTTTTTCTCATCATCTCTCTCCGGGAAATGCACCAGTGTACCAGCATTGGTACGATGGCCAACCGGCAAACACACCGCAATGGGCCACATCATTTTCATCAGCAAAAATATGCTGCAAATTCATAAAACAATGCCATTACAAAACCACATATAAAACTCAAAATAAATACACAAATGTCCCTTAAATGAAAAACACATGCATTTAGAGCAGAATGCTGCAAGCACATACAGGGCTCCAGACTAACATTTCATCTGGGGCATGCACTCCTAAACTACTAAATATTACTACTGTACGATCTTAAGCAACTAAGGACGCAAATGTCATGGGTGTGTAATAAGAATCAAGGCTCATCTTGAGAAAACCAGCAATTTAGACTAAATATTGTAAAGGACTAAGGGCTAAATGTAAAAAAGTAGGTTACTGTTTTACCATCATTTATCATTATCAACAAACATACACAGGGGACAGAGGAAGAAAGTACACGCATTCATAATGTACATAAGTGTACATAAGTTATATTTTATTTTAATCTTAAACAAGGTACACAAATGAATAGGGTGGAAGAAATTTATGGTTTAACACAAAAATATGATGTATGTAAATTTAAATAAATGTAGCCTCACATTGAAAGTTATGAATTAATAAGCCTAATAAAGTTAGAATAAAATCAAATTAAAGATAATTTTGTCATAAATACATTTTTCTAAACTTCTTAAAAAATAAAAATATAAAAAAATATTTAAGGCAAACACAGTGGCAAACTGAATAAACAAATGTGCCTAGTTATTTATTTATTTGCTTATTGTAGGGTATCAGTCAGTGCCACCTGTGGTAAATGGCCAAAGGTATTTTTGTGAACTTTTCCCTTGTATATCTCTCACACACACACACACACACACACACACACACACACACACACACAGCTACAGCAGAGCAGTGGATGGGACCAGCTCCGGTTAAACACGCTTTTACCAGCCGATAAGAGCAGGAATAGACTGGGAAGGGGGGGGGGGGCGCTCTAGGAGGAACCATGAAGAGGATTTCTGTTGATTTTGTGTCTGTTGGCAGCTTTTCCTCCCACAACACAGATGGAGAGTTTTCCCCGAGCAGATCAGTGGGAAATAATAAATCAAGTTAAACACAGACAGACAGACAGGTTTATTTAAAAATGACTTTTGGCTCAGTTAATTGACGAATCCTCTCAGCTCTGTGTTGGCTGTACGTCTCGATCAGCGTTTGAAAATAAGCAGGCTGTGTTCACAGAATGAATGACACTCTGGACACTCTGGAGTGCTGGAGACAGGGGGGGGCTGCCATATTTCACCTGTTGCAATTAAAATAAACCTATGAAATGACTGAATAATTCACTAACATTTGATATACTGTGGTGAGCTGTGGTTACTGTATTTGATTTACAGATGAGCATTGCATTGCAGAGATGTTAATTTGTCATCAGTAACAGAAACTGTTAATATGCATTGATATGTTGAGATCAGTTATTTCTTTATAAAATAAAAAGTACGAGGCCAAATTAAGTGTGTTGTGTTTTCCAACTGCCTATTATATAGATTTTGTGTATGCAAATAATGCCTGGATGTATACTAGTGTTGTTTGTTCTGTGATTAGGTTTCATATCATATAAAAGGGTAAATATGTATTATTCCATCAGTTATTCTCTTTCATTTAAAACAATCTGTGATGTGTTATCCACACAGGGAAATGTGAATGATCTACTGTGAAGTTTAGCAATTTTTGTCTTTATTAGTCAGGTATTATAAATATAAATGTTAGTAAGTATATCACCCAAAACGGGTACACTTTAATGGAAGCTACTTTAGCAAGCTAAACCTAAGCACCACATCATTCCAGTCTAAACCTAGTTATAGCAAATTCGGCATAATATAGTGTTGAGGTGCTACATAAACAAGAGCAGTTGTAACTTCATTGGCACAAGGCCTGGTTCTCTATTAAAGTATAATAAATGACCTTGCATAATAGGCATAATAAATAATTCAGATTGCCCAAGCTGACTCAGTAACACATGTTTTCAGCAAGACAATTAATCTATTCCAGAAAGAAACACAGCGAGAGGATACATTTAATTTCAGTGATTATTAATAAACCCATTTTTGAAGTTGTCTTAAATAAACTTTTGTCCAGCGTTGACACTTTTTTACATTTGCTTTTTTAAGCTCTTGGTTGTTTTAACTAACTATTATAACTGGATAAAGAATTGTAATCATCTTATGCTTTTGAAGATGACTGTGAGTGAATTTCAAGCAAAAACAAATCTAATCAAAAGTTGTTTAATTCAAGATGGCTGACATCCTGTTGGAGTTAGGGTACTGGTCCAAAAGACTTTTTGGTGCATCTTGACATTTTGTACATGTGTAGAAAACACAGTTTGTCTATGTCAATCCCAGGTAGGGGGGCAAACTTTATCTTTTTCATTTTCAAGGCATGATCCCATAAGGCTCTGCCCACTGTCAGCGAGCCTGGGCCCTAATAAACCTGTGAATAGGAAGTGAATAAGAGAAGGATGCAATCCAAGCTGAAGTCAATCATGGACGACGACTCTCATCCACCGCATCACACTTTGCTGCTGAAGGAGCTGCTTAAGAACGCCACACTGCTACTCCCAGGCTTCAATAAGGAGCGCTATCACAGCGGTCACACTCTGGAATACTCTCACAATATAGCTACCTCCATTACACATGCTGCATGCCACTGCTGCTTTTTGCACTTGTATAAAGCTGCTTATCTTATTTAATGTTTTTTCAGGTGCAATATTCAGTTTTCAAATTCACTCGATATGTGTGTTATTGTTTATGCAGACCATATTTGAATATAAATGCTGGTTTTCTGTGTGAGTATGTGTTATTGTCATGTGGTTATATCTATCTTCGACTTGGGAGTTGCTGAAAGAATTGGATTTTTCTGCTGTGGGATTAATAAAGTTTGTCTCATCATGTTTTAATAACGCACTTTACCTGTTTCCACCGTCTGTAACATTGCTTACAAAGCACCTGGGGTTTTATCTAGTTTGCCCAATGTTGATAAAATAATGGTCCATGTTACGACCAATGACATCTGTAATCAGCTGTCCGAGGTACTTAAATCCAAATTTGTGCACCTACTCACCAGTCACATTCTCACTGGCAGTCCAATCCCATTCACCGCCTGGTTATGGCCACTAGCAGGCTATTATCTCTGCTTATTTGTCTTCCCTCAGCCTGCCACTTCCATAATATACATGCATTGACAATTTGACCCTTTTCTGGGGACACAGGGAACTGTTCAGAGATAATGGTCTGCTTCCAAACATTTTGAAGGCTAAAATGCTGTTTTTTTTTTTTTTATACTTTTCATTCTGTACTGTCCATTCACCAGCCAACCAAATGCCCCCTCCTCTCATTCACAGTGACCAGCCTCTAGTCTAGAGGTTGGTCTAACTGTGTTATAAAAGTTTGTCTGCGAGTGGCATCCTTTTACTTTTGGTAACTTAATATGACGTATAAAGTTTCTTATTCATGGACTTGCCTTACACTACACCTCAACCCATAATGCTCCTACATCAGTTTGAATTGAGTTTTTGTATCTATTGTTATGAGTTTTTGAGGATTAATGGTTGGCAAGATTAGAAAGTCAAAAACAATCTAAATGACAGTTTTTAAAGCATACATCAGGTCTTTCTAATGTACATTTAAAAAGCCATTTTTCTTTTACCTTTTAAAAAAAAATTTTTTTTTCATTCTGTGCATTTTTTTAAAGAAAATGACATATGGTGTAACTGAAAAAAGGTTAAATTTATATTTTATATTACATATTTAATCAACTTAGAATATAAAACTAGCTGATAGCATGTTTTTTTTACTTTTAAAAAACCTATTTAGGAGAGTTTTTGGCAATGCACCACAATTGAATATGATAGGATGCTTATTCTTTATGAATTTGAAATTCATGTATGTTGTTATTTTATTACCTCACCTCTTTCTACACTATCACAGTGTCTTAATTTGTTGGAAAAAGTTCGAATACAGCTCTCTATTCCTAGTCTCTGCTCTATAATCTCTAACCCTGATGATTCTGCAACTAAATACTGTAATGCTTTTAATCAATTGTCTTTTAATTAGTGCTTGAGTCTGCTGACAGTGGGCAAAGCCCCATTTTATCTGTAATGGTTCTTCTTTCTTTTTTCTTCCTTTTCTCAAAATGATACCTTTTTCCCCCCTGAACTTGCCCCAAAAGTCACCAAATTTTGCATGTAAGCCACACCTGGTGAAACACATTTTATTGTTTGTAGTAACGGCTTGAAATAGACAAGTGATATCTGCTGCATGTGTCAAGATGCAACAGAAAGTCTCTTGGACCAATCCCCTAACACAAACATGAAGTCTGTGGTTTTCACACATAATTTTTTTTTAATTTCGTAGATTTATAATAAAAGGGTTTACAAAGAGTTCTACATGCTTGTATTACACACTTTACTTGGGTAGGAGCCAGGGCTCCCTCCCCTGCCTCCAATTGGTACAAAACTCTGCTGCACAACTCATTACTGAAACAAAGGCGCGATCACATTACTCCTACTGCTTGCCTCCTTATATTGGCTCCCTGCTCAATTTCACATCGATTTGAAAAATTGTGTCGCTTGCTTTTTCAAGGCTTTAAACTGCCTTATACCTACATACCGCTCTGACCCACTGACCCGGTGTTCGTCCTCTTTACCGCTCCGATCCGTGAACAGAGACCTGCCGGTTACGGTTTGTGACTAGGTCTCATTTGGCTTTTACACTAAGGAGCTGTCTCTGCCTACTGAACTCAGACTCAGTAATGCACTAGCTGCCTTCCAAAACTTTTCTCTATGTAAAAGCTTTTGGAAATGTGCTGATATGTTATGTATTTATTCAACCCTCTGTTTGTATTGCCTTTCTTTTTATCTGTCTTGTTTTTCTTTTCTTTTTTTATTAAAAAAAAAAACACTGAAATTATTTAACAAAAAGCATAGTTTATTGTTTTTATTATTTATTGCATTTATCCTCATTAATGTTTTAGCTGCTCGGCAAAGATGCAAGTGCACAGATCCTCGTCTTTTGTTTGTTTTAATGTCACTTGGTGCTGAGGAGCAGCCGCGGCTGACCTAGTGATTATTCTAAACATAACTATTTCATAACTTTTTGTGTGTGTGTGTGTGTGTCTGTGTGTGTGTTGCAGGGAGTGGTTGTAATTATTAAGACATAAGGCAGAGGCTGCTCTAGCACTTGTGGAATTGCTGTGGGTGTGCGGAGCTTTTGGCGGTTGCCTGCCTTCGCCACTAAAACATACGCGCTGACGATTAACACGCCGTGAGACAGTTCCACGGGCACTTCCTGCCGGGCTGCGTGGAAGTCACACTTCATATGGCCCCCTCTACATCTTCTCACTCTTAACATCACACTCCCCCACAAGCACACACACACACACGAGTACACACACATACATAATACACATTGGATGCTTGTTTACGGTGTGCTGTTCTCCTTCCCTGCCTCCTGTATTTCTCCTGTATTCTGTTTCTCGGCGGTGAACAAATCTTTCACAAGTTGTGCGTACCTGCAGCTGAAACTGGTTCTGCACCAACTGTTCAACACGCTGAGGGTAGACATACTGTAGATTTCAATTGGTTTCTGTGAATTTATCACGGTGATTACGGAACAAGGTGTGCTTCCAAAAAATGTATTTCCGTGGCGCACTGTTCAGTGGCTAAACCGGTGCCCGTTTGGATAACGTGAATGATGGTGCGACGGGTAGGAGAGAAAAGGCAGAGGCAACAGAGGGAGACGCGGAAATGACTGTTAGAATATGCTGGAGGAATTATGGTGCTGTGTGACAGTTGCGTGCAACATATGTCAGTAACTAACAAGTCATTTAGATCCAAGTTCAACACGTGTACCCTCACGCCATATGAGCTGCCAGTCTCTGTCTTCCTCTCGCTCTCTCGTCACTGACTCAGTCGCGTCCGTCAGATGCAGTGAATGTGCGTGGACCTCGGCGAGCGAGCACGGAAGGTAGACGAGGCCATTCAGGGATGGCGACGTGCGCTGAATACTTATCCAATCGCCCTGCCTCCTGGATTTCAAAGCAGGCCGAGCGCTGAGCCGCTTTCAATATTCCCCCTGCCTTCTAAAAGGAAGGAACCGCAGAGAAGCTCCAGATACATTTTTTCTTCTCCTTAGCAGGCTCTCGCAGAGATGAAAAACAAACAGTCAGCGAGTCGCAAACAGAGCTGAAGGATCTATCAATATTTTGGTGCATCCAGTGTGAGTAGCATGCATAAAACCAGTCATCTGAGTGTGATCATTTCCTCTTATGAATGCTTCTCGCCAGGAGTAAACAATATGTGCATACTTAACTGTAAGTGTCGGCGTAATCTCTTGTGATTGTGCGTGCGTGTATCACTGAACCGACGTATTCAGGTGCAACGTGTGTGTGAACTGCCCCGCGTTTCTCAGCAAAAAACGGAAGAGACAAGTGAAATTAATACCATGAAAATGTGCTGTGCCATCAGAAGCTCTTTGGGAGGGTGTTACGGGGGGGTGGAATTAAATTCAAGGTGACAGCCATAGCCTCTTGGCCTCGGGGCTACCATTGTTTTCGCAGTATTAGACTTTATGCCCATTAAAAGGAGCTAGCAGCCAAAACGCAGCAGTCGTGCAATGGTTATGAAGACACAATACTTAATTTAAGTTGTAGTCACAGTAGTCCAATCACATTGTGAATATGTATGACGTCTGCCCCTCCACGTGTTGGGAGAAAGAACGGTGATGGTAAGAATGTTTAAACCTGCTCTCCGAGGTTTGATTAGTGTCTGGCAAATGCAGGTAGACATAGAGGTCAATGAGGAAATGTTTAATGGAAGAATTATTGCTGAAGGATTTTCTTTTTTCTCTAGAAAAGTATTTTTGTTATGATGGCAACAATTGAATGACTACTTTCTCACTTCCATTACGATCCCTCCTGCAGTCTTCCTCACACACAACAGTCTTATGTTGTGGAGATGTTTTATTTCCAAGGTCAAGACTTCAATTTTAACTTCACATTTATTTTGGTCAATAACTCCTTAAAGTTACACGCCTTAAAGCTCTAGTGCTGCCGTACTTCTATATCAAAATAAGAAAGGCCAAAATGAAAAACGAAATAAAAACTCAGTCCAGTGTTTCCCACACAGAGACCAATATGTGGCAGCATGAAACCATAATTGATTCCGCCTCTTTTTTTTTTTTCACCCAATGCAATTTAGTGATACTCTCTCACATCCACAGAAAGCGAGAGATCAACAGCTGCACATACAGTTCAGACCTCAAGTTACAGTAAGTCGCCGCCGTACATGCCACTTAGTCTGCAGAATACACTGCCATCGCCTGTGTAACTCAGAGAGATTTACCTAATGGTGATAGACCTAATCAGCGTTGCAAGGGCTTGATGCCTCGATCATTTATAAGTATAAGCTTAACTTCAGCCCCGGCAAAGCTGTTGAAGTTCTAATTGTTCACATTAAAAGAAAAAAAAGTACCTTTTGGCGCCTCATACAGCATTTTGTCGCCTGTGCCATTAGCCTCCTCCTGTTTGCAGCGCAGGCTGTTGCTTGCAGCTCCTCATCTAATGGCGCACTATGGCTGATCCTTTTTTTTTTTTTGCCCCATTACTCCCAGCTATATTTAAAACTGATCTGTTGCCACTGCAAAATAGATCATTGTGTTGTTTTAGAGACGCATATCTAGACATGTACATGCAGGAAAGTTCTGGTGGAATGTTAGGAGGATACAAACAGTAATGATGGTTATATACACACATAGAATCTATTTTGCATAGGTACACATCACTAATGAAAGTTATATAGGGTTTTTTTCTAATACTAGTTTAGTGCCTGTGATTGCTCAGAAAGCCTTAGCTAGTTCCAGTAGATTAAGCACTTGAGTGTTTAAGCAGGTAAAGCTTATCTGCTTAGCTCAGTTTGAATTTCAGCTTTGTCGTCTTTACCCTGAAATTACTGTAGGAAAAAACAGTTTCACTGGATTTTGTAAACGTGATTTACATCAATGTATCACATCAACTCGTGTTTTTCCATGTTTATAATTATGTTTGGAGAGGGATTTATTCCACTACTAATTCTAGCTATTAATGTGGTTTTGAGTGGTCTAATTTTTTTGTTAAAGGAATGAAAGCAAGACACACTGATGACTGTCTATTTTGAGGACGTTTTCGTGAAAAATGAGGGAGATAGGATTATTATGTGAAAGGTCTAATTTGGAAAAGAAGCATACATTGCGATAATATGTCCTCAATTAAAATGAAAGAGGGCGGAAGGATGGCTGACAGGATGGATCACGCAGGCTCTCTAATGGTGCTTTAATTAAACACGCTGCTAAAAGATTCCTGGCACCATTCTGCAGTGGAGTCGCCTTTTCCTCTCACACACTTTGCTGCTGCTTTTCACAGCCTCACATAAACATGTGTGGGTACATACATGGATGGACGCTGGCTTGGAGTCTCATGTACTCCTCTTAATTGGGTGTGAAATGTAACTGGCCTCTCGCTGCAAATGTGGATCGGCTCAGCGGCAAAACAAGTGGTTCTGAATCTCCCTGTCTACACGCATTGTCTTTATATGTGATGCACTGAAAATACGTTGCTTTATGTATTCTACTGCAGTCAGCGGAGCCATTAATGTCTGCATCTCTATGATAACCATTGACCTCTAAATGTACTCTAGTTGATACGTTTTCTTCTAAACTCCCTTTAACCCCACGCAGAAACCAACGAGGCAATCTGTATATTCTCCCCATACCCGTCTGCATACACAGTTATATGCAAACAAACTAAAATAGACTCCAGCTTTGGGTTGCATCTTGTCTCAGGAATATTAAAAAAAAAAACCTGGCACCGTGCAAGACGTGAATTTATGTTTGCAAGCACTCTCACAGTGCTTGAACTAGCGTGCGATTAAGTTCCAGCTTTTTAAAAAAAAAACAAAAAAAACAAACAGGAACACAGAAGACACGGATTAACATAAAGTTCGTATGCAGTGTTGTCTCATCGTACCATGATTTTGTGAATAAATCTTCCCAATTTGAAGATGATAAACGGGATGGGGCCTTGTGCCCTCTTCAGAGCTTTCACTCTTGTAGCTTAGATCTGCTCTGATGACAGAATAACCTTGGTGGATGCCCCAGCAGGAACGTGAACCTGCACAGACAGACGTGACTTTGATTTGTTTTTTTTCAAAGTGTTTCCAGGTGATGCACTTGGAATACGTTCACGACTAGACTCCTGGGCGAACTGCAAGCTCTATATTAGTTCTGTGGCAGTTTCAGGGGGGAGGGCGTATCAGACGAATTGGGCTGAAAAAAAACCCTAAATCAACTCTCTTTCGTGTCATTAGTTGTCCTTTCATGTAGTGACCGCAGGCCTGATTTCACCTATGCAAAAAAAGAGTGAATAAACAGTGCTGTTTCAGTAGCATTTTGACAGCTCCTGTGTCTGCGCAGTGTTGTTGCAACATGGATAGCACTGTCTCATACTGTCAGCGCATATTTCTAGTTGCTGTGGCCCGAGGGCAGCTGTTCAGCTGGAAATAGTTCAGCACCATGGAGAGATCCCGCTCAGCTCATTCTTTCCATCTTGAGAGAGATCAAAAGGCAACAGAATGCCTGTAAGTGTGAGATGCCAAGGAATAACATCCAACTGCAGCAAACGGAGCATATTATATAAGTTGCACTTTGCGGTGCTGAGCATCTGTCCGTATCTCTGCAAATGGTAATGCATTGCTGTATGTCGGTGTGGGGAGAAAAGGTTAGTTATCAGTGCAGTAATGATCTTTCCTTTAGCTCACCCCCTAGGAGAGAGATTGATGCTTGTACGCTCCTTTAAGAATCAGACCACATGTCCATATATTGCGGCTAAGGGGGTGAGCAATGTGGAAATCGGGATGGTGATATTGATGTATGGAGACAGAGACGAGCGAGGGGATTCTGTTGTTCTAGAGCGTGGCTGTGATGCCTTATAGGAGCAGGAGAATAATGAAAGGTTTGCTCGACTTTCTCCCAGTGTGATCATCAGCGCAGACGAGTCTAAGTAGCTTTATTTAATTTTATAATTTTTGTCGACAGGCAAAAATAAATTATACTCGTCTCCTAACATGTTTGAGGGTGTGTGTGCGTGCGTGACTCACAAATGAGCACACATGAGGCTGCCCTTCAATCATCGGCACAATGCGAGCTGCAGGTTCACTTGGCCCCTTTCATTCCACATCCTGAAAGGAAGCGTTTGTGATTCGGCTCATTCTGCATCTGATTACCCACTGGCTTAATTGATCTAATTATTGAACTCTGCTTGTGGGTGCTTTTGTGTTTATCCAGTCAAGCAAAGTCTTTAAGATAAGGATATGCTGCTTATCGTCTATTTTGCTCGAGCTGTTTGCCCATGATCTATCCCGTTGCAGCACGCCATTATCAGGTTAATTGTGCAATTTAGAGGAGGTGAACGTACTGTATCGCTAGTCTTAAGTAAGTTAATTGCAACCTTACATCAGCTAGAGGACACTGTATGCAAAAAAATACAATGATCACAATTTAAACAGATGTATTGGAGTGGAGATTCCACAATGAAACAAACTCTGAGCAAGAAGAGGTTGGCAGAGTATTTTCACTCTACAGGCGATGTGCTTGGAAAGCATAGATGTGTGAGGAACAGAGGGAGCAGGTTGTCCCGAAGTCCCGCTCAGACAGACTCCGCGAGTGAAACGTAGCCAGTTTTCTGCATCTGACTAAACACGCTGCATTCATGCTGTTACTACAAATGGCTGAGCCCTTCGGTGAAACACATTTATCTCTCCGATGGGCCAAATATGACTAGGACGGGATTGACTGTGTGTAATGCGGCGTATGCCGTCGTAATCATCCTCCTACTCCGCGGCGCGTTTTCATCCAGACTGTGCTGTAAGGGATCTGATGAGCACACTAAAGAAATAGAAACTCAGCGGGTGACGTGCTATACCGCTCATCTGACTAATATCCTGCATCCAGAATGGAAAAAAAAAACAAACTAATTTCAATAGGAAAAAAATATTGTAGCATGTGTGTAAAAAAAAAAAAAAAAAAAAAAAAAAAAAAAAGCTGGTTAATCTTGCTCAAACAAAAGATTACCATCTATCCATCCAGCTCTGGTTTTATACATGGCAGTGGTATAACAAATGTCTGCATCAGTGGGTGCCCAATTTCTCTTTCAGCCAAGGTACCACTTTTTGCTTGAAATGTCCTCTCCTAACTACAATTATGTTCCTAACTACAATTATGTGCATATGAATAATAATGAATCATATGGTATGATTGATAAGTCCGTTCCTAAGTTCCAACTATGGCATTAGCTTTTTTGATAACCCCCCCCCTGTCAGGCCGGGACTCAAAAAGAGGACTCAGATGCGGAGTGGAACAGCGGGTTTTATTAATAAATAGGCAACCTCTTCCACAGGGAGCAAAAAGAGGGCTATGACAAAAATACAAAGAAAATATCTATGGCTATAAATCACTATACAATAAAGGACTAGACTATGACTATGACTAGGGGGAGAAATATCTATGGCTATAAATCACTATACAATAAAGGGACTAGACTATGACTATGACTAGGGGGAAACTAAACTATCTGCAAAAACGCTGAAAATCTACAATTAGCTATCAAGACTAAGGCTATGAAAACTATAACAAAAAATCGCTCCGAAGAGGACAGCACGACAGGCAAGGCAACAAGAACTATGACTAACGAAAACTATAACAAAAATTCGCTCCGAAGAGGACAGCACGACAGGCATGAAACTACAACAAAAAATCGCTCCGAAGAGGACAGCACAACAGGCAAGGCAAGGCAAGGCAACAAGGACTGTGACTAGAGGCTTCGAAAGGCTTGGGTGAACGCACGGGACGAAACACTTCGGCACAAGACAAGGGGAGACACAGACAATATATACACAAGGTAATTGGAACCAGGTGGAAACAATCAGGGCGGGGCAGACAATCAGACCGGTGACACATGAGGAAGGGCAAGTGACCTGAAACGAGAGGAGAGTTAGACTTTCAAAATAAAACAGGAAGTGACAAGACCAGACAAACCTCACCGCGGTGTGACAGTACCCCCCCCTCTAGGGCCGACTCCTGACGGCCCAGGCTGGTCAGGGTGGTCCCTGTGGAAGTCTGTGATGAGCGTAGGGTCTAGGATATAACGCGCCGGGACCCACTGCCTCTCCTCCGGACCATATCCTACCCAGTCCACCAGATATTGTTTTCCTTGGCCCCGTTTGCGAACTGCCAGTAACCGCTTGACCTTGTAGACCGGACCGCCGTCTATCACTTCTGGGGGCGGTGGAGGGGCGGCGGTTGGGACCCTCGGGCTCTCCTTGGCGGGAAGCGACACTCTCTGGCCTGGCCGGTAAGTTGGAGCGGGTCGCCTCTTGCGGTCTGCAGTTTTCTTGACCCGGTCCCCTTGGCGAATTAGAACCTCCCTGGCAGCTGTGGCTGAGGTGGGCAGTAGGTTGTGGGCATACTCGACCCAGACCAGGTGTTGGCTCCATGTCGAGGGATTCTGAGAGACCAGACACCGGAGGCCGGTCTCCAGTTGTTGGTTGAGGCGTTCGGTCTGGCCGTTGGCCTCCGGGTGATAACCTGAGGTCAGGCTGGTTTTCGCTCCGACGAGTCGGCAGAACTCCCTCCAGAACCTGGAGACGAACTGGGGGCCCCGGTCTGACACAATGTCCTTGGGAAATCCGTGAACCTTGAAAATATTGTTCATCATGATCTCCGCCGTTTCTTTGGCGGAGGGCAGTTTAGGCAAAGCAATGAATCTAGCCATCTTGGAGAATCTATCCACCACGGTGAGGACCGTGGTGTTACCTTGGGAGACCGGAAGCCCCGTGACGAAGTCCACCGAGATGTCGGACCATGGTCTGGAGGGAATGGGGAGTGGCTGCAGCAGGCCCATGCGTGACCCGGAGGACATCTTGTTCAGGGCGCAGACCGAACATGCCTCTACGTACTCCCGGACCTCCGGCTCCATGGAGGGCCACCAGAACCTCCGGGAGATAGCGAACATCGTCCTTCTAACTCCCGGATGGCAGGAAAGCAGTGAGGTGTGGGCCCAATGGATCACCTGTGGGCGCATATAAGCCGGGACAAACAAACGGTTCTCTGGGCACCCACTAGGTGACGGAGCCTCACCATTAGCCTGCTTAACCTCATTTTCTATTTGCCAGGTCAGAGCTCCAACCACACATGTACGTGGGAGGATCGTTTCTGGATCCTTGGCAACAGGCTCAGGGTCATTGGGGTCTGTGACGGAGTTAGCAGAAATCTGTCTATTGCCTGTGACCTCTTTTCCTTGCCGTGGGAGTTTCATACAGACCCTCGCACAGTCCGCTCCCCACCTCAGGATCTCCCCTGATCTCCAATCTATGTGGGGATTGTGGCGGTGTAACCATGGCTGTCCTAAAATGAGAGTCTGAGAGGGTGACTTGACTACATACAGACGAATGCTCTCCTGGTGGTTGTTGATGATCAATCTGAGAGGTGCTGTGATGTGTGTGACGGTGAAAAGGTCCTGTCCATTAAGAGCTTTAGCGCGGATGGGCTTAGCTAAAAGTTCTATTTCGAGGCCCAGTTGTTCCGCAAAGCACCCGTCTATCAGGCTCTCGTCCGCCCCCGAGTCTATGAGTGCGTTAAGCTCAATGGTGGTGTGGTGTTTTACCTGGACGGTAGTGAGAGTACGTGGTGGGGTGCTTGCACCCTTGACGTTTCTCACCACCAGGTTCTTCTTGGCAGGGCAGGTGGCGACGAGATGGCCGGGTTCCCCGCAGTAGAAACAGCGACCCTCCTGTAGCCGTCTCCGTCGTTCCTTCGGCGATAGTCGGGCTCTCCCCAGCTGCATGGGTTCTCCGTCTTCTTCTGGATGATGACAGTGACGTGGCTCTGGTGATGATCGACGGGTTACCGGCCAACCTGGTGTCTGTGGGTGTATGGACCCTTCCATCGGCGGGGTTCTCGTAGTGCGTCGCTGCCTGAGCTGGCGGGCTCGGTTATCCGTCCGGATAGCGAGGGCGATGAGCGAGTCGAGGTCCGTGGGTAAATCCAGAGGAACCAGGAGGTCCTGGATCGGAGCTGCCAATCCCTTTAAAAAGACGTCGTATAGGGCTGTCATATTCCAACCAATCCCCGCCGATAAGGTGCGAAACTGGATGGCATAGTCACAAACTGAGTTATTGCCCTGTTTCAGCCCGCTCAGCTCCTGAGCCTTCTCCCGGTTAGTCGTGACAGGGTCAAATATCTTCTCTAGAGTCTGTTCGAATTCCGAAAAAGAACTGCAAACCGGGGAGTCTCGGGCCCACTCTGCCGAAGCCCAAGCCTTGGCTCTCCCGGCCAGGTGGGAAATCATAAAGGCAATCTTAGATCGGTCAGTGGGAAAAGCCTGGGGGTTTAGCTCATAATGTAATGAACAGTCAATGAGGAAGGTCTTGCATAAGCCCGGTTCGCCAGAGAATCGGGCTGGTGGAGCTAACTTACATGCTGCCCCCACTACCGTCATCGATGGAACGGGATTCACAGGGTTGGTGGGCGCTACTACCGGAGGCTCAGGAGCTGCCTTCGTCTGCACTAGGTGATCGTGCAGACCCTGGAGTTGCGAGGATAGAAGCGCCATCTGGGAGGCCAGGGCGGTCTGGAATTCCTCCTGACGGGAGAGCCGGGCCTCCTGGGCTCGCAGGGCTGCCGTGAGCTGTTCTCTCTCCGCTGAGTCCATACTGGCCGAAGTGTACTGTCAGGCCGGGACTCAAAAAGAGGACTCAGATGCGGAGTGGAACAGCGGGTTTTATTAATAAATAGGCAACCTCTTCCACAGGGAGCAAAAAGAGGGCTATGACAAAAATACAAAGAAAATATCTATGGCTATAAATCACTATACAATAAAGGACTAGACTATGACTATGACTAGGGGGAGAAATATCTATGGCTATAAATCACTATACAATAAAGGGACTAGACTATGACTATGACTAGGGGGAAACTAAACTATCTGCAAAAACGCTGAAAATCTACAATTAGCTATCAAGACTAAGGCTATGAAAACTATAACAAAAAATCGCTCCGAAGAGGACAGCACGACAGGCAAGGCAACAAGAACTATGACTAACGAAAACTATAACAAAAATTCGCTCCGAAGAGGACAGCACGACAGGCATGAAACTACAACAAAAAATCGCTCCGAAGAGGACAGCACAACAGGCAAGGCAAGGCAAGGCAACAAGGACTGTGACTAGAGGCTTCGAAAGGCTTGGGTGAACGCACGGGACGAAACACTTCGGCACAAGACAAGGGGAGACACAGACAATATATACACAAGGTAATTGGAACCAGGTGGAAACAATCAGGGCGGGGCAGACAATCAGACCGGTGACACATGAGGAAGGGCAAGTGACCTGAAACGAGAGGAGAGTTAGACTTTCAAAATAAAACAGGAAGTGACAAGACCAGACAAACCTCACCGCGGTGTGACACCCCCCCCCCATACTTTCAGTCTGCCGCTCTCTTTCCGTGAACTCTCGTCGTCGAGAAATCAATCAATAGCCATCGATTGTCCCGGCTTTTATTCCTCACTGTCAATCATTTGTATATCCCTCGGGGAAGTCATTTCTATTAGCGCAGCCACCCATTCATCATCATTCCTGTCATCCTATGCATAACTTCATTGTATCGCAATTATCTGAAGGACTCGGAGTGTGGCGCCGCGTTGTTTTCGGGGCCGTGCACAAGAAGAGGGAGAGCCGCCTCTGACCCGCTTCACGGCACGCCTGCTTAACCAGGCTCTGTTCAGCAGCCACCGACAGCTGGAATAACGCTATGAATAGCCGCCTATTATCTTGGCCAGAACACGTGTGGCGATTGATGGGAAAAAAATGACTTGCACATACATGAATTATAAGCATTACATCTTGTGATGACAACTGGTTTACACTTACTAGGAAATCACAGCCTCTTCCCTGGCGTCTGTTCACATGGATAATATATTTAATGAGCCATTGACTCCCTTATTTATCCTCAAATGATATATTTAATGGGGTCTTTATATTTTGTAAGTCTTTCTGTGTGGAATTAGCATGTTCTCCCTGTCCTTGTGTGTTTTTTTTCTCTTGGTTCTCAAGTGCATACAGTAGGTTAATTTCCTGTCATGCCATGACCAAGGTGCTGGCATAGAACCCGGAGTCGGTCCCCGGGTGCTGCACTGTGGCAGCCCGCCGTCCTTAATTGCAGAGACTGAATTTCACTGCGCAGCATTGTTAATGTAACAAATAAAGCACCTTTAGGAAAAAAAAAAAAAAAAGAAACCTTGTTAATGGCAAGCAATGCTTTTTCAGAGCCTTGTGAATTGGCCGTTAAGACCAGGGCTTCACAGCCGATACTGTCTCAGCTGAATAGGGAGATCATGTAGGACCATTTAAACCTTGTTTCCAACACAATGTGAGCAAGGGGTTGACAGCCACTGCAGGCTTCTCTTCTCATAGTAGATATAAAGTAGGGGTGGGACGTTTCACAAAGTCCGTGGTTCGGTTTTCTGGTTTCCTGGTCATGGTTTTCATTTGGGTTTGGTATACGTTCATACATCTTCAGCTCAAAACTGAGTTAAAAGTAGATGAGATTCTAGCTGCAAGTGAGGTGGCATTGATGTTTGTTAATGAGTTTCATTAATCTGACAAAGTTCTCTTTAACAAAGAAGCATAGGCTCTGTCAGCACTAGACTTAGGTCCATATGTCAGAAATGATGTCCCTTCATATAGTTCAGGAATTACCGTGTTGCAGAAGTGTTTGCAGGAGGGGATTTTATTTCATGGCTCTAGTGCTTTAGTCAAAGAGCTGCACACTGTCACTTTTATCACCAACTTTCTTCCCTCTATCATCGTAGGTCACTGAATACAGCCACCCTGCAAGGCTATAAAGTGCTGCTGGTCATCTTCTTACTCTGGTGCTTAGAAAAGAGACCTTGTTGTGCTTCAGCTTTGAGCGGTGTGCTGGTGCTCCTTAGAAACAGGTCTTTGGCAGTATGGCAAGGAAGGATTCAACAGAGCACCCGGGCAATTAAAGCCTTTCATTTGACGGGGAAAAGTTTTGACTAATGTTTCGACATTCATCATCCTCACAATCGAGAAACAGACCGGTAGAGGTGACACTTTATAATTTCTGGATAATCACTGTGCAGGTGAGTGCACTCAATCAGCCAGCGTCTGGATTCCACCAATAATCGCTGTGGCTGGTAATGCTTTGGAAACCATTATTTCAGTCAGTGCGTGACACAAATGTTGGATTTCTGTGACCTGACTTGGCTTAATGCTCCCTCTTCTGCGTTATGATGGTCACCTTAATGTCAGTTAGTGTACATAGGTAAGGGGTACACCAAGAAAACTGCACTGTGATCATTCTCATTCACTTTCAATGAGAACACAGCCCAGCAAACACTAGAAAATCTCATGTTTCAATATGCTCTGCTAAATGTATAACAGTCCTTAATATCATCTATGCATAGGCAGCTTCTCAGATCTTTAAGACGGCTGCTGTAATATATTATACGTTATATTCATGATTCTCAAATGTATTATTTTACATATTGTTTCACAACATCTTTTTGAGCCTTTGGGCTTAAAACTGGTATTTCTCAACACATTTCTTTATTCTATATTCTTTCAATTATGTAGAAGAATAACTCATCTTAGAAGTTCATTATCTTTGAAGTGGAAAAATAATAGCTACTAACTGCATAATCCTGCAGCAAAGTAGAAATATGTTTTAGTGGGAAAACGAATTTAAAGTTGTTGGTCATTTAGTCTAAATGTTAAAGGCTTAATCTCACGCAGGCCACGCTTCACGTGCTGAACAGTGAGCTGCCACTTTTCCATTAAAAGTAATTGGAATAAAAGGCTGCAGATAAAAGTTGATCCTGTTATAATACAGTAATAACAATAGACCACAGCCAGACTTCAGTTCTGGCTATGACAGTGAAGTGGCAGCAATTTGTCTCTATTCAAATTCAAGATTTTTTTCTTTTCCTCCGAGAAGTCTGAAGTGAATTTGAGAAATCCCTGTATATGTTGGCTTTATAAGGTTCAGGAATTGAGTCCTTTTTTTCTTGGTCAAAGCCTGGCAGCAGTGGTGAGAAGCCTTTGAGGGATATGGATACGATCCATTTGCCTGTCACTCTGTGAATTCAAATATTGCATAATACAATCCTGCATGTGCAGAAACACAAAGACTCAGCTTCTCTGCAATTATTGGTGCCTGAATCCATAACAAGTACAGGTGTGGGCTGAAAATGCGGCGCGACAAGGTGAAAAGTATGCACACGGGTTTTCTACACGCACAGCTATCCACACAGGCCCTGGCACTTATTGTTAGCAACTTGTCCATGTTGATCTATCAGAAAAAAGGGTAATTGTATAGCAGCAGACATTTTTCCTGCATGCGAAAGTTCCGCCCTGATGTGCAAAAATTCCATTGCAAATCATGATAATTTGATTTAAACTCTATTCAGATACTACACAGGACATTCCTGGTTGGTGTGAAACAGCTTTAAAACTCAAATCCTGCCATTGTCTGGGTTTTAGTGGGTGGATTGAAGACCTTAAAAAGAACAGTTCAGTGCTGTGGTTTGGTTGAAATCCTGACTGGAAGACAACACAATTCCGCCTCCTTTCTCATGCATTCTAGCCTCACTAATACTCAGGATTAACTCGATTTAACAGCTGCACTGTTGTCTCGGTTTGACAAAGTTTCGGTCACAAACATAAAATCAAGATTGTGCTCGATTGGGGGGAAAAAGAAAAAAAAAAAAAAAAACATTGAATGCAATGTTTTTCATTGCTAAAAACACTACATGTAACAAAGCTGGGTTTAATGCGTGCAAAGCTTTATCTTCCTAATTTTTGGCAGCTGGCCATTTGCAGGGGGAGGAATAGAGCTTTTCCATTCCTGTTTCTTAGCAGATTTACTGTTATGTTTTTTTTTTTTTTTTTATCAAGACAGGAAACGAGGAAGCCAACAGTACACTGGGCCTGATTTCTCCGGGAAAGGAGTCATAAGCGTTATCAACCCTGCAGCCTGCACCCAGTAAATATCATACAGAGCTTGCTGTATTCTGTAAACACATAGCTGTGTCTTTATCAGGCTGGAGAGACAGAGGAGGATTCTCATGTCGTCATAGGGGGGGAGGGTGGCTGAAGACTAGGGTCTATAAATGCAAACTCAGCTTTGTGGTTGGATCCTATCAGGAGGGCTAACCAATGTACTCATGACTTGTTAAGGCCTCTACCTTTGGAAAAAAAAGTTCCAGGAAAAAGTTTTAAACTGTTAATAAAGTAAACTAAAAGAATCCTCTTCCATCTAGTGGTAAAGCGCCACTGATAAACATCTGAAGGCCTATATTTATTTGATCAATAATGCCTTAACAATAATTATCCCTATATGTATTCTGTTCACAATTGGATGTGCTTTTTTTTTTTTTTTTTTTACACGATTTACAACAAAGTGACCCACAATCAGAGTTTGAGCTTGGTGTCATTAGCATTTTACTTTCTAATTCACTTTCAATGAGAATGAACAGGTCAACAGACGGAGATCCGGTAACGGTACATCAAAAGGCTCCTCCGGTCGAACACTCGGTTGTTGGCGAGGCTGTTCCTAACTCAGAAGAGGAGTCCGTCTTGTGCTTCGTCCGCATGATAACGCAGGCCGGCCGGTCACATCACAAATCTCTGTGCACTGGACTCTGTCAGTTACTCATCCTCCCATTTCCCTGAGAAGATGATTTAGTCTCTGGCCTTGCACCAGGGGGCTTCCAGGGAGGACTACCACTAGATTTATAGCCCAGTACACAGCCCTCCCGCTTCTCGCTAGTCTGGCTGGTGTTAATGAGCTGCGTGTCTATGCTCTTGTCCACTGTTTTGAGTCCAGGGTAAAGTGCTGCACTTCCCACTCAGTTCATTCACTTCCACGTTTGCTTCTAAGCAGCGATTTCTTTTTTTTTTTTTCTGGTCTCAAGCGGTGCAGCCTTCCGCACACATTTGTGAAAGTCGTTTGTGGGGAAGGCGGGCGTCTCTGCTGTTTAGCTTTAGGCCGAGCAACCGATTCACACTGTTGGTAGGCAGCTCTCACATCGCACTGAGGTCATAAAACTGTTGAATTATTGCAATAGCATATTACATCCACAAACAGTTACAGGCCCGATGATTTACAAGTATCCAAGAGCCACTGCTTATATTTCTTCACATATCAGGCAAGAGGTGAGAGCAGGCAGAAAAGCATTAGCGCTGTACGGAGGCAGGAAGTATTAGTCAGATGGTCTTTGTTCTCGTACCTGATGACCACTGTGCCCAGTACCTGCACATTTATCCAAGCCTTTCACCGGCATGGAAATACAGCCCAACGTCAAAAAGTAAGATATGGTATGTGCAATGCAAATAAGTGAAAGCGAGACTTTTCTTCCCAAAAAATCAGCACATCGTGAACCTTTTCTTAACCTTGGTAATTGCAGCTCTCCTACGTTGGGAGCACTGTTGTTAAGAGCCACAAAGTGTGCAAAGGGAGGATGTTGGATAGAGGAGAAAATACAATGCAGACTGCTTTGAGAAATTACAAAAAAAAAAGTTTTAGGTTGCACAGGACTTTTTTGACAAACAGCAATATCCTTAAAGCTTAATATAACGCTATATAATAATATAAAATCCTGTTGCAACAAGAACTAGCCAAGCAATGAGGGACAAGAGCTCCAAAATAGATGACCAAAATATGCATTTGTTGCCCTGAAAGCAGTGTTCCGATTCATGTACATACCTCCAGAATGTTCCAAGATGAACTCGTGTAGAAGTTACCAAAATACAGGAAAAGAAACAAGGTCAAGTTGTTTACCTCAGCATGAGTACACACACACACAACCATGCCTGCAATCCTGTGCTCCAACGCCGCTGACACAGAAATTATTAATTTTAATTAGAATGGCGTTTAGTTTAATTCGAGACGCAAGCATGAAAATCTACACGCAGGGACAATGCGAACAGTCGTAACTGGCTCGTGTCCACTGCTCCAGAATGCCCACCCCATTTAAATTTTTAATAGACGAGATGTTTTCTCCTCAGATGCTCTGAATGGATTTGGGCATTCAAGCATCGCAGCACCATTCAACAAACATTCTACAAATTTAATCTGAGTCAATCTGATCCAGCGGTGACCCCATCATCGCCTGATGGAGTGGATCGCAACTACGGCGAAGCCATTGTGTCCGTATTTGTAAATAAATAATATCAGGGTGTACGAGACTGTAATGGGGTCATTTGTGTTCAGTTTGTGTTAATAAATCGTGGAAATCACACCTTTTGTGTGTGTGTGTGTGTGTGTTGTAAACCGTAATTTTTAGTAGTTTTGTTGTTTTTTTCTCCCCAATATGATAATTCTCCTGCTAATATGAATATATGTGTCTTATATATCCACCATTATATTATGGCGTTTAAATTGTGGGTAAACAGGTAAATATGTTGCATCAGTTATATAAAAAGAACTCTTTTCCTGTGTGCAGGGGAAAAGTATGCGTGTGTGTGTGCGTGTGTGTGTGTGTGTGTGTGTGTGTGGTTGTTCTGAGAGAGAGTCGGTGCTTTGAGATGTTGTGACGTATGAAGGATGAACGAAGGACAACGTGTCTTAAGCCAAGAAAGTATCCCGACCAAGTGAAGGAAGGTTGAATAACACCTTGTGTAACGCCGCGTGCCTCCCGCCGCCGTAGGCTAACAGGTAATGTGCGTTATCTCCAGCACTAACAGAACGGAGGAGAGGCCGCCTCCCCGGACATTTCTGTTTACTGCTGATGACGCCTCTCGCCTAAAGCGAGCAGGAGAGGATTATAACCCAAGGGGGGGGTTAGAAATGGTGCCGAATTTGATCTGCATCGCAACATCCTAAATGACTTTTTTTTCTTCTATTTCAATAATTCTATGACAAAAGGCTGACTCTGTTAACGTGTTTATGACATCGACAAATATATTTGTGATCCAGACAGGATCAAAAATAGTTTTTTTTCTCTCCTCTGAGGGTGAGCTGAGTGTCAGAGTAGTGTCTTGCATTGATGCATCCATTGTGTACAGGATAAGATTAATGGCAAGAGATAACTTAAATATCCTATAGCTTTTTTTCTAGTTGCTGTTTGATGTTTTGATTCAGCTGTTGCTGCTGCTGTGACCTGTGTGGTAACAGATGGTGATTTTTGCATCAGGTTGGCATGTGTGTTTCACCTCCTGGCATGGTTAGAAGATGTAGGCCTAAGCATTGTATTGATGTTAATAGTTATTAACGTTAGATAAACTACATCCGTCCCACTCACTCCTCTCTTTTCCTCTCTTACCCACACCAGTAAATGTATTGGTTCTCTCTCTCTCTGTGCACGCTCTGAATGAACACAATTCACCGATAAGGAGGAATTACTGAAAGATAGAGTAACGCGTTTATCTCAGCGTTGGTGGTACGAGTGTATTTCATTGATGTGAGTCCAGGCATAATCTCACATCACAACGTAACCGTACAGAGAGGCGGGTGCAGGAGGTGAAATGCTACCCCTTTTAGTTCGAGGCAGGTAGCTGGGTACTGCACATTGTATCTTTTAAAAGGTGAGGACACCTTATTTAATAATATAGGCCGATATATTGCGGAGGGCTGATGAGATTTTTTTTAATGTTGGACAGATCAATTTTCTATATCCACTTACTAGGGTCACTGAGGTCTGCTTGAACCAATCCCAGCATACTGATAGGACACATCCCAGACAAGGCACACACACCCCCATCATTGAAAGTCTCCTAACCAAAGTTTTTCCACTGTAGAAGGAAAAGAACCCGGAGAAGGCCCACACAGATGTAGGAAAGATGTAAAGATGTGTCTCTTAAACACTTGAACCTGTGACCTTCTTCCTGTTAGGCAACCCGCTACCTGCCATGCCGCCACATCAATCTCTAACTAGTTTAAATTCATGACAAAAAAAATAAAAATTGTGAGTCATTAGCAAAAATGTTGGTATCTTTGGACCTTGGTATCTGCTGAAGATGAGTGGGAAAAACCGCTGATAGATCAGATGATAGAATCCAAGGCTCAGTTAATGCTACCATAGCCTAATTAAATGCCTGGAGAGCATTATGAACCACCCATACTGAGGAATAAACATGTAGCTCATGATCCACTGCATGAGCCACTGGTGATGGTTTCTATGACGGGCAAAGACACCCAAATTGGTCTGGTGGGCAAAGCGATAAGAGGATGGACAGATCTATCTGGGTTGATAGCTTGGTAGGCCTTGTATCTTTTTCTCTCATTGGATTGTAATTTATGACTCATATCCCTATGGTCACTCTCAATATGATTTCGTTTCCCCCCTTTATCTCAGATAAAAATGAGTTCATGACACGGTTCTCTTTCCTCATTATTTTGTGAACGTACCATATGGGGTCATCAAACATGCCACGAGGCTGCTTTAAAGCCTGGCTTGCCCCCCCCTCCTCTCCACGGCTTCCACTGAAGGGAGTCCTGCCTCCAACGGACACGTAGAATCAATCAGCCAGTTTTATACCACCTTTCAAATGGCAAAATGTAACAGTAAAAGAAAACAGTAATACCCTCCACTCTTATCGTGCAGAATTAAGAAATGGAAATACAAACTAAAAAAAAAGAAAGTGAAGAAATAAAAGACAACATATGAATAAACAGTAAGATAAGTAATAAAAACTTAAATTTGGTAAAAAGGTAAACAAGTGATTCACAGCAAAAGATTATAAAATGGTAAGGGTGGGGAAAAAAGTAATTAAAAAAGTGAAATAAAAACATATTCTCTCTCTCTCCTGCCTCCTCGGGAATTGTTCCTCAGACATGAGCCATAATAAAAGGATGCCTGAGGGTGTGTGTGTGTTTTCACTTTAGGGATAATTAAAAGACCAATACCAAAAGTTCAAGATGGTTCATAGGATAAAAGCAGATAAATAGGAAGGTAGCAACACCAATAAGTGTGAGCAAATTCATCAATTCTAAAGTAAACAGGAAGCCAATGCAGAGGAAAAACTGTTGTAATGTTTGACCACTTTGTATATATATCATTAAGTAAAAAAAAAATAAGATAAAAAATAAGTGCGATATGAATTTTGGTCCATATCACCCAGCCCTAAGCTACATATGATCTTTAGGGAGACCAGAAAGTCGAGCATAACACTAGTTAGTTCTGTAGGTAATGAAAGCGCAGTGTCTCTGTGTTGGAGCCCTCTGACAATGTTCTTAAGATGATGAAATGCAGTTGTATTTCTATTTCTCAGTGAGGTTCAAAGCTCAGATCTGGATCAAAGATGACTCCTGGCTTTCTCACTTGTTAGGTTAAATGCCAGCGCTCGCAGTTTCACATGGAGTTTCTCTGCCCGAGCTTCGGAACTGATAACCACGACCTTGGTTTTGTGCTGGCTGAGCCGTGGAAAAATCCTCTGCTATCTTTAACTCAATATCTAAAATACAGTTTAAAAAAAAGGGCATCTATTGGCCAGGAGTTATCAGGAGACATGACAATAGAAAGCTGTGTGTCATCGTCACATCTGTGGGATGTACACCATGCTTCCTGGTGATGTTTCCAAGCAGCAGCATGTAAAAATTAAAAGTGTGGAACCAAAAAAATGAACTTCAGGAACAATGACTGTAAATTGACTTGTACAGACTAGATGTAAAGGTTGCACTGAAAGCCAGATTGATATTTCTCAAAAATATTGTGGAAGTTCAACAGCTTAAAATTATTTAAACCGGCAGATCGAAAACCGGTTCTGTAATTCCTGAGAAATGAGGCGTGGAAGTTGTTTCTTGTCTGTGGGGGTTGGTGGTCTGCCGAGCGGTGGTAAAAACACTCATCTAAAGAGAATAGTTCTCAGTGTGTTGTAAAATATACAAGGATGGGGTCTAAAATGCAGGTTGGCCGTTTTAATTTGGGAAATAACCTTGTCTCTGGTTGATGATGAAATGCTTGGCAAAGTTCTCTGGTGTTTCCTGACATAAAAAACAAGGGTTCTAGAGTATTTAAAATTCATAGCTGACATTGTTCTAAATTTGATTGAATACCGACTATTTTCTCTATGAAGTGCACTGCATATTCTTCATATTTGGAGTTTGTAGATACTAACTTCACCTAATAATTCAGGATTTATTCAATCTTAGATGTCTGAAAAGGATGATTTGGGGATTGTTTCAGTTTTAACGTGTGTTTGTCTGCATGTCTGATGGGCCGGGTTTGTGCTTGTTGTAGATTCTTACTTTTGCACAGTCCGTTAGTTTCAACTAAAGTCTGGTTAGTTTCCACTGCTTTTAGTATCAACTGAGGGATTTGTCTAAACATCAGAACTGCAATGCTTTGATTGTTTTATGTAACAACCTAGTTTGAGTTAGTTTTTCGACGTCATTTGCTGATTTGTGGACTCTGTCCTACAAACTGCAATTTTTCATTGTTTGACCACCTGAACCCTGTTGCATTGGCTGTTGCAGGATCCTAATCTCAGTCCTCTGATTGGGTGAATAATGACTTCATGGATGTCCTCCCCAAGACTGAAGATAACCCCTAAGGGGTGAAGAGTTTCATGCAAAACTAATCTAGTGCATTAATGCCAATTCTCTCAAGTGAAAGGCCCACCGAACCCTCTGTGAGAACCCATGCATTCACTGTAACCTGGTGACTGGATGGCGGATCATCAAACCACCACAGGACCACCGCCATTTAGGACACCATGAGGGCGAGTAGGATTTGGCATGAGAGGATTAGCTGTGAAGAGAGAGTGCTCAGAGTGCTAATCTTCTCTGTCAACTTTGGAAATGTAAGAAACATTACTGTTATAATGTGTGGTTTTTACCAGATTTTATCAGATTCTGCTTTCGATTATCTGAATATATGTCATAGATATCCATCACTAGGTTAAAGTGTTTAAATCTATAGTGCGGGACTTCTGTCTCCCTTTGCTGGTATTGAAAAAGAAATTAAACAAACTCAGTTAAAAAAAAAGTTATGGTTGCTGTAAAATGGTGAATTAATTGTTTATAGCATCACATAACCCCTGTGAAATGACTCGTTTGACTGTCAGAAATTGGGCCAGAAAGGAGTGTCATCACAGACCTGGTGGTGATGGGATTAATCAGAATTGTGGGAACTCGTTTGGCAAGGGCTCGAATTGATAAATGATGCTATTTCATTACAAAAAAAAGGAAGCCTTGAAGGAGGTTTAAGCTTTAAGCTTTTCCCGTGTACATGTGTGTTTTTAATATCCTACTGGATATGTGTGTAGAGGTTCTGTGGAGATGCAGGTGAGGATACATGCACAGTAAATATATAACACTGGTAATTAGTCAACAAGTTTACACAATTAGTGGTAAAATTAACTCTAAGTGTTATAGTAACACTGGCAATTTTACTTTCTACTTTTTTTTTTAAACAGCTCTGGGCTTTCATAAACCATGCCTCTGATACAAACAAATGAAGGGATGATTCCCAGACCGAATATTATATAAATTTATATGAGGTCCGGTGTAAGCCAGACTAATCAAGTGCTGGAAACTCTGGAAATTGTAATACCTCTTCTTTTTCTTCACTTTGTCTATTCTTCCCTACTTGAGTTGTGTGTTGTATTTACTATGATTTAGGCTTTTCCTAATACTTAGTCTTCCTACTTTCAGCTAGGCATGCCACCACACATTTTTTTCAGAAAATTACCTTTTCTAGTTCTCCTAGCTGCTTTTAACTTTTTTGCACAAACGGAAGATAGGAGCGTCATCACTCTGCACATAATTTGGCTGGACTTGTGATCCATAGTGGTTTTTGATGTGTGCCGCCTGGTGAAACCGTGAGTGGGAGAGTTACAGTGATGGGTTGCAACATGCCGAGCGGTCGCAGTTTTAATGACCACTGGCTCGACAATGAAAGAGAGGAAGCCTGAATAAATCGAGGAGCAAATCTTCATCTAGATGTTTGCAAAGATTTCAGATATTATATAATAGCTGGCAAAATAGCACTAAAATTCAGAATTTATACTTCTAATCCATCAGCCTCCAATGTCAGGAGTTTGAATGGAGCACAGTAAAGTTGGCCATCCATAGATTTTCTTAGTATGTTCTTATAAAAAATTACCAATTCAACAAAGGAAATAATTATAAGTTCCATTCTAAATTACAAACATGATTACTTGACTCATTGTTTTTACAGCCAGTTTTATTTGTTGAAATAGAAAACTAAATCGCTTACATGCAATGGGCTATGCAAAATGTGCAGGCAATGTCAGACTTTACAAGCTCTTTGGTAGTAGATTTTCAAGAGACAGTTTATACAATATATTAGTAGTACTAATAAAGTATCTTTGATATGGCATCTTAATTTAAGGAATGTGCAACTAAACAGCCAACATGGTTATTAATGTTAATGCCTGTCAGTTCATTTCTGTAGGTAGGCCTAGAGTGTTAGATTAGTCTACTTTATAAAACAATAACATCTGCTTTATCTGAAGTGAAATCATCATTTTGAATTAATATTTAATTGTGCTTTATTTTTTTTTCTTAGGCAAGGGTGAAATAATAGCAAAACTTGAGCATGTAATAAAAGATTTAATAAAGTGATATTGTTGCGCCCTCAAAAAAGACACGTCTTTGTTTCTTATTGCAACTTTACTTCACCTCAGTTCGGCCTGGAGTACACATGAAGATTCCACAACAACAACTCCGTCAACTAGCTTTCACTGTTATCCACGTTACTCTCTCGTTAGTTTTTTTTTTTTTTTTTTTTTTTGATGATGACCTCATCAGTCATTTGAACTCTAACCCCTTACATCAGAAACTAGTATAAATGACAACAATGTATAAAAATAAAAATACACTAGAACAAACATGCTTATCTTTGTTTTACATACTGTATACATTAAATATAAATTCTTTTAGGCATTTCTAAGTCGCAACACCCTCCCCCACTAAAAAAAAATGTTGCCAAACATTTTCTTTTCCACTAAATAACAACATAACATCTGGCAGAAGGTGGGCAAACAAGTACATCCACACACATCACATATTACAGGATCAAAAGGTCATACTACTTCTCAGCATTACAGTCTCTCTTTTAAATCTCAGCGACAGTCTCTCATGGTTAGAATACTAAACTAAATGTCCATAGTTCTTTAGTATTGAAGGGTGAATAGTCCGAAGAAGTATTGGTGGCGCCCCCAAAATCTTCACAATGGGACAAGGAAAATACCATATACCCAGGCTTATGTGATCTCACATTTTAACACCATGCATTCACTAAGCTCATAGTGTATACACTACCTTTTCTGTATGTTAACACTACTGTCCAAAATACACTAGAATAGTCAAGCCTTTTTCTCTGCTTGTTACCATAGTAAATTCCTAGAGTGTACCTGTGTCTTTTTACTGTGACATATATGTGTCAATACCACATCACCATGAACTTAAACTTATAATAATTAAAGATTAAACTAACTTGTGAACTTATGTGTGTACTTTCTGTAGTATTTACTTATACTGAAAAGGATACATGAATGCTGTTCTGGAAGATAAGTCGTTGCTGGCTCCAGAGGGTCTGCTCACACTCACAGGGCAGGTCTTTAACTGTTGGAAGGTTGGCTGGCCAAGCTCTTCATAAGTGTAGACACGCCGGGGCTGTCTGGTTCTCTTTGGCCTGTCCCTCCATGTTTCAACATCACTCTGCTCACTTGCAGATTCAACTGGTGCCTCCGCTTCTTCCTTCACACTATGTCTATCATCCACCTGCTCCTCTTCAGGATGCTCTTCAGCTGTGGGCACTGGTTCAGGTCTCTCCCCAAGTCTTTCCCTCATAGGACAGAATTCTTCTGCTCTTGCATTGAGGGGTGGATGGGCATACCTGACTGCTGTCCACATATCACATTCATCATCGCTGAAGCTGTCTGTGTCTGTCTGGTGAATAGATGGCATGGCTTGTCTTCTCGCTCTCCGTCTCTGTTTGTTTCCACTGCTTTTCTCTTTCAGGTCGCGTCCACACACTTCTGGCTCTTCAACCAGGTAAGGACATGGCAGAAGTAGATTACGGTGTAACACTCGCCTTCTTCCAGTCCCCTGCAATGGCTCAACCACGTACACTGGACTGTCTGGGCCTTTCCTTGCCTTGACGACATAAATCACATCCTCCCAGTAGCTACGCAGTTTTCCAGGACCACCTCTGGGCGTGAGATTTCTCACCAGGACATGGTCACCTGGTTGCAGTGTTGAACTCCATGCACGTTGATTGTAGTTCTTCTGTCCTCTTCTCGCACTCTTTTTCATATTCTGCATCGCAATAGCATAGGCTTCTTGCATGACTTCTCTCCATTTGTCTGCATAACCCGTGTGTGATTGTCTCTTTCCTTCTCCTCTCTTCGGGAACATCAGGTCGACAGGCAAGGTTGGTTCACGACCGAAGAGAAGGAAGAATGGAGAAAATCCTGTTGCTTCGTTCACAGTTGAGTTATAGGCATGGACTACTTTGTTCAGGTGTTCTTTCCATCTGGACTTCTGAGACTCTTCAAGTGTACGCAGCATACTCAGCAGCGTCCTATTGAAGCGCTCAGCAGGATTGGCTTGGGGGTGGTATGGAGAAGTGCGAGAATGACTGATACCACAGTAGTCTTGGAGCTTGCGGAACAGCTTATTTTCAAACTCTTTTCCCTGGTCATGATGTATCTTGGATGGGAAACCAAAACGCATGATATAGTCATCAAAAAGCTTTCTCGCTGCAGTGATCCCTGACTTGTCTCTTGTTGCATACACCTGAGCATATTTAGTGAAATGATCCACGACTACCAGTATGTACTCCTCACCTCCTTTACACTTATCTAAGTGCAGGTAGTCAATGGATATCAGCTCAAACGGTGCAGAAGTCTCGATGCTCTGGATGGGTGTTCTAGTTACTCTGTTCGGTTTCTTTCTTTTGATGCACTGGCACACCTTAGTAACATAGTGTTCCATCTCCTGTCTCATTTTAGGCCAGAAGAAGCGCCCTCGAGCAAGAGCGACCATGCGATCTGCGCCCAGGTGTCCCATCTCCTCGTGTAGATGCTTGTAGACAACAGGCTTTAGAGAATCAGGAACAACTAACTGCTTTCTCGCTGGGGTCTCTCTTCTGAGAACACCATCTTCATTGATATGCAAACGTGGCCACTCCCTAAGAAGGTGCCTGACTGTTTCACTCTCGGCCATCTTGTCTTTATGTTTCAAGTGGGCATGTGTTCTTTTCAGAGCCAACACTCTGCTTATGGCTATGTCTGCTTTTTGAGCATCTCTGATGTCTTGAACTGCAAGAGGCTGGATTGGCTCCGAGATGTTACACTCTTCTGGCAGTGCATCAATATTACAGGTGACAGCAGAGATCCAATTAACATCTCCAGCTTCCTCTCTCCGCAGAGCTTTACCTATGCATTCAATGGCATCCTGCTGGTATTCCTCTGTGCATTCTCGCATGATGTCTTCGATGGGCGTTGTCCTTCGAGACAGGAAATCTGCGTCACGATTTGCTGATCCGGGCCTGTACTTGAGAGTGAATCGATAATCTGCCAACTCCGCCACCCAGCGGTGTCCAGCTGCGTTGAGTTTCGCTGACTTGGTGACATATGTTAGAGGATTATTGTCACTGTATACAGTAAAATGAGGCGCATGAAACAGGTAATCACGGAAACGCTCTGTTATGGCCCATTTGAGTGCCAGGAATTCTAGCTTGCCAGAATGTAACTTGTAGTTTCTTTCTGCAGCCGTCAATGTTCGTGACCCATATCCTATGACTCTAAGAACACCCTCTTGCCGCTGGTATAAAACAGCACCTAAGCCATCTTCTGATGCATCCACATGCAGTACAAAGGGTTTCTCTAGATCTGGATATGCCATGACAGGTGGGTTTGTCAGCTGGTCTACAATCTTGCTCAGTATCTCGTAGTGGGTTGCTGTCCACTGTACTGGATGAGATGGTGGCAACTGAGTATCCTTGCGGCTACCCCCCTTTCTCTTCTGACTCTGTTGCTGCTCAGACTTAGGCTTAGCTAACAGTTCGTACAGAGGCTTGGCTATTCTAGAGAAGTCTTGAATATAAGATCTGTAATAACTGAGGAAACCCATAAGCTTTCTCACCTCTCTCACAGTAGACGGTCTCTCATGTTTCAGTGCCTGCACAGCTTCCACCTCTTTGGGATTCATTTTGTACCCATCTGCAGAGATGACTCGTCCTACATAACAGACCTCGCTCTTGAAGAAGTCACATTTCTTTGGCCTCAGCTTGATGCCGCATTCTCTTTGTCGTTGTAGCACTTTTCTCACATTTTGGATGTGTTGGTCAAAGCTAGAGCTAAAGACTAGCACATCATCTAAATATGGGACACAAACTTCATCTCTGAGATCTCCCAGGCATCCTTCCATGTAGCGCTGAAACCCGGCGGGAGCGTTAGTAAGGCCAAATGGGATTCTCACCCATTCGTAGAGCCCCCATGGTGTTATGAATGCAGTGCATGGCCTGCTTTTCTCACTCATGAATCCCTGGTGATAAGCCTTCCCCTGGTCCAGTACTGTGAACCAGGAGTTGCCTCCCAGGTTTTCCAGGATCTCCTGTATTCTTGGAATTGGATGTCTGTCAGGCATTGTTTTCCCATTCAGCAGTCGGTAGTCAATACACAAGCGTAGTCCACCATCTTTCTTTCTGACACATACAACAGGTGAGGAGTACGAAGAACAAGACTTCTGAATCCAACCTCGGTTGAGTAAGTCCTGTATGTGTGTTTTCACTTCTTGATAAAGATGTCTAGGAATTGCATTGTATGTTCTCTGCACAGGCACATTGTCTTTCAACTGTAGATTCAACTCAAGATCTTTTATGCATCCTGTGTCCCATTCATCTTTTGCAAAAACATCACATTCCTCCCTGAGCATTTGCTTTACCTGCTGCTGCTGGTCATTCGTCAGATGGCTCAGGTCCACTGGTGGGTCGTAGGGCTCAACTTGTGTGGTTCGACTGGACTCCACTGGTGGGGAAACACTGTGGGCTGAAGACTGAATTAGCTGACTCTCTATAGGCTCTGACTGTGATGGGTAGATGGCATCAACACTGTGCAACCAACCAAGTGTCGTACGGCTGCAAAGCACAATGTCATTGTCAGTCATGTTCTCAACAGTCACTTCAACTTTAGCTTTATCTTCTGGAGAGAGCTGAATTAACTGTTCTCTAATGGCTAAGCCTGCTGGCCACGGTGCTTCATCGTTTGGCTCCAGCACCACGAGTGGTGCGCTTAAAACACTCTTACTCAGCCATCCACACTGCACCGCCATCACTTTGTTCTTTGGGATGGTCACTGGAAGTCTCCCTACCCTGGCTATGTGGGGCTGACTGTCGGGCTTTTGTTTCTTTAAAACTGATAAAACAGCTCTAGCAGTCTTGCGCCCTACCTCCAGTGCTGAGCATAATCTGTTCACCATGTGACCTGGCGGGATGCAGTCTTCACTGGTGTCGCTTCTCAGTGCTAGTTCTTCAATCACGTTAAAGCCGATGATGGGGCGTTCAATGTCACTACTGGCGATAAGAATTGGTACCTGGACAGGTCTGTCGCTCATTCCAGCCACAGCGTTCCTGGACAAGCTGAACTCTGTCTCGATCCATCCTTCATATGGAATGCTGGTCCCATTGGCAGCTGAGAGCTCTAAAGCTCCGTCCTCCAGTAACTCCTTCACTGGTTTCACTTCAGCATGAGGTAGGTAGGTCTTCATCCAGTTCGTCCCCACTATGGATACTTGAGAGCCGGTGTCCCACAGCACCGCAGTGTCTACGCCCCCTAAGGACGCATGAACGAGGCATCTCTTTCCTACCAGCTTCGCCGTTTGCCGCTGCTTACCAGTGAGGGGTGCTTTCAGGCTGAACAGGTCTGCTTGGTCCATCTTCCTTTCAGAATGAAGCATGATCTCAATCTTAGCTGAATTGGCTGAGACAATTTTCTTACGACAACCTGACGCCCAGTGTTCTGTACTGCCACACTTGTAACAGTGATTACACCTCCCCTCTGGATTGGATGCTTGACATTGCTGACACCTTCTAATGGTTATGTTTTTAGGCTGAGGCTTAGGCTGATATTTTCGTTCTGGCTGCTCACTCACTCTCATTGGCGCAGGTGTAAAGTTTTGCTGAAGACTGGCGATGTGAGTGGTGAGACTCTGTAGTGCTTCACACATGGCTTTATTACCTTGTTCAACTTTTTCCATCAGTGTATCTCGTTTGGTTATCTCACTTTGTTTGTTCTTACTGTTTGCTTTGTGTGCGCTGCTTTCTTTGTCAACTTCATTTTCCTCACTCACTGCTGCGACTTTGGCCATCTTTACCTTATAAGTAGCTGACAGCTTGCTTTTTCTTTCCGTTTCCAGATTGAATGCAGCAGTAATTTTCTCCAAGAGGAACTCATCTGTGACCTTTGCGTTTTGTAAGAACGGCTTCATGTCTGTTCGAATGGTGTCGTCGTGGAGACCAGTGAGTACTGTCTGAAGGAATTGACTTTGGATGAGCTCTGGACTGTATTTCAAACCAGACTTGACTCTTTCTGAAGCGAGGACAATTTGTTGCCTCAGATCCATAGCTCGCAGCAAAAACTGGATAGGAGTTTCTTTGGGCTCCTGTACAGCACGCGTGAGGGAGTGATACAGTTCTGTTGCATCTTTCTCAATGTAGTGAGTCCTTAGTATTTGTCTGAGAGCTTGTAATGTCAACTCAACTCTACTTTCAAGATAACTCTTCAATTTTGTTCCTGGAACAATGGCTTGGATAACCGCTTCAACAACTTCTCCTTCATCATAGCCTTTTTTCAATGCTCTTTGAATTTGTCTTTCAAGACTGGAGTAAGTTAATTTGTCTTTCTGATTTGGTTCTCCAATTTGTCCAATTATTTTTAAGTCTCTTCGGTACAGTGGATGCACAAGGGAAGCCCGCTGAGTAGCTACAGGGTTTGCTTCTATGGCATTCACGGCAGAAACACTTTCTCCCTGCTCAACTGCAATAACAACTTCGCCCACACGGTGGGGCTCTTGCATCACTTGTTGAGGCACTGACTCATTGCTTTTGCCATTTCCCCTTTTAACTTCGTCAATTTTATCATTTAGATCCAGTAACACAGACATTCCTTCATCTTCTAGCGAAGTAACATCATCCCCTTCCAAATGCTGAAGAATTCGCCTTCTTAGCATACGAGCTGAATCTGTTTCATTTTCATCCACAGCTAAATCAAGTCCTGCGCAGATATCATTCAAATCCGGAGCTAATAGTGTCAATAACTTTTCTTCTATCTCGCTAACAACCTTTTCCCAGTCAGACGACATCTGTTGTTTGGCCATGATAGAAAACTTTTACCTTCACTGCTTAGCTCTCCGTTTTGACGACGTCAGTTAGCACTTAGCTTCATATGGCTAATCCGTCCAGACTCGGCTTTCTCCACGGTGAAAAACTCCAGACCGGGCGGAAACACCAAGATCATGTTGCGCCCTCAAAAAAGACACGTCTTTGTTTTCTTATTGCAACTTTACTTCACCTCAGTTCGGCCTGGAGTACACATGAAGATTCCACAACAACAACTCCGTCAACTAGCTTTCACTGTTATCCACGTTACTCTCTCGTTAGTTTTTTTTTTTTTTTTTTTTTTTGATGATGACCTCATCAGTCATTTGAACTCTAACCCCTTACATCAGAAACTAGTATAAATGACAACAATGTATAAAAATAAAAATACACTAGAACAAACATGCTTATCTTTGTTTTACATACTGTATACATTAAATATAAATTCTTTTAGGCATTTCTAAGTCGCAACAATATCAACTGCTGTTTTACATGTTTTCATCTTCATGCATCTGCTGAAACATCAGACTTTCTGTGTTCTGTTCTGGCAGAGCCTGCCTTATAGCTGGGGAGTTTTTAATTCACTGAACAGGATGATTGATCCAGCAATACTCTGAATCACCATCCAGTCAGTAAATGAGCAGCCCTCTCCCTACAGACCTCTAGCTCGAGGGTTTCTTACACATGATTTGGGTTGGTTTGTCAATCATTACTCAAAAATGTGAGTGTGTGTGTTTGGGGTGGGGTTTCTGGCTCTTTAGCAAAGGGGCCATCACTCTGTATGTTTCATGACAGAGGTGTCCTCGATGGGAGCATATTGGCAGCTGCACAGTGCGGTGAATCAAAATGATTAGTTTAATTTTAGAAAGCGCCGCCTGTCACCACCTCTCACTTTGCTTCAACCCGCCTGTAGACGAACTGTCTGGTGACTGATTTTACTGAGGACTTATTAGTTAAAACAAACAAACATTTTAATCTATACAGCATTCATGCAGTCAGATAAATGCAATCAAATATGTCACTGACTTCACTTTACATTATATATTCTATTGCAGTGCCAAAAGAAGGCCGGAAGTGTGATTTGGAACCCATGCCCGTTTGGAGCATGTGATGTTGGGAACAGGGCTAATGCTTGGAAGTCATTTTTACACAGCATCCGCTAAATGGCTACAGAGTGGAATCACTACGCATCATTTAGGGAAAGCCACGATGTGGCCATCCTGAGGTCTACTGTATGTGTGCAGTTTAGTTTAGTAAAGTTGCTGTTTGGAAGCATGGACAATTATAAAAGCCCAACAATAGAGGTAAGCAACTTTTCTGCTTGCGTTGAGGCCACCAGCAGCCAGAAAGCAAAAGGAACAGAGGTTAATGGCTGGGTGGGTGCACCTTTAACACCTATCACCCTTTCTTTTAAGCATGTGAAAACCAGGAAAATCATGCTTTCAGTCCTTGGTCCTCAAACTATGGGCTGACCAACTAGTGCCAGTGTTGAGTGTTTTTCAACCCTGGCTCAGCTTGTCATACCCATGTACTTCAACATCAGTCCTGTATTTTTTGTTAAGACCCAGCTTTTGAGCAATTACATAAGTGGAGACCACGGTTTAACAATTGGACAAAAACTAACAAATCAAGGGCAAACCTCATTTTAAGTGTGTGGACGGTGTAGTCTACCATTATTGGTAACATACAGCATATGTCTTGCATAAAGGTGCAATCACCTAACAGATAAAATGCAGAACAGAGATAGGGAAAGCTATGCAGATAAGGTTTCATGCATTACAGTTGTGACATCACAACTTCACAGAAATCCTGACAGCTTAATTAAGGCACAGTCTGTGAATACAGGCTGTGTGCGTTCTCCGTGGATGGAGCGTTTGAAGCATGGGACCATATTTAAATAACACCTAGATGTTGCGATAATGAAAGTAATTACAATCTCCTATTCTATGAAATGGGCTTTTTAATACTTAGTGACTGTGAGAGCAATGGAGTGCCACTATTTCTGCAGACTTCTGAACTTCCAAAACTCCTTAGAGTGTCCAAAACTCCTCAGTGTGTCCACTCCTCAGTGTTTCGTTTCAAAATGAAAAGACCAGTGCAGCAAAGGTTGGAAAGGAATTACTCTGTAAGAGGTCTCTTAATGAAGGGGATGGCTACAGATCAATACCCTTTCCCCTTTTCATTCTTTCTCCAGCACAATCATTACCTGTACATAATTTAGCGGCACAAACTATTTGATTGATAATAAGTATTACTCAAACTCTAAAGCTTCACAAGCATCTGCTGTCATAAATCACAATACATCCACCTAAATGCTGGAATATAAATAAAATAAAATCAATAACATCATTGTAGCTCAAGTGTTGATCAATGGTAAACATTGAGCTAATGGTGTCATTAAATGGAAGGTCAAGGGGGGGATGATACACACATTATCGTCCTGAGGGAAATTTGTCTAGGACACGTGCGATAACCGTTGTAAAAATACAATTTGAAATAGTGGAACTGCTAAATGAATCTCTGGACATGATGAATAATTATACAAAATGCAACCTGGCCAGCGTTGTGCCAAACGTCTCACGCTGGACCAGATAAAGGGTTCCAAAATCCCCCATAAATCACCGGGTATATGGATGGTTATTTTAGAAGAATAAGCTTTAAGATGATTAATTTTATGGTGAACTTTGATGACTCGTGATGCTCAGTCATGAATCGTTAGTTCTTGGCCATGGCTTAGTTCTGTCAGAGGACTGAAAGCTTTAGCTGACGACCCATCCAAAGGTTGACTGACCTGTGCTGACAGAAATAAGTATACAGTATCAATTCTTCCTTGTATGCTTAGTATTACCAGTGTTCGATACCTGGAGCAAAAAATGTATAAGCTTGCCGCCAATGATACAATTATTTTATAGTGTAGCAAGGGTAATTTTTTTAATACCTGCTATACAGTACTAATCTAATGTGGTTATTCACATTGACTGTGCCCTTAAACATGTCTGAATGTTCTGATGACAGAATTACAGACATGTAAGCATTCACATTGTTGTTTGCAAATAGTGACGGAAAGAAGTTATCATGGCAAATTGGGAAAAAGGGAATGAGAAGTTCGACCCCTGTCTCTCACATCTCGCCAATCACTGTGGGAAGGTGGCGAGCCGTTTTGGAAAGAATGTAACATATAAAGTTATGGATCGAAAGGTTTTGGTAGCACTGTCAGTATGGTCACATCACCATTACTAATAGTTCTGTGTAATGTGCAAAGGTTTTAAATACAAAACAGGATTCACAGACAAAGCAAGTGGGTTTACGTAAACAAAATTTTATTGTGACATATAAGATAAGATAAGATAAGATAAAACTTTATTGATCCCACAACAGGGAAATTTGTGTGTTACTGCAGCATTACAGATAAAGAAAAAGAAAAAATAAAGTTGAAGAAGATAAAAAAACTATAAAAAATAAAAATAAAAAAATACACAACACAATGTACAAATTCGCAGAATTTGTTGATCCGCATACACAGTATGCATTATGGACAGAATGGAGAGAAAATGCTAATAAATAGTAAGAAAAAAAAAGTATGCATAAGCAAGGCATATATACATACATACATGCACGTACATACCTACATACATACACATACATACATATTTGCATATATATATATGGACATACATATCCACGCACATACCCACATGTAAACATACATAGCCAATGCACACTTAAGGTGCAGGATGTGTGTAAAATATAGTAATAAATATAGGTAGGGAGACTAACAAGTAAGACAAGTTGCAAGTGAGTACAGCCGAGATTCCTAAATATTCTTTGACCAGAAGTGAATCAGCTTCTTACAAATGCAGCTATCACTGAACTACAATGCGTAACACACTAAAAATGTTCAAATGAAATGAAGGTGCCATTGCTTTATCTTATATTGGCAGGCCATCACAACCCCGCTGATAAATCTCTTCCATAAGCGATGAATGTAAACTGCACTTTTCGTCAGGGGAGCCATAATAACGTTATAAATAGAAAGATGATCAAGGTGGGCAAAGGAACGGAATGACTAACACATGCTCCTCCTTCACCACACATGCCACTAAAGTGCCCTAAAGCAACGCACTTAACACCCGAGTGCTCCAGCGGGGGGCCGTTCGGTAACCAGCGGAACCAGACTGTCGTTCTTTGTAGCTCCCAGGCGTGATTGTGTGTGAGTGACTAAAAGTGGACGATTAAGGTCACAAAGACAAAAAAAAAACAGAAACAAATACCTCTTCCACACTCCACGGCACACAAAGCAGCAGGATCGAGTTCAGAAAACTCGACTCTTCCCGCTTCTCGCCCCGAAGGTGGCGTGTTCTTATTTAGACGCCGTGGAAAGCGTTTGCCTTTTGGCAAGTGTTTTCTGCTCGGAAAAAATACACCCAGCAGTAGTATGGAACGTCACATCTCTCAACTCTTTACCCACATCTGTAAAACAACTGGCTGACATACTGTCATAATCTGTAGTCGTGGATATGTCATTGATTTACCAATTGTCTGTCCTCTTTCATTGTGTTTTATATGCCAATGTCGACATGCTCCTCCATTCTGTTTTCTTGAGTTTTGGGCTTTTGGTTGTTTATTCTGTTTCCTTTTTTGTGTCCAGTGCCTGTTTTATCTTGAAATGAGAATTAAGTCTTGCCTTGGGTTCAGTTTCTTTCCAGTTACCTATATTTTTTTCCTATATGTTATCCTGCCTTTTTGCGTTGCAATCTTGTTTGTAGCAGCTATTCATTAAATTCACTGAATGATCATTGCTGCACTCGGGCAGATACACGCTGCTATTGCTAAAATCTGGCACATTTACATGATGGAGCCAACATGATGCTCATCTTATTTAATGTGCATTCTCCCTTCTCAAATAATCTAACATAAAACTTTGAATGACTTAAAAAAAAAAAGTCATCTGATTGGACTTAGTGACTATGGCGTGATCGTGATGTTCGTGACCATGAGATGTATGATAATGTCAAACATGGAAGCAAACAACGATTTGTGCGAAACTGCGACTCAAGACTGAAACTTCCTGAATGGATGTCTAATCATCCCAAGATGCCTTGATTTATCTCCCCCATTTAAGATGCTTTATGGTTATAAACCTAATTTATTCTGGACTATAACAATAGTTTATCGCAATGAGGCCATGCTCAGTCACTCGTTGGCTACTTACCATCTGCTCTGGCTCTGGATCGATGGTTGTAAATATCTTCACTAAAGTGCTCTGGGTAGTTTTATTTCACGATGTGGTGTGAGAAATATAAAAAGCTGAATTTATTTATACACAATGTTCCAAAGGGAGAAAAAGGATGTATTTTTTTGCATCCATAAAGAATTCTTTAGTTTCTTGTGCACAGTATGATGTCAGCTATAACACTCATTAATAATTGCATATAAAAAAGAGCGTTTCTGAATAGCATAAATGGTTTAATCAAGCCAGATATAAGCTTTTATTGCACTGTGAAAATGTTATTCTTTTATATCCAGCAAGAGGAACAGAAATGTTAACTCAGAAACAAGTTAACAAGCTCAAATGAAACCAACACAATAATTTATATCCAAAAAGCAGTTTTACAAAAACAGGTTCTGAGGTTTCCCACATGACAAATGAATAGATTGATATTAAATGTAAATTATGTGTAAATCTTAACTCATCCAAGTAGTAGTAGTAGTAGTGGAGAGCATCCCGATAGAAACTATTAAACATTATGATGTATGATGTATAATGTTTTGTCAGTTTTGCCTCTTGTTGGTCTTATTCTCACCATGTATATTTGCCTAACAACCTGGCACCAGGCCACAGCTCATTGGTTGTCATTTACAGATAATCACCTGCTATCACAATCCCCTGTATTTTGTGATGGAATATTATGAATTGCTTAGTAAATCAGTCAGCCTTGAGCTTATAATGTAATGAGAAGCTTGTTGACATTTTCAATATATGCAGGAATACGCAGGATTTCCCTAAAGAACAAAACATAATATAAACTCATACTAGTGAAATTCCTCTTAATCATCACTAGAAGTGGCCAGTGGTGTGTTTGTGTGCCTGTTTTTTTTACTTTTCTCATTGTTTCCGTGTGTTTCCGCACCTCCCTGTCCACCCTTGGGTCTCATAATTACACTCTTGTAGTGGCTCATAAGTAATTATTTAGAGAGATGACGTAAACCCTGCATGCAAAACAATACCTTATCGAGGTAGCATGGTTCACACAAACAGATGAGAAGTGAAACAACACATGTAATAACGTAGGGTACAGTGAACAGCACGGGGGTCAGTGGACAACAATCAGCCGTGCAGACAACACAGCTACAGTCAACGGGGAATTGCATTGAGTGCCTCTCCAGCACAACGTACAAAGCTCTTTTTGATAAGTGCCCTTTTCCAGGCCAGCGACCTGACGGTAAGCGGGAGAAAAGCAGGCTTTAGGAGGTGGGAGGGAACACGTGCTATGGAGAGTGATTGGTGACTAATGGCTTTGTGGTTCAAATCTGAGGTCTGGGGGCGGGCAGACTGCTAATTTTTTAAAAGCCACGTGCGCGAGAGAGGCGGATGCATTCCTATTTGTGACTATGAGCACGGTGAAAAATCAAGATGAGCAGTAGAGGAGGATGGTGACAGTCTCGAAGTGCCTCGCCATTAATACGTATAGGATTATGGGTTATGTGTGGTGAACCACCTCTATTGATGACCATTTCTTTTGTTTCGTGATGTTGAGATGAAGGTGGTTTGCCATACATCTTCGTATGAAAAGAGACATGGTTAAATCATAGTCCCAGACTGAGTTATTGCCATTAAGTATGGCTGCGCTGTCCCACTATTTAAAGTATGTGGTAACAGTTGAGGGAGAAAGATGGCGTTTAGGTTCTATTGGGGAAAAAAAAAAAAAAAGATGTGAATCAGAAATCAGAAGATGTTGAGAGTTTCTCAATCATCTTGTGTCGCTGTGTGCTATTGAAAGAAATAGTCTGCCTTTAACTACTAAGTAAGTGTGTCATAGTTAAATCAAATAAACATTTCACCAATTTAAAGGTAAGTAATGTCAAAAAGGATTAGTCACGGATGTGAGACAACTGGAGAGAGTTTGGTTAAGAGAGAGCGGGGCCGTGTGTGACTCAGAGTGAGAGAAAGAGAAGCAGTTCAGTTATTGAGATGAACAACTTATTATAACATAGTAAAAATAATATAGTAAAATCCCTATTGTTGAAACCAATTACTAATGTCTGCTCGTATTAGTTTCATAAAAGCATCATTTGCAAATAGGCAAGTGAAGAGCATCTTGTACCTCAGAGAAAGCGCTCAATGGATTAATCCAGCATGCATTCGCTTGTAAATCACTGTGTTGTCAGTTTTATGGGCCATTAAATATCAGCATCCTCTTGTTCCTGACTACAGAAACAGGACCAAAACAAATAGACCTCAACCAATATCCACCCACCAGCTTTGGACTACAAAGACGGTCCTTTGAGCGGATATGTTCTCGCCTTTGAACGGTTGGAGTAATCTGTTAGCAGAAATGCCACATGCCGCCACGCTCGCCGGCTCTTTGGGAAGCCTCCCTTTGCGAATCAACAAAGATTCTCTGATTAGTCCAGCACAGCAGGCTTTTCAGACTGGAAGCTGGCTTTGGAAAATTTCAGAGAGCATGAAACAAGTTCGGCACAAGAGACCTCAACGCTTGCCGGGAAGAATGACAGAGCCGGTTTGATACAAGGCAATGAGGGGGGAAAAAATGTGGCATATGTTGAAATCGTGGAATAGTTCCACCATCTTGACGACGCGTTACTTTTCATGGACACGATGAAACAGACATCAGTATCAATCAGACGTTGTGATGAAGATCCTTCCTCCAAAACTACCAACACTCCTCTAATGCGACGTATATCTCTGCTTCCTCGCAAAATGAGATTATGGGATCACAGTCAAAGATCGCTTTATTGAATTAAGCAACCTTGGTGGTTTTAATGCAGTCAATTACAGATCACAGAACATGTGCCAGAAGAATAAGATTTAAATAATACTCTCTGCGTTGATGGTAGATGTGTGCTGAGTTGGTGGAGTTCAGGATCGCTTCCGTGAGAAACACCCTGAAGCAGTTTACGTTCATTTTTATACACATGTACTGAATTTGGTTCTTTGCCACACTCGCAGTGCTGTGCCAGAAGCCACTGACTTCTTTTGAAACTTTGAGGAATGTTTCTTCTTTTTTTTTTTTTTTTTTACTTTCCGCTTTCAGTGTTTCAAGTGTGAGCAATCATACCTTTCTTGACACGGAGAAACACTCGGGCTCGGGTAAGCGTGAATCTGTCCAGCTAGATGGGCACACCAGCTACGTCCATTGAAAGCTGAAAAAAAAGAATAAATCTCAGTGCTCTATATTACTGGCGCCTGAAAGAAACTGCAGCACCCCCGGGAGTTGGACTTCTGTCAAAACTCTCCACGTTTTTCCAATGTGTACATGCTTGTGATGTTCAGTATTCAGCCTACCACAGAGCGGCTCGTAAGTATCTTCAGAAGGAGTCCGTGGACTTGGCACGAGCAACACAAACACAAAAAGATGCAGCGCTGACATCAATGCGGAGTGATGAAACGGCATGAGTAGAGGCGGTCGGATGATGACTATACGGCGGAGCAAGAACTACTCATGGTACGAAAGTCCAGCTGAGGCATAACATTTTCTATCCACTTCCTGATCGCATGTTATAGGGGCAGAATTAGGCTTCCTCACTGGAGATCCTCTAAGCATTATAACAACACGTTACAACATCGTACCAAAGAGCAGATTGATGTAGCAGAACACTTCTCGTTGAAGGAAAAAATATAGTGTGACACGCTCCCGACCCTGGGCTTTGATTTCCAAGCTAAGGTAACAATATCCACTCGCACTCGCTGTCGCTGATGCTCATTTAGTGGCCCTGCGTCGTCCCCACAAACGGCTAAAGCGAACGAGCGAGCCGGGACGGACTCAAGCTTTTAGCGGTCTCGTCAATAGAAAACAAGATTCTCCGTGGCATTGAGTCTATCACGACCATTGATCGCTTCGTTAAATTCGTGTCCAGGAGGTACTCCTTAATGATTCCTCCCTCTACAAAAATAAAGACACTAAAGTAGTAGTGGGTCAGAAAATGAGCAGAAAGGTGGGGGAAGAAAAGTATCAGCAAAAGACACTATCAGAAACATTAATTACAGACAGAAAGGTGGAGAGGCACAGGAAAGAAAAGATCAAAAGAAAAATCTAGACAAGACACAAAATGGAAGAATGAAGGAGGATGGGTATGACGTTGATAGTAAGCGGGGAGAACATGAAACAGAGGAGACAAAAAGGACAAAAGAATAGAGGAAGAAATGGAATAGATACTGACAGGATACATTATGACCAACTAGTATAGGAGTATGACAATATATCGTAGTATCAACATATTTCAGTATAAGAATGTGACAATACGTATCTTGAGAAGAAACAATATGAGATAGGATCATCATTCTTTACACTCGTACTTATAACACCAACGCTGCCCTTGTGTTTATTGCCTTTTATGATCAGATGGATGGGCTATGTCGCTTAATATATAATATATAATATATAATATAAATATATTAAGCAGTCCCACTAGTGTTTTTGTGATTTGTGATTCTTGCACAATGAACCCCCCCCCCAAAAAAAAAAAAAAAAAAAAAAACACCCATGTTTCACATATATCTTTTCCTACCCTCTGCCATTTGCACATGTGATCAATTCGTCTTCTGTCACACGCCTGCTTTAATTCCATGTCGCTGCAGGCGGTGACTGGTGATGGCGATCATCTTCATCTATCCGCCGATCAGTAGCCCTCAGATTTACATGAAATTGGAGGGAGATTGTTTTCTAACACTGCCGATGCGACATTTACCGGAAATGCTTCTTCTTCCTCTTCTACAACGAGCGACCATTGGAGCCCTGATGGAAACAAGCATTGTGTAGTGTTACAATGACTCTGTAGATGCTTCCCTTGCTTACACAGTCACTCAGGTTCCACTTCATCACTACCAACCACACTCACGTTCGCCAACTCAGGGTGCACCGTGTGCTACATTTTTACACACTGCATAGTGGGAACGCACTTATGTACTTAAAATATTAAGTTCAAGTGCAGACGCCCGCTATTTGAGATGAAGAATCAGCATTTTTCTATTTATTTTTGTATCCTAAACCTTTTTAGACCTTTGATGTTTACAAGCAAGTAAAAAAAAACGTTGCAAAATTCCTCGCAACCTAAAATCACAAAAGAAATCATCACACCCATAATAGAGAAGGGAAGCGGAACAATCTCTGGCTGCCCCAACCTCCCCCTACAATCGAGCTAAGGCCCAGATTTGTTTTTTTCCCATGTCCTAGAAACACACCTGACCAGACGCTCCATACCTACATATATTTGACCTCACACAGTTTAGAAAAAAAAATCCACCTGCCCGTTTGATTCTGATGTCAGCAACATGGGACCATCACAGACAATGCCTCCCATTATGTCTAATTATTATACTTAGACAATTGTTCAGTTAATTACCCTCATTTCTTTAAATTAAGTGTCAATTTTATATCTTTCAGAACCTTTATATCTGATGCATCATTAGTGAATATTTCAGCCGCAGCAGTATGTAGATACTCGAACATCTTGAACTCATGTGATGCAGATACAAAAGTAAGGTCAGGCGCTGCTGGCTGAGAAAACCGTGTTTACAGCCAATGTTTGTGCTAAAGGTTTTCTAATGACCTTTAGCACAAACATTTTTCTGATTTCTAATGTAAGTGGAAGACTTTGGCAAAAAAAAAAAAAAGAGCGGAGGGAGCCTTCTGAGTCTCACCTGTGATTTGGTTTAGGCCACAAAATGTCTTTGCTTAAAGTTACCGTCAGAGTTTTAGGTCAATACTGTCTATATATCACTGACTTGACTTTCTTTTGTATTTTCTAATTACATCTTTTCCTTAACCATTATAAAAAAGTAAATATACGTTTATCGCCTCGAATGGAAATTGCATTGGTTCCAGCAATATATAGAGGGAAATAAATGAAATGTGAAATGTCTCAGTTTTGTAGATCCAATCAAGTAAGAACAATTTGCAACTTCGCAGGCGCATTTATCAAAAACCTTTCCTCATCACTTTTAACAGAAAACTACAATCCTGATGGCAAAAAATTTCTCATTCATTCATATGAGTAGGATAAAAGCACTATGGGTATAAACCTGGCTCTGTGCACGCGGCATTGTCCTGTTGGGACAGATGATGGCGGCTTTTACAATACTGTTGCCATTAAGTTAGGAGAACATTGTTCCCTATTAAAAGGGGAGCTCCACTGATTTCACACACCGTGTGTTTATAGGTCATCTGGACCCGTACTTCACTCTGTACATGAGACACGCATAAAGTTTTGCTCTGAAGTCCGATAAATTGCTTCAAGGGACGAATGTGAGGCCTTTATGGATGAAGAAATTCTGGGCTTGTGATATTAGAACCACTACCACTGGCCACAAAAAGGGCAACAAACCCCAATATCCAGCCTGACTGTTGGTGGTCAAGTTGCACCGTGATTGACGTAGGATGAAGGAAGCTTAAAATATAAAAATGATTGGTTCTGCTGCATCAGGTTTAATCCTTTGTTTGTCTTAACAGGTCACTTTACTATATGTACTACTATTTAAGATAAAGAAAAAAACATTTTTGAATATAACTATACTATAGGTCATGAACTTATATTCTAAAAGTCTGACAGGTCCCAAAGTTCACATACTTTATTTTTTATTTTACCTTGACTGCGTTGTGTCAATGTGTTATTTTCAGGCTGTTTTTCCATTTCCAGACGCTACAGAATACCTGAAATGCGTTTTTGTTTGTTGTATTGCTTACAGTTTCAAAGGCTTGTAGTTTCCACCCAGGTTTTTCCCCGGGCAAAAAGAAGTGTTGTGTGGCATCCGCGTTGTCAGCTCAAGTGATCCAGCCTCTTGCTCTCAGGGAAAACACGGCGGCGTTCCCAGCGTCTTGCTGTCAGTAACGTTTGTTGCGTGTGAAGGGAGACAAAGCGCGGGCGAAAAGAGAGAGCGTTTATACGGGGAGTTACACAGTCAGATTCCTTAAATGTGCACTTGTAGCTACAGGGAGGATGGTGGATTCCTGGCACGGGCCTCTAGAGACGAGAGACAGAGAAGGCCTTGGGCTCTTTACTATGGCTTTACTTACTGATTCTTTATCTGTCTATAAATGTGTATAAATGTATAGGGTGGCACCTCCAGGGCTTTTTTTCTACCCAGCTTTGAAGGACCTTGTTTTGCATTTAAATCAGGAAAAAAAAACACCTAATTATCTCCTGGCAATTAAAATATAAAAGTGTTGCTCTCACCTCCTCACACCCACTCCGGCATCAGGGACTCTCGTTTGAACACTTTCACACCATCTAGTGGCAGCATATCTGAGGGAGGGAGAGAGAGAATTTTTTGTGTCTTAAATCAGATAAATGGAGCTAATTGCTTCCCCCGTGTCCCCAGTGTGTTCATGTTGTTGTTACGGATGATTAGCCTAATGAATCTGAATAATTGGGAACATGTATACATGGTTATATTGTGGCACAGTTCAAGGTTTCAGGACCATGGAGGATTTATATTGTGTGGAGGTGTGTGTTAGCGGAGTGCAGCCTTCACTACGCTGCTGCAACTTAATTAAGTCACGACAGAGTTTGCGGATTGTACATACGGTATAAATCTGCTTCAGCAAACACAATGCAAATGGAAACACTGGTATTATTATAAAGACAATATTAGATGGAGCCGTGCAAAGTGAAAACCAACAGCGATGATGTCATTGTTCTTGGCTGGTCTTTAGAACTTTCAACGAGGGGGAAAGGAAGGTGTTATTTAAAAAGCATTTACAGAGGATGTGGGGTTAAAGATGCTATTGTGTTAAGCTATGTGAATCAATTTAACTACTATCAATTAAATGATACTGGGGGCTAAATGTAAAGTTAACTAAGCCTTGCATGCATTGATTTAGGCTTTTTTTTTTTTTTTTAGCGTGTGACTTCCAGACCTCTTAAATTTTTTTGGAAGCGCAACGCTAAAATGTTGGTATACCTTTTAATATTATATATCTTGGTTTGAGCATGCTGCTTCTATTTTAAGGCAGCTGTGGAGCATCCATCATACTTTAAAGGAAAAACAAATTGAAAACCATTATGTCCCGCCAAGGACTTGACGATAAGAGAAGCACGGATACACATAAATTGCCCATTTGTTACAAAAACTCTCATAATCATGATATTCATTGAAAATCATTTGTAGGGGCTTTATTAGTTGTACACTTTACTTTTGAAGCATTCATGTGTGTCAAGTAAACAATAAATATACACAGATGTATCATGGTTAGTTAAAAGGCTGCTGCTAAAAAATAGCAAAACTTAAAGAAGATAAACTTTGAATGTACCGGATGTCTGTCACCCGCTCGTCTAATGGAACCAGTGATAGAGGAGTTTGTTCCCCTCAGGCATCTAAAAGCTTTTGAAAAATAAAATGTATTTTCTATATGTTTCATGCAGTTTATCCGCTGAGTTCACACAAGCATTCAAAAGTTTCCTGGTCTTTAAGTATGTGAATTTCTTCTTATATTGTTCCTCACACTTCACCGATCACGTCAACCTTCAAAATAAAACAAACCCAGTACAACGGACAGAAGACAATATTATTATATTATATAGTATTATAATAAACATTGTGATTTGGATTCTTCGAAAAACTGGGTCAATGAGTGTTTTCGAAATATGCAAAAACTGTCAGACTGAGCCAGACTCTTCCTCTGCCACCAAACAGATGTTCCCATCATGATTTGTTAATCGCGGTGATTTCCCAAAACTAAAACAGTCCCTACAACAGGTCGACAGGAGATGTCAGACGCCTACCTTGGCTTCACTTTTGCGGGTACACGTATGAATATCGGCCTCGAACTCGTGCCCCCGGCGAGGGCTCTCGCCCGGTGACAGGGTCCCCGGGCCTTTATTTTTCCTGATGAATGAATATGCCAGAAAAATTGTTGAGGAAAAGCAATTCCTCAGGCGTCACAACAATTCCTGCCCTCATTTTTCACATCCATTGGAAGAGGGAAAGGGGGGGAAATTTGACTGCCTTCCTACACACAAATATACTGACAACCCCATCCGACTTTTGTATGAAGCTAACCTTTTTTCCTTTACCCGCCCTGTTCAGGATGGATATATGCAGAAAACTGTCACTGATAATATACACCTTTTATATACATATTTGTATGTGTGAAAAAAAAAACAGACAGAGATAAAAAAGGGAGGCAGAGGCTCTGAATGTTTCCATTATCTCAGTCCATTTGCTCTTCCTCTATGCAGGAGACCCATCCATCTGTTTCCGTCTGTATGATTTGTCGATGTGTTGGAGGTTAAGGGTACTTTGCATGAAGATTAAGTGTGCTCTTTGACAGTTCTGCCCCCTAAGAAAGAGTGATAGTCCACTCTAACAGACATCTGACCTTTGAGCCCCGGAATGAGAGGAAAAGTTTGGTGCTTATTGAATAACCCTCTGTGTTGCCTGGATGTCTGATATGGGAACCCTGAACGTTGTTCACAGAACATTTATATTTTATTGGAGTTGTTGAGGGTTTTATTTGCTGTAAAGGAGGCAAATTAAGAAAAGACAACTAATGGGGAAACGCTGAGTGTGAGATGTTTTTCTTTATTCTATGGAAGCAAATGCCTTTTACTAACATGGTTCATTTTACATCATCTTTTTTATTAAAAAGTAAACATTCCAGATATTCTAGTCTTGGTGATGCCAGACCAGCTAAAAACAGTTTATTCTCTGAACACAGCACTGTGGTTGTATGGTATCAGGACTTTAAATCAGCCACGGGGGGTTACATTAAAAAGCGCCTCTGTCTACTTAAATAATTACGTGGCGGATAATTGATTATTTCCAACACGAAAAACTCAGAGGAACAAAAGGTCACGGGACAGAACAACACAACTGTAGCCACCCGAGGTTTTGCTCAGGGACGCTCGAGCAGGCGGCTTTTTGGGAAAGGCTCTGTGATCAGCACGGCCCCGCTCTAAGTTCATCTTCAGTCCTGCCATTCACACACACATAGCCTCATAATTAACTTCCTGTCATTTCCCTGGCTGTCATTCCACATCTCAGCTGTTCCCATCAGCAGGCCACGTCTGTCTAGTGAGACTTTTTTTTTGTTCGCCCATCTCTTGCTACTTTAGTCTTATGTCAGCATTTTGCCGTGCAAGCCCCTCCACTTTTACGTCACTGCACAAGTCCTCATTGGTCTGGGCAGAGACATCATCAGCCAACAGCCACTGGTGTCTGGGGTTGTCTGCTCGGGTTGTCTGACACCCCTCAATCAAAAAAAATCTCCCTTTAATTACCAAAGACTTCACTTGCTCCTTGACAAGACCATTTGTATAATAAACAATTTTCTTCTTTTACCATCTTCACCTGTCTCTCCTGATTGAACTGTCAGTAAATGTCATGAAAAACAAACACGTCAGCCCTTCTTTCCGTAATAACGAATATATCTTTTTTTTTTTTTTTTTTTTTTATTTATTTTTTTTTGAAAATGAAATCATTTCCTGAAACAGCAGGGCACTATATTTTGTTGGAAATGTTACTCAAACGGGAGTAAACAGTGTATTTGTCAAGGACTGTGTTGTGGTGTGGATGAATAGACATTTGGTGCTCACATAGTTTTATTATTCTCATTTATTGAGCTGAATGTGTTTTGGCTTTGGGCTGCTGGCCGAACAAAACGAGACATTTAAAGGTCCAACATTGGGCACTTTTCTGGGATTCATTTTGAGGCTTTTAATAGCACAACAAGATATATTTGCGGCGCACAAACTCACCTCAGTATATTTTTATGCCCATTTTTTTTCCGAAGCTCCACTTTCCGAGCTCAGGAAAGAACTGGTTGGGTTTTGTGTCTCATTAATATTAACGAGCCTCTCCTCCGATTGGCTGATTTGACTGAACTGCTGTGACGTCTGAACTTCACAGAAGTGTGACAGCGTGTTTGGAGCTGCAGATTCTATATGTCCCTGCATTTGTCTGTGGATTAAGCGCTTTGAAACATGGGACATTAAAAGCCAATTCAAATGTCACTTTATATAGCCTTGGTAAATTTGAAAAAAATGTTGTGTTTATTGGTTTATCAAGATTACCAGTGCGCGTGTGTGGGGGGGGGACTCATCAATAATGAAATGATAGTAGCATCTCTGCAATCTAGCAGATTTCAGAATCAACCCCACTGTGTGTGTGTGTGTGTGTGTGTGTGTGTGTGTGTGTATGTGTGTGTCACCAATTAAGAATTCATTGCAGGGCTGCGAGGAATCGACGACTCCTGTAATGAGAACTCCCAAACCGTGGTTGAAGTAAGATTGAAGGCAAAGCAGCACTATCCCCCCCCCCCCCCCCTTTTTTTTTTTTTTGGTAACCGCCACGTGCGCCCGCAACGCGCCGGTTTGATCCGAAATGGCGCACGACGCCGCTCATCGCCAGGCGATGTCACCCACCGCCCCCTCCCCGCCCGCCTGCGCCCCACCCGCGCTGAGTGCGCCCCGCAGGCGAAGGACGGATCTGATATCCCGCAAATCACCCTAAAGAGAGGGGGCGCGGGGAGGGCGCGCGCGCGGGGGGGGGGGGGGGGTGTTATAATAAATCATAAATAAACATGCGCGCGTGCTGTTGATGGAACCTGCTGCTGCACCTGCAGATCAGCCCGAACTCCACGAAGAAATACAGCCGTCACTTTTAGCGCAGCAGATGAGGGACGCTGACCCTCCACTGAGGCTGAGACCTCCCCTCTTTCTGTAACACCGCTCCCCTCTCTCTCTCTCTCTCTCTCTCTCCCTCTCTCCCTCTCTCTCTCCCCCACCATAAATCTATTGGTCGTGGTCTCGGCTTCTCTATCCAATGCTTTGCTGATCAGACTGCAGTTGTATTTGGGGGAAGTTGGCAGCTGGCGGCTCCCGGAGAAAGGCTTTCCCTCTCTCTCTCTGTCTCTCTCTCTTTTCTCTCTCTCCCTCCCTCTCTGTCTCTCTCTCTCTCTCCGGCGCTTGGACAGTGGAATTATGAGCAGAGCTGACCCAGCCTCTATCACCCTGCTGTCTTGAATCTGTTTTTTTTTTCCTGTTTCCAACACCGAGAGAAAATTTCCAGCCGACCATGGAGACCGGAGTCCGCATCCTCTTGGCATTCCTCATCCACCAGGTAAAAAAAAAAGGATAGATGAGTCTCTCTCTCTCTCTTTCTCTTTCTGTCACTCTCCGTGTACGCGGAGGCGCGCGCGCGTCTGTTCATTCAAAGACTGGCTGCTTGTGCTACTCTTTTTGTTCATGTTCAGGAGAACAGATCATGCTTGTCAAGTTTGTCCCGAGTCCGCCACAGCGGCAGCGCCGCCGCGCCGCGTGCCGCGTGCCGCGCCGCCTTCAACAGCGCCGCGCTGCGCCGCGCCGCGCCGGAGCAAGTTTATCCTCCCTGGTTTTACTCCGTCTGCGCGCACGTACTTGTCATATGGCAATGACTTTTTTTTTCTGAGGGCAGTGCAGTGGTCGCTCAGTCTTAGGATCGCCTTTCACATTTAATCGAGAGAGAGAGAAATAGAGAGGGAGAGAAACCGGATGGGAGCAGAGAGAGAGAAGCAGAGCGCAGGATGGATCGTATGTGTGTGTGCAAATGACGGCTCCGGCTCTTGTCTCCAGTCGCATCTATATTCTGCTCAGCCACCAACTTGAGCGTTTCTTTGGGCTTGTGTGTGTGTGTGTGTGTGTGTGTGGCAAGGGGCACACAGGCGGATGGAGGAGAGGAGGAGAGAGGGAGAGGGAGAGAAGCAGGGAAGTAACTTGGCCGCTCTGCCATGTTATTTGTGGTGCCTCTGGCCACTTTACTCCAGGACTCTTGGGATATTTAATAAAGCCTTAATTCTCTCTGTGATAGAGCCACTCTTCCATTTGATCCGACTTTAATATGGAGGGGTAGAGGGGTAACTCGAAACAGCTGTTCATGCCAGCAAGTCTTTAAGACTGCTATTATACACACACACACATATATATATATATATATATATATATATATATATATATGTGTATGTGTCATTACATGATGGAGAAGAGCTAGGCTGTCAGCTTGACGCTTTTATGATACGTGGGCCACACTTTTTGTGTACTATTGTGCCTTGAGCAAAGCTTGTCATGTCGGTGATTTATGAGAAAAAAAGGGCATCATGACGCTGGACTGGTGGTTTCCGTGGCTGAGTCCGGCTACGGAGGGAAGGGAGGACGGCTTTCTCTCCATCCGCCTTGACCTTATGACCTTTTCCCCCCTGTAGGTAGAAGGAAACAAAACAAAGAGACACTCATTACCAAGATCAATTAAAGCGCACATTCACCACAGATGACACTTCTGGTAGTGGCATCCTGCAAAAGGGTAAAGTGGGAGCTTGTTTTTTAAATAACCTAGCTGAGACTATTTCTAAACACAGCAGAGCCCTGGAGCGTGGCAGGCAAACAGCTCATTTGGGAAACTCTGTGTTGTTTATGCTGCTCCTCTCTCTCTCCTCTCATCCCCCCCACCCACCTCTCTCTCTCTCTCTCTCTCTCTCTCTGGATGTATTGAGAGGCAGCAGACAGCACAGCTCATTTGGTATTTCTCGCTGTTTGACCTGTGTATAGACGTAGCAGGTACGTTCTGGTGTGCATTATTCCTTTTTAATTGGATAAGCCGGCCGCTTTATTTCCGCGCCGCGGTTTCCCGATCCTCTGATCACGCCGTGATTACGATTCAGGCTAACAGTGCCTACACAGAAATGATTTAACTCCCTATTTCATTGATCATGACACGACCCCTCTTGCAGACACACACACACAGACACTCACCACCCATCTTACACACACGGATTTGTATTATTGCATTTAACTAGATTCATTCAGTAACCCCAGGAAGAGACAAAGAGACTCTCTCTAATCATCTGTACGGTAAAGAATATTTCTAATCTAATTCTGCACACACACACACACACATACACACACATGCATGCACTTGCAGCTGTTCACTCAAACACGCTCAATCAAACCCCGGTGTCAGATATCTAGCAGCTAAGTTGGAGGTATGGTTCTGCTTGCTCTTCTGGCCCTTTACCTCTGACTGCATCCTATGCAATCTGACCTGGCTCCGTGGGGGAATCTCGTGCCTCCGGCTGTAGCCGTAGCTGTAAATATTTTGAATACCTCAAATGCAAATGAGCTCAAGGAGTGAATCAAGCGCGCATTAACGTATACCGCTTGAAAACATGAACCATATGTCAGCGTTTTCCCCCCATGGGGGGGCTCCCGACACGCAGCTCCACATCTTCTTAAGAAACACACACACACACACACACACACACACATACACATACATGCATACACGTACACATGTGGATACCGTTCCACCCGACTCATCAGCCACATGAAAAAAGTGCCTTCCGATCTTTGCCATATCACAGTGGGGTTGAATGATCTTATTTATGGGTGCAAAGGTAGGGAGCCAAGTTCCTCTTAACAATAATCTGACACACACACGCCTACCTTCCACCCACCACGCAACACCCACTCACACACACGCGCCAGTGGCAGCCCCCTCTTCAGCTATAAATTCCTGTTTTCTAAATGAAACGCTAAGCAGTGTCTCCGGGTGGAGCAATGATTCAGAATAAGCACAGCACAGCTGAGAGGTGCAGGTGCAAGGATTTCTTTTTTTTTTTTTATTTATCCTTTTCCCGCTCTTCCCTGTCTTCCCTCCGCCATGCCTCGTCCTGTACATGTGTTCCCCCATCTGAAGCTTCCGTTCCATTTTGGAAGCCCCCCAACCCTATTTTGGAAATGCCCCTTTATCTTAATTAATGTGATTTGCCAAACTTAATCCCCCATTTATCTCCTCAAGATGCTCATTGACACTTTCTCTCTTCACGGTGTCACCCCCCCCCCCCCCCCCCTCCCTCTATCTCTCTCTCTCTCTCTCTCGCCACCAGTAGAGGATGACAGTGACGCTCACAGTTTAAATTCTGGGCTGGCACCTGGGCGTGTCTGCAGGAAGATTTGCTGTCATAGACATTTATGGGTGCAGTGGCCAGCGGACTGTTAAAGTTCCTGTTTAAGCCGAGAGAGAGAGAGAAAGAGGGAGAGAGGATGGAGGTCAGGGTCTCGATGCAGGGGAGGGAAGTGCGACATCCGGAGACAGAGAGTTGCCACGTTGTTACTCACAGATGGGCCTGACCTTCGCGTTGATACATATACCTACTACAAAACCCAAAGATGCCTGACGCGCGTTCATCCTTTTATCGCTCCTTTTCCTCCTCCTCGTCTCCCTCTGTTCTGTCTCACCCAAACTTAATCCCCCAGTGCATTGATCTAACATTACCCACCGGAAAGGACGCGCATACATCATCACGCAGGCCGTCCTCCTAAGAGAGACGCTGCATGTATATGTATGCGATGCACTTTTCCGCAGATCACCCTCTCCATCCCGGGCAGACGGATCCGTGTCGTGTCCATCACCTGTTACAATGGATCACCCTGACGCCCCCCGGCTCACCTCTCGTTTCTTCCCGAGGAGGCTTCCTAAAGTGTGAAGTGTCCTCATCAGAGCGCTGTCCTCGGCGACGGGCGTTTTTATAGCGGCGTCTGGTTAAGGAGCAACAGCATGACGAGCTGCAGAGGCTAATGATGACACTAATGAGGAATTCCAGTCATTACGGGAGGGCTGATTACTTTCTTTCTCTCTTGCGTTTCCCCCCGCGTCCCTCGTCCTCGCTCTTTCTTCACACTTCCTTTGCTCCCTCTTTTTCAATTCTTCCCGCATCTTCACGGTGCCGTCTTGAGTTTTTTTGCTCCAAAAAATTGAGCTCAGCGAAATAAAGTGTTAGTTAAAAAAAAACTGAAAAAAAAATGTTTGCAATTTTAATAGTCTACAGAGACACACGAACACTGGAGTGAAGGCAGACCAATAGCAATCAAACTTGGCTGTCTAAATGTAGCCCGGTTACTGTGGTTTTAAGAAGCAGCCGGCAAATAGGCTTTGTACTGTGGGGCTTTGAGGCTTCAGTCTCCTTCACATTCAACTTATCTGTGTTGTTTCCTGTGTGAAAGCCCACAACCGACCACGGCCTGTGGTACCAGAGTGCTCGATGGAATTTTTTTTTTTTGGAGTAAGCTGTTATTGACAGAAAACATCTATCTTCCAGTAAAGGAAACGGGCGCACATGCACGCGCACAAACACACGCTGCTCGGACAGATTTTCCTCTTTCAATGGGAGCGCCCACTCATCGAGAACAACTTTTTCTATTTATCTGCGTAGGTTCCCTTGTGACCGGGGCCGAGCGCCGCTGCAGAGTAACAGGCTTTAAGGTCAAACGCTTTCTTAACTCCGCCGTGGAAGGGTGTGACCTTTGAGGAAAACACAGTCTTCTTCAATCTTCTCTCCCTTAAGTAGCCCGCTGCACTCTCCTGAGGAAGGAGTGGATGAGATGAAGGGGGGGGGGGGGTGGCGATGAAGGGATGGATAGAGATAGCAAGACTATAATTAAAGTAAATATGTCCTCTTAGCGCTCCATTAGAATCTGGCTGCATTTGATATAAGTGGCCTAATTATGCAAAACGCCGATGGACATTGCGTGGTGTAATCGTGAAATGTGCCAAGCGAAAAGGGGGGGAGGAAAAAAAAAAAAAAAAAGAGAAAGAAGAGAAAACCCTGCGTCCTAGGAGAGTGGATTAATGGCTTATTTGTGTGTGTGGATGAGTTTTAGTGGCTATAGAAAACAGACACACACACACACACACACACAAACGCCTGCCTCAGTAACCGTGTGTGAAGGACACCGCCGTACAACGTACTGCCGTCCTTCCAGTTGATCACACTTTCATCTCAGTTCCTTCTCCTCTTGTCTATCCCATGGTTAGACAAGCAGGTTGATACCTACAGTAGGCAGAGACGACTACTGGAAGAAAAGCAGCCGTGTGCCCAAACAATCCGCTGACTACAACGTTCAAAATCCCCCCCCCCCATTCCGTGTCTCTCACCCTCCGTGTCTGTGCCCGCGCCTCCTCCACCATCCGCCCTGACAAACACTCTCTGTAACACATTACAGATATTCATGAGCTATTCACCCACTGTTTGTCTGCTTCTTTTCCGCACTCATAAACACACCCCATCCAGATATGCCCTCCCCTCTCTTTTCTGTTGCTAACACACACACACACACACACACACACACGCACGCGCACTTAAGTCTATGTTTGGCAGGAGGCACAATTTTTTCTTTTCAGCGCGATTGCGACGACTCCTCTCCATTGCCGCGGAGTGTGTGTGAAGCCGCCGGCAGCACAGTGGGAGCATTCATGTAAAGGGGCTGGTACTGCGGGGCTCCCGTTTCTAGGAGTGGTTTTCATGATGCTGTAAGTTGCATTAGCGAGTGGCACTCCATTGATGGTCGCGCTGCACTTTTTATTTATGTGTTGAGTCATGAATGAGTGGCACTCGGCACGGGGTCACTGGAAAGCTCCGGCTTTCAACACTGGCTGTGTTGTTAATTGTGGCTACCGGGGGTCAAGCGTGACCGGCAGAGCTTTGGCTAATCTATATCTATTTTTCACAAATACATCGGTAGATGAGTTGTGTCCCTAGCTACTCGCTAACTAAACCGTTGGGTTGCTTGTTTGCTCGCATGTTCTTATTTAAGGGAAAATGCTAAATAAATGGCCTCCCTGTTTCCCGCGCTTATATTAACTTACACTTATACAACTCAATGGAGCATTGGGGAGGAAAATCCTAAACGTTAACTGGTAGACGCTCTGCTGTAATAAGTACCCTGGGGCGGGAACACACCACTGGCTTTTAACATGGCCTAGTCCCAAATAGGCTTCACACACATATTTAATTTACATTTATTTATTTTTTTGCAATCTCTCAGGTCACTGAATCTTTTTTTTTCCCTTTTCAGGGATGCCAACTCGAGAGTCTAATGAGGTTTATGAATCTCTATACCTGAACCCTCGACAGAGCGTATGTGATGCATGACCTGCCGTATGCTTACCTCGCACTATAACCCACATGGATCATTCTCCGGCATACTAATCTCGACTTTCTTCGCTTGAAATGATGTACAGAGTAAAAATTGGAGATTTATTCAGCAGGAAATTTATTTTGAACATGTAAAATGTCTACATAGGCCCCCCATTTGTGTTCTATGCCTAAAGGAAGGTAGTTAATCAATATTAAAATAAAAAAAAAAATGTTGATAATGTCACCTATTCCACAAGTAGCACCCAGGATGCCTAGACAGTATAATGGTGAGAGTGTGCCCTTCAGTGCATTACAAGTGCCTGTTCATTTTAATTGATTTGACTGAACGGAATAGAGGATTAGACGGTGGAAGAGACTTGCATCATGCTGATTAATCATGAATGTTGTTTGTGCTCCATTTGGTATGCACACACACACACACACACACACACACACTTCTGCTGACCAGTGCACTTCAAGGAAAGCTTTTCATCTCTCGCTTTTTAATCTGCTGCGATTGTAAAGTCCCCAATAATACTTTTGGCTCTGAACGTGCAATTGTCCAGTTGACGCTGAGTGTAACTCAAGGTTAGATTTTGAAAAAAAAAAAAAAATCAACAGTGTTTAAGCCACATCAGAAAAAAAAATGTGTGAATCTGCGTTGTTGTGTAGCCATGAGGTAGAGCGAAGGCCTTAGACCTGGATAATCATACGAGCCGTATCATCACCTTGAGTTTAACATTGTTTTCTAAAGCGCTGGTAGAAACGCTGGTCTCATAAGTGCCCCTGATTGTTTGAAAGCATCAACCCTACTTTTTCATTCTCTCCTAACATGACTCTGGAGGCTTTTTTTCCCCCGTGTCTCTATGTTTAGCAAACATCTTTGAAGTAATCAAATCCCCTCCTTGCTGTTAAACTGAACAGAAAGCTAAGAAAGTCTTCTTGACTTTTACAAGAAATCACTGCAGCTTTACTCGCTTGATCCTTTTCTTCTTCGTCTTTGCTGCTCCACAGTATTTCTAAACACATTTTTCTTTACTTCAGCCCTCCTTTCCCCTCCTGAAATGTCTTTTCCTCCTCTTTTTAGATTTATTTTTTTACATATATTATTTATTGTTTTCTCCGTTTGGTAGCTGCCTCCTACACTATCCCCAGATCACTTTTGCAGGAGACATCAGGCAGGAGAAATAATTGATCTATGAGAAGAAATCAATCTTCCTGTCTACCCTGATACACGCAGTACAGCCCTTGCTGACTAGATGGCGACAGAGTGCCAGTTATTATTTGTAAAGGCTATCAGAGATAATTGCCACTCGAGTCCACTTAAAGAGTTTAAAATGTATGGACGTGCGTGTGTAGGTGTTTTTTTGCAAGTGTGTGTGCATGCTAGCACGGCCTCTGGTATGTGTGTGTTTTTTTGCACAGATGCTTTGTAGAAGGCAGAGTGGCCATTTAAACCCCCCCTGAACTTGACTAAAGGAAAAAAAAGGCAGGAATTGGGAGGATTCATTTGAAGCCGGGACACAATGCTACGTTATTGGTGCCTACGCAGGGAGGTCGCTTCAAGGCAATTAAAATAGCTCTCCTCGCTTACTGTGTTTGATGTCAGCGTGAGTGTGTGTGTGGTGTGTGCGTCTTTGTGTGTGTGTGTGTGTGTGTGGTGGTGGGGGGGAGCCATCCTTTTTTTTCCCTGCCACTGATAGAGAGCTGTCACTTCTCTTGAATTCCTTTAGACACAATTAATATCATCCATCATCTCATGTGGATGCAGGCCACACCCAAAGCATTGAATTGGTTTTCCATGTTGTTTTTACCATATTCCGAAGCAGTTGTAAAAAAAGTTGTTTCGAGTAGATGATCCTCACTTTGATGTCACTTTCATGCCACATTTGGTCCAGGAAATGTTGAACGGGCTGCCACATTTGACACTTTCAATGCATCCCGGTTTCACATGTACGCACAGCGTGGAACTTCTCGTCATTTTTTAACGAACAGATTCTCCCCCTTCAAAGCTTGTTCTTCCAGTCGCTCGTATGGCGTTTATAGACAAAAGGCCTGCTTCAGCAGCGTTAGTCATTTAAAGGCCATAGGCTATTTCTGGGGCAAACGCTGCCGTAGCTTCAAAGATGCATGCGGAGGGATTTTTGAGATGAGACAGAAATTTCTTTGATCAGCACTGTCTTGTGTTCGCTTCGATTGTCCTATTCACACTTACGGCGATACGCCCGCTGACGTCACCTCGTGGCGTCGGAGCTGTACGTTCGTTCACATTCTCATTCATCGACATCCGCTGTTCGAGAATTGCTCTGATCGAAAGCAACTCCTCCGAAAAAATACTTAGTCCGCCTGAGCGAGCTGCCACTTTGGGTGATCCATGCAGGAGTCCTGGAGACCCGAAGTAATTAAAAGATAGAGTCCGGGGCACAGAGCTCACAATCCATTTGGATAAGTGCTTGGATAGCTATTTGCAAGCACACTTAAGGGATTTTGGGGGGGGAAGTTGGTTGTGCTGCGTGATTCTCGCGGGAAGGCTGAGGCAGCAGTAATGAAGGTAAAGACAAGACTGTGGCTTTGGCCCCAACCACGGCAAGGTAAGTGCAGCGATTCCCTCGGAGATGCTGCACCCAACCCCGGATACCGGCCGGAAACTAATTCAAACAACTGAATCCGGGGGGCTGTCAGTGTTGTTTTTCCACTCTGTGAAAGGATCGCATTTTGGTGGGGGGAATACAAGAAATTCTCACCTGCCAACAGTGATACAGTATGCACCCATATTACAAAGCTGGCCCCCGCCCCTCTCCTTATCGGCTATAGGGGGGAGCCGCGCTATAGGCTTCCTGTCACGGAGATCCTCCGCGGAGCGAGCCGACTGAATTTGATTTTCATTAGGATTGCATGTCTTCACTGTCACATCCTCTTCTCCCACCAACCTTTGCACGCTTTACTGGACACAATTTTCTGCTGTGGTGGCCCCAATACCGACGGCCTGGTTTTTCACGCCGCAGTAGAGTCACACCGGGTGGCCGCTTATCAGTGCATTCACCATTACAGGGCTCCTTATGGGTGACCTGCTCAAAGAGGGTTTTTTCCTCCCTTTTTTCCTACAGCCCCCACAAGGAGACACGCTCCGCTGCAGTGCCGGGACAAGCCCCCCCCCCCCCCCCCCCCTCCCGAATTACAGGAACTCTTAGCAAGCTGTCACAAGTCGCAGTGTATGGCACAGACCCACTGTGCGCGGGTCACGCGCTCCAACACTGTTGACAGACAGTTGAAGGCTGAGACAGTATGAGCTGGTGTTACTGCTCCGCAGAGGGTTAGAGGGATCAATGGGACATAATTATTTCTAATGGAGCCAGAGGAGGAAGCTGAGTGTCCTTTTCAACCACAGCTGGCGCGTGTGTGTATACGCAGACACATACACACACACCTGAAGTATCAGACCAAGACTTTTTATTTAGTCTTTGCAACATTATGGTAATACTCTTCAAATTCAAATTTACTTTAAAGTTTTACCCAAGTCGTCAACTTTGTGGTGTCAGTAGGGGCTGCAACTAACCAATATTATGATTATGATTATAGTAATATATAGTATAATATTGAATGTTGTTTCCTAAAGCTGAAGATATAACCTCAATTGATAAAAATGCCCCAACCAACAGTCCACTTCTCCAGTTCATCGGTTTACTATGATAGAAGGGTAAAGAAACCAAAAAACAGGAACAAAATTCAGATTTGATAAGCTAGAACCAGAGAATTTGAAGCAAAATAATCAAAAAAGTTTACGATTAATGTAATGGTTGGAGACTTTTCACTTTTTCAACTAATCCTTGCAGCTCTCATCTTTATTTTCTTTGCTTTTGTGAATAACTTTGTGTCAAGAAAACATGACTGTTCAGTACAGCTGAATCCTTCCTACCAAGAAAAAAACATGGACTTAGGTGAACTTAGCTCTGTCCTGTGATGATCTTTTGCTTTGGCCTGGTATGGCTCACTTGTCTGATGATATATAGTATTTACACATGGTCCCATAATGTAGCTTACACAAAAAATCCATGCTTACGCACAACATGAATCTTTTTATCTAACTGAAAAGAGAAAGCCCAATAAGTGTAGTTCCCTGACTGTGAGGAAGTTGGGTAAGAAAGAGACAGGATATCAAGGAGCCCATGGGGACAGGAAAAGACAGATAAGCTAAAATGACTATAGCAGACAGCACTCAGCTTGTAACGATGCAGAATAATAAAAATCATTTAGTCAGCAGTTAACAATCGACTTTTTACAGGCGTGCCCATACTCACTCAAAGTATTTCTGAGGCCTTTTACACTCTTCTGTTCTCACCAGTTTGAACAGAAGCAACGATACAATGCCACCAAATGCACACTTGATCTTGAATAGCCCAGCACTCTAGGGCAGTCTAGATATTAGCTATTGGTAATAATGGAAGTGCAGCTAATGCACAGTTTTATTCTAAACGAATCAAAACACTTTGGAGGGGTAAAGTACTTGTCAAGTGTTTGACTTTGCACGGAAGCGTCTTTTTCAAACTCTCAGCATCAAAAACAGACCCAATTTGTTCTCTCACCGCATCTGAATATATATGATGCTCTATAGCACTTAACTTTGATTCTGCAGTAGGTGGGCGGAAGGTGATTGTGATGTTCTATACGATCAAATTGGAAAATAGCTTGATTTAGCCCGAGAAGTGATAATGACTTTGTGCTGCATGAAGATAACAATATAACCTTATTCGTTTCCTGTGCATTACATACTGTCTTCTCGTCACACTGCTGAGCGTCAGATGTGGATGTAAAAGGCATCCCTCCATCTGTATGGATCACACCTGACTTTCAACCAAGTCTAATGTAAGCCTGTCTACATCTACTATGAATATTTGACGCTCAGAACAACTGAATGAAAAGCGCCCGAGCTTTCAAATTTCATGACAAACCTGTGGTTAAGGCCTGGTTAGGTTTAGACACAAAATACATCTAAGTTTTGGAAAAAGATCCTAAAATGGTCAGTAAAATGCTCAACGTGACTGCATGTTGACCTGCATTTGCATTATATTGCATAAACAATTGTACCGCAGCCACATAAATGGGATGAAGGCAGGGTTGAACGAGTCATGTCATGTTATCATAAAATCTACGTAAATAGTAGCCTGTGCATTCCCTATAATAAGGAGCTTCACAGCCTTGTCTCGTTCCTCTGTGATAATTAAAATTGACCTCGCAAGAGTCCACAAGTTATACAAAAAATTACAGACAATTAAACCAGCTGCCATCGCTTTATAGGCTGAGATGTTTCAGTTGTGGGGGCTACAGTTTTATAAACGCCTGTAATTCTTACATCTCGTATTCCACCCTCTGGAGGGAAGTAAAAATGCACAAAAAAGAAATTGATAAAATCCATCAAAATGAGAACATTTATTTCCCATGTTTTACAGTGATTGTATATAAATATTATATATAGGTGAAAACACGGGTTGCAATTTAAAGGAAACGCCATAAACCGCCATCGTGAACCACCACAACAGAAATAATAACGTGAACTGCAGCTTGTATGGTAGTTGTGGACTTAAATGTTGTGTTGTTGTGCTGGCTCCCAGGTGTAATCCCACACTTTGCTACTGCCAGGAAATGAAAGGAAACGAAAAACAGCACATACACACAATGCACGTTAAAACACAAGCACTCAGATGTTTTCTTCTCAGATTCCTAAAAAGGATTTTCATTGAAGCGTTTTACAAACCATGAACTGTTTAATGTTTTTTTTGGGCTGATCACTTACAGCAAATGCTTTTATTATTACGTGTTTCATTTTTAGTGGAATCCTTCATTTATATATTTAATCTGACCGTGGTAATGGAAAGCATCCCTGACCTTTACGTCCTCGATACTCTATTATCGACCAATCTCTAACTATTTTGTCCATCCTTGGAGAAACTATTAAATAATCTGAACATTTTTTTTTCATTTAAGCACTCTCAGCTCTTAAATACTGTCGCTGGTGCATTAGATCATGAGCAGGATTGTGTCCCCTTTTTATCGATTTATCTTTCGCTACTTTCACACTGTCATTAATTTATTTCATAATATGGGATGAAATGTTTAACAACTGGTTTGCAAATGACCCCAGAGGTAAAAGACAAGCTGCTTTAGTTGGCGGCTGTCAGTCCAGCCTCATGAGAATAAGCTATCATTTACAAAGGTGTGCCACAAGATTTTATTCTAGGACCACTTTTGTTCACATTGTGTTTGACCTATGTGACAGTGTCACATACAATAACAGCACCTATACAATCAAAATGTACAATAACAACACCAATACATTTAAACTTAATGAAGTGTTAAGATGCCATAGTCATTTTCATGTATTTCTTTCTGTGAGATTTAGTTGTAAAGAATATGTATCTAAGATATGCTAGAAAACCATTGACCCATTTTTTTCTAGTGATATAATAAAAGGTAAATAATTAATTGGACAGCATGATTACACCCAACGTACATATTGAAGACTGTTTCTTCTTATTATAATTGAATTCCCAGGAACTAGCCTTTTTGTTCTTTGAAAATTGACTCTAATCTAAAGACTAAGAACTTGACTTGACACATGAGCACATATCACACACATATATATATATATATATATATATATATATATATATATATATATATATATATATATATATATACACACACACACACACTGTGCCTTTACTACCAGTGTGTGTGTTTGTCAGAGTGTATTGGTCTGTATCTAGCACCATTTTAATTGGCCAGTAGAGCCCTAATAGGATCCAGAGGATTTTCTATCACATTCGGTTGAGTTTTACATGACATCCATTTTTTTTAATCAGTCGCCCAACAGAGGAGGTAAGAGACACTCAGCCCCATGTAGACATCCCCTCATTTGTTCCCTAAGACACACGTGCACAGACATTTTCACACATGCAGTCACACATCGGGGCTGTCTTAAATGGGAGAAGGTCTTCCTAATGAGTGTTTCTGGATGAGAGTTGCATGTCTCCGCTGGGCTCTGGCTCCACGTCGGGGGGAAACTGACAGCTGGAGCAAACGCTGTTCGTCAGATACACACTCTGACAAGCATGCTCTTTGCCCACACACCTGATGGATGTATAATTTCAGCTCTTACATGTTTTAAATCTTCCACACTGTTATCAGGCCGTTGATGGATTCAAGGAATACAAAAAAAAGATGTTGGGAAAATAATGGCTACATTTCACTTCAAAGATCTGAGCTAATATCCATTTTATTCCATTTTATGATAATCAGCATGTTATTGCTCTCAATTTGTTCATATATTCTCTGACTGGTACTTCATTATAAATCCACTGGTTTCATCTTCTCAAATGTGATGATTTAATCTTTTCTTTGTCATACAAGGTAGTAGATTATATGTTGTTTTGGGCAGTTGGTTGGAAAAATCCAGAAATCTGACTACATCACCTTTGAGAAATTATAATTTCATTGTTTTCAGGCTCTTATTATTAGACCAAATGGCAGTAGTTAATAATGTAAATGATGGTTCTAGATTAGCTCTAGAAGTCCATGTGTAGCCTACCGGTGTTTTCCATTGATTAATTGAGTAATCAGATGCTATGCTAATGCTGACATTAATGTATTATAGACCTGGATAAGCTCCGCCCCTCAGCAGGACACTGATTTTTTCCCAGTGGCGCTGCTGCAACAGAAAATCCCCATGTGACCCAAAAAACATTTTTTCCCATTGAATGCAATAGTAAAAGAGAAGTAAAACTGTTGACAGGACACCCTCAGCTATAGGCTCCTGTATTTTATATTTGTAAGTTGTGGATTTTTTAATCTGTCAAAAACCAGGCAGAATGCCGAATGACGCTGTCGTCATGCTGTGTCTCAGAAGTGAGGATGTTATATTTTTCATAAATACATTTGGTTATTTATTTTTCTCTGAATGGTTTTTAATGTGGTTGGCAAAGTGAATTAAATAACTCATAGGTGATTTTTCTTTTACAAATTGCACTTTCGAGCGTCATGGTAGTCGCGTAAAGCTGAAGTAAACCAGTAAGTCAGGAAGTGTTTGGCTGTATATGCCAGGCGAGCGACTCCCAGTGAAATGAATGGCGGCCATTTTTCAGTCCATGCCAGAGATGCTGTGTTATTGTGATTGGCTATTTTAGTTTTACACTGTATGAGTTTTCATCTTGCTTCTGTTTGAAATGAATTTGGATAAACTTCGGACAATTTCTGTCTTTGCTGGCATGTATCTTCTCCTTGCACCTTAGCCATTTACTCTCTCACTGGTCCCACAGTACAATCCACTGGGAGAAGAACTCTGTGTTTTCTTTGCCTCGGAGCCTGAAGTCTGCTCATTTTAATCCTGTTTCACAAACATAAAAGAAAGTCAACTCAGAAGTCCACATTAGGGTTTGCACTGGTCAGGAAATCCAAAAGAAATAACAGAATCTGTATTCTGTGTGTGTATGTATATGATAGTTTACAATATATAAACCTACTACTCACAGTCCTATCCATCTGTCAATGAAGGAGTTAAACCAAACGGCTGGTCTTTAATAGTGGTCGGGGCTATTATTAAAACCAACTTGTTTATAAGTCTAATTGAATGCAAAAATATATATACCAGACTAGTCAGTTTGTTAGAAAGCCACCAGAGCACTTAGAATATCAAGCCATGGCTTGGACGACCGGGTCATGTGACAGGTACGGTGGCCCGCAGAGGCAAATCAGTGGTCGGCTAACATTGTTACCATGGCAGCTGTTGAGCCAGGGATGTCAGGGAGAGACGAAGAGGAGGAGGAAGCTGAGGAAGAGGAAGATTTAACGGAATTGGAGGATTTTATTTTTTTTCAAAAGGACAGTTAAACTTTGCACGCAGTATGCCATTTAACCCAGTAAGTTGCCTTTTGCTAATATTTGTTCTGTATGCATACCATAATTTAATTGTACTCAATAAATGTACCAGTATAAACACAAATACTCACTTTTCTTGATTCCACAGGTAGTCTGTTTTGTTAAAATAGAAATAGAGGCCTGCCTCTAATTGTTGCCTCTTTCTAACACAGTCCTGTGTAGCTTGAGTAAATAAAGGCCTGGGCCTATATTAGAGAATTTACAGAAGTAGTCAGTCAGGATTTTTCGGCAGGGAGTTGGCACTTTGTTGCGCGTGTGACAGTAATAATCATCCGTGTGAAATACAGTGCGCCGTAATATGGATTAAACGAACAACGCTTTCTAGTAATGGAGTTATTCAGGTTCCTCGAGGAATCGTTTCAGCCCGATATTTCACAGTCTTCTGGTTTGATTAAAAAAAAAAAGGGGGAAAAAAAAAAGAAACGCTTGTTCATTTCCTGTGTGAAAGAAGAAGTGGTACTCTAGGGCGACGCTGCTGTGCTCCAACCACCCAAAAATGACCCGTCTGTCTGGCACCTCTGCCTCAATCCCAGGCGAGTTAGAGATGCAGAGTGGAGGAACAGAGACAGGAGAGCGGAGGTAATGACGGCAGCACGGTAGGAAAGGCGAGGCAGGCGGGGAGCATGGAGGAAAGGGGACGGAGGGAGAGGCATTACGGAAGGCAGCGCTGATGTGTGGACGGTGGGCGGACAGGGTCGCTGAGTTGTGGCTCTGAAATGGATCCTGACAGAGCCATTTCTCATGCGGAGATTTACCCAGGCTTTTTTTTTTTTTTTTCCAACGGTGGGAGGACGAGAGTGAGCGACCCGTTCCACTTGTCATGAATATTTATTTGGTGAGAGTGTTCACAGGCTGCTGCGTACAAATTACCGTCTCTAAAGAAACTACCTAGATTCTATTCCCATCTATTTTTTCACCCCTTTTCCACCTGCGACTCTCTCTCTCTCTCATATACGTTCCTGCTCTCACCTGGTTGTTTAATGCACCTTCGGATAAAAAAAACGTTTTAAGAGGCAGGTGTAAATAGTACACAGATAGGAATCAAAAAGATCAGAGTGCGTACCGTTACGCCGTATCAAAACTAAGCAAATTCCCACAAGCGCGGTGCGGTGGACGTTCCCTACAGAAGCTGGATTGTGGGTTGTTTCTGTATGAAACGGCTACTTTCATTGTGTATTGATTGCCACACACACGTCAACTGCAAACTTTGGCTCCTTTCGCAAACTCAGAAAGTTATTTGTCGGTTGATGGATTTGTTTGGCCCTCGCTGAGAAGGAGCAGAGGGAGTCAGGAGAAAGGGGTGCGACGGCGATTATTTTCATTTCTCAGATTTGTTTCATGCTCTTTTATTGTGGAAGCGGAGTGGGGGCCGAACACACAAGGGGAATGCATCAAGTTAACGACTTACAAGTAATGTATTCGCATGTCAGCATTGTAATACATTTATATGGGAGTGGGGTATACGTCCAAAATGCTGACATCACCCAGCTGTGCCAATTACTGGATCTCAAGCAGAAAAAACAGAAAAAACATGACAGGATTGCAAAAAAACTTAACTTCTCAACTCTTGGCCAAAGCAGGGGAGTAAGTTGTTTTTCAGTTTGGGAGCAGATTGAACCTTCTTTTAATTGACACCGGCCATCTGCAACATAAAAAATATATCCTATAGGTCAGGCTATGTCCGCAGCTCCCATTTAACTATGCATAATCAGAATCAGGATTGGAAGGAACTTTACTGGCCAAGTTTGAGCATGCCAAAGAGGTAATTTGACTCCAGTGGATGTATATATACTCTAAGCTCTCTGTATATTGGTCTAAAGAAATAATTGAGAAAAGACTAAGTGTTAAAATTAAGAGTAAAGGATGTAAATGGGCACAACATCTAAATCGTAGGTTACAGTCTTTCTCTTACGTTGTTGTCAGCACCACCCCACCACACAATGCTACTTGGTCTGGGAAACAATGAAAAAGTAGAAAAAGTTATCTGAAAAAAAGGTGCAGCAGTAGACAGTATGTACCATAGTGCAAAGGGTGTCAGCGTAATAAAGTGCAATATGAAAAAGTTTTGAGTTTGTTTTTTTTTATTGACAAATTTACCAGTTGCCAAACGCTATCTGTTTGTACTTGGCCTGTTACCCCGAGGACCTTCATACTAGCGTGTGTGTTGTATTTTTTTATTGTAACAAACTTTACAACCATGACCCTAAAAGCGAGGCACATACCGAAACAGTATTTTTTATTAATTCATTTACTTTCTTTTCTATTGTTTGTAGATTAGGTTACATTTTTAGCCCACTGTTAAAATACATTATTTATAGTTATATTTATCTCAGTTCTAAAACTTGTTTTTAAACCTCTAGCTAAGATTGATACAGTACTACACAACTCCTTTCCCTCTAGTTTGTTCCTTTTTTGTTTCTCTGTTAATACCTAATGATGTTGAGAAATTACTGGGTCCGTAGCCATACTGGTAGATGTTTGACCTTCTCTAAATGTTCTAATTTTATCACTTCTCATCATAACCTCCCACTCTGATAAGCAGCTGCATGATGTCCTGAACTAACACGGCAACCCTCTTATTACCCAATATGGAAGAGAATGCCATATCCCGATATGAAACGGCCTCGTTTACCAAACAAGACCCGTGCCCATAATGGCCAAACAGGAAGCCTCTAAATGCTGGAGTTTAAAATCTGTCTTACATGAGATCGGCTCCGTTCCCGAAGCTCAAAACGTTCCTCCTCCATCATTATCCCGGCCTCGGCGGTGCTCTAGCAGCCATTGTGTTCTCTAAACACCCCTTTTATTATCATATTACCAGCCGCGGCTGCGGAGATTTGGAGAGAGATTTGGATTCAGGTTGGATCATCCGTCTGTATACAGGCATTAGCCAGGGTGCTGCGGGGCTGGCTGAGCACAGCACAGGAGCTGGAGTGCTGAAGGCACAGCTTCCAGCAAGGAATTGAGAAAAAAAAAAACCCAAAACCCCACCTCGCTTATTATTTAGATGCTTCCATTATGCTCTGCTCTTTATAACATCATTGCTTTACATTCATCTCTGACACCCGTGTCTCCATTTCTCTCGTTTAACCATGATGTATTTGGTATATGACGACCAATAAAAGCCATTAATGTGAGCCTGCAGGTGAGGAATAAAAAGAAATAATTTAGCCAAGGAAGCACTTGAAAGGGTAATATGTCTGTCAACTATAATACCACTAATGTTTCACTCATTAAGTCAGACGTCTGAAGGGTTGTTATCAGTACATTTGACGAGATAATATTCCTAGGTATATTTTCAGTGCAGCTTTCTGGCTTCTTGTTGCATTTCTTGTACAGTGGCTACCTGACTTCTTACTCTATTACTCCCAAAGAAGAATAGAAATGGAAAATGGATTCGGGAGAGAGGCGCTATGGATGTAATTTTCCCTTAAGCCAAGTGGTAAACAATGGTGACACAAACAAGTTTTCAATAACTTTAAAGCAAAAGGGAGAGAAATAACAAATAGAACAGAGCCTTGTTTTCCATTATTATAATTCTCACTCCGTGCAGTGTTACAGGGAAAGCAAATGGGTAAGGATATGAAAACTGACAAATGATAACAGGTATGCATAGTGTGTGGGTGTGTTCCTATTTATCATTTTTCGGTCAGCTAGTGAGAGGAGGCTTTACACACAAAGCTGTGTGTGTGTGTGTGTGTGTGTGTGTGTGTGTGTGTTTGTGTGAGTGGAAAGAAAATGGTTTGAGGTGAGCTTCCTTATCCTGCTGGATCTCTCTTGGGGAGCGGAGATTGAGCTTTGTAGTTATGATTGGAGGCAATTAAGGCCCGTCTTTGGTAGGTGGCAATGGCAGACAACTGAAAAACAGTGTGAGCCTGTGTCTGGTGTGTGTGTGTGTGTGTGTGTGTGTGTGTGTGTGTGTGTGTGAGCAGCAGAGAAACAGAGATTAACTCACGCCACTGCAGAGCACTGAGCAGCTCCTCCAGGCCATTCGCTCTGTCTGCACACTGATAACTAACAGCACTGACAGGACGCCTGCAGTTACTTATCAGGTTCCATGTCATTAGCTATAGTTTATATAAACATTATAGATATATATAATATATATATATATTGTATAAACATTATTTTTCAGCATTATGGCACATAATGCATTAGTTAATTGACCCAACTTAATTTCAGTTCCTTTCAAATATGTTGAAATTAAGAGTGAATAAGTGAGATATGGGGAAACCTGATCTGAAGATGACAAAGGAGTTACTTGTAAGCAACTGGACTCTTTCTTGTAGCTTGAAGACGTTTCACCTTTCATCCAAAATGTGTACGTCCGTGTCTTTAAAGGAGTGCCCCTTTTCCTTTGGATGCAGATGTGCTGCTGAGTCCTGCCCTGATGTGGTGGCTCTCTTGTGGGATGAGGGTGTGGTCTGATCCAGAGATATAAGCTCCTGGTTTCCAGCATCAGGCCATAACTGAAGAAGCCTTTTGGATGAAAGGTCTTCAAGCTACAAGAACAAGTCCAGTTGCTTAAAGTAACTCCTTTGACACTACAATGATCTGGATCAATGAGAATCTACACATGACCTGATCTGAAGATCTGACAACTCCGTCCGACTGTGTCACATGTCCTTTGCATTTTTTATTGGCTATTATATACATGTATCTAAGTTTTTAACCACATATTGAGTTAATGTCATTCTTGTTCCTAGTGCCACACATTGCCACTTCATCGGTGGAAAATACTGAATCTACAATTTCAACTTTCCTCACCACCCCAGTCAGTTTACCTTTGTACCGGAGTTTAAAAAGAACCGTCATCATTTGAGGAACCAGCCAGTCAGAGGGACGGGGGGGGGGCAAGAAGCCCATGTTGCGACGCTGTCGATTTGCGGTCTCTTAAAATTACATAACACTATGATTGGACAAACTCCTCTTTTGCTTCTCAGCAGACTTCACGCCGCTCTCTCCTGCTCTTTGAGGGGTGCATGTGCACAATTGAACTCCCAGGGGTCACCAGCTTTGTCGTGTAGTTTAGAGTGACAAATTGTTCCGGCATACTTTTATGTCACTACACAGAGCTGCTATGTGGGCCTGAATGTAGAACACACACACACACACACACACACACACACACACACACAAACACACAGATATGCAGCAACACAAACTCAAGAGGGCCGTCGCTCAGTGCGTGTGGTTGAACTCGCTCGGCTTCTCACCGATTATATAAGGCGATCCTCCCAGATCACCTTATATAATCTTTATTTGGTGCAAGAAAACATGGACGTTCTCAACAAGCAGTCTCTTCAGAGTGATTACAGCTCTGGAACAATCAGCCCGCTTTAACCTTCCTCTGATTGGACGCTCTCAGCCAACAAGCCCAAAAAAAAAGCAAGGGACGAGCAACTCGGAGCAAACTGGATCACCGTTTGGTACAATTAACAAATGAATTTTCACCATATTGACAGACTTATGCTTTTGACCTTAAAAGGTCAAATGCATAAATAATTGACTGGCGGGCCATAGAATCTAAATGTAAAAAAAAAAATAATAATAAAGAGAGAAATCAGTAATCAGTCATTTGCATGAACAGATAACGGAGCTGAAAACACATACTGGAATAAGTAAATAGTCAACTTCATAAATAATAGTGGATAAACCAATATATGTTAAATGGAAAAAAAAGCCATTGGCAATGTTTGACCTTCAATAAAGCAAGAGACATTAATTTCCTCATTCAGACCAAAAAGCTTGAACTGAGTTCATCTCAGTGACCCAGAAACACTCTCTGCTGCTCTTAACCATATCAACACCCCCGGGTGAGCCCTTGATTTTTTTTTTTTTTTCAATCCCCCACAACTTTAATGAAGCCAGAGAACCATGACTGGCACTAACTGCTAATAATGGCGAGCAATCACACCAATCTATGTTCTTGTTGCGTATTGCTGACTTTTGTTCCACTATGCAGGCTTGTTCAGCCCTTAATGGAGGAAGCGTTTCTCCAGGATGCAGAAAGCGTTCTGCGTCATTGCAGTTCCAACAACAAACACAATGTCCACATCTAATAGGAACACACAGGTCGTGTCGTGTAGCCGGGCAGGTGATGATAGAGGCTGGATTATACTATGAACCACTTTGTCTTTAGAAGGAAAGAGGCCTTTCTACTGGATTTTCTAAAGGAAAAAAAGGGGCTGTTTGGCACAATAATTCTCCCTAATGGGGTCAGCACGGAGCACATGCTTTAAAATCATGATCTTACTTCTTCCATATTTAAGGTGTATTTGCTACTGAAGCCTACTGAGGGAAGAAAAGTGAAGTTGGTATTCTTTGATTATACAGAAGACCTTTTCCCAGCTTGACCTGGAATTGTAGGTAAGCATATGTGTTGTGAGTCTCATGAATTGAGGCCACCTAAATACATGAGAACAGCACCTTCATTGATGTCAATAGTAATGCCTGTGTGTCCTTAGGCATTACTGTGAATCCCTCACACTCCTAACTAGCATTTTTCCATTAGTACTTAATGAAGAGCTTCTCTACTTTTGTAAGAAGAGTTCGCAGTGATGGAGCTCTGTCAACATATTACACAGCGACGCATCCAGTCAGATGTTAAATATGACTTCGATAGGATACTTCATCTTCATGAGAGCGAGGGGAATGGATTGCAAGATCAAAAAAGAAAAAAAAAGAAATCTCTCCCTCTGTCTCTTTGCTTGCTGAGTTATTTCCCGATAGTTAAACGTTTCTCTTTAGTTTTATCTTTTATCTATTTTCCTCAGGTTTCAATCCAATGATGATTCGTGTGTGATTCGTAATGAGGCCTCCTGCCCTCTTCTTCTTTTTTTGTTTCAACTGCGCTGTATAATGAGAATACTCTAGGTTGTAGTTTGACATTTTGATGCATCCATGTATCCCTTCTGATGTGAATATAAACCTTTCAGATGCTGGTTAAAAATCTACTTCTTATAGAAACAGTAGCTCTCCTGTGTAAATGTTTCAACTCGTCCCAGAATTGCAAACAATCCTAGAAAAGGAGCCATATCGGCGGACAGCCGCAGGCGAGCGCGCAGGGTAAAGATCTGCATGCTGCAGGCGGGCTGCATTATGGCGGCTAACAGGAGGCACACGCCTCTCCCTTTTATGACAGAACGCAACAGAAGGGGTTCTGGTGGCAAGATGCCGGCTCTGTGTCCACAGCTATTACAATAAGATAGAACAGATTAAGAGGTTAAATAAAACCTACAACTGATGATCTGAAACGGGGATACATAAACACAGATGCAACCTCATTCAAACTGTAAAAAAAAAAAAAAGATGCCTAGAAGACCATGATTAAGTGTTGCTGTGGCTCCGTCATGAATGCATAGTGCATAGGTGAGGTTTTAAAATGACTTTCAGACAGATGGGTAAAACACAACGGCATAACAGTAGACTGAAACTTAAAGGCAAAGTGTTGCCGAAAGCCACTGGTGTCCTTTATTTTGATTTTGACATCACTTTCAAGATTTAAATATGAATCAAATTGTGTTTTGGACAATTCATTTTATCACTTTTCTGATCTTTGGTTCTTGGAAATTCTAGTGGAAATAGAGTAAGGTATAAGGCTAAACCAGGGCTGCCCAATCCTGCTCCTGGAGAGCTACCATCCACCATGTTTTGTGAATCTCCCCACTCCCACACCTGATTCCAATTATTCACAAGCCCTTAGAAAGCTTCAGCTACTTGATGGTGAGTTGATGATTAGATTTAATGCTTCAACAAATTTACCACCCAAATTGAGAGAATTTCCTATTTCAACTAATGAAGAATGGCAAAATGGGACTCATATTAAAAAAAAAAAATCTATGATGAGTTTGATTATAGTAATTAGTAGCTTTGTAATCAAACGAATCCCATCGATATTCAACACAAGAAGCAAAATTTTCCCATGATTATCCATTCAAGATTTTATTACAATTGATTATAATTAATCAATTGTATTTAATGAACTAAAGTTCAATTTCTCATTATATATATATATATATATATATATATATATATATATATATATATATATATATATATATATATATATATATATATATATATATATATATATATAGTGATAGTTTGTGATTATGGGCATCACATTGCTGCAGTGATGAGCTGCAAAGTTGAACTACGAGGACGTATCATTGGCTGCACAGCTGCCCCGTCTATCTAGTATCTTCTCGTCTCAGCTGCTTTTCAACCCTCAGCCCGGCCCGTCCACACAGCGATGCCCTTGAAGTGATACAGCTGTCCTGCATATAACCTGTCAAATCCAGCGGAATCTTTTTTTTTTTTTCTCGCCGACGAGTAATAGGATTTTAATATGACAGGGGTATAGAGAAAAGGTGCAGAAGGAGGGAGGGACGAGGAGGATGAGAAAGTCTTGTTTTTTTCTCTGGAAGGCGAGAGAAAGAGAGAGTTGGGCGGCTTGTCGATGCCCCTTTTCTTATCCGTCCCTCGATGTAGCGTTTTATCACAGCGGGGGGCCCCTGGTAGCGGGGCCGTGGCACTGAGAATAACAAATCACGCTTGTTTTACGGCAGCATCCTGGATAGGGGAAAGGAAAGGAGGAGGGATGGAGGTTGATGGGCCATTCAGACGGGTGGGAAAGCTGAGCAGACGCATTGGTTTGCCGTGCGTGCGTCTTCTCCTCGTTTGTGTGTCTATCTGCTGCGGCGGAGCTCTCTGAATGACTGAGGAATCAAGTCTCTTGCCTCACTATCCACACTTTGTATGCCCTTTTGTTTTTTCGGAAGAGGAGAATCGTATTTTTCTCAGCTCCGTACATTTGTTGTCATCAAGCAGCTAGACTTCTCGTGGCTTTTTCCTCAAGAACCGCACCCTGTCAGAACGGAGCACAAGGGAGAAATGTAGCTCATGACGACTCGGAGCGAATAACGGGAAGGGAGACGGAGTCGAGCTTTGGGCGCTGACGGCCCTGGCAGCGGCGGCGTGTTCATGTGTCGTCGGCGTGTGTGTGTTTGAGCGCCTCTGCGTGAGTGTGGGTGGGGGGCCTGTTTATATGCATGTGTGTTTGTGTGGTCCCCTTGAGGACGGCTACAGAGGGAGTATAGAAACGCTACTGATCTCCAGCCCCCAGGCCAGGCACTTGAGACTGACTTTCAACTAATGGAAATTACACAACACACACACACACACACACACACAGACACACACACACACACACAATCTCCCGCTCTCTCAGAGGGGCGATGCGATCTCAGCTACACGGTGGGAATGTTGCGGGTGTCAGAGAGGGAGCTTCCGATAGCCACATGTGATGTCTTGCTATCTCTCCACGGAGATTCTTTCTCTGTCCGCGGGACTTTATCTCATTTCTCCGGAAAAAAAAAAAAAAAAAGGTCGGCCGAGGTGAGGGAAGCGGGCGGCTGACAGAAGAGGAAGCCGAGGTGGAAGGGGAGAGGGGAGCAGAAGGAGCGACGGCGGGCCGGACAGATAAGATGATTAAAAAAAACTCACGTGATAGGAAAGAGGACGGGCTAGTGGGACATTGAATAACGCGCACAACTTGAGGCCGCCACGGAGTTGGGCCGGCGAATCGGACGGTGAGAAACTGAAAGAAGAATCAAACGGGACGGATGCTGTCAGGAAATCACAGGGGAGGAACGGGGAGATGAAAAGCAGAAAAGCAGAGTGGAGGAAGGAGGATATTTTTTAAATGGGATAAAAAGTTTAATTTCAGTTAATAGCACATAACATAATAACACTTTTTAAGAAAGAACACAGGTAACATGTGACTGAAAGCACCAAACATTCTCCCAGACACACATTCTATCACTACTTGTGGAATCGCTGTACCTATATCGCCATTGTTTTATGACCCAGGCCTAGTTGTGAGCTACCCAGCTCATTAGCTCAGGCACATAAAATCACCTTTGAGGAGCTAATAATAACAATGAAAGACTCAACACTCGTACAGGAAAGCTAATGAGAGACTAGAAGAGCGCCGTAACGATGGAAATCCTCTAATGCAGTAAGGGGAGCACAACAGCTGAACAGCTGCAGATCAGATTAGAGCCGAATTAAAGCGGAATGAGTGCGCCGCATCGGAGATGATGACAGCTGAGAATCAAATGATAACAAATAACTCTTACTCATGTTTCGGCTAATGAAAAAAAAAGACGCTCTCCTTCCTCCCCCCCCCCTGTTCATTATCTCTCGTGTTCCATTTCATTTCTCTCCGCCCCGTTTCATCACCAGCCCTCCATTATAATTATTATTTTCCCCATGAGGGTCCCTGACCACGGAGCCTGGTAAGCGTTTTCTCCCTCCGCGGGAGCCTCGCGGAGGGAGGCTGTTGAAGTTCCCCTGACTACCTAGGAAGGGAGAAAATTGCAGTTTGAGTTCGGGGGTGTCTCCACCCGAGATGGAGTTGGGAGTTCCACGTGATCACAGCTCCGCTCGGTGCAGCTCACAGGAACGAGGCAGGTCGTGGCCAAGCGCAAGCCTCCCTTACTCAATCTGCGACACTGAACATTAACGGATCAGGCCAGCGTGTGGCAACACAAGAAGATCAGTCTTCTCTATTAAATCGACCACTCGCCACGCTGCGCCAGCAGACAGCAGCATAGAGTAAGTGCCCTGCTTATCAGTAAATAGAATATAACACCCACAAAGAAGACAATTCCTCAACAATGAGTCAAACCAGAGCCAGGTTATCAGCCAAGCAGGCATGTGAGCACTGTGGCAGCATGACAAAATCTGTCTTTTTACCAGATCTCGGTTGATGGGACTCCCTCATTGGTGCCTCTACACATGAAAAAATGAGAATGAGTTTAGACATGAATGTGAAATAAATCACACAGAATATTGCATGCAGACTTTATTAGGGAACCCCTTTTTCTCATCTCAAGTATGATGAGTGAAAAACAACTGATGCAGGGATTTGAATGTTTCATACACACACACACACACACACACACACATACACACACACACACTCGTCAGTAGCACACACAGTGTTTAGCCATTTCCATTCAGGAGCTATGCAATTTCTAAATCATCAGATTTAATGAGTAAAAATATCACACTAATCCGAGCTCATTTCCAGGTTTTAGATGAACACTCCACTCCAGAAGCCGAGGACAGACACCACTTCAGAACCGCTTTTTTCCTTTGTCCGGGATTGCGTACTCCACCTCAGACACAGAGCCAAGTGGCTTCTGGTTGCTTTATAAGTTAATTACAAATCTGCAGATGTTACAAGCAAACAATTGGTGTAAAGAGAGCTGAAGAGTCGCTGCATGCACGTGGACGAGCTTAATCATAAAGGTATTGAAAATGTATCAGTTCTGTACTGGCTAAGGATTGTATAGGAATAAGATGTTGTTTATCTACTTTCATATTAGTGTCCTGCACATGCTTGAAAATTTCCCCCTGGTGGAAGTGGAAGGAGGCGGCAACGCCATCATGAATGTCATGCATGAAAAGTCAAATGATACAAAAATGTTCAAAGTACTCAGAAACTCACTTTTGGAAGACAGAGTCCCTGCAGTTTATTGCTGTCCTACAACCACGTATTGAAATAGCTACGATAGCTACGGCGCCACCTAGCATAGCGTGGTCAGCCAGGGTTCTGACCACTTTCAAACTTAAACAAACTCCATGTGTACTTAGAATTTGGGACATATCACCTGTTGAGTTGCAACGGATTTATCAAAATCCAGTACGATCCTTCCGTACAACCACAACCAATGTCATGCTCGATGCACATTTGACAAGAGAAAAAGAGAGAAGCATCACTCTCCAGTGGTGACAAGCAAAGAAAGGAAAAGGCCGAAGAGTCTTGTGAGCACTGACTAAAAATGCAATTGTTCTGGCTGTTTATTAATTGTACATTTGGGAACATGGTCTTAAATTATCTTCAGTTCCGAGCAATTCAGCTGCTGACTTCATCGTGCACAAACTCTTGAAATTGGCCTACAAGTCCTTCGGGGTCATTTTTCTTGTCATTTTCATTGTGACAAGCAAACAGTTTCCCATCAAGCCGGATGGTATTGAGTGTTCAAACAACACAAATCATGTCTTTACAAAGGGAGGGGATTCACTAGTCCATCACACCCATCCCTGCTTTATGTGTCTCTTCAAAAAAAATATTAGTAATGCAAACGAGTTCACTCAAATATTGGTAGGAACAAGTCTGTGCTCCTAAATTATTGGTAGGGACAGGTCCATCCATATGCAAATCTGTGCCCTTGGCTCACATTCAATCCCTTCTTTTTTTCTAGCCAGCTACAGACCCCAATTGGCTGCGTAACCTCCTTCAGTCTCACACTTCCAGGGTTTCACTAAAGCTATTGTACAGTGTGTTAATATCAGCAATTTGCATACACAGCATACACCGCACATATTTAGTACTTTGTATTAGACTGTGGGCTGTAATTTGTGAACGATTTTGCATGTATATGACTAGAATATTAGATGTGGAACTTACAGTATGTTGAATGCAGATGAGATGTTGATTGGAGAATGGATATAAAGAGATGCCAAAAAAATCTGCTGAAACTATTATTTATTGGCATGATTTATTGTTCTTTCTCTGGGACTTAAATGTGTAAAACAATGGCTCTATACCAACAATATATAGTAGTGAGAGCATGGCTGTGGGATATTTTGCACGGATCATGTATAAATAGACTTTTTCCTATACAAAAGTGCTTTACTTGGAGTGTTATCCAATTAATCTGATTTAGCACGTGCTAAACCATTCACAATGCACAATGACCCAAGCGAGAGTCAAGCAGATTTTCAATTTCTGTTTAGATGCATTTACCACTTGTATGTGTCCAATCAATGTGAGATGTCAGCCCCTTTATTATTCGGAGGAATTAAAAGACCACGTGAGCTTGGTTCATTAAATCGGTGAAAAAAAGCATAGAGTCACAATTAAAGGGTTGAAAACAACCCTTCCTTTGCAACAGGTCGTCTGTCTGTCTTATTTGTTGGTTGACTGAAATAGCTCAAAAATCACTGGGTAGATGAATAGCAAATTTTATACATATCTGAAGTCTCCTGCTGTGTCAGCCACAAGCAAAAGTTTTCATATACTGTGAAATATCTAAAAATCTACATGATGCATTGGCTGTGGTTATCCCTTTAATTTCAGGTTATCCCTTTAACTTCAGCAAATAGCCGTCATGGGCCTCCAGCTTTATATCATGACTATAAAAATTGTAATCACTGTACCTGGCTGTCATATCCGTTTTGACGAATCCTACTTTTTTTACTCCACTACTACTCCCTCCTCTTCCTGGCCTCACCTCACAGTCACACCAGCGGAGCGAAGAGCCGCTCTCTTTCTTAAATAGATTAACGTCCTGATGGAAGTGGCTGGGACTGGCGAAGGGGTGCGAGAGGCGTGTGACTGATGGAATTAACCATCACGACGACCGGGCGAGGCAGCGGGGAGGGGGGTTGAACGTGGGCGTTGAGCGGTGACTGATGGAGCCGTCCGTCGCTCGGGGGGGAAAAGGATGGATGGGAAAACGTGATTGATAAGGCAAATGTGTGGCGTCAAGGCCTGGAAATAGCTGTGATGCGGGAGATGGAAAGGAGCCGGTGCTGGCTGCAGGGGTCAAGAGTATGCAATGTTATGATTTGCAGGGAAAGGCCACGGCGGAGCTGTGATGGATAGCAGCGTTGCGTGAGGCCACGGCACATTCACTCAGATGAGTTAGACCCGGCACTAGATGTATGGATGCTAGATTCTTCCTTTCATTGAGACAAATATAAAGCCATGCCTCATATCGATGGACGACAGCACCACAAGCAAGAGCGAGGCGATGTATATGTAATTAATTGAGTTTGATATTTTTAGTGGTATTCTTGTTTTTTTTTTTTTTCACATTTTCACCTTTAAACTCCTAGATCTGTTTGGGCTTGAGTTTGTTAGAGTGAAACAGACAAGCGGAATTGAACCAACAGGCCGCATCAGCTATGACTGACAGATGAATCTGCCAAAAGATGGGAAAAACAGGGTTTCGTCATCGCTTCTCGTCGTGTTTGTTTTTTTTCTCAACTTTTTTTTTTTTTGTGTGGTTTTAGGCACCGTAGGACGCAACAGGAATGAGATTAGGGCTTCTGCTGGGAAATTCTCTCCAGATAGCTTGCATATCACTCGACTGACTTTATTGTACCCGTGGTGATATAATCCCAATGCACATCGACAAACACGCGCACACTTGAACGCACGCCTGCACCCACCCACATACAAACACAAACCTCTTTACTGCCCTAACCGAGCGGCGGATCCAGCTGTCCCTTATCTTCCTGCCTGTTGCTTGTTTAGAATTCAGCTCGCAGACAACAAGCTTTATCCTGCTCTGTTCTGTTGGGGTGTTTAAATCCTGCATCTCACAAGCCTAACCTCGGGGTACACTTCAACTCAATTTCACACTTGCCAGCTGCAAGAATGTCCTAATTCAATTTACCCTGTTAAAAGGAAGCAAAGGCTCCAAGTTTATAGTGCACAAGGAGGAACGGTCTCCTGGGCTTTGGTCAGCGGCCCACAGTCACGTAACACGCCGAGCAGATATCTGATCCCTGGAGGCCTGAGGAAGTGCACCTGAATGACCAAATGTGAGTCCATAATTGCGTTCGCAGCAGTCATATAATGATCGATACATGGAATTATGCTTGAACCGTAACAACACTGCAGCTGGTCCCTGTTTATTGCACCCTAGTGCAGAAATATTGTCTGGCGTCACCAGGCCAATTCACACATGCAAAATTAGCCTGTGACCTCTTAATTCTTCTTTTCTTTTCATTTCCAAGGGGAATTATCAGTGAACACAGATCAAAATGGACGCAATTAGATGGAAGCATAACCAATCAGAGCAAGAAAACCTGCGACGTGGCGCTAAGCTCAACAAATTCCATAGTCCATGCTGTCTGTTTAATAATGAATCATTTAGACGACCACCCCACATCAACAGTAGCCATCTATATTAGATGAAGAGTAGTAATTATATATATATATATATATATATATATATATATATATATATATATATTATAATCTAGTTTAACTTACCCTTCCATTTTAATTTGGGGTAAAGCACTTAAGACTGAAATCTCATTGGTAGGTTGTCCCTATGTACGAAAAAGTTAAAATATTTATTTTCCTGTTTTTCTATTATCAGTTTCTATACATGTTAGGACATGTTTTTTTGGATCCATTCATATACATATTCATCCATATTTATTAGAAGAAAAACAGCATTATTGCTCAATGTGTTGTTTTACTTGAGTTAACCCACTCTTTAATTTTCCTGTTAGGGTGATGTGTGTCTTCCTTTAATAGAACTGACATCACACGGATTCAGTTATATAGAAATGAATGTAAGTAAAGGAAAACAAGCCATTTTCAAACAAGAAGAGAGTAAACATAAAATTATTATGAACTCGCCCCAAAAAAGGCAAGGCACGCCGGCTGCTTCAAGGAAGAAAAAAAGGATTCATCATGGTATAAATAAATGAGACATTAGAAGAATTAATCATTGTAGCAAACTATTTACAGAGCTTATTTTCTGCAATTCGTAATTTTGAAAAAAACGTTGTGCTGGGGTAAGGGCCTGAGAAGGGCAGTGGGGCGAAAGAGGCTTGGCAGGAGCAGGCTTAGCAGAGGAGGCTGTTCAGTGAGGCCAGAGGAACAAGTTGGGAGGACTTTTCCCCTCCAAAACACACACACACTTAATTTTTTCAATAAACCTGTCTGCGTCCTTCTCCTCTTCAGCAGCCGGTCAACCTTGACTGGGTTCTGCTGCCTGTTAAGTCCCTCTGGCTGCAGACATATTTTGGTTTGGAACTCAACATGTTGTGATGAGTTGATGTCAGTAGACCTTTAGATGCCAAATAAAAACCACATAGCTTACAACAGTGGTTCTCAAAGTGGGGTCCAGGGACCCACGGGGGTACTTAAGGTGACTTCAGGGGTCCCAGGAGTCCCACAATGACATTTTTGTTATGTCTCACACATCTTCTTTAGTATCTAAATTCCAAAAAATCTTATCAGATGTGGACCCGGGGAAAAGAAACTAAATCTTGTCAAATGGGTGTGGTCTAGTTTGAGTAAGACTGAGGACTAATGGCCTACAATTTGTTCTTCTCTGTGTTTCATTCATTCACAATGTGTGCACATACACAAATAAGAATAAAACAGTGTACATAGTAAAATTGCCAGTGTCAATATACCACTGGAAAGAGAGTTAATTTTAACACTACTAATGGACTCTTTTTAACTCTTTTAATGTTATATCAACACTGGTAATTTTACTGTGTAGGAGCTGTTTGCAGGTTGCAGCAGTCTAAATAAATGTAATGGTCATATTAGTGTGTGTGCTAATTAAGGTTTCTCACAATTCAGTCACTAGGTTTCATCAATTCAGTGATTATTAACAACTAATGAGACGTCTCAAAGCCTTTTTCCTTTTTTTTTTCATACAGTATTTTTTCCCTCAATCTGTTTTAAATCGGTTTAATACAATATACATCTGTAAATATACATTACATCGGGTAAACCATTATTTCCATTATCTTTTATTACCAAGGTGACACTTTCAAACATGTTCCCCCCACATATATAACCAACAGGAAAAGGTTCCCTAATCATGGGTAATGGTTGCCTGCAGCAACCAGCCCCTGCTCATCACTTTCAACTGGAACGCCTGAGGTGTCGCCTCGTGTTCGTGCTGTTGCCGAGGTATTTTTTTATTTTGGCTTTGAAAATATGACACAATATTGAGTATCTTTTGTAGATCGCTATTTTTCTTTTTCTTCGGTAACTAAAAATTAATTCAGATTAGTGAATTGTATGTTGTGGTAGAATATTATTTTGTACCTTACAATTAAAGCAAATCCCCCCCCCCCCCCGCCGCACAAACATGTTGAGGGTGATGAAAGTGGCTTTTTGAATGAATATAAATGTCTGGATTGACTCGGCCAACTCCACCCTACCCTTGGCCCCTGCGCGGTGCACTACAACAGGAATTACATTCCCCGGCATAGCTTACAGAGGGTCAAACCAGCCGTCCAAACATCCACGGCATCCGGCCTGCCAGAGGAATATTCGCCTAGCCGGGAAGTCGCGGCGCGCTCCGCTGACATTTCGTCGGTGACAGTGAGTCGAACCTCAGCGCCATCGGCCCTTGATGTCTCCCTCTTGTCCTTCACATCCATTGTGCACGCGTCTCCTGCTTCATTCAGGAAGACAGGTGTTGGCAGGGAAGGGGGACAGGTTCTCAAATGTCTGTGCTCTTTCAATGAAAGCAAATGTTCTCGCGGTGAATTCGTATGCGCATACACACACACATACACACACACGCTCGCATTCATACATGCGCTGTGGCAATCTGGCGTCTGTAGGGAATTCGCCCACCGCTCTGTCGTTTGTTATCAGCAGAAAACAGGGAGGGCATAATATTTAGTTTGGAGTGTCTTCAATCATTTATAGTTGGGATTTTTTTTTTCTTCCATCAACCGCTGTAGGCGGAGTGGGCAGGGCCCGATCATAGCTCCGTTCTGATTAGGAATGGTGCTGAGTCTTTACTTTGTGTCTAGTTTTAGAAAAAAAAACCAAAGACATTTTAGTCCGGTTTGAGTTATGAAGCGCTGATCTAATTCCTGTCATTTCTGAATCCTGGCTGTTGGAATGGAGTCGACCCTCTCGCTTCCGTCTCAGCCGTGTCTTTGAGTAACTGTTCTCTCCGCCGCAGAACAAATCATTCAGAAGTTAGTTCAGGTGCAGTAAAGAAGCTAAAATGTTGGATAACGTAGACATATTTCATCCCATCGAGAGGATGATTTAGATGGTTGCCTTCCAACATTAATCCTGGATCCCCTCTCCTTCGGATAGCAAGAGAAAATGTAGCATAAAGAGGTAATGTTAACATCCACCTCTCTTAAAATTACATTAGCTTTTTTTTAATGAAAGTTGGTGTGTTAGTCTGCATGTTGGCTATACCCTATCTGTGTCATTGCTGCATCCTGATGAATGATTCTAAATTTAAATCAACCTCTGAATAAGATAATACTTTGTGTGATAACTGAACAAATTAATACTTTTTGCCCATTCTTCCTTGCAAAACAGCTTGACCTCAAAAAGGTCACCTGTTTAGTTTTGAACCCATTCAATTGGTGATTTTGCTTTATGTTTAGGAACCTTGTCAGTCCTTCGTCCCAGCCTGTGGGTTTTTTTTCAGGCTCCAACAGGTTCTCTTCCAAAATGGTCCTGTATTTAGTCCTCTGTCCATCTTCCCATTTGTTTTAACCATCTTTCCTGTCCCTGCTAATGAAAAGCAGCTCCAGGCCATGATGCTGCCAACGCCATATTTGACAGTGGGATGGTGTGTTCAGGGTAATGTGCAGTGTTAGTTTTGGGTCAAACATAACAATTTGCAATTTGCCTAGACATTTCAAAAGTTGGTTTCATCTGACCAGAGCACCTTGTTCCACATGTTTGGATGGTGGCCATATTGTAGTCTGCAACTCTTTCTTCACGTCACCTGTGGATCTCTGCGGTTCATCCAGAGTGATCATGGGCCTCTTGGCTGCATCTGATCAGTCTCCCCTTGTTTGGACTGAAAGTTCAGAGGTCTTGTGAGGTGTGCAGTGGTCTGATCCTCCTTTTATTTTCAGTAGGGTTGCTTGAACAGTGCTCCGTAAGATGTTTAAAGCTTGTGAATACTTTTTATATTCTAGTCCTTCTTTAAACTTCTCCTTAAGAGTATCTCAGACCTGCCTGGTGTGTTACTTGGTCTTCAGGGTGCTGTTTGAGGTCAGGTGCATTTATACTGAGAATTGATTACACACAGTTGGACTCTATCTATTGTCATCAGTCATTTAGATCAACATCGGATCATTCAGAAATCCTCAGGGAACTTCTGGAGTGAGTTGGCTGCACTGATAGACAAGGGGCCGAATAATATCGCACGCCTAACTTGTGTCCCACTTGGTGTTGGTTCCTCACAAAAAAAATCCAGTTTTATTTCTTTATGTTTTGAAGCCTGAAATGTTGCAAAAGGTTAAAAAGTTACTTAGACAAGCCACAGTATGTTGTTTAAGCAGAGGGCAGTAACAATAGTCCTGATTCCACAGATGTATGTATTATTATTTGTATTGTCGTTTATCAAAATATTATATATTTTGTCACAGCTAGCATTTTGAAATGTTATTTTTGACTTTTTTTATTGCAAAAAAAGTCTTCATTGAAGATTCTGAGATTATGAAAGAGAACCTGGTTGACTGAAAGCATTTAGCTTGGGGATATTTAAATCTAAGGCTGATGAAAAATAGCATCAGGACACTTCATACTACACATAATAAAACCTGTAACATCATAAAAATGTATTTTGTGAATCAGTAACATGATGTAATGCATATTTACAGTAAACTGAGCGCCTTATGGTCCATGAATATACACCCATCTCCATTTACATTTTAACATATTTCCATATGTGCATTGGTGATTTTCACATACGATGCTCATCTCACCAGCACATTCATTAAAATAAAAAGATGATGAGTGCCTTTGCAAGACAAGTGAGTGGGTTTGATTTCATGATTTAAAGCACACCTTGCCGACGCGTCTGAGGGAGAAAAGGATTTTAATTAAATTCAAGGTTAGAATACCTTTACAATGAGTACAGTCTGGAGCTCTTTCACTCTCATAATTCTTTGACTGTAGTTCAATTACTCCAGTAAATCAATTTTTTTTGCTTGGATTAGCTTTCTACATCAGGCAGCAGCTCATCACACATCCGTTATTATTATTAACGCTTTGAAATATGAGATATGACCCGCTGTGAGTGTGTGACTGTGTGTGTAACAGAGAGACTTTATGAAAGGAAAAAGCCTTTAGTGTGAGTGTGCGTGTGTGTGTGTGTGTGCGCGTGAGTGTGCGAACACGCCAGTGTGCCTGATGGATTTTCAGTTTAATTTGCTATGTATAAGCTCTGTCCACCAGGGCAGTAGATGAGATTGAGCCTTTACCGCTGGTTCTGAAATTGAGCCTGTCCTGCTGGACTCACAGCTCCATTTAAATGCATTAAAGCAGGGAGAAAGTGGCTCGTACATCAAGGGTTTTGACATGTGGCACCGTGACAGCCCACAGCTCCAAGAACGATTGGCGTTTGACATGCAAGGATCCTGGGAACATCCATTAACAGCCACTACATACACAAGGTAACTGATGACTCGGGCCGAGCCGTAGATTGAACACTGTGGAATTCCAATGCTTGATCATTAATGAGCAACCGCCCTTCTCTTTGCATTATTTCACCGAAACATTGTGACAAGTGGCGATCGATCTTTATCGCCTGACAAGCGCCTAAGGCCTTGAATTAGCCATTACTATCGCCTGTCATCGGCGCTGTCAGAAACGGGCCTTCCAGTTGATCTGTTTGACAGGTATGGATGGAGTGATGAGTTGGCAGGAATTGGTGTAATTGGTGGTGGAAAAAAAAAGACGTCCACCACGCCGGCATCCAGCTGCGTATTGGCCATGAATATAGTATGTGGATGGTGTTTGGTGTGATCTGTGGGTGGCATCTGGCTGTGAAATTGAGTCAGGAAGCCTGGCAATCATGATTTTGGGATGAATCTAAGCTGCCTGCTGATGGAAGGAGCCAGAAACTACTAACAAGCGCCTTAGCGTTAGAGATTAGTTCTCATCGTTGAGTTTAAGTATTTACTATATGTACAGTATAGTAAACACAGACCTCAGTATATATCCGTGTGAAGAAAAAAACACCCCTTTTGTCAGCGTTTTATTGCCTCTGGGCAAATGGGTTTTAAAGAATATAGATATCTCAGCAGGTCAAATCCCAACCACACACTCAATAAAACACATTTTACTGGCACGTACTGTTTCTCCAAAAAAAAAAAAAAAAGCATTTGTGAAGCAAATCCCTGATGAACCTCGGCATAAAGGGAAACGTCTGCAAGAGTCACAAGATTCAGCTTAAGTACATAAACTGCAGCAATCACATTTTATAAACCCTTAAACAGCAAATCATGTTCAGAGGAAGGGGGGGGGGAAGCGATGACAAGGCCAACAGGACCGCTGCTTTTGGGGAGAGAGGTTTGGACGAATGCATGTGAGCTGCCCGCCAACAGAGGACAACACAATGCATTGTCCAACAACAGGACGGAGTTAAATTCGAGCTGGAATTCGCCTCGGGGGGGCGCGAACGTAGGACTCATCACAAGCCGCAGCAACACCGCAACACAAAGCCAGTGTCTGGCAGACTTCTCGCAACCTGTTTCGCCGAACCAGATACAGGAAGTTAAGGATTATGGGAAGTTCTTTGAAAGGCTGGTTATACTTGGCACCGCGCGTGAATGTTTGCCGTTGTGTAGCCCTCGTCCCTCGGGGCGGACTTTTGAGAGATTCTCCGAAATCACGGAAGTGTTTCCCAGCATTCCCTTTGATTTGTACACAACCTCGACAAAAAGCCCAGCCGGTTACCATGTAGTAGCGTGGATATGGTTGCAATTCTCCACCCGTTCATGTTTATGCAGAGAAAAACAATCATCAAAATGCGGAGGGAAAAAAAAAAGTTGACTGTGCAGTATCAAAATGCGAATATACAAACAAAAGGAGCTGGGGATATGAATCTGAGAAGGGTGGGACGACACCCAGGAGCCTCGAAACAGGAAATAACACATTCTTTCGCACACTTGTTTTGCCAAATCACATGTTGTGGGAAAGAAGAAAAAAACAAAAAAACCTTGAGAAAGCAGGTCTAACATTTGTAGCTATTATCTCTTCAATGCTATCCTTTTTTTCTCCTCTCCCGCCTCCTGAATACCGACGCATTTCATGCATGTTCCAAATGGACAGAAATGTACTGTATGTGAGCTTCTTTGTTCCCCCCCCCCCCCCTCCTGAAACGCCAGGCACTCCGAGGCCTATACGGGGCTTTCGTGATAGTGGAAATTGTAGTTATTTTACATCTTTTGGTAACCACTGCCGCCATTTACTCCTCCATCTCCATCTATTACTGCGTGTGTGCATCGCTCGATCCATACTCCATCTGCCGCGCATAATGGACGGAGCTCTGTCTGCGTGGCTCTTAGATGAAAAGGCATAATAGCAGTTGTTTGGTCGGACGCCGCTCCATTTCTACTAGAAGATTATAGTGGGTTACACATATTTTCTTACACTTCCACCACTCTGGGGTGGTGTTTGCTATTTTCCTGTCCCAGAAACCCATACCTGCAGCATGAGCCGGGGGGGAAAAACAAAATTACTACGGTTCTTTTAATTGTTCTCTTGTATTGTTCCTGAGACGATTGCTGAGGCGTGTCTTGGCTATTTGTGCGTAGTGTGTGTGTGTGTGTGTGTGTGTCTCCCTGCAAAACAAAGCCACACATGGATGGAGCCGTGCAGCAGCGTGTTTGTCTGCCTGTGTGTGTGTGTGTGTGTGTGTGTGTGTGTGTGTGTGACAGAGAAGCAGAAAGGAGGCCACAGTTAGATCGTAGGCCCTCGATCTGTCTCCTAATCGCTGCGTCGCCTGCAGCGTCGCCTGCAGCGTCACCTGCAGCGTGCTCTTCCTGAGAATACCAAATTGTTCTATCCACATTTAATTCAGAGAACTTTCCCTCGGCTGTTCACGTCCCTGCCTTTCTATTTGCAAACACGTCTGTCGGTACAATTGGCTGTGATATCCTTAATCATTATGTGATTTCTCTCTTCAGAGCCACAGATTTTAATGCCAGAGATTTGGTACTCAAAGCCTGGAGGATTTTTTTTTCTTTTCTTTTTTGCACCAATTTTGTTTCTGTGTTTGCTGAGGCCACCTGGCCAGAAACCTGTTCAGACATTTTACTTTGAATTTTCACTCTCACCAAAGTGCAATAATAGTCAACACAGATACTCAATATTCCAAAGGGGGATGCATTTTAAAGAGTCGAAATAGAAACTCAAAACCTAATCAATTAACCATGTGTCTCTTAATTATACAATGACTGTTTTGTATAGTTAATTATCTGATTATACTGCTTGGGGTAAACTGTTCGTTTTGTACCTACTAAAAACAAATGGTGTTTAAGGCCTAATTCTATGTTTTAGACAGTGGCGGTCACCATGAGAATACTGTTCAACTCTTTATTTATGTGTTAAAAGTACGGGACAGAATGGTGTGCTTGTTTTAGCCTTTCCCTTACAGGTTGAAGTAAAAAGGTCAAAGTTGGAGTGGAAAACACAGTGTAAACGCAAAGCTGTCCATTACGGACCAGAACTGTACCCGTACAGATCAGGACTGGACTGAGAGTGGAAACGAGGCTTTAATTACAAACTTTTGTTTTTCTTCACCTTGAAATATCCCTTTTAGACAATTTCCTTTTGTCTTTGTTTCTTCTCTTTGGAGGGAAGGCCATCATCCTAGGAATCATTTCAGCCCTAAAACCTCGACGGTGTAGGTTTACGCAGTCACAGATATGTTAAATGTGAAAGCTGTCACCATAAAACAGCATTTTAACACAGGCACCTGTCAAAAAAAACATTGATATTATATATGTGAACCGTTGACATTTAAAGTGTATAGAGAAACTTTTCCACCTGGAGTCGTAGTACTGGAGTTGTACGGCATAAATCCGAGATTTAGTGACTTTCTCTTGAATGACTTCTTTTTTTTAACTTCATATCACAGTTTTCCTCTATTGGAAAATGATTCAGGGAGTGTGCAAAGGTGTCAAAGGATTTATTTGTGACTCTTTTCATCGGGATTCCTCCCTCACTTCCCTGCTCCATGGTTCCAACTTCCCTTCCTCACTGATGTCAACCTTGTAGTTCTCTCATTGCTTTTTTTTACCATGTCTTCCATCTTCCACCTTTTGACACTCAGCATTAAAACTTCGGTGCGTATATGAAATGTAAAATCGACATTGTCAGGGATTAGAAGGCTTTGCATTAAATCGTCTTCGGCCTCCATTGTCCTCATTCAGATATTGCTCCGCCATAGCGACGCGTGCACAGTGCAGCCAGCAAACTTCCCTTTCTCTCAACAAGCGTGTCCGCATGTTATAACCAATTTATAACCAATTTAAAAAAAGGGGTCAATCTGAATTTGGTTTTGAGGGATTTGATGTTCTTTGAACCTGTTCCTACATCAGAACAAGGCCTGATAATGCGTCATATACAGAATAATGTCCATAAGTAAACTGACAGGGCCACCGGATGCTGATAATACTTCATTTGTTAAGTGGATTGGCTGCCTCCTTCCCAGCCAGAGGGAGGCAAGGTTAAAACATCACTTCATCACGCCGTCTATAATAGGACTGTTTTGCATTCGGAGACGCGGGATCGTGTAGGGTCGGTTGATACGGAGAGAAATGAAACAAGCAAAACTTATTCATCATACGTGGCCGCCACCGCCGCCGTCGCCCTAACACCCTCTCACCCATCGCACGGAAACATTGCGAATCAGACATACACACACACACACGTCGGCACATCTCTGTGGGCGTCGCTCCGTCAGTCAGCATGAAGGGCAGCCCCGAGCGCGGTGGGATCAATCATTCCCCCGGACACACTGGCAGTGTAAACCTTTGATAAAGAGTGTCGTTCACGGCGAAATCCCCGTCAAGGACTTATTAAAGGCCTGACACCGTGTGATTAACGAGGGAGGAGCGCCAGTCGCCACCAAGCTGGGCCGCTGCGGGGCCTAAAGGTGGGGGGTGAGGAGATGAAGCGGTGCTGTACAGGAGACAAGAGAGTTATATCGCCGGCGTGGCCACTCGCACATATATTTGGTTTCAAATTGATGCACAATGTGTAATGTATCTGTTATAACAGGACTGCATCATATACATGGGATATATACACAGTACATGTCACAGTGCTTTGCTCACATACAGCTGTATGAACACGTTTGGAAAACCCTGATAATAAATAAATGAAATTGGGCACTTTTCAAACACTTTGTGATCACACTTTTGTACTTGCGCATTAAAAAAACATGTCTTACACCTATTTAGACCTTTGGTGGGATTCACAAGTAAGTAAAATAGCTCACACATGAGCTCTCACAAAACATTTTATCCCGCTTTGATTCAGACTCAAATACTGAAGAAGGCTCAGTCCAACGATTGAGAGCGTATATAAAGAAAGAACGAAAAAAAAACCTCTGTATTCACAGATGGTGCTCACATTGTCCCATCACCAGCGCCTCCTTTCTTTTTCCGCTAGTATAGCTCCCCGCCGCGTGATATTACGCATGATTTATCACTTCGCCACCTCTGATTGAGATATATAGAAATAAGGGCAGAGGAATCTTTGAGACAAGGTGATTGAGAGAGATGAGAGCCGAATCGAAAGAGAAATGAGAAACGTGATAGGGGGATTAGCTGTAAAAAAAAAAAAAAAAAAAAAGAAGGGGGGCAGGGGTGCGAAAGAGAAAAGAGACTGCAGTGAAAGAAGCAGATGGAAAAACTGGTGATTCAGTGGTGTGCATCACTGAGTAATGCTATCTGTCACAACAGAGGTGCTCTGCACTTTACACCCACTAATATCCACTGTGATTTCTGCAGCGACTTTCTCGCCAGGGCCTATATTTAACTTTAGAAATGAGGCAAATTGATTGAGTTTCCAGAAGCTTGAAAGATCGAGCAGCGGGACACGTGTCCAGCTGTCTGTGTGCTGCTCTGAGTAGCAACATGGGTAGCTGTTCCTCATCAGAATGCGTGAAACACGACAGGACCCGTATCGTTATCTGGACCCTTTCGCATGCGCGTGACCCGGGCCGACCTGCAGGGGGGGGAAGGATACAGAAAGCAGAAAAAACCCCACACATACATGCATTAATGAACTGCAGGTGCAGCCCGACATAAACCGCTCACGTGTTCTTGAGCGAACGCGCCGTCTCTCGGGATTAGATACATTTCCCAGTAAGTCCTCCCCGGCGCCGCGTTGTTTCACGCTTTGCAGGAAAGTGCCTGCGGGTCGCGGAGTGTTGCTCGCTCGTAAGGTGAAATGAGCTGCTGTATGAGTTATTGATGAACCAGGCTATGCGCGGTGCTCACGTTGTGTAGAGCGGCACGGCTGCGGACGTGGAGCGGCCCGTCCGCCGGCACGTGCAGCTGTAACACGCCGCCAGGTCGGTGTCTGTGCAGGTTCACAGTCAGCGGGTTGACATATTCAGGATGGAAGGTCACCGTGGCACTGCTTTGGTTAGTTGAACACTTCGTCAAAGCGCTGCATCTCAACAAAGGCCCATTATTTAGCATTTTGGAATGCAACTATTGTATAAATTTAATGGTTGATCTGCTAGAGGAGGATGTTGACAGCAGTGATCTACTTCCCATCTGGGCCGCACAGGAGTGGCATCATGTTTTTTATTTGTTATTTTTTTCTCGGCTTTAAATTACCATGGCTTGTGACCACAGCGTTTTCACAAGCTCCAAAAAAAAAAATCACATTTTTTTTTTTTTTATGATTACATTAGCAAGTCTCCAGGACTACACAATTACACAGTAGAATGCTTTTGAATTAATGAAATAAAATGAGATAAGCAGAGGTCAAATAAACAAGATTGTGATTTTTTTTTTGCAGATTTTCTGAAGTTTTAACACTTCTGAGGGAACTTTCTGTAACGCTTTGCTTGACGTGTGAGTTTATAAAACAGTCGTAGCGGCTGTTATAATCTGCGCATAAGGCATTCATGACGCGACTCAACAAAAAAAATCAAATCAAAACAGCAAAACCATTTTTGTTCCAAACCTCTTACCTGATCATGTCACATCTCATCAAACAGTCATGGACGCTTTGCGTGTGTATCAATTAATAGCTCCCTCGCTAGATTACTAATGAAAGCAGTAAAAAAACAGATTAAACAGCGGTGCATTCAATTATCTTTTTATGTAAACCACTATTTGCCTTTTCCTAGATTAAAACGAACTGATGAATAAACCATTTCGGATGGTTTACTGGGCGTTCATGGAGTATTATCCTAACATGTGTCTGGCTCCTACAGAGATGCCAAACTGCCAGGATAAATCCACGCCGCCTCCCTCCTGTTTGGACAAACAGGACGGCTTTTTGAGTCCATAACACGGCTGATCAATAACTCGTATGTTCCAGGGTAGTTTTGATCCCGGCGCCTTGAGGGGTGGCGACACTTAACAAGTTTTTTTGATTTTGACTGAGTAGTCGAGTATGTGAGCGAGCTTAAAGCCAAGTGACTGACAGCTGCTTTGTGTGCGTGTGTGTGTGTGTGTGTGTGTGTGTGTGTGTGTGTGTGTGTGTGTGTGTGTGTGTGTGTGTGTGTGTGTGTGTGTGTGTGTGTGTGTGTGTGTGTGTGTGTGTGTGTGTGTGTGTGTGTGTGTGTGTGCGTGCGTGTGTGTGTGTGTGTGTGTGTTTCGAAGCAGCCCGGATGAATGCTCAGACGCTGTGATCCAGGAAGGCAGGAAATTCGCAACAGCACACTGAGCCCTTAGATTCTGGGATTTTCTTTGGCTAGCCTGTACCCTGTTCTCTCATTTTTTGCCGTTAGTGAGTGCAATGTTCTGGTGGAGATCGGCTTTGAAAGTCTCAGAGATCCATTGTAGAGGGTACGTAAGGGTGCACGAGTGTGTGTGTGTGTGTGTGTGTGTGTGTACTGGTGTGTGTTTATCTATATTTGTATGAACCGGCGCTAGTGTCCCAGATAGAGGAGGCGACAATGAATTGATCTCTCGCAGATCTTCCGTCTGTTTCCCTGGGAGGCAGGCGGGCTGAGGATGGTGGTCCCTGCTGGAAAAAGGATGCCGAGAAGGCAATTTTTTCAGAAATAATAAAACCATACATAGACGAATGAAAAAATAGATTAGGTCAGGGAGGGGGAGAGTTTCTTCCCTCCTCTCTCAGATATAAACCGTATTCGTATGTAAGCTCTTGAGCCTCTGTTGCTTTTTTTTCTATTTTAATATCAGGCATCCATTTTCCTCCTCCATCTGTATATCCTCTGTCCTCTTAACGCGCGTTATAGTCAGACTGTCGAGACGGTCAGCAACTTTCGTCGCCGCCCCGCGTCTCGTTTCCCCCGGTAACCGCCAACGCTGGCAGCTTGTCATCGAGCGCGGCCGCATTAACAAAATAATTGTTTCCTTTCTTCCCAACGGCTCGATACGGCCGCATTAGCACATTGTTATCCATCGATATTCACTTAACATGACGGGGAATAATTACCTGCCATTTCCCCAACCCGTTTGTGTTAAGATATCGGATACCTTGTTTTGAAATGCCTATAGCAATTTTGTTAATCAAGCCCCGCGTTATTACATTAATTGGCTGATTAAGTGGTTAATTAATGGATGTCACCCTAGTCGAGTGCGGCCTCGAAGCGGGGGGTGGGGGGGGGGGCGGAGCCGGCGTTTGCTGAGCGCAGATGCAAATGGAGACATCAAGAAATTAGAATAGATGAGTTTGTTTGCGGGACGAGGGGGGGGGAAGGGGAGAAAACACAAGGGCAGCCAAGCATTAAATCCAATCGAGTAGAGGCTGTCGATAGCCGGGCTGGAGGCCATTTATTCCAGTACCTTCGGAGAGGATCCTTGTCACCCGCTGGAATTGATGAATGAGAAGCTGAGGGATGTAGACAGAAGGGTACTTGGAACACAGGAAAGAAAGAAAACAACTTTAAAAAAAAAAAAAAAAAGAAAGAAGGAGGCACGTCGGGATACGTCTGAACAAGCGGCAGCAACACCATGACTAATAAAGCTGGCTTGTGAGAATTTATCAGTGATCAGGCATTGAGGGAGGGGGGTAGTTAGTGTAGTGGTGTGTAGGTCCGTAAGGAATAACATTAATTCAGTGCAGTGCAGGAGTTGTGTTTAAACAGAGTGTTTGGTCAAGAAAAAGAGAGATAGAGCGTGTGTGCATAAGAAATTAAGAAGTAGGAAATTAGCATATAGCCGGTAGCAGTGCAGTGTGTGTGTGTGTGTGTGTGTGTGTGTGTGTGTGTGTGTGTGTGTGTGTGTGTGTGCGTGTGTGTGCTGCCGCGGAACAAATGGTCCAACTCCTCAAGACCCAGGCAGGTGCCGGCAGCACAGCTTCCTGTGCCTGGTAGCCACCTGCTGGCTAAAGTAAAGGGGGATAACTTTGGCCTCCAGGTTAGCGGCCATGGGTTAGCTCTGCACCAGTGACCGGGCGGTGGGTCAGCTGTCCTCAGCGCAGCCGCTCTGGAAAACACAGTGGGGAGAGTTTATGTGACTGATGCTTGATTTGAATTGTGAAGATGTCCACATTTTCAATGTAATTATTTCCAGTTTCTTTTAGTCTTCCATGTTAGCAGTAGAGAAGGGTAGAGTAACTTTATTGATCACCAGAGGGAAATTAAGTAGCTTATGTAACATACATTAAAAAATTAAATAATTGAAATATTAAGATTAAATAGTAAAATATGATCAAATGTGCATGTGTAAGTAAAAGATAGCATAGAAAGATAGAAAGAAAGCCTGGAGGTTTCCCAACTGGGCCATCTCTGGCATCTCACTGTCTAATCCGATGACCTGTGGTCTGAACAAAAGAAGACGTTTCAGGCTTTGGGAAACCCCGTTCAACATTTTTACACCATTTTATGAACCAAACAATCGATTTATGGTTTCATTAATTGATAGGTAATTCAACTCCCTGGTTCATTTGAATATGCGCAAAGGGAAGATCAGGTGTGACACTGGAATAAAAAATAGGAAATAGAGGTAGAATGCTTCCCACCTAGAGCCTTGCTCTCAAGCACCTGACCCCGGTTTGGGTCCCATCTGAAGCAGTCATTTGCTCCCCCTCTCCCATTATTTCCTGTTTGGCTAATGTATAATAGAGATGTCTATGCCACAAACAATTCTAAAATATGAATATATATATCCTTCTAAATGCACTAATTCAAAAATGAAGCACTAACAGCTGTCGAGGTCCTTATGAGCTGAAAACATTATTCTGTTTGTTTCTGCTAGCAAACCTTGACACTGTGCCCGGACATCCTACACATGAAATTCATTTTCAAAATAGGTTTCTTTCCTTGTTAATACTTTTATTTGTCTGTCTCCTGCCATTGTGCAGGAATCTCAAACGTCACTGGTTTTCGCCTACATGCATTGGACGTAGCACTGAAATTTTTAGGAGTTTCCCAGATGAACGCGTGCAGCGTGTGCGAGTACATGTGTAATCGCTCATGTACGATCATGCATCTGTGCATCCTCAAAATATTTACCATCACAAAAGCCAGACTCTCCATACACACTTGGCAGTATTGCACACAAGCCTTCATCTCCATAGTGACGTGGCAGCATTCAGATGGTTTACTACGCAGCTTATAATCCATCTTAATCTCCTAGCACTTAGCTCGTTTTATTCCCAGTCATGTGGCTGACTGCAGGGCTGAGGCCGCTATCGAGGAGCAGAGTGTGGCTCCTGGACGGGGGTTAATTCGCCAAGGCCTATAGAAATGTCAAATAACGCGATCAGTGATCGGCTCGAGCCATTGAGCTTAGCTTTCGCGGGTGTGCGGTGAGTGCGTCGGACAGAGGGCGGCAGCCGCAGAAAAGTGACTGGGGCGGGTTTTGGGTTTTGGTGTCCTGATCTCATTTTTTCATTTGCTTTTCACATGTAAATGCCGTCATACCAGGCTTTTTTCTAATCCTTTTTTAATCACAACTAGACAAGCAAGCAAATACCTGCCTCTGTCCTGTCAAGGCCTTTCACGGAGAAATCAGAAATCAACAAGCAGCGATTCATATGATTTTTTTCCTTCTCCAAGTGCTTGTTGAGCTTTTCCAAGCTGCTAAGTCTGGTGGTTTTAAGAGTGCAAATGAACAGAGCCGCCGTGGACAATGACGGCGTGAAGAGGCTGACGTGCTCCCTTCTTGCTTGGCGAGTAAAAGGCGATTCTTTCGCAGCGTTTCTTTTTCTCTTGAGCGGCGACAAACGTTTGGTAGCGGCGGCATCTCCTCTGCGGCTGGCAGCGCTGAGAGGAGATGGAGAGAGGTAAAGGGAGCAGGAGGTGGCAATAAAAGCGGGATTGTACTCACTTCTTAGATAATACATTTTTTGCCCCCCCCCCCATTAGGTGCGCTGATGGCCCCCAGGACGTCAGCAGCCCCTCCCCTTACTCCCAGCACGCCGACCACCTGCTCAGGCAGCAGCCTCCTCGACCTCGGCGCCGGTAAAGGCCGAGGAGCCGTGTCCGGGAGGCGTGGGGCTGTCTTCGAAAGAGCGGGAAGTGGAGCACTCACTTTAAATATCTGCGACCAGGCATCGACAATAAACCCACATTTCCGACCTATTTTATGTCTTTCAGCTGCTCTTTTTTTTTTTACGGCGTGTTTTTCCCACGTTCGCCGGAATGCAGGAGCCAAATTTCCATTTCACATAAAGGACAATAAAATGTTTTTTTTCTTTCTTATCTCATCTAGTATTCTTTTTTAGGCCCGATCAGCCACTGTTTTCCATTCCCGACGGGCCTTCAACAGGCTTCATTATACAGCGTTATTGATGGCAAGTTTGCTCATCTACGCCACGCCATTAAACTGTCGTCTTTTTTGTAACACAATGTATTAACGGCTTAATGTCCCGCCATAAATTACCTGACAAAGACTGTGACACAAATAACCATGAGGCCGGGTTCTGGAGGAAAAGACATTTTCAAGTACAGATGGATCCATCAGCGGTGCAGTAATAGGCTGAAAGTCATTAACATAACATTAATTCCTTTTATTAGGGATACTGGAAACAAATAGCTTTGCAGAGAGATTCTGACTCTGAGCCAATCCGCTGCTGTACGTGAAGAGGGGGGAAAATCAGCTTACACTCCAGCAAAATACTTGTCGCAGGCTCGGGAAAGTAATGAGGTCTCCTTTCTCTTTCCCTCTTTCTTTTTCAATTTGTTTTTTTATCTGCTTTCTTTTTTTTCCCAGTGTCCTCCCTCTCCTTTTTTTTTTCTTTTCCTCGTGTTTGTCGCAGACCCCCTCTCCCCTCTCTGTCTTTTCTTTCTCTCTCTCTCTCTTTCTGCGTCTTGAAGACTTGATTGGGCTGTGAAGGCTCTGATTGTGTGTGTCTGTGTGTAATTAGCTGTTTGAATGAAGGGCGACTTAATGAGATCAACTTCACTCGTCCCTAGATGGGACTAGATTTGCCGGGCTGCGTTTGTGTCACATCGCCCCCCCCACCCCCTGCCTGCGCTTCAGACTTTTCTCTCTCTCCTCGGAATCCTCAGAGCTTTAATACACTAGTCGGCACCTACGGGTGTCAGTCACCGGTTAAAATTGTTTATTTATTCTTGGGTGCTGTGGGCAATCTCCTTCTGTAGAGTAGAGTCTTTTTTTAAGCGTTTTCATGAAGGATATCAGTTGGAGAAAGTATGATCATAAGATGCAGCACTTTGAGTTTGCGCCGTGATATATTACAGTTATGTTGACCTGCAAATATTAAAAAAAAAACTCCATTTCCCCATCAGCCTCTACATCTGCCCATCTGTAGCACATCACCGTCTGTGTTAAGTTCCCAAGGACTATCGCTTTCTCCGATGGTTAGAAAATCCATTTTTAATTTGAGAAGCTATTGCATTTTTCACATTTTGGATTGACGCCCATTCATAATTCATAATTCATTTACCCATATCTATATTCAATTCAGCCGGTCTGATGTGCTCCGAGGCTCTCCCAGGTGAGGGACCTTGATCGGAGGGTAAACCCTCCCGGTCGGTTGTTCAGAGGGATGGGCTGTGCATGGCTGCCCGCAGTCTGAGGGATAACGCCACGGAATGCACGTTAGATCGAGATATCGGGAAACAGTTCTCATAAACAGCTCAAAATTCTATTTGCAGACCCGTATCTATGAATCTCCCCCCCAAAAAAAAATCAAGAGAGTGTTTTCTCCCCTTGCTGACACAATAATTAATAAAAAAATTCAACCCAAAAAGGTTTATTTTAATTTTTTTTGTAACGTTGTGCCAAGGTTCTTAACATAAAAAAAAAGATCAGAACTAAAAATGTCCCCAGCTATTTTTGTGACATTCAGAATGCCCGTTGGTGATTAGAAGTGATTTGATATGACTATTTCTTTTATTCGTTAGTAATTAGAACGTGCCAGAATTTTTTGTCGGGTCCTGCAATTTACCAAAAAAAAAAAAAAAATCACATATTAATCTTACAAATTGCTTTGCAGTTTGGTTGCAAATGGCCAGTGTTTATTGTGTGTGTGTAGTGAGCGTTGAAATTCTGCACAGTCATTGGAACAGTTGTGTCAAAGTCATTTTTAGATAACCTCGGCGATGAACTTCCTAAGCACGGGGAAATCGTGAACAATATAAACCACAGCCAAACCTGCAAAAAAACATTGAGGTTGAATGCCAAAACAGAATATTAAATTTCTCTTAAACCAAAAAAAAGGCTGCTCAGTACGCACCTGGCAAACGTCCAAGCGGAGTTTTATTGCTGTTGTGGTTCGTGTTGTTTGGAGGACGGTTGTGTTCCGGCGAGCTTCACGAAGCGGCGCGCCGCTGCTGCGTGTCTTCCTGTCAGAGCGGCTGGTGATCAGCATTTTCATGGTGTTATTGAGCCGCAGACAGCCCCGCTGCGTGGCCGTGGGAGTCATTTAAAGGTGTGACTGAATGAGAGCTCGACGGGGGGCCGCCACTGGCCCACTTTCCCCCGCTTTGAAAATTTGCACGATTTACAAATTCGTTTTTTTATAGCGGACGCTTTCATCCGAAGTGACGCACGTTCAAGCAGGGTACAAAAGAGCCTATATAAGTTTGCGCAGGTTGTGTGTGTAATCATCGGTTTTTGTACCTTTTTTTAATGATTGCTGTCATCTTAAGGAGCAGAACAGCTCAACTGGGCTGTGTTTGGGTGGGAGCCAAACATGTGCTGTCCTACGTGGTTTAGAGTTTATGTAAGCTGCACATGTCCTTGTCTGTGACTTTTACTTCTGGTACTTAGCACATGGGTTTGAGAAGAGGAACACAGTGGGTGAATCGTGATATTTTCTATTGACCATCACGTGCGACGTCACACCAGGATGATTGACACTGATCGATATACAAAGACAGATCAAAACTTTTTAGTGCTGGTACCAAACACAGACGGCCGAGGCATCGCGGTGAGAAAACGCATCGACACGAGCGTCATTCTGTACGGGGAATTCAAGCAGAACAGAGCAGATCATCCATCCATCCATCCATTGTCTATCCCGCTTATTCCCTTTCGGGGTCGCAGGGGTCTGCTGGAGCCTATCCCAGCGCGTTAAGGCGAGAGGCAGGGGGATACACCCCAGATGGTCGCCAGCCAATCGTGGGGCACACACACCATTCACACACCATTCACTCTCACACTCACACCTATGGGCAATTTAGAGTTTACCAATTAACCTGAGCATGTTTTTTGTATTGTGGGAGGAAACCGGAGTACCCGGTGAAAACCCACGCAGACACGGGGAGAACATGCAAACTCCACACAGAAAGGCCCCAGACCCAGGCCCAAGGCGGGTCTTGAACCTGCGACCTTCTTGCTGTGAGGCAACAGTGCTACCCACCGCACCACCGTGTCGCCAGAGCAGATCAAGTCGAACAAATTTCAAAATTAAAAGCGAAAAAGCACATTTATATGTGCATATTAGTGCCCTGTGACAGAGTAAGTGATCTAATTTGATAGTCAACATTCCGAGTACCTGGCTATATAGTGAATCCCCCAGTGTGTGTGTGTGTGTGTGTGTGTGTGTGTGTGTGTGTGTGTGTGTGTGTGTGTGTGTGTGTGTGTGTGTGTGTGTGTGTGTGTGTGTGTGTGTGTGTGTGTGTGTGTGTGTGTGTGTGTGTGTGTGTGTGTGTGTGTGTGTGTGTGTGTGTGTGTGTTGGTGTTTGCTCTAGCATGCTCACAGATGAAGAATCAGACTGTTGAGATGGTGTCAACGTTTCCAAACTGGTGCCACGAGCTGCTGCCATACCCCAGTTGGCATGAGTACGTATCATGGCAGAAGTTGGATACCGACCGAACGATCCCCCCCCCCTCTGTTGACTTTTTTTTCCCCACACAGTTCCCAGTTGTCTCAGCGTTGAGCGTGTTTAGACACCATCTGTCCTCAGTGCCGTCTCCTTTCCCATCCTGCACTCCTCCGTGTCGCCGCTCGCACAAATCCACATCATTTTCAACCAGATATCCGGTCTCATTTGTGTCCTCCTGACCAGATCGAGGACACCCCAACCTGCCTGCTACCACCAAGCATACCGAATGGTCAGGGGTGAGAAAGTGGAGAAGAACCAGAAAAAAAAACTCAGACTTGCTAGGGTTGGTCATAGCTGTGATCAGCACTTATTTAGTAATTATTGAGAATGACATGCTCACACTTACAATGAAAATGACCAAAGGGCAGCCCCAGAAACCATGTTAAAATATATGCTAGTATGCTGCCACTTCATCCACATGGACAAGCTGTATCAGATAATAAAGGCATCAGAAATGTATCAAATCCATGTGCACAGGCTAAGGTCATCGTGACTGGATTCATAAATATGATAGGAACCCCTGGCTTAAGACATCCTTATGATATAAAATTTATTTGTTTCCTAACATGCTCAGGAGTTTCGTCCATCGATGCTGTTGTTAATTGTAATGTTCTTTCCCATAAAGGGAAACCATAACCATCCCTAAGAAACAAGCAACAACTAAGTAGAATTCTAACACAACTTGTTGAAAGAGCTAGGACTAGGGTGCTGACCATTTCTGAAGTAGGCAAACCCCAAATGTACTTTTTAAGGATTGTGGGACATACCACCGGCCAAGTGGCCACATTAAATTTGGCGAATTCCAGTACGATCCTATTGTGTGACAGCAATGTTTTAAGCCTGGTGTGGTTAACAGAGCTTAGAGGGGGTCTGTCCTTGTTTTGGAACAGTATCGATACTTCAAATGTAATATTGACTGATATAAAATAACATTTACAAACCGACCCTAAGAGTAGCCAGCAGCCTTAATTCATCTGGTGCACTGTTTCCTACTGTATCCAACATGTTGAATGGAAGACAAATTGTATTCTTTTATGAATGTAAAATTGGATGCAAAAAAAAAACTATATATGGCAACTAAAAGACATTCATTATAAACTAATATATATGAAAAAAAACAATCAGAAAATAATGTATTTGGCATTGGCACCGCTGTAAGGGATACTTTCCAAACTTGCTTGTTTCACGTTGAATAAATAGTAGGAACAAAAGTAGAGTTTTACAAAATAGTTTGGTTGTTGTGCCGCCAGACATTTTTTTTTGGGCATCGGAGTTAAAAAATAAAAAGAATTCATAATCTTTGAGTTGTTACACAACAGTCTGTCTCTTCTCTACAAAACATGGAGTTGGCGTGCTGCCACAAGTGTTTGGAGCCTTATTTGTCATAATGAATTCACGTTGAGGCTCTCCTGGTAGACCATGAGGCCCTTACTGGCCTGGCCCCCTCCTCTGTCACAGACCTTGTAACCTCTAACTCCATGACCCTCAGGTCGCCACCCTCCGGCCTCGAGGCTCTCTCAGCTTCAGCCGTTGTGGTTGTAGCCCACAGAATGTAGAACAGCTTCCCCTCCCTTTCAGGTCTTCATCGACCCTTTTCGAATCCAGACTCAAAACATCCTTTTTTTCCCCCACAAGCGTTTGAATTCTCCCGATGTTGCTTGCGGCTTATTGTGCCCATATGTTGTTTATTTGTGCCTGAAGAGCTGTGTGCCATGATGTTTATGTCTTTTTCTGTATATGTACGGTATTACTTTAGTGCTGCTTTTAAATACATTTGGTTTTATTTGAAATCTCATGGAAGTGGGTGGCAGGGTCAAAAAAGGGTTGCGAGTAATCTTTAAATAGCTTACAGAAACATCGTGCACTCACACACATACACACTTCTAACAGCTCCACCGTCTTTTTTTTTTTTTTTTAACAAGACTTCAGCAGATTACCTCTCTCCCACACGCGTCGGCCTTAATGAACACAAACTTTCCCAGAAACTCGCAGGAGCTGCGCTGAATGATTGGAGCCATTAGTGGACATTCACCCACAACCAGACACCTGGGATGAGCCGGCTGCACGGAGCCAGATAACAACTCAAGCAGCGGCAACACGCACCCAGGTACGAGGTGATCGCGTGTCCCTGGTAGCGTCGCTCTCTCGGTTATTCCTTCAAGTGCCAAAACAGGTTTGGACTTCGATATAGACGACTGGAGTTTGGTGGTACGATTCTCTCTCTCTCCCACTGAAAGTCGTGTTTGCAACTTTTTTGCAATGAGTTCATGTGGATGTTAATGCCACACAGAATCTCTTTTAACAGCTTTTGTTAAGAGAGCGATAGAGAAAGAGATTCAGAAGATGAGGGGAAAAAAAGGAATATCTACAATTTATCTATAATTTGCCAAAAAATAAAGCAGGATTTCATCAAAGCTCCAGTTGAAGTTAATTCTCTTCTCTAATTGAAAATGTACTTTTATTGTAATTAAGTGTTATCACAGCAATAGGCGCTTTCGCAAATACCAAAATTCAGATGGCGTGTTCCAGGATAGCAGTGTCAGTTTACAGGGTCAGAGCGGCGATATGAAACACCTGCAGCAACATCATGAAGTCACACAGGACACTTGACCCTTCATTTAGGATAATTGAATGTTCTTCCGTATTAATGAGATGTGAAGGGACATCGGGGGACTCCACAGACACTTCTGCATTCCTCAAAATGTGGGAATATTTGGAGATGGCCTAGCGGTCCGCTGCTAGCCTTTTCTTAAATTTGAACAAATTGCCCTGTGTGGACCGCTACAAATGGCATCATTGGTCTGAGTCACAGCTTACGGGCTGTGTCACAATCCCACAGCAGAGCAAACAGAACATGGCTGTGTTTTCCAAGGAAGTGCATATGGATAGAGATTCACTTTGTCTCCAAGCAGCTGTGGCGCTATTAACGCCTTGGCTGAATGGATCTGTGGCCATCTGCTCTGGACCAAGATACAGGGATCACAACTCTACAGCGCCAGTATCTGTAATGAACCCCGTGCTGCTCTGCAGCAACACTTTTCTGACCTCATGTCACGGAGGGAACTATTGCTTTTAAAATCACTTCAAAATCCTACTTTTCCCCAAATAGGCATCATAGTCTACCTTAAGTGATCCAAATCAGATATTTTTTACGTGACCTGTATCTGATCTTTTATTGACAATGTTTTTTTTTTTTTCAAATGTACCTTCAGCTACGTTCAGACTGCATCGTTTAATGCTCAATTTAGATTGTTGTGTGAAACCTGATACTTTTGCAAGGTTTTATTTGGAGGGTGTGACACTGTCACACGCAGTGAATGCATAGATCACTCACTTATACATGTCATACGTAAGTATTTAAAAAAAAGTATTTACCAGGGGTGAGAGAAAAGAGACAAACAAAAGTCTCCCGAAAGCTAAGACGAGGAAATATGACAAAGTGTATGTAGCTCTTTGTTCACTGTGAAAGACCGGTGTGTTACTGGGTCTAAAATGTTGGCAGCGGACAGCATGAAGACAAAGAAATTAAAGACATTACACCCCAATCACGCCGATAAACCGATTTTATGTAGTTTTATTTTTCAGTATCATATTGTTTGACATGGCCAGTCAAAAAATGTTTGTAGTTTAATTAAAGATTTAATTTCAGATGCACTTTAAGTCTTTTCTGTTCGTTAATAAAGCTATTCTTTGTTGTAAATTGGCCCATATTTCTTTTATGCAGAGATGTTTTCTCTCTACCATAGGGGGCGCGTGACAGAAAATAATTGAGAAGGACCGATATACACTTATATAGACATGTATAAATCCATACATCTATGCATCCTGAAGTGACCCAAATCCAATTCTTTAGCCCCTATGCAAGCTGTAGCTGGTCTTTGAGTGACAGGCTGAACGACACAGATTCATAGCAACAATCGCATAGAAAGTGTATGTGTTTGTGTATCTTCATGTATGCAGATATGCGCTCACTGTGTGTGACACCGTCATGTCCTCCAATGTGCATACGAGACACTTTTGAGGCGTTTGAAGTTCAAACTGGAAATCACATATGTCTTATTTATTTGAAGTGACCTTGCAGAAAAAAAAGATGGACTTCACAAAAACACCCAAGTTGAGCGTTAGGCCCTGCAGTCTGAACATACCCTTGGATATATGGTCCTGAAACTGAGACATATGTGATCTTCTGACACACGACTTTAGTCTGAAGGGCCGGGTCGTGTTCATTCAACCAACACGTCCCAGGTGCGGTTTTTGAAATGATCTCCAAATAAATACCCGAGCACGGCTACAGGCCGGTCCCAGCTCCAAGGTCAAAGAACAATGAAGAGCGTGCGAGACAAACAAAAGGAGGCTGAAGACTCAAAGAAACTCGATGCTCACGATGTCGTCATGTTCCCCAGCACGCACGCACGCTGCGGAACTCTTTTGCTCTTTTTTGGGGCATTGAAAGTTCACACTGGGTTACATACAAATTGCATTTAACTAGAACTGTAAACAGCCTGAAAAGCAGCCTGAACACAGCCACAGACACCTGGGGCATCACTGAATTATATCACGTGCAGCTTCGCTGAAATTCTGTGCTGTAGCATGAGTTATGCAGTCAGCGTCATCATCATCATCATCATCATCTCTGGCTTAGATCAGATAATGTCAAAGCATGTAACTGATCGTGTGCTGTAATTGTTATGGACATGTAATGACTCCCGGCGTTACTGAACGCGTGATCTCCCCTGGCTATAATGTGGCTGCTTCGTTGTCAGGTAAAGACACAACAGACGAACAAAAAAAACAATATTTCTGCAGTGACAGAGATGGTGGCGACGCCGCCACCAACATAACACAAAACGCAGAGAGACGATTCCTCCGCTGTGAGGAGAAAAGAAAGACTGCACGAGTATTTAAACGTATTGATTTATAATGTCAATGTGGCACATAGTGTTGACTGCCAATGTGGTGGCATTTATTGATTGATTCATAAACAAATATTGCCCATAACTCATTGATTCATCCATCCCTTCTTCCCCTCTCACACATCCACTGTTCTCCTCTTTTTTGCAGTGTCTGGTTCATTTTTTTTTTTTTTTTTTTTTTTTCCAATGCGGACAAACTGACTATAGAAATGTGATCAGGGAAGTCTGAGCGTAAGCTTCTGCTGTCATCGAGTGGTAAAGAACAGCAGCTCGACACGGTGTGAGTGTGAGCGAGTGTGTGCACAGACACAGCTCGTGTGTGTGTGTGTTTTGGGTACGGCCCATGTGTGTCTCGGGCTTGGCTCGCTGCGTTCCAGGACCTGGCGGGCCTGTTATTCCCCCGTCGCCACGCCAACCTGTCAGCTCCTTGACCCTCCTCCATCACCTCCATCTCCTCCTCCTCCTCCTCCTCCTCCTCCTCCTCCTCCCCGCGTCTCCCGCGCTCTCTTGTTCAGTCTCTCACCGCGAGCTGATGAATGGTCCCCAGGTGACGGGATGACAGTAGCTGTAACTGCTCGGGGGGATCTCTTTCTCTCTCGCCGGGAATTTGAAATGTGCTTTATATTTTTCCGGAGAGACGAGCCTTCGGGAGGCGATCGCTTCGGGTCACGAATGGTGACCCTTTCATCCTATTATAAAAACAGGGCCTGCTGTCCGAAGTTTCAATCAGACACCTGAATGGATGTCCTGCGAAGGCTGCGTGAGTGAAGCGCCATGACGCAGCTACCTGCGTCTCCAATGATTTGTGGCCACTGATATAAAGACCCCGGTTAAAGCCTGTGTCCTGTCACACGGTTTGTGGCAGCTCTTTTATGCAAGTCTTTGTCTCAGAAGATTATGACGTGTGAGAAAAATACCTTTAAAATAGGGAGCAAACCCCTCTCCCTAAATATACTCCTCTTAGGAGGAGCTGGAAGTTCTACACTTTCCTTCTCATGGTTTTAGTTTAGCAGTTTTATCAATACTGTTTTTGCTAAGGACACATAAGGCATTTATCAAAAACAAAATGCCTCTTTTTTCCTCGAATGTATCCTACGTGTTGTCGAAATTAATATTATTTTACCAGTTTGCCACATACTCGGGATGATGAATAACACTGTGAAATAAAAAAAATCACTGCAGCTAATCATTTTTAAACATGTTGACTTGAAATATAGGCTACATTAAAGAGAATGCAGCAAGTGACAATTGTAAATGATTGTGAAAGCCCTCCCTCATATTCATAACAATCAGCATCTAATATAATGTATTGTAATTATACAAAGCTTTTTTATTACATAAAGCTACTTATAAGGGGATACATACTATGTTTTTGGTTTATATTATAGATCAGGCCTATCAACACAGTGAATATGGAGAACTCTTTTCTAGCTCAACTTACTTGGGGATATGTTTATTATTATTTCGCGCTACAAGTCTAGACAGACTCAAAGCTCCATGATTAGTACGAATAAAAGTTCCCGCTTTAATTCAGGACTAATAAAACCAAAATATTTTCCCTCACCAATGTTGAACTAAAGTCGGTGCCAGAGGCTGAGGCAACGCCTCCTCTAATGTAATAACCGTGTTTAATGTGAGTCATCGCTTACGCATGTTCAAACGCTGATTATTTGATTATTCCGTCAACGGTAATTGAATCAGCGATTATGAGCAAGTAAGATAAAAGTTGAAATTGTACTGATAAAAAAAAAAAAACATCTAATAAGAGGTCCAAATATAATATGTTTTTCACCATTTGATTGCTTGTTCACTGAAGTGCTAGTACCTAAATGCTCCCTGGCCAGAATAAATAAATATCAGTCTTCTCCCTGTTCCTCTCACACTCTCTCTCACACACACACACACACACACACACACACCCCTTCTTTGTTTTCCGTCACTGCCTCAGACCCCCATTTACAGAAGCAGGTTTCACCTGGTGAATGCTAAACACATATCACAACTCTCATCTCTCTGAGGCCAATTTCGCCCATTGAGCGGCGGAAGATTTATTTCGATGTGATTTATTACATCGTCAAAGGCATTTCCACTATCTCCTGAATCTGCTTTTTTTTTTTCCTCTCCCTCTTTCTGTGCGTCTCACCGCTGTACGAGAGGTTGACACTTCAGTGAAAAGGCAGCGGTGTAATGTGATATTATATATTGCAGCATTCAACAAAAAAATGTTCATTTCTGCTTTCTTGATGACTTTCCACAGAAAGGAACTGTAAACTGAGCGGTCAGCGGTTTTACATTTATCCCAAATTAACCAGTGTTCTTAAAACGTGGTTATTTGCCTATTCTGTGTTTTATATATGCAACAAATGACGAGTATTTCTTCTGTAATTTATAAGATAAGAAAATGTTTTACACAGCTTTATCAATCATTCAGTTACTGTTACTGCCCTTGAACGTCCTTAATTAACCAGTCTACTTCACAGTACCAGTGAAAAGAGTCGAACCTGACTGTTGGCATAAACTCTGACTCCACTCTTAAATCCGTTGCCCATTTGACTGTTTGATCGAGCCTTTTCCTGCAGAACCAGATTAATGAGGTCCTTACATGCGTGCCAAGCGAGATTAATAAATCACGGATAACTAGCCCGAAGACTTTTCAAATAATAACTTGACCTGAGTTCCATTTCATTGTATATTTACAATTGAAAATCACCGGTCGGAGAGGCATCCGTCATCCGTGTGAAGTTTCAGATGACATCCCTGTGGTGGTTTTAAACCATCACTCATCATTTTTCTTTTTTTGGCATGTGAGTTCAACTTTTAGTGCGGGGGACCTTCACGCCGTCCATATATTTGCCTTTAGGATAAAGGGTGATATACAGGCCATCTCCATGAAGCCTGGGAGGGAGCTTTTTTTTTTTTTTAAAGCAAGGTGCCGCATTGGATCCCAGGACCGATGATTCAAGGAGGGTGTGGATGTGCACCGTCCCTGAATTGTCAGTCAGCGTTGTTTTAGTGACCATATGTATTTATCACCACCCTTAAGTGCTTTCACAGAGTGCCTTAGGCGCTATAACTCTGACTAATGGAAAACAAAGACCTGGCCAACGCGGGCGGGACACTGCATTCCTCCTCCTGGCACATCTAGCTACATCGTCTTAGACTTAGACGTTCATGGGGAGTGTTGCTTACAAGATTATATACAGTAATCAGTTTTTTTTGTCTGCAAACATAATTGTGCATAGTTGTGAACACTATGAGGTGGGTTGGTGGGTCGCTTGTGGCCCTGACCCTGCTGCATGATGTGCGTGGAGTTGCAGTGCTTTAACTCACAGAACCATGCCACCGCTAGCAGCTGTTCATGCTTTTTTTTTTTTTTTCTCACTACTGTAAATTACACTGTTAATTGCTGTCAAATATATGGCAGTATTCTGCTGCGGAACGTGAGGTTTGCAGCGTCTGCATTTTTTTTTTTTTTCACCTCCAGCTCTGCTCAGAGTTGTGCTTGAACTTACAACCTCTGGATCTAAAAGGGACACTTTAACAACACAGGCTTAAATCTCTGCACCAGCAGATAAACCGCTAGCCGACAACAAAAGATGACTGTCTTTAGACATGCATATCAATCCATATATTAAATAAAGATGGAGTCCCAGTGAATGATGGTACATGATAAACATGTAGAAGATTAAATATATACATAAAGCGATGCTTCCTGCAGCGTATGAGGATGTGTAGCATTAGGACAAACAGTTTGAAGGGAAAGACTTTTTTTTTTGTTTTAATTGTAATTTGCTCTGCAGACAATAAACACCTGCAGGGTTCTCTCTATCAATACAGTTCTCAAAAAAAGATTGGTAATGTATTTGCATTCTGAAAGAGAGGGAAGGCTTCTGGAACACATTTTGTTGGTATATATGCATGATGATTTAAAACCATGAGAATGAGACGTGTGGAATTTGTTTTTTTACCAGTCAGAAAAAATCTCTGCTCTAGCCTCTAGCTGATATCGCACATGGGTTTGACTTAAATTGCTCAAAAAGTACGGAGGTATATCACAACATAGGATCAAACTTACACAAATGAAAGCTTCATGAACATCTTAAGTCTGAATGGGGCCTGTAGGATGAGGGATATGAGCTGTTGAGTGTCAAAGTTCAACGATTCCTCAACATTTTATTTCTTCATGTTCAAATCACTTAAACATGTTGGAATAAATACAAGTTGTGCATTTAAATTGTTTCATGATCACTAAACATGTTATAAACTATATACTACTATATATACTGTCAATGTTGCAATATATATTTTATTTATTTATCTATTTTTATTTATTTTTATTAAAAAGAACTATGATTTCCAGACATGTACTGTAAATAGCATTGTGTCTTCAATATAACATTTAATGAGATCATCTCAGATTCATATTTTAAGATACATCGAGTGAAAAGAGGACGAGACAAGTGGCCACTTTATGGATATGAATATTTATTTAGCGGCTTTCGAATTATGCCTAGCATTCAAGTACGTACGTGTGGAAGACAACAGATCTCAAGATGCATGCCCTCTGATAGGAGGTCAATGTAAATCTGTTAAATATAATATCCTGAGCTGCCTGCACAACCTAGTCGCAGGTTTAAGCATGAACTGCTTTTATTTTATTTAAAAAAAAGAACAAAAAAACACATAAATGAGCAGGCTGCAGGTTAACATGTGTGCCGCCTTAGAATATCCTCTACTCTAACCGCCAGAGGATTTCCAGCCTCACGGCTCGTGGCCTGAGAAAGGAACACAAATGAGAACCGAGCACAGAGCGGGAGAGACGAATAAAACAAATGAATGGCAGAGATTATAGACAAGAAGGACACATAACTTCCCTTTATGAAGTGAGTCGGGTTTGTCTCCTCACGCATTACTGTCCCCGCCTGGCCTCTGGTCCCAATAAAATAAGCAAACACAACATGTTACGTTTGTATAAATAAAATGATATGATATGATTTGTTTTTAGTGCCACCTGACATGTGGAGCTCAGCAGCCAACCTCCACTTCAATTGCTGTGTGTAGGTATATGTGATGTAAAGGTTTTTTTTTGTTTGCAGCATGAAAGCAGACCAGGCAGATCAAATGTTAAAAATTGACAAAAACGTAATTTGGTTCAAACCTTTGTCTAAACAATGATATGATGTTGACAGATAAATTTGATGTCTGTTCCTCCGCCACTACAGTAGAGGAATAAATACTGCATTTCCCCATCAAATTGTACTCTAGCTTACTATTGATGTCTGCTCTTGGTTTTGCCTCCAAACAGCTTAAACATTTATAGTATTTTACCCCCTTTTTTTATTAAGAATGGCACCTCACTGTAAGAATTCTGCTGTATTTTTACTATAATTTATTACAGTGTACAGGAACCAGGGTTGTGCTTATCAGAGCATGTATTGATTGTCACGTCTGCCACATGACTTGCATTGGCTGTGACAGCTAATAGATTGCTATAAAAGAAAGAGGCAGCAGGAAGAAGGTTGCGAGATGGAGTGCCTTCAATGTAGAACAGATAAACTCATACAATCCTTAGCATGCTTCGCGGAAGTGGAAAAAAAAGATAGAAGCAACAGGGGAGAAAAAAAAAACAGGAGAGAAACAGAGATGCCAGTCCATCAACTGCAGGGACGTGGCTGTCCAGATAGGATTTCTAAACTCCCATCTCTGCGCTCATCTGAGCTGCAGCTCGCTCTTACACTACCTCCGGCCAAACAGCACACAGCGTTATGACACGCGCCCGCCGGCTGCCCTATCTGATTGCATTTAGTCAGCGTTTGTATACCTGCTGTCAGAGGAAAGCTTCTGGCATTGCACCTCTTTTGTTTCAGACGCCGTTGTTCCCTCATATTCACCTTTGTGCTTCCTGTCCCGTCGCACGCATGTGTCAAAACGCGCCGCGCACCACGCCGAACATGCATTGGTTGCAAATGTATGGAAAGGACAGTGCATCCTTTATGCACTTGCTCGTGAATTTATTGCTTTCGCATAGAGTTTGACCTTTTCAGTTCCAGTACATACCATCGCGAAAAGGTTGCAGCGCTAACTCCAAAGTGGACAGTGCACTCCATCATTTGTGTTATTCGGGCATGTTGCCTCTAAAATAAGGTTGCTGGCCATTATTTATTTTTTATTTCTTTTTTTTTTCTACTGACACAGTACATTTCTTTGCATCCTCCCTGCTACAGCTTCTATTCATCTGTCATTCTGTAGATGCTTTCCTCAAAGTGTTCAGGGTCATGGGAAGCACAGCGGCACGTGAATAGTCTCAAATTCATTTTGTATTCTGCCCTGAATTCGTTTGCTTCATTTCCATTTCATTGCATCCATTAATTAGTGCAGCGGGTCAACTTTTGCTTTTTGAAGAAGCCAGTAGTCAGCGTTACTGCAAAACGGCCTCGGCCATCAATACCTGTCAGCTGGCTCTTTGGCGCTTGATAACAGCGCGTGTCGGTTGCGAGGGTTGTTGTGACTGATATGTTGTGTTGGGCGTCACTGATAAATCAATCAATTGCTCATCTCTAATGGTGTTGTTAATGGAGCTGGTGTTGGCTGAGGGGCTCGGATGGGATGTCACGGTATTATCTATTTGTGTGAGCCGCCATTACTCAGCCGATACGTCCTTGTGTGGGTCCGTCTATTCTTGTTCTACATCTCAGCGAGATGTGAAAACATCAATGCTCAACACAACAAATGAAGTGAAGACACACTCTCTCTCTCTCTCTCTCTCTCTCTCTCTCTCTCTCTATATATATATATATATATATATATATATATATATATATATATATATATATACCTGTAGGTATGAGTGTGTGACCGAATGGTGTGTAGGCTCGCACCCTGTCTGAGGGTGTATTCCTGCCTCTGCCCTGTAATGTGCTGGAATCGGCTCCAGCAGACCCTTGCAACCCTTGTGAGGAATAGGGTATAGAAAATGACTAAATGACTTAGGTTTTGTCAAAGAATGCTCCATATAACCAGCTACAGCAACTGTTGTCAGCTGTGCTGAAGTAATTGCACAAGGGTTTAATAATCATGTATTAACTTCTAATGCAATTAGCAAACACAATGTACCATTAGAACACTGGAGTGATGGCTCGTGGACATGGGCGTCTGTACACCTAGCATGTTGCATTAAAAACAAGACATTTGCTGCTAGAATAGTCTTTTACCACATTAACAATGTAAAGAAAGTATTGAAAAAAACAGTGGATTCTTTTCTGTAATCTCTAAAATATGCCCCCCTGCTATACATGTTTGTATATATATATATATACACATGTATAGCAGGGGGTCATATATGGGGCTTTTGAAAGTGGCTCACAAACACACAGACTCCACAGACTGAAATATCACTGAGAAATATTCAACATTTATTTCAACCACACTGTAAGAATGAAGCATTTACTGTGATTATTTCTGTCTTCCTGCTTAGTTTGCTTCTCTGTTTGTACATGTGAAGAGTTCTAAAGGTTATAATATCATAGACGGGCACCAATGATGATTCTCCTGAACACTACTAACTGAATTGCTAACATCAGCTTCTAAGGCCTTGTAATGTCCCTTCATTATTCAGTGATCTGTTGTTATTCTCTACTATGACTCCTTAGTCTGGATCTTAGAAAGTCTGGACAAGACTTTAAAAGACCATGATAGCTGCATTTTGTTTATGTCTCTCTCCGAGTGATGTATTTTGACAAGCTTTTTAAAATGTTTTAAGTCCCTCCACCAGCAGCGCAGGACGGTAAAACAAGCCAGACATCCAGAGTTGTAGCTCTGACCCTGGATATCTGCCGGGTGAATCATCACGTTGCTCCGGGTCCTCAGTGCACCGGGTCAAGCTTCAGATACGAGTCAAGAGTTTCTTGTTCACAGGCAGAGAAGACCATGTACGGATTTCAGAGTGACTCTTAACCCCCCCCAAAAGATCCGAGCGTGTCTAGAGAACCGAGTGACTGTGAAAAATCCACAAATACCCCTGCTACGAGTTTAAAAAAAAAAAAAAAAAGAGAGAAGACGAAAGGAAAAGAACTACAGTAAATCATTTTGCATTCATTTAATAGTTACAAAAGCCTCCAGCTCACCACTGGGGACAGGCAGGGGATTCACAGTTCAGCCTTCTGCTCCGTCTCTGGCCCCGAGGGGTCTTGAAAATAACTTTTTTTCCCCCCCTGCCCTTTTATTGGACATGTTCTCCTCTGACCTTTTCTCATAAAGAACAGCGAATCGGCTGTTCCGTCGCCGATTCCCGCCGTCTCCCGTCTATTCAGATGAACAACGTTATATATTGTAGACTCCAGTGTGTAATTGACCTTGCCTTTTTCCTCATTCCTCATCAAGTCAAACGACATCCTGACGCACGCACACACACACGCACACACACCCACACACGCAGAAACGCAAAAGCACCATCCACGCACGCCACTGCTGCCAATCGGTGTGAAGGTCACAACAGCCACTGGATGAGCGAAATCACTTTGTCCCTCCACTTGTCCAATCAAAGGCCTCTCCCACTGCTGTGGGAACCCTTTAATTACAGTCCCCACTTCAACAATGTGAGCTTGTTAATGATGTTCCACATTCTGTACTCGCTGGCGCGCCCGCTAATTGCGTTCCCACCCTTCAATAACACGCTTGTCAGCCGAGCAAGTGCCAGAGGTCCCATCTTCCTCCGCCGCCGCCTGGCCCCCACGGGGGCCGTGTAATGGGCCGCCCCCCTCACGTCTGCCGCCGCCTTGGCAGTAGATGAAGGGCGTTGGTCGGGGGGGGGGTAACACTCGAATGGCCGGCTATCCCTCTGTCCCCCACTGACCAGACGTTTCCCCCGTCCTCTGCTTCCTACCTCCAGCAAGACAGACGAGCGGGTGCTCTAACCCCTGTTGGCTAAACGGACATGGCACCGCTGAGCAGCTTTTATCAGAGACTCCCAGATAAATCTGCCCCTTCTACCCCTGTATTTCTCCACTTAGTCGCCTAAGTCTTCTTCTCTCCCTTTCTTATCCTCCTCTTTCCCCGGGCCGGCAGCCCCCCCAGCGCTCGCTGAAATCCCCCCCTCTCCATCCTTCTGCGGGGCTATCTGTGTTGTGACAGGTAGTGCACTCTCCCGGGCTGTCTGGCGGAATGGTGCTTGACCCCCGGCTCAACCTCCGCTGCCGTCCCGGCGCGCTATTCATTTATCTCCGGGCCAGGCGGTGCGAAGCCGTTTCGTGTTCGATTAGGGAGCGCTGATTTTCCCCGAATCAAACGACATCATAGCGCCTTTAAGCGGGAGTGAGAGAAGGGTGGGGGGGCCCGAGACGCACACACACACCACGCAAAACTCTCACAAAACACACAGAGGAACCGCGCTGTTCAGTGCTGGACCACAGCAATAAATAAATCTGCAGGGCTTTGTGGAGCGAGCTACATGACGGAGCGGAATCAATTTGACATATTGACTCTAATTATTGCAGTGGATGAAGTCTGTGGTTCGGCCCCTGGTGTTGTAACCCAAGCTGCACGGAGGCAGCAAACATGGTGCAGGAGGCAGCCCCAGAATGAACAGTGCAGGCTATTTTCGGACGCTTTGAAGGTGCAGAGGCATTTGCGTAGAGGCTGGAGAGGTAATGTGAATATCCCGGCAGAGACGTACTAGTATGTGAATAATTGGACACACAGGTTACCTGCTTCCAGAGCTTTTTGTGTTGTAGTTCCTCAATCTGAGGGCATTCGTGGTTCGCTGGATTTATGCGGCATTATGCGTGCCACAAATATTGCGTTTTTGTCATTTTTCCTTTTCAGATGAGAATGAATGAGTGCGTTTTTTAGTTTTTTTTTTTCTCGTTCTGGTTATTTAACAAACAATACAGGTCTTACAATAGCAACAGAAAACAATAATAAATAACCAAACCAAAAAAAAAGGAATAGACCGAAGCCAGAAGCTTATTTCTGCCTAATCTTCTTACAAATAATAAAACAAACTCAAACAAACCCTTTCACATTAACACGGAATCCATTTGAAAGCTGTTTTTTATAGAAAATAATACAAAAAAAAAAAAAAAAATTTCAATAATCAATAATTTCAAAAGCACAATTTAACAGAAATCATCCATCTTTCACTTAATTTGCAATAATCTTCTTTTTGAACAAACATTTAATTCTATGAATAATTTGGCATGACTTCCCTTCATCAACAAGATTGTTAAAAACGTTCCCACCTTAAATAAAGTACCAAAGTACTGTACATTGCTCTTTTAAATGAGTCCTGGTTTTTGTTTCCCTGTGAGTTTTTTTTTTTTTTTTTTTACAACATTCTAACATCTTTTCTTGGTGACAAAATAATATTCGCTTTGTACATGATTAATGCAATCTTGCAGTCCATCAGTTCCTTAAATTTAAGTTATTAATTGAATAAATAACCCATTTAATAGACTGTTTCTCCTGAAGGTCTTGTATGTGTGAATGTCTTCCCATTCATAATGTGATGATTAGAAGATTGGGGGTTGCTCATCAATCAGCGTTACCATTTCAGTCCGCCCATTAAAAAAAAAAAAAAATATATATATATATATATATATATATATATATATATATATATATATATATATATATATATATATATATATATATATGCTGAATGAGTCAACCCTCATTTAAAAGCCTTGGACGCCGTTATTAGTGCACGTTTATGATGAGTCATGCTTACAAAGCGGCCTAATGACTGTGGCACATTAACAGCGGCTGCGCCACACCTCACAATATACCAAATGACCCGTGTGTACTCGCGTACATTTACAAGCGACAACTATCCCGGCTGCTGACCTCACATCTGCAATGTGTCATTTCATCAGAAACGGAGCTGACGAGCTGGACAGCGGCCAGCTGATGTAACCGTCTGAGTGGCTGTAATGAGGATGAGATATGCGGACAGGCGGGGGGGGGGGCGTCTGAGCAAGCAACATTTTTATCTATAATTACAAGGGCTGGCAGATGTACAGTAACCGTCTGAGTGGTCGTAATGAGCAAAGGAAGACGAGTGATCAGGCACTGATGGTGAACTTCTATATGAGACAAAAGGCTTAGAAAACTTTTCCTTTTTTCTTTCCCAACTATTGATCAGAGCTCTTTGATGCGCGGCGACCGTCTGGTTTGAATAAGGGCCGGATCAATTTCGGATAATGTGAGATCATACGATTTGCCGTGGCACACGTATCAAACAGAGAGGGGAGAGAACAAAAAAGCGTAGGCTGTCAAAGCTAATGGACATGATGCGAGCGGTGCCGACGCTCAAGGTACATGACTCTGTCGTGACGGCATCGGGAAAATGACACATAATCAACATGGTGTGGGAAATAATGAGGTGAATCCACCCTGGCATCTGGCCCCTCTATGAAGCTTTAGCTAGGTAATCACAATGTAATCAAAGGTAGCTCGGCCTGTCAATCCTTTATAATTGGGATTGTGTTATTCTACTATATCAGGATACTATTTTCGCACCTTAAAAGTGGGAATAAAATCCTCTCTGTAGTGATCTCATTGCGGTCTACCACACAATCTACTATGTTCTATGGGTTGTGTTTGGCCTTCACATGGTCTTCAGCTGCTATTGCCCTGCCTGCTTTTTCCTTTAAAAGGAAATCTCTATTTTGGTTTTAGACTAAGCACAGTTTCAGAGCTTGTCTTACACAATTCCCCTGAATCCAGCAGCTCTTAAACGGTAACTGCCTGGTTTCTAAATAAGATGTGTATTCTCTTGAACCCTGCTCCAAGCAAACATATCTTCGGCGCTCACACATTTGGAGAGCGGGTCCTACAAAAGTAAGGTCTTTAACTCGTAGTGTTTTCATTCCAGCAGCAATCTGCTGTATTTGCATGGCGCGTACACACAGAGGACACTCATTGTTTGCTGTTATTCACAGCCAATTGGTTTGACAGAAAGCTTGATGCCTGCCATCTATTTCTAGTGACAAATAAAGCTGTGATGAGATTAAATCATGACGATATTCTCATTTATGTGAAATGCTGTCCTAGGGCCGAGACCTCTCATAGACTGTGCTGTCTATGTGTGACCTCTGGGGGCAGTAATAAGCCTTTGCTGCATTCAGTCTGCCAAAAGCTGATGAGAGGAAGAAGAAGGCACGCAGCAGCGCTGGGAGTTTAAAAAATAAATCTGCATTTGAAGATGACCCCCCCCTCCCGCCATGTTTAAATTGTTTGTGTGGCAGTATGTTGTGTTCCCAGCAGAAATAATGAACGGACGGACAAGACAATATGTAAAGCAGTGAAGCAAAATCTGCAAAGGCACATACAGGACTGTGATGAAAAGAGCTACAGGCCGAAACACTGTCTCCTTCTCATGAGACGGACACCACTAATTGTGTATCGTCTCCTGAGCAACCTCTTCTACCATTATAAACGCTTAATTCTTAAGGAGGGTTGGAGGGATCCAGTAGGACTTCTTAACAAAGTAATAGCCCACAGGCTGAGTTTTTGTGTCTGTGTTTGAGCGTGCCGTGTTGTGCTCGGCGAAGGCGGCTAATAGTGGTTATTTATGTCCTCCGTCCTCTCTCTAAAACACAATGAGGCTATTACACTGTATCACTTACCAGTAAATCATCTAAGCACACAGCGGAGCTCGGGACGTATACAGTCTACAGCAGCAACATAAAACACGAGAGTGAACACGGTAGCGGCGATTAGCATAGTCGGCGTCCGAGTTGCACGCTACCCCTCGACAACCCCGCCATAGGCAGTTTGATACCATTACCAACAGGTTACGGCGCACTTTAGGCCGGTGGTGGAGCTCGTTATTTCGCAGCAACACTTTAAGGCCCCTGTGCCCGCAGAGGCAGAGTAGTTTTTTTTTTTTTTACAGTATAAGCCACTTTGCTCTCTGAGTGGGAGTTGCAGTGCGATGTGTTGATTAGAACTGGCTGCTGCAGCTGTGTCCTTGCGCCGATACCATTTGGTGGGGAGCCGTGGCTCCCAGACGTCTCTATTAGATGCTCTTTGTGCATGCACAGCTTTATTATTCAGATTTAATACAACAATGCCCCCAATATCCCATTCTGCTTCCTCTGCTTTCACTTTTTATTTATGCCACTCTGCCCGCTTCCCTCCCTCCCTCCTCTCTTCTTTTTTTCCTCCCTTTTCTCTCTCTCTCTGTGCACCGACACGCACCCGAGCAGGACCCCGCTGCACAATAGATATTAAATCAGATCTGTTGTTGAGCAATAGAAATAGCGTCTGACCCGCGGAAATGTTGCCAAACTAAACCCGGGACATGCCGCCCCCTCCCTCCCTGTCTCCTACACTTGCCCTTGCCCTCACTCCATCTCCACTGTGACATGCCTGTACCCCCCCTCCCCTCTTCCACTACAATTGATAGCCCCTCAATTTGCTCCCTGGAATTGGTTATGTTCAGTTTGCAGAATGACACTAGAGCGGTGTGGAATTAGGGTCAGTACGGCGTGCTGCTTAAAGGCAGAGTGTCGGAATAACTGGAGGAAGTTATTCCCGACATCGCCGGATTTTAAAAGGATGCTTAAGCTTGGCTGAATGTGGGATGCAGATAGGGGGTGAGCTATGATCGGAGATTGAAGAGTAACGATACAACAGCAAAAATAAAAAGGATGCTTTAAAAAGAGAGGTTTAGTTGGTGTTATAGACACAGCTGGACTCTAAAGACTGTATGCAGTCACGCTTCAAGACAGATCTCTGACCACATAAGCTTCTCAGCACAACCCTGTGAAGACGTCAGAAGAAAGCAAAGAGCTATTACGCAGATATATAGAAGACTCGCGTGCATCAGCTCAGAGGGAGCTCCAACCAGCAGAACGTAGCTTAATCATGTCGTAAAGGCTTTGCACTTATTCACGGCTTCACTCCTGTCTCTGTCTTTGCTTGACTTTCTCCTCCTGTGCTAAGATCACAAAGCTGTTTACTTCAATGACGGCTGTGTTTGTCTGCCCGCGTTCTGAATGCTGCTCTGCAAGGACAGCAGTCATTCATTTCATCTTTTTTTCCTTCCCACCAGTTAACACACAGTTCACACAGGCAGGATCTCTGCAGCATTGTTCCTCCACAGTCAGATGATACCGATTCAGTCCATGAAATGATATCAAAAGGGAATATATGTAATGTGTGAGAAGCAGTTTCCATGTTTTTCATCCTTTTTTTTAGTGCGATGGGTTGTGACATAACTTAAAAAAAACTAGAGCCTTGCTGACTTTCTCAGTTGGCTAAAACAGCATGTGGGATCATTTGTACGTTACAGGTGCTCCCTGTGTCCTTTACCTCACTGTCTCGACCTTCAAAACAAGACATGAAAAGCCAACAGACGGTTACCCGACTAGAAACACCAGGCGGAAACACACACACACACACACACACACACACAGACATGCAGCAACATATACACAGGTAAGGCAATATAATATTTAACTAAGGCACAAGAAAAAAACCTTTTCGATTCTGCTGTTGGTAACTTTAGTCCAAAGGTGTAATAAGCAGACAAGTTAGAACTCACCCTGTGGGCAGTGTGTGTGTGTGTGTGTGTTTGTTCTATCCGTGTGTTTGTGTGTAAGCTACAGCTAAATTTTGTTCCATTTCGAGGGGTGCAAAACACAACTATAGAGATCTTTTGTGTGAAATAAAATGTCATGATATGCATGATATATATAGAACTTAATAGATCTATAATGAGCTTTGCACAATAAATCGTTTCAGCCTGCTCTGATGGAGCTTGAGGATTCACCAGGAAGACACATGCATGCATTTAAAACGGCTCTCTCCTGTGCGCCTTAAAGTGCGGCGTGCTCCAGTGATCTTGCTCCCTTTATATACACAGGAAAACACTGCTTCACATTGTTTTTACTTTCTTTGGCCGTGTTTCCGCTCTGCTGCTCAATCCCTGTGTGGGCATGGGGTGGAGTGAACAGGCATTGTGTGTATCCACCTGTCAGCGCGCGAATGAGCGCGACTGCATTTACTAGTTACACAATGTGGGTGCCGGGTGTGAAATTAACACTTTGCGCCGGCGGAAACCGGTAATTACCGTCGCGTTTCAGCACCGCGACTGTTCTGGTGCAAACAGGGCCTACTGTCTTCTACCATTGTGATGTCGTCGTGTAGAGCATTTTCATAATTTAGTCCTATATAAGGAGGCTGCAGGATATCCGCTCTGTTCTAAAACTGTTCCATACAAAGAGGAATGCAGTTATATAGTGTACATATATATAATATATAGACCCGTCTTCACATAGAACTTAAAAACAAACTTCCACTTCCCTACACGTTGAAGAAACCTGTCAAACAAATGCCTCTTTCCTCAGATCCACCTCTGGCCCAACACCTGCGACGGCTGTGGCCTCCTAATGCATGGCAGCAGAAGGGTAATAGCAGCAATCCTTCTGTCAGACAACAAATGGCCAAAGATTAGGGGCATTAGGGTAGAGGAACTTTCCTTAGAGTTTAACAAGCTTCGTTCCAGGTTTATATCATGATTGATTCTGTGCTCTGAGCTTTTTTTTTTCCTTTTTTTTTCATCAATCCATTAGAGCACAGGCTGCAGAATGGCAGCCATCCAGACACGGACATTAACATCCCATCTCAGGGCCAGAGACAGCGGGAAGGTCAGTGGGGCGGGAGGGGGCCGGGGAAACATTTACTACACCGTTACAATTATTCCCATACAGCAGCGCCGCAGTATATCCAGCATATTCAATATTTACTACTGTGTAAGGAGAAGGGAGGGGACTGCAGTAACATTTATAGCGGCGGTATGTTTTACTATAGAGTGGAAACGGGTTTTAGACAGTGCTATTCGTCACCGTACAGGTAGTATATGCTGTGTTAATACAGGAAATAGCACTACTGCTGGAGTGCTGATTGGGGTTGTAATGAAGAAGATTGTGATGATTATCCAGTACATTACGCATTGAGAGGAAAAAAAAAATCACGGAGCAATGAAAATCCTTTATTGCATTTATGGGATTTTCATGGAATTTGGATTTAAAAATGAAAACTATGAAATCTCTGCATTCATATTACAAAATTTATTTGTAAAGCACATATAAGAGACGATAAATAAATATTCATGATCTTTTTTTTAATGTCCATATGTGTAAAATCTGTAATTTTGGCAATATTCTTTATTTCAGGGGAATCCCATGCTTGTGACATAACTTTATTTGCATAGTTTTGATATATTCAATGATACATTTTTTTTTTTAATTCTGTGTGTTTAAATACTTTCACCCTGGTACAGATCTTCCAATACCAGCTGAGAGGGACAGCATCACAGAGACTAGACGTGTAGACATGAATATTTAAACAGTTGTGCACTCATCATACACTGTTAATAACACATCTTATTCAGCGGCAAATTGGAGGATGAGTGGGAGACGCTTTTTCTACAAAGCTCAACCCCCCCCTCTCCGGTTGGAGCTCGATTGGGAGAACTAGAACATCCATTAATGCTCAGCCATATTTATTGGCATAGCCTTGCCATCAGCAAAATACCAATTCTGAAAAAAGATCATTCTCATTAAATCAAACACTTATGGATTATTCATTTAAAAGTAGCAAACGAAAGACATTTAGAAAGAGCCACCTCTGGACCTGTTGGCAATGAATCTTAAGACCATTTTGTAAACACTCAACAGAGTGTGCAGACTCCGCTAAAGTGAAGCAAGCATTTTTTTTATGTTTTTGAAAAAAAAAGGAAAGTGTGTGATTAGTGAATGCTGGATGCACAGTACCATATTCACCATGGTTGCATCGTATTAAAACTTCTTCTCTCGTAAAATACACTATAATTGTCTCGAATCTTGATTTATAAATGTATTAATTTTTTTTTGTTTTTATGGGACTCCGCTGGAAACAAAACAAATTGCATCGCTGCACTGCACTCAGACGATAATGCTGAACACAAGATTAAATTAAGTCTTTGTTAAGAAAAAAAAAAGTGTTTTCACCCAGGTTTTTATGTCCACATATGCAGAAAGCAGTTGCTGCCTATTTCCTTTTTATATGAAATAATTTTTTATCGTTTTGTCTCGGGGCTAATTGCAGAAGCCAGCCATCTCCGTGTATAGCCGTGGCTCGTGCTATACTAATTGGTCTTGAGTGCATCTGAAATCAAAAGAGAACATAACAAAAGAGGGCATGTCGTAGTCTGTGCCAAGGATATCATTTATTCAATATGCCATCTGATTAAACAAAGTCGTAATACAAGGGAAAAGTGATTAAAAAGCACTTATTGCAGCCTTAATGACACCAAATAAGTTAAATAGAAAATCCATTAACTATCATCCTACACAGTTAGTGTGATTCTTTTGTAACTGAGTAAAGAATCATGTTTAATCAACTAAATGCCCTAATTTGACTGATGGGTTATAAATAATTTGATGGTACATTGCTGAACATTTGAGTTGGTGTTTGCTGATCCAAAGTGGGAACTGTTTATTTATAGAGTCAATTATTTTTTATATGATGGAAGTGGGGGCATAAAAAGCTGCAGTGAGTGGATTTGGAGGCATCAGCCCCTGGAAGACAAATGTGGCTTCTGCAGGCGGCTACTTCACGTCTTGTTAACATTTTTATTTATCGGCAAACCGACTAGATCAAAGTCTTGAAGGAAAACGCCACCACTAAATAGTTCGTGGAGGTTATGCGGGAAATTAATGTCATCGGAGGTTAATTTAGTCGTGTGATGTTATGTTGTAGTTGTTGGAGATTAGTACGTAGTCAAAGGAGTTTTAACATTTAATCGTCGAAGTTAAATGTGTAATTACCAGAGGTTAGAGTCATCTGAGATTATTATAAAGCCAGAGGCTAATATGTAGTTATCACAGGTTAATATAGTTAAAACCTGCCTTTGCTTAACCTGCACTTTATGGAAATGCCAAACAAAATCAAGTCAAATTAGAGCGAGGGGAAATAATATTTACAAACGTTTATTTTTTTTTTAATATATATTACATTTTTTCACTTCAAAAACCGAGTGGTGAGTTTGAGCAATTATCCATATTCCTTATCATGAGACCTTCAAGCTCAAATTCTGTGCATGCATAGGGCATAATGAACGCCTGATTCTGCCTTATGGATGTTACGTTTATGTAATTTAGGTCTTTGAGGCGACGTTAAAGATGCGATGCGCAATGCAATTACAGCCTCCCCTCATCCCAGTCGAAACCAAATCAGCCGCGCTATTGATCCTGCGCGGGTAAAACAGCCAAAGGGACCGCATCACTTAACGGCTTGTAGATGGAAGGTGGGAGGACAGGGTGCGAGGCAGGGAAAAAAAACAACACTCCGGGTTGTCACGCGGGGGGGGGCCTGGATCAATGGCTACGGGGGTTGTCACCGTACCTGCCGATTTCCCTGTGATCAAAGGCGGGAGCTAAAGTGGACTCCTCTCCTCCTTTTTACGAAGAGAAGAGCAACAAGACAGATAGGCAGAGAGCGGGAGTACAGGCCCTGATGGGAACTGGTGCCGTAGGTGTAATGATGCAGTGCTGCTATCCCAGGCAGGGATGGATGACCCTGCATCTCTCACACACACACACACACACACACACACACACTGCACGAGATGTTACACAAAGGTCACACTTACTAGGCAAACTGTTAAAAGAAACTCAACTGTATTTATTAGAATGACCCATTTCACAGTCTCAGATTTAAAAAATCTGAACATTTTAAGACCTGATAAGTAAGACTTAATGAAAACCTCTGTGCCTGATGAATATTTTTAATTTTATCTCACTTAGTTCCAACCAGGCATGGACATCTGCTGCATTTTTGCATTCATCACATATGTCACCACCAACCAGCACCAACACTGTCACTCGCAGCCCACGCTCAGTCTCTGCTGCGAGGTACAATCACATGTGTGTGTGTGAGAGTTATTCCTCTCCACAGTGTCTCACGGGTCAAATATTTGTATGTCGTCAGCGGAGAGAAGCTGGAGTCACTCATCCGAAGTGGGAAACAGACCCCCACGTGAGATCCTGCACGGCATATTTATCCATATTGTTTTATGTCTTCCGTGGGCGTCGGAGTCAGACAGTTTTTCTTGCTCGAGAATCATTTTTTTTCCATCAGAACGGGAGTGTCAGCCCACAGCTGGGAAGCAGCCCGGAATGTGATTCCCAATGTATAGCGCACTTTCGTCAGCATCAAATGGGATTGGATGTAGGGCTGAATTTGAAAATTGTACTTTCCTACTCCTCCGTAAATCAGGTTAGGCTCCCGTCTGACGTTCCATCAAAAGAATCACATTCTACCACTGTGTCTGAGAAATGTTTTTAAATTGACTTTGTGAAGGCGCATTGTCCATTCTTGTAGAGTTATGAGGCTGAAGTCTTTGAATTTATTTTAAAAGGAAATAGATTATTGGGGAAATTCTACCACTTGCATTTGAGCCAGTGCAAGATTAGCTCTCAGGGCTGAAAATGGAAATAAATCCCCCTTCAATAAATATACATTATAGTTTCCCGTCTTCCATATGTGTTCTACAATCCATGGCATCAAGCATAGACGTACAATATTGTTTCTTCGCTTTGTATTTTTTTGTATTTTTGTATTGTATTTGTCAGAGTAATGTGAAAAACACCCAATTTAATGTTTTGTATTGTCCAATGCTAAATAGGTTTAGTGTGTAAATGATGATGAGATTTAATGCTTTTGTCTATTTTCTTTCAAGAATTGTGTAACACTGCCCCCTCCTCTCTGTGCACACAGGTTATGTTGCACACACATACCTAGAATAACGTCAGTGGAATACACTCTTAACGTCAACGCTGAGATAAACTTGTTGCTCTTTTTTCCAGTAGTTCCTCACCGTATCTATGAAACGCGCTCATAGCGTTCACAGTGCGCTCAGGGAGCGTTCGCAGACGCTCCATCGCTTCACCCTGTTGTCATGTACCTGTATGTGTGAGGGAAGGAGACCCAGGAGGAGGGCTGCGCTGCTGGCAGCGTGGGACTGCACATGATAAACCTTTATGTAATAACCGTACCCCGCTGCACTCCTCCAGCTGTGCCAGGGCTCAGACAGAAAGTGCTAGTGATCAAACCAAACTGGAGTTTGGGGGTCAAACTTTGGGTAAACCGAATTGATTTGCCCTTCTTCATACTGGGAAAGGCCAGGCTAGTATATAAAGAAGCTTTTATTTCAGATCAGCAGAATGCACGCTGAGTTTCTCTTTAGCGCAGCAGAGGTTGTTTAATTTTATTTTTTGGGCTTTTTGCCTTCATTTGACAGCGCTGTATAGAGGACAGGAAAGGAAAGGGGGAACATGACATGCAGGATTTGAACTGGGGTCTATAGCCTCTCTCTCTCTCTCTTTCTCTATCTAATTTTAATGCATTTTAATACATCGTTAGTAAATTACCAACAGAGAAGGCAGCCCCACTTCTTCACAGACTTTATTCCATACCGACGTGTACAATGTCCGTTATTGATGACAGCAGGTGAAGGGGTGGGCGGAACCCGGGAAAGAAAATCAATGTTTTAATCCCATAAGTTACACCTATAAACTCCTCCTGTAACTGTATTCCTGGTTTGTTGATCCAAGCGAGTGTGTGTGTGTGTGTGTGTGTGTGTGTGTGTACGCGTGCAACTTCTCCAGAAAGCAGAATCAGCAGCGGCCAGCAGCATCTGGCTCCCTTCCCCGGCTCGCTCCTTTCGGAGCTGGCACGCCGTTCAGCCGCTGTCTATCAGCTGGCAGCGGCCCGGTTCCCCCGGTCCAGCGCAGTGACATTAGACAATTCCACTTCCGTTGTTGACTGAGCGCTCCTCTTGAGGAGGAAGTGGTACTACAGGACAGAGGCTAGTCATTTAGCAGGATAACTGGAGCAGATACTGTATATTCAATAATAGGAAATAGAACTAAGGTCTGTGAAAGTTCACTTTTGGATGTTTCCAATTTCAATTATGGTAAAATCCTACACATTGTACCTGTGGTGCAATCTATGGGTAAAAAAAAAATACTTACATAATGAAAGTGGATCATCAATGACACACACACACACACACACACAAATTGCTGGCAGCGTGTCCCATGTTGTATTGAAGTTCATTATTGTTTCAGAGATAGCCAGGGGAGAAATAAGTTTGTAAAAGTTGACTGACAGCCAACATCCACATCACTGTGAAGTCTCTCATCTCTCTGATATTAATTTGGCATCTCCTGTCAGCTGCTACGTATGCGAGTTGGTGAATTAAAGGGCCTCTATCACTGCTCCGCAGCCGCAACCATCAGCAACATTGGGTGCGTGAGGGGGGGGGCATGTTCCTGTAACACATTTCTTTACAAAACAAGCAGTTTGTCACTGTTTATGTTTTTATTCTCAGTTATGGGCTATGAAAAGCAATTACACATACTACTGATGACATGCTGAGGGTAATTTACACTGATTATTTCCTTTTTCTTTCTTCACATTTGCCTCGAAGTTACACACCCTAATTAAAAAATAAATAAACAAATAAATGATGAATAACTGTCTGAGAAATAACTCCAGAAATAATATTTGTGTTTATGTGATTTATTTAGTAATACGTAGATGCACACGTGAACATAAACGGATGCAGCATCTCACCACACATGCATCTTAGGTTACACCATGATAATCATGTGAGTTACCCGACCATCTCCAATGTGCACACGTTTCTCTGTCCGAGCATCAGCCTGCTTCCGTTATCTCACCAGTCTGCATCCGCTGCTGTAATTCCTTCAGGAGGATCAGCAGCGTGTAGTCACAGGGAACGGCGAGCAGGAGACGTTACGTGTGTGTGAGCCGTCGAAAACGCTCACAGAAACCTTAAACTATTCCTATAGCAAGACTCACTCCTCCGCTCCACATCCATATTCAGCACGCGCCCCGCTCCGAGTACAAAAGACTCATTTTGGAGCAAGTGTCTACTCCGGCTCGGGTGATGAAATCGTGACAACGTTCCAGTACGTGGGAGCGATCCGAGCACGTGGCTGTGGCCCATCAGCACGGGAACGGAGCGAGGGATCATCTGGAAATGAAAGTGTAAAAAGTAGAACAAAGAATGAGAGCGGGATACAAGCGGTACAAGTCACATCAAACGGATTACAGGAATATTATTTAGCATATTGCATAATATCCCTTTGTAGTGCCAGTTTGGGCGCTTTTTTTATTAATGGCTCATTCCGCATTGATGCCAGGTGCTGTTTCGTGGCAAAGCCGTAGTAATCATCACGATAAATGGAGGCGATGACGGCAAACCTACAAACCCAGCGCATACTGGGGCTGTCACGGTGTGAGATTTTCACTACAGGATTATCACGGCCAAAAGAATTCATGATAACGATACTATGGAGGTAGAAGGAGGGGTAATGCGTTAGGTTTCCTCCCTTTTTTATGAATTGTATATGGATGTGTGCAACCTAATGATGCAGTTATGTGTAAATATTAAAACAAAAAAAATAAATCAATCTAACAATTAGAAAGAAAGTGTTGGGAGGTGGAAAGAGGGAAAAAATATCAACAGATTTAAAAGCTCAATGTTTCAAATATCATAGTGGTCAATACCAGTGTATTCAGATAACTATTTAGTGAATAATATATTTTATTTTGCAGGAGGGTAGTATGAAAATATGGTGATTATGGCCTTCTATTCTAGATTGCATTTTTTTTAACCTTGCTTGGCTGTGAAAGATAAGTATATTGTTAGGCGTCCAACTATAGTATGCAGATATGATTAGATAAAGACCAGGAAAACACATGAACTCGAAGAACGAAGGCAGGAAGTTTGAACAGAAAGAAGAGGCGGAATCTTTGCCTGGATCAAAGACAAAAAGGCTTGGTGCAGGTCAGTTGAAGGTGGTAGAGCTTGAGGAGAGAGTATCAGCAGCAGCCAGGTACTTTTGATGAATGGATGCCAGGCCGAGAGGAGAAAGGTAAGCAGATAATGTCAGATAAACCACGAGCAGAAACAAACAAACACTTCCATCCTTTACTGCTAACGACCACACCGGCCGATAGCCGCGTGCAGCCCACCGGCCTCCCAACAATAGCTCCAGACACAGGCTGAGTGATAATGCGGGCTGAGTGGATCCCCCTCACACACTCCGCTATTCTTTATTCCCCTCCCGCTCATTGGCGACCGATGCCGGCCGCCGATAGCCTTGTGTTTGGGAGCGTGCTCCTGATTAGGGGGAATTCAAACTCCAATTGTATTGCAATTTGACGCCTTTTGAGAGGGAAACGTGATAGCGTTAGCCATTCATATGTGGGCTCCCACTGACAACAACCTGAAAGAGGTGGAACCCTCCTGGTCAATGAGAGCCGCCGTTTGAACTCACTTCATTGAGTTTCCATCCGTCACTGCAAAGACCTTCTTCGGTTAAACTTTGCCCCGGTTGTTGTTGAGACACAACAAACTCACTCATACACTATATTGCCAAAAGTATTTGTTCACCCATCCAGCTCTACCCATCCAGTGTACAAAGCAAGGTCCATAAAGACATGGACATCAGAGTCTGGTGGGGATGGACCTGACTGGCCTGACCCTTGACCTGATGGAATACCTTTGGGATGAATTAGAGCAGAGACTGGGAGCCAGGTCTTCTAGTCCACCATCAGTGTGTGACCTGGAAGAAAGGTCAAAAATTCCCAGTGAACACATTCCTAAACATTGTAGACAGCCGCCCCGATGAGTTGATGTCACTTAGGTTCATATGCAAGTCGAGGCAGGCGAGCGAATACTCTTGGGAGTATAGTGCTTGTAGATGCATCAGAAGTTTTACTCACCGACGCTATTAGACAAAACGTGCGTTCACGAAGCATAGATGGAGCGCTCGGGTGTGTTCGCGCGCCGACAGAGAAGAGACGAAGCGCGTTCAAATGAATCCCGCCCGATGGCAGCTGGGGCTCCTGTTGTTTCTCGATCCCTCGCTTCACACATTCCCGCGCGGCGGACTGAGAGGTGTGTGGGGTGGAATTATTGACGAGCTCGCCGACTAGTAAAGGGATTTGAGCAGACTGATGGCGGGGAAACGATACTGTCAGGTATACGCCGGCTCACTTACCATGCAACTCTACGTCCCTCCACCCCCACCCACCTAGGGATGCTGGATTTGCATCTCAATGGGGGGGGGCTGTCTGCTTGAATGCCATGGAACACTAAAAAGTTTCAAAGTCAAATCAGTTTCGTAGCGCTGTGAGTGTCGTCTTCGTTAAACTAGTTAGCCACTACCAGGAAGATGCTTTGACTAAGTCGGCGAGCCAATTTGCTGCCCTCCCCTGCTCTTCTATAAGCAGAGTTGTTTTTTTTTTTTTGTTTTTTTAGCTTGCTGTTAGCTCAGCCCGACTGTGAGCCTGGGATGTATGAATACAAATAGATTGGTTAAATACACGCTTGGTTTCACACTGATGCATATTTCTGAAAACTCTCTCTCTTCTCGCTGTCAACCTGAAACACTTTTGTTCTACACAAGAGCCGCTTCTTGTTTAGTTGTTTTTTCCCTAGTTTAATACTTTAATTTTGGTGGACTACCTTAAAAAAATCATCATGCCTGCACGGTCCCAAAAAAGAACAGAGAGAGAGAGACGCGAAGCGGCGACGCGTTCAGTCCTGTCACAAGCTCACTCTGAAAAAAAAACAAAAAAACAGTTTCCCCCCCAGTGGCCTCTCGAACCAAAACACCTTTTCTGTTGTGATTGGCCGGTTTCCCGGAGCTTGGGAGAGACGTTCCGCTCCTCAGAGAGCTGGAGTCGGTGCCGGAGAAACAGGGCCGGTGTAGTGTCAGACTTGACTGTTCACAAGCAACAAATAAAAGTTTATAAAAAAGGCAAGTCGATGAGTGAAAGCAACGAATTTATGTTTGTTATGCATCAGGCCACAGGCATCTTGTCTGCGTCTTTTATTGGTTTGTGTAACTTGTTGTTTTTCTGTGCCTTCTGCTAGATGTTGCATTCACACAAAGGTGCTTTTAAAAAAAAAAATCTTTGCATTTCTCCTTTTCTGTCCTCGCTCCGCTGCTCCCCCTCTACGGCGTCGGTTGTGTATTTACCGCTCCGGCGTTGTTTTACATGCGCAGCAGGTGTGGCCAGGGTGCAGCAATGGCAGTCCAGTCCGGGAAGCAGATGGTTCCGTGACTCAGGTGCTCTATGCCTGGCTAAGCTGCCAGCTGCAGGTGTCTCAGCCCAGTCAGATTGATTGTCTCTCTCTCTCTCTCGCTCTCTCTCTGTCTGTCTGTCTGTGCTCTCGCTATAGCCAGGCCCGCTTGGGTCAGCCAGACCTATACCGAGGTGTGTGCACTGACATTTACCTTGACGGGGAAAGAGGGAAAGCGCGACCGAGGAGGAAAAAAGGGAGATCGGGGAGGGGGGGCGGCTGGATGAAATGTCAGGATACTGGCAGACTGTCTGGCTGACTGCGGATTGTTGGCAAACAGTCCCGCATGCATGCAGAAACACTCACACACCCAAGAGAAAAATGCACATGGCTGGCTGGCCCGCCGAACCGTCCCTGGATCCATACATACAGCTTCGATGCCAAAAAAAACAGCGGTACAGGAGGTGTCGACTGGCGCCACTTCAGTCGCTACTTCACACCAATTTCATTTAGTTCCACAGAAAATAATTCGTTTCAATAGTCATACTACTACTAATATCTTCATTACAGATAATTTTTAAGGGATTATTTTGTTGGTGCATAATAAATTTGTCTTTGTTTTTTTGTGTGTGTGTGTTTAAATCTTAAATCTTATCCATTGTTTGTTGATACGCCTCACAAAATAAAAAAAGAATAACTGACTAAAACAAATTTTATGTGACCTCCTCCATCAAAGTGAGTCGTTTTGACCTGGCAACACATTTTGAGTTTACTATTTGTCTGGAAAGAAGAGAATCCCAGCTTCAAGTAGATACCAACATTATCCCTTTATTCTCTCTAAATTCTCCGAGATTGTCTGAGATATGCTCTTTCAAAGTTTGAATATCAACAAACGTTAATTTTGGAAAAAAAGGCTGTATTTTTATAGAGTATACTATAAATACACAATAGGCCCACTGTCCATCAAGGATAGCTACACATTCCTTTGGTGCTAAGGGTCTGCAGGTGCTGCTTTCTCTCTATGGAGAGTTGATCTTCTCAAGGGAAACCAGATGGTTTTCATCTACGAAATGAGAGAGATTTTAGGATAATACACACACATAGAGACACCTAAAGCACATGTAGCAGGTCTATAGGTTAGTACATTACAGTTAGTAACGTTAGTATGGTACATAACAGTAATTAATGTTACTATGGTACAATACAGTTAGTAACCTTAGTATGGTACACCACAGTTAGTAACGTTAGTATGGTACACTACAGTTAGTAACGTTAGTATGGTACACTGCAGTTAGTAACGTTGCTATGGTACACCACAGTTAGTAACGTTAGTATGGTACACTACAGTTAGTAACATTAGTATGGTACACTACAGTTAGTAACGTTAGTATGGTACACCGCAGTTAGTAACTTTAGTATGGTACACTACAGTTAGTAACATTAGTATGGTACACTACAGTAAGTAACGTTAGTATGGTACACCACAGTTAGTAACGTTGCTATGGTACACCACAGTTAGTAACGTTAGTATGGTACACTACAGTTAGTAACATTAGTATGGTACACTACAGTAAGTAACGTTAGTATGGTACACCGCAGTTAGTAACGTTGCTATGGTACACCACAGTTAGTAACGTTAGTATGGTACACTAGAGTTAGTAACATTAGTATGGTACACTACAGTTAGTAACGTTAGTATGGTACACTGCAGTTAGTAACGTTAGTATGGTACACTAGAGTTAGTAACATTAGTATGGTACACTAGAGTTAGTAACGTTAGTATGGTACACTGCAGTTAGTAACGTTAGTATGGTACACCACAGTTAGTAACGTTGCTATGGTACACCACAGTTAGTAACGTTAGTATGGTACACTAGAGTTAGTAACATTAGTATGGTACACTACAGTTAGTAACATTAGTATGGTACACTACAGTAAGTAACGTTAGTATGGTACACCGCAGTTAGTAACGTTGCTATGGTACACCACAGTTAGTAACGTTAGTATGGTACACTAGAGTTAGTAACATTAGTATGGTACACTACAGTTAGTAACGTTAGTATGGTACACTGCAGTTAGTAACGTTAGTATGGTACACTAGAGTTAGTAACATTAGTATGGTACACTACAGTTAGTAACGTTAGTATGGTACACTGCAGTTAGTAACGTTAGTATGGTACACTACAGTTAGTAACATTAGTATGGTACACTACAGTTAGTAACGTTAGTATGGTACACTAGAGTTAGTAACATTAGTATGGTACACTAGAGTTAGTAACGTTAGTATGGTACACTGCAGTTAGTAACGTTAGTATGGTACACTAGAGTTAGTAACATTAGTATGGTACACTACAGTTAGTAACGTTAGTATGGTACACTGCAGTTAGTAACGTTAGTATGGTACACTGCAGTTAGTAACGTTACTTTGGTACACTGCAGTTAGTAACGTTGATCTAAGACAGTGGATGTTATCACAACATCATCCATCAGCGGAATCATCAACTACTTTTTTTTTCTTTTTACTATTTTAACACTAAGGTTGATTTTATAAAAGCCAATATTTTATTTCTTCAGAAAATCCTAAAACGGCAAAACAGCCCAAAATTCATTTTGTACAGCAATATAGTTTTCTGACATGCGATTCATTTAGATAGAGTGGGGCACACACACACACTTACAGTACATTGCACTTGTACACGCTCACACACTTCAAACAGCTTTCACAGCCTCTTTCCCCTCTCGCCCTCCCCGCAAACACCAGGCCTTAGTAGCCCTCTCCATCTCTGTCTATCAGATGTACTGTGGATTCTCCAGGCTGTATTGATTTCTACCGGACGTGACATTTACTGTGTGCTCTGCCAAGTCATTGCCTTAATCACCTGACTGGTCCTTCACACTTGAACTGAATCAGATGTCAACCTCCCGACTGATGAGCTGACCCACTCGTGCTCCCACTGTGTGAATGTGAGTTGAGCGGCATCATCGCTACAGCGACAGCAGCAGCGGCCTGAAGACGAAACTCACACATGTTCTCTCATTAATCATTTCTCATACACTACATTGCAAATACCACAGTAAAACAGAAATCGTCTTCCTGGAAATTAAGTTTTTCAGTAGAATGCTGTGATCTAAATGCTGAAGTTAATGCGTATGGATCCTGTTATCTCTGATTGAGCATTCCTTGGCTGCTCCTAGAGAGCTAGCATAAACCTAAAGACCCTCGCTCAATGCTGTTGTCAATAGCTAGCTGTGTTTATTTCTCCTCCCCAGGCGAACTGATCTGTCGGCAACTAAATTCAGCCCCATGCGTATTAATGCGTCTCTTCAGGGCTCCAGTCGTTTCTTTATGTTTTAGTGTCTCTAAGCTACCGAGGGGCAGATGTCGTACCTCTTAATGTCATTGCATCAAAAGAATATGGAGTGATTTGCTGCGACTTGTGCTGAGTCAGCTGTAACATTTGAAAAAAAAAAATTGTGATCAAGTTAGAATTAGTTGGATAACACCTAGAGAAAATGGTTAGTTAAAGAAGTTAAATTTAATGGATACATCGTTAAAATGGTTAAAAGTAATGGGTGATATTAAGGGTTGAAATGTGCAACATCTACCACTCCAAGTGGTAGTAGTGTGCATATGGAAACATTATAAAATGTTTGGAGAGGATGCAGTCATATCCTGCTGCAGCTGTTGCCTTTTTTTTGAGAACTACAGCATGTAATGTATTTTATGTGGGATTTGCAAATTTATGGCCATGAATAATACAGACGAATTGGATGCCATATGGACATGTGCAATGTGAGGTTATTCATGTCCGTCAGTATTGGATCTACGATCTCCCGATCCAAATGATCCTGTACTCCGACACTTATCCTCTTGATTACTGATCTATCTGCGGTTTGCCCCGCCGCTCGCTCCTGAACTCCATCCACACATCCCTCTAAATGCCTACAGATTTAGTTATCTCTTTGGCTCTGTGTTGATCAACTCATTAAGTTGGTATACAATGCATAATTTTCTGCTTGAGCATGATAATTGTGCCTGTTGGATAGATATTGTTTTCGTGTACCCAAGGCGCTTTTTTTTTTTTTTCTCCCTGAGACCGGACCATAGTAATCTCTTTATGTAGTGCTCAGCTCTGGCAAAGTCATACAGAGCCAATCACTGGAGAACAATGGTGCTTTCACAGACACATCAAACACACAAGATACTAAAACTGAAATACGCAGAATCAATTAATGTCTGCCATTGGATTCCTTGAGAAAAGTAAAAATATTTTGAAGACACTGTGTCTGTGTGAGCATATGCATGTGTTTTTGGCGCAATGTGTTGGCATCCAGCAGGTAACCCTTTCCCTATTCATAATCTGCACTGGGGATTCTCAGTGAGCTAGATTTAAAACCTTGGCAGTAAAAAAATAAAATAAAAAATAGCCCTTAGTCTTAGTCTTCAAATAATTACCTTGAATTTACAATGCACATTTTAGTTCGCTACAAATTTCACATACAGTAATAGCCAGCAAAGACAGGCATGGAGCGCATCAAGTGGTAGTCTCTATATTTATTCAGGCTGAAGTATAAATATTCAATAGGGCTTACAGCCGTCCTCATAAGGGATAACAGAACTGAACCTAGCAAATATGTCAGTGTGATGTGAGGTAATTTCTAGAGACATGCTGATGGAACATGATGCGTATTTGATTATTACAGAACCACACAGGAGAAGAAACAAGCGGTCGGCAGGTAGAAAACACAGTTTCAATAGAAATGTTTTTTCCCCGTGATAAAACCGGGATCGTTACCTATTGTGTGTAGAGTCATTAAATCACCAAATAACGTAATTCAAAATGCATCAAATTGCTTCAGATAGCCTAAACCATGACTGTAAACTGCTTTGTTGGACTGTTCAATATCAATCAATCCGTAAATGCAAGCATTGAAAAGAGCTTCAGAGTTAGAAATAGGGCTGTTCTTTTTTAGCATGGGTTGTAAACGTCTACCAACGATTTGTCAATGTAACGTCCCATTATTGGTAGGGAAGCTTAAGTAAGTTGAGGTATTTATGTGAAATGTCATTTGAACTGTTTTCAGTTTATGTTATTGAACAAACAATTTCTTTATTTTTGCCAGATCTCATGTAGCTACTTTATTATATTATACTGAATTTACATTTCATCTAAACAGATCACATATTAGAAAACTACCATTAGCTCTGTGGGTTGGTTGAGTTATGATAGCTGCAGAGGTTGGCTAGATTTATTTTATTTTTAGATCTATACAAAGTAATGTATTTGTGTTTTAACCATTTTTATTTGGTGATTTATAGCAAATATAACTAGGACACATTAGTTATATATATATTAAGAGCAGCTCGTGCATCCTATTCATAATTAGAACGCAGCTCACACGTTTTTGTCCTTTAGGAAAACTACCTACAGTTAATAACATTAGAATATAACCTCAACCTAATCTCTGTTGATTCTAAGACACTTGTGTTAAATCAAGGCTCGACAAAGATCAATAAAATAGATTAAACATTTGCAAACTTCAGAATATCATTTATGCCACGCATCTGCAGTACATCAAGGTCAAGAGCCAGCTATCACAATGTGAAAGATATAACATTTACCCAGGATGATTTTTGGCTGAATAATATGCTCATGTTTAGCTCCCTTGGAAACTGATGTGAATGTTTGTATTCATTGCACACAAATCCATTGTATGTGTGTGATGATGATTTCATATTTATACATTTTCTTTTGTATCACACTCTTCATACAGGAATGCAGCTCAACATAATTCACAACAGACCTGAAATAAACATATTGAGGAAAAAAACATAAAGAAGAGCAATTTAAGTTTTCACATTTGCCAGCAGCCTTTCTCTTTTTTTTTTTTGCCCACAAGCCCGTGGCCCTTCAGTCAACCTGATGAACTGTGGACCAACAAGTGTTGTAATTCTGCTTTGTCAGGATGCCTGGTGGGAGAATTGAATGCACCTTCTGGCACCTGAAGGAAAAGTACTAAGTCTCCTGGGGCCAGTGATTATTCTGCAGAGGAATTACATGTAATGACCTCTATGGCTGAACATCTGCCAAAGCTTGTTCATCATGCAGACAGGTCTCCACAGACAGCCTGGATTTTCACGATAATCTAGTGTTCACTATGCTTGTGGCGTTGCTCCGCGAGCGGCAAAGCCAGCCTATCTGTCAGTCGGCCCTGCGGAAAAATCGCATTTTTCCACCAAAACGTATGGCGCCATTTAAAAGCAACCTCCCTTCTTATTGCATTCACTCATTCCACACGTGCTTGTTGCACTTGGCACCAAAACAGCACAGAGAAAGGCAAAGCGAATTTCAAGGCCAGAAAAATATAAACTGTTAGGGCACTGCTGGAATACAGGGCCTGGGGTCTTTTTTTCCTGGTTCACTTAAGAAAATATGTCGTTTTTGATGTTTAGACTTTGACTAGTTTCTATTAAAATGGAATAAAAAACAGCGACTGGTTGTTATTAAGTGACAGTGACATAATGACACAGATCCTCTAACAATAGACGAATCACAGAAGTGTTGTCAGCTTTGAGTGTTTTTTTTTTTTCCCCAATCTGGTGCTGTGTGTGTCACTAATGAGCCGGATATTATATTGAATAGATTCATTGGTATAACGTCATGAAAACAGTTGTCATAATAGTGTCACAACACCACTGTTGTGATGCAGGATTTTGTCAGTGAAATCAGGGGAAATCGGTGAGCAGCAGTGTTCTAAACGGTCGTCATTCTGTGATAGGCAGCGTTTAATTATTGTTTTCCTTTCGGAGCTCTCTTGATGTCTCTCGGGGAGTTACACGAGCACGGGTCAGGAGATGTGAGGACGAGCAGGTGGGATGTCGCCGGCTGACACCGGTGACAGATGGCGCGGTTTGGCACATGTAGTGATCGGTATCATGTGCCATACTGTACGGTTTATCTAATTACAGCACTGTGTGAGGACAGTCCAGCCCTCTCTCTTTTTTTTTCCTCTTTTTCCTTTGCAAGAACACAATATTCACTTGTTGATACAGAATTTTCACATTCGTAACATTGTTACTTGCTTATTTATTCATTCTATCAGGAGGGGGGAATTTACATTTCACTCTCCCCAGGCGTCTTAATACAATACACAATTCGGTATAATCCCTTTGGGCTTCTTTCTTCTCCTGCACAATTACTTTACGTTCCTTCTGTGTAATATTTTATCATAACCTTGTGCAACTAAACAAAACTAATATGGCATGAATATGAGAATAAAGCGCATGAGGTTTGCATGCATGAGACAGAAGCAGAGAAAGTAATCGCGCCGTAAGGTTTACACCGTGGGAACGGCACATTCACGGGCAAGGACATATTATGCGCATGTGTCTGAACAGCAGATCCAGACGCAGCAGAGAATGTTGGCTGCTGCGATCAGTCAGCTGGGGGTACTGGAAGCTCAAAGCAAGAGTCATTAGCAACAGCAGAACAAGGTTTTTAGCATTGGTAGAGAGAAGGAGAAATTTGGATAATTTTTCATTGTGCTGTGCTGCTCATCCCACGAATGCACGTTCTGTACAAACGGGGCATCATTTAAAAGGCAAGTAAATAGGTTTTTTCTGACAAATTATTGCCAGGAAGCCTTGAGAGGAGACCAAATACAAATTTCTGAGCTTTTTAATCATTTATAAATACTGTCCCCTGTTTCAAACCACTCCATCTACAGAGAAACGCGGATATTCAAGAGAACAGGGCCATTAATATTAATGAGATGGACACAAAACAACTTGTTCTCTCCCCAGCTCCAGAGAGACGCTTAAGAGAGGAGACGTAAAACTATATTGAGAATATTTTTTATTTGTTTTTAACTAAAAACAACAAATATATCTTGTGGGATATCACAATTTCACAGCGAACTATGCACAATATAGGAACTTTAACTGACACTACACTCAATAAGCATTAACAAAAAAATACATACAATGCAAATATAGTGCAAAGAATATTACACAAAAGTCCAGATTCAAGCAAAAGTTTCTCTCTCTCACACACGCACATGCACACGCGCACACACACACGCACACACACACACACACACACACACACACACACACACACAGTTTTGATATACTATACAGAACCAAACAAAATATCTAAATCAAGAAATGCTTTCCCCCCCTATGACATGGCATAAACTTGGTAGAGTCCAAATCACCACTTCCTGCATTTAACAGGTGTGCTTCCTGGCGTGCATCTTTTACTTAGGCCTTTTTAAGATTTCCTCAAGCACATGCAACAAGCATCAGCATCAGTATCACCATCAGCAGCATCATCAGCATCATCAGCATCAGCGGCATCAGCATCTCTGGTAAATCAAAGACATGACAGTTAGAATAATGTGGGACAACTAACTATATGTTGACTCTACAATGTGCCTCGCATCTCTGGCCAAACACAACTATAGATGTAAACTGAACAGAGGCCATTAGTTTTGTGGCCACAGGTGTGACCAAGGATTTTTTCCCTTTTTTAACACTTAACAGTTCTGCTCAGTTTTAACAAAGAAAGGTGTCTAATTGTCTCTTTCTGAGTGAATGGTCCTTTGTTTAGCAAATATTTGTTATTGTGTATGTTTCTCAGTATTGGTGAAGTATAGGTGTTTGTCTTCGGGCTTGAAGTTTCAACCCACACTGTATCCACTGGCTTTAAAAAAAATATGTCTACTTGACCTGGACTTCATCAAATAGACTATCTGAGCTTTGCATAAAATCAGATATAACAAACTTAACAGAAAATGCAAGTTATGTTGAGAATTTACCAGGTGCATAGTCACCTTTTCCATCTCTGCCAGTTCAACCTCTTCAAGTCCTTTACTCTTCAGTGAGTCTTTAACTGAATACAGGAATGATGTGAATTCATTCTGACAAGTTTTCCTCCTCCTGAATGCTGCAGGTAGCTGCTCTTACTAATGTGATTTCAAATGGTTGCCAGGATAAGTTTATAAATGTTAATTTCTGAAAAATGCTTGTTGCAAGATGTAAATAAATGTGCTGTGCTTAAAGCTTCTTTTTCAATTCATGCGCGTACACCTACATATTGGCTGAACTGTTATTTTTGCTCAACTATGAATCTGCTCCGATCCAGAGTATGTTTGATCTCTGTCTGAGGACAGAGTTGAGGGACAGCACTTTACAGTCTGTCTCCATAGGAACAACCACCCTTTCAAGCGAAGGTTGTTTTTTCACACGAGTGGTTAAAGAGCTTTTTTTTTTTTTTTCCTCTCGCTGTGTAATTGTTCATTGCATATACTTGTTCATTTTAATTTGAAAATCACTGCATATTGACCTCCAGTGTTTGAGTGGGGAAAAAAATAAGCTATTGTGCACACTAGATCCCACGGTAACTGTAGAGCCCACAGTGACTAGTTCTTAGCCTGAAATAAGAACTTTTAAAGCAGATCAAAGTTGCGTCGCTGAGTAAGAGTCGCATTGTCCTATCACAAGTAGCCTCCTTAACCCCCACAATAAAACCAAAAGCAGGTAAACCCAGTAGACCGCTCCCTTGATTGCATGGTTGCAGAAGCAAGATAAGCAGAAATTAATTTATTTTCCTACCACATATTTACTGTATATCTCAGGGTTGGCCACCAATCAGTAAGCGGTTTGTTCCTCAGCTCCTCCAGTCTGCGAAGTGTGTGTGTGTGTGTGTGTGTGTGTGTGTGTGTGTGTGTGTGTGGCCGCTGGCATGTGTTGTACAGCACTCTGATTGGTTCATATACTAGTAAAGTGCTTATAAATGTATTCACCCTTTACATTGATTGTTTAGGAATAATGAGGATTGTCTTTCCCGCTGCCCGTTTATGTGCGCTCCATCCGTCCGTCTGACCCCAGGTTTGTTCTGTGTGTTGCAGGTTGCCTACGTGGGCGGCCGACAGGACAGACACCGCGAGGCCTGTGTGCCTGGATTCCAGGTCAAACAATACCAGGTGGCATACAGCGGACCTTTCCACAAAGGCCAGCCGCTTATACAAGGTCACTGGAAAATGAACAGCACAAACAGCTGTGCTTTGAATTTCAACCTGTTGCTGCTTCTCTCTGTCTCGCGCTCTCCCATAAATCTGTGTCGTTCTTCAACAAAAAAAAATCTGCATGTGTGTGTGTTCATTGCCAAATCTCACGCACATGCACACACACACACACACACACACACACACACAGACACAAATTCGCCTGACTGACTGTCTGGCTCCTGAGGACATGAATAGCAGCATATCCAGGGGAGCTGTGCAGAGCAATGCCAGGTTCCCTGTGCGTGTGTGTGTGTGTGTGTGTGTGTGTGTGTGTGTGTGTGTGTGTGTGTGTGTGTGTGTGTGTGTGTGTGTGTGTGTGTGTGTGTGTGTGTGTGTGTGTGTGTGTGTGTGTGTGTGTGTGTGTGTGCATGCTACAAATACATTAAAATTCATGTGGAATTCAGGCTATAGAAGTGCTTGCTTCTTTGCACCACAATGTCAACAACATAATTTGATATGAATTATTCTCCTTCATTGACTGATATTTACGAAACTTTTTTTTTTTTATTATTATCATTATAATTATTATTATAATTTCCTTCTTTTGTTCCTCTTTCCTTGAGGGAGGGGCTGTGAGCTGTACACTGCCACATGCAGGTGTTGTTCACTCATATGCCTGTGTGCTTGTGTTGCAACTATTTCTTACCTTGCGACATCCTGGATTGAACACAACCTGCTGGAAACTTCAGTCCTCAACAGTCCCTGAGCTGTGTCTGACCCTTTATGCGAAAATCATGCATTTGAGGCCCAGCAGGCTTATAATCACAACATGGAGTCATTACGGCGGTGGCTCGATCCTGTCGGGAGGCATAGTTGCATGTGCGAAGTGAAACTGTGACCAGAGGTCCAATCTCAGCCCCCTCAACTTATCGGCCCGCTCCTGTGCCTCCGGGACTCTCCGGCAGTGCCTATCTCCACTGAGCCGTGATGTCCGCCGGCTCGCTGTTCCGCCCCCTCTGGGGATGGAGCGGCTGCCGCCTTCACCGGGATCGGCGACGTGCCGTCAGCCGCCGCTACTTTTTACCGCGCCACTGTGAAAGTTCTCCTCATTCATAATTCATCCGCTGCTGCAGTGACTTGTTGTTGTTGTTTTATTTGTACAATGTGATGAAACACAATGGAAATATTATATTCAAATGGGAATAATTCATCAGTTTGGGAATGCGGTCTGTCATTTGTCGTGTAGCATGTTTTTGTTCTTCTCTCATTATTCAGACACTTCTTTATTTATTTCGTCACGTCTTGTTCTCCTTATTACGGGGGCGTGTTGATGGAACATCATTACCTGCTTCAGGCACGTTTTTAATTATTTCATGGCAAACAAGCAATGGAGGTGCTGCTCTTATACAACACCAACTTCGTAGGTCAAGTGTCCTAAAGTGTGTGATCTCCATTGCTGTTTGGTTCCAAGAAGGTTGAGGTTAAGCCTGAAGTTGTTGCACAGAGGTGATAGTCTGAAGCTGTGCCTGAAAAATGATCTGTCAGAAGTCCTGTGAAGTTGTGACGTCATAAGTAGAGAATCACGTCCCCCTCCCTTCACAGCCATTCAAATCAGCCAGTTATTAAGACAGATAATGACTTGTTCTTTCTAGAGCCCCAGAGAGAAGCTTGAAAGAGGAGGTGATGATTGTTATTAATATTGAGAAGATTGTTGGTACTTAACCACACGTATCATGTTAAGGATGTCAGCACTTATCAGAATAAAAACCCAGGAAAGGTGTGAAATGGGACCTTTTAAAGGGGCATTCCACTGTGGGACAGCTTTCACAAAAACAACATAGGTTCCTTTCCTATTTCCTGAAATGCGACAAATCTAAAACACTTTCTCATTCGATCTTATTTATTTTCCTCTCTTTTCCAGCTTTTACTGTGTTCGATTCGAGCGGCCAGCGTAGCATTTTGTCATCTGGAGGCTCAGCGGTGCGTGTAGTCGGAGACAGAGCTCAGTTCTGCTTTAGTGCCCTGCTCCGGGACGACAGAACGGTTTCATTACCTTGAATATGCTCCTGTCAGCAGAACCCGCCTCTCACCGCGGGGGTTCACACCGCTCACATGTGGACGCGAGCTCGGGGGCCTGCCTGTATACAGCGTGGATACCCCACACACAGAAACACACACACATGCATGCTCAAGACACATGGAGACTTACATACTGTACTGTGGTGATGATTTGTAGTTGCACATACATGCATGCATACAGGAGCACACTATTAACAAGATGTTTAAAGGTAGACTATGCAGGATTTGTTGGTTTCTGTCTGTACACACAGTATTCACGAGAGAGCAGTGGTCAGAATGATGGAATGAAGAGAGGGAGCAACAGTGGCGTGAACAATGCAGTGAAACTGAAATATATATCTTTTTTCCTCCCCCCTCTCTGAGTGTTTCACATTCTAAAGTGCAAGTAAACACTCCCACATAAACACACAGATCTGGTGTGAATGCAGGGCTCGGCCCTGTCCGCCGTGGCCTCCCGCTCTGCTGCACGCGTGTTTCGGGCAAACAGACAAGATTGTTTATTTGCACTTTAGAATGTGAAACGCTCAGATAGAACTTTTATCTGTTTCGCCGTGTTGCCGTGGCTACCGCCGATGCCTCTCTTCACACATGCGGCAACGGAACGCACGGAAACGCAGTGATGTAATAACCTGTTGTCTTCTCAGGCCACTGGATGGCCGTTATCATGTCATACGAACGCTAAACTGTGTCTTATTCATTGGATCTGATAACCAGGATATGGTTCTGCACACTGTGAGCTGGTGGCCACACACACACACGCACACACACACACACACACACACATCACACGCTGCCCAAAGGTTGATGCCCAGAAATGCTCCAGAGACAGAAAGGAAGGAAGGATAATTCAGGCAGAGGTCAGAGTCTCTGCAGAGATTGAAAGAAAATCATTTTTCACTCTATACATTGTTTTAAATGATTTATTAATAAGTGAAATGGGAAATTTCAGTAGGAAATCCACCAGAGCATCCATAAACAACCCCAGGCTGGAGGTTTTTTTTTTTTTTTTTTTTTTTTTTTTTTTAAACAAAACACCTGACGCAGCCCCTTTGAAAAAGAAAATGAGAGTGAAAGCATAGAAGTGGGTTAGTATTTATAGGAAGGGTGGAAGTGGCAACATTAAAGTGTGGTCCTGCTTCTGAAACTTCACTAGATCAAATTAAAGATTCAAAGCACAAAGCCAATAACCATTTAAAACAAATCAGTTACAAATTTAGTATTGAACCTAAAAGACATGTAATTGGTATCATGTTGTCAGCTGTGTGACTCAATCACCTAACAAGGGGATAATAGTATGTGTACTGTACGTGGTGTCCATACAGTCTGCAACTTGTGCAATTTACTGGTAAGTGGATAGGAATGTCAATTGTCAGCACAAATAATGTAGTGCATCCACGGTTTTAGAGAGGCCAGTGATACTATTTTGCCATCCCACCATCCATTTTGGTAGGCTTGAACAATTTGTCTACTAAATGTTAGTGAGAGCCAGAGGCTGCAGCCAGGCCCATGAAGATGAATGTGAATTCCGGTCAGCCCCTTGCCAGGTGTCAAGTATTACGGCCCTGTAAAGAAGGGAAATGGAAAGAAATGTGGCAGCAGCAATGCATTAAACAAGCAAATGCATATATGTTTGCTACTTCTAAAGCAGTGCAGAAAATATAGCCAAATATGGCCAAAAAGTATAGAAAAATAGGTGGTGCATGGTATATATACCAAATAATAATTCAACTTATCAAAATAATAGAATATTATAAAATGTTATTCAAAATGCATTTCCGCAGAACATTAAAGACCCCAAATTAGAGTGCATTTTTATGGCTTTTTTCCCTCCCCAACCATTACACAAGGACATCCAAATGGCCATATCCAGGAAACAAATGCCGACACATAAAGTCGCTTTCCACTCTGCTTTTTCCTGTCTATGGCTACTTCTGTATTATTCTTTGCTCTGGTTTTTTATTTTGTTAATCCGTCTCTGTTTTGTCTGTCCTTCAATCACCTCACCTCTTTTCCTCTTTCTCAGCCGGCCGATGCTGGCATGAAAAATTGATGCGAGTGAAAATAGAAATGTACAATGTAAGCAAATTAAAAATAGTAGGTCATGGCCACCAATATAAAAACCACGCTGAACAAAGCAGAAACCTCCAACTTATAAAAGCTTACTAAATAGAAAAGTCTGAAAATTGCTTTTTTTTATCAAGGGTCTAAGTTTATTTAGCTATAAGAGATTTGACAAGTTTTTTGCTTGAATGAAAGTTTTCTCTAGCTAAACATTTTCTGCAAGACACATGCCTTTAGACTGAAGGAGGAATCTGAATGTGGTCTTGAACTTCATACATTTTAAGAAGCACTATATTTTCTTCAGATCATTGTAAATACCAAACATCTCCACCGGGTCGAGATGCATTCGGCGGGCCAGTCAGCAAATGACATTTGCTGAAGGATAAATTTGATTCTCACTTCAGGAAAAAAAAGTTATTTTAATGGTTAAACTTTTCTCTCAGAGGATGCAGTGAAATTCAGCAGTAAGTATTGATTCCAAGATGGTGTTATAGCTCACCTAGGTTTTGCAAGCTATCGGTTTCTTACATTACGGCCACCCACCTGCAGTAAAGTTGTTTGTTGTAGCCAAGCCTGGCTAGCTGCCAGAGATAATGATACTCCATAATATCAGTGATACTGTTACTGTGCAGAAACTGGAAACTGTTACTGTGCAGAAACTGGACTTCTTCATGGATTCATCATTCATAGCCAGGAGTGTAGAACATCTTTCGCAGAGGCCTTCATAAGAATATGGTTAAAGGTACAGTGTAAGAATAGCGCTGACATCTAGTGGTGAAGTTGCATATTGCAATTAACTGAGTGTCCCCAAGCATGTTCAAGAACCCAGTGTTGCCAAGAAAAACCACAAACGCCCACACTGGAACCATTCTTCGGTTTGTCCATTGAGTGCTCCTAAGTCTTCCACACTGTACCTTTTTTTAATTCATGCAAACCCAAGTTTGAAATACAGTTTTCCGTTTGATGGTGCGTTGGGGAGCTACAGGGCAAAACCATGCTGACAGCAGATAAAATAGACCGAAGAAATGAAGGGAGCCACCTTATCTGTGTCCTGCAGAGCCAGACCATGGGATGGCTCTGTGGGGCATTCTACAATTTCACCACCAAACATGATTACTCCAAAAAAAAAAAACATGGCAGCCTTTAGCCTTTATAACATCACTCACATTTCTCAACGGTCTTGAACTGAGCATTGCATTGATGTAACACTTGACATGGTCTAAAAACAAAAGGGGTAACTTTTGTTTTTATCTTTCAGTCTTGATGGTGTGACTGCGTCATCATAGGTGATATTGACCAAAATACTAGTAAGGCACCAACACTTACCTATACCGTCACATGGCTCCAAAACTCATAAATGGGGGGGAAACAATGAAATTCCCTTGTTGATCATGGAGATGTTGAATTAAACACAAGTTTAATTGGTGTTTTTCATAAAAAACAAAGCTTCAGGGGAGCCTATTTTTTTCTTTATGGTGAAGTGTAATGTTGCTCACACAAAAGCAACATTACGCAACATTACACTGCACCAGAAAGAAACCATACGCTCCCCTGAAGCATTTGCTGTATAACATTTGATACTGACTGAAACAGGCTCACGATTGGCAAGACTATAAATCGATTTTCAGGCATTTAATTTTTTTTTTTTTTGGCTGTCAGTTTTAGAGATTTTAGAGATTTTAATTACCTCCACCAAGGACATTTTTTTTGTTTGTCTGTTTGGGTCGGACTTTTGTCAAACTTTTAGCACGTGTTGGAAATCGCTCCATGATGTTGTTTGATAACATTGGGATATCTTTTCTAGTTCAGCATTCCGTCATTTGATTGGCTCATCGTGGTGTCACTCGCCGAAAACCTTGTTGGAACTCGAAGGAGACCAGACATTATATGAAGGAGATAGTCCTCTCCAGACTTGGCATTCCCAGCAGTAAGACTTCCACTTCATGTTTGGCAGCAGCCAGCGAACATGGAGCTCTTCTAGCTGGCACGGGGCCCGGGGCATATTAACTGCATCGAGCCCTGAAGACCCCCTCGCTGGCACAAGTCTCGTCTCGCTCCCGCGTCCCCTCCGACTTTATCATCAAGGCAATTTAAAAGTGCTTGAATTCCGATATAGGCTAGTGGTTTTAGATAAATTGGACAAATGGAACAGCTCTCTCATCTGTTTTATTTGTGCTTCTCTTCCACCAGCTCCGCTCTCCAAGTTTAGATGATAAAGTTCTCTGTCCTTTACTGCTCACAGCACACAATAATGTTGTGCAGGGAATTTGTTACATCATAGCCAAGCGCGCACACACACATACACACACACACACACACACTGCACACCTTAAGGCGTGTTATCTTTCGCCAAATATTCCATCATGCAGTGTATGAAAGATGACTTGTGTGATTCAATTTCAGCTTTAAAAGGTTCTTTCTTTATTCCTCAGCTTACGCCTCATTTCAAAATGTTGTGTGTCCTTTGCTCATGCAGGAGATTGTTGTGGTGCATTTTGTTTTCTTCCCCAGCCAGTCCGCTAAATACTTTATTCGCTGAATTATGGTGACATTGTTGTGTTGCCTTCACCCCTTTGGCAATGTCATTTAGCACCTCATTATTTCACCACTGTTCACCACTTCAGACAAACAGCCATCAGATGGCCCCCAGTATATTTACCAGTGTGCTCAGAAAGAGCATATTTTACGCATCTGTTTATTACAATTCCCTGGTAAAATGGCACGGTATTTTAGGGCTCGTAGCCAAATGCTTTTTTTGTAGTTTTTGCATAAATGAATGCAAAAAAAATCAATTACAGACTAGATTTGGTTTAATGCACGTTAAAGCAGCTGTGCCTCTCAAGTTGTTGCTTTACTTACTGAATTTGGGGAAATCATCTACTAACACTCCCCTGAACTCACAAGTCACAATCCGCCCCACGCAGCGCCAGCCCAGGCCCCCCCGACAGTGCTGCACCCGCTGCCATGTACGAGAAACCGAGGGTTTTTCCATGGACGGATGTTCTCACATGCAACTCTCTCTCTCTCTTTGTGTGTGTGTGTGTGTGTGTGTGTGTGTGTGTGTGTGTGTGTGTGTGTGTGTGTGTGTGTGTGTGTGTGTGCCGGGGTCCATATCCAGATCATGCCACTCTCATGCCCGTAATGGCGGAGCATTAATCACTCGTGGCTGAAGTCACCAGCACTCGCAGCTTCTCTATCCGGTGTATTTTTAATTTGACCATAAATCAAGGTGCGCTTTTGACAAATGACTATAATTACAAGAAAGGCCATTACTAGTGTGAGTATGCAAGTATGTACGTGTGTGTGTGTGTGTGTGTGTGTGTGTACTGGCAAGCGCGCTGGTGTTTCCACATACGGTGTAGTCGCAGACGTGAACATGGATTCTCGTGTCGTTAAATCAAGTTATATGCGGAAAATGTGGAATTAAGGCTTTGGGATTCTTAAATCCAAAGGCAGCTTCTGCTCAGTATGCTTATGTTTAAAGGACTCCCTGCTCCTTAAAAGTCTATTACAACGTGGGTCTTATGTTCATAGCTTTAGCCAACATTTCTCTGTAGATCCAGTCAGTGGGTCTTTTACCACTGCAGCCATAATAAAATGTGTTGGTTGGTTAAACACGGTTGCAACCAATGATACTAATAAAGGTCCTGTTTTCATTTAGTGTAGCAGAGATTGTACAGGGAGCCTGACTCTGTTTGTCCTCCTCACCATCACATCATCTTTGTAAATGCAGATAACAGCACAGTGTGGGGTAAGTTGGGAACATTATAATAATTTACTGTAATAGAATAATGATATATTTCCCAGTCTGACCTGAAAAAACAAAAAAAAAATACATTTTATGTTCATGCTGAGCAGAATGGAAATTCCCTGTTGATTTTTGTCACTATGAACGACACCTTTTAAATTGGCCATTTGTTTAAATTATAATGTATACATTATCAATAATGACGTTTTCTCATGAGGGGAAAAAAACAAAAAAAAACTTTCCCTCAATGACAAAAAAGGCACCGCATGCTACAGGTATTATATTTGCTTCTAAAAACAACAATGCCGTGTAGATATCTCACCTTTTGCCAGCACACCTGCCGGTGGCTGTGAACCGGTATCTCGGTTCGTTGGCACGCGGAGCGGCATCAGCGGCCTTCAGAGGCTGCATGTACGGCTGCAATCACAGTCCACCAGGGGCACAGCGACAGCCGTGCCAAGACCTCATCTGCAATCACGGCGCAATTGGCAATCATTTGATGTACTTTCTGTGTGTGTGTGTGTGTGTGTGTGTGTGTGTGTGTCCTCTGTGTCTGTGCTCTTGTGTTTTCCTTTGCTTTTCACACCCCGGAATTATAAGATCACTCTCGCTCCATTTTCTATACTGACACGCCAGTATAGTGCCTAACCTACTTTTATAGGGAAGAGACGTGTACTTCCGATGCAAATTGCGCTCCAATGCGCGTGCAGGCTCTGAGCAAACAACATTCACAGTGCTCCCGGAATGAAAAATAAACTCCACATGTTTAATTTAATGCAGGCTGCTCACTAAGAGGGTGTTCATCAATTAGCAACACAGTGTTTTTTAATTGCAGCTTTTGACGAAAATCAGGGAGCAGGTTTTGGCAAACAGATATGAACTGTTGCGATATTAGACTGCATTATTCTGGCCGGGAGTTGGCACAGCTTGATAGGAAGTGATGGCCGCAAACAATGAATGATGAGCTAGATTATGTTTAATAGAATGATACAAATATATATGTTTAATGCCAACTAAATTAAGAAAGAAACAGTATATAAACAATGTTGAGCTATGTCTTTTCTCTTACAACTTTCACGACTTGGCAGGTTTGGGGATGATATCCACTAGATTGTGGATGTGCAGTAAGCTGTAAACACACAATGCAAAAAGCCGTGCAGTGCAACGAAAAGGAGAAGGAACAAAGGTGGCGTGACTGACATCCCGCCATCGCGTCCATGCTGTTCTGCTGATTAAAGTTTGGCGTTTGTCACTCCACGACAAGCAGACTGTTGCAAATCCCCTCCCAAAATAATGTGGCATAGAAAAAAGGATGCAAAGACGGATGGAAAAAATGCACATATTAAACAATTTAAAAATCAGTTTTTTCAAATATTATGAGGATGGAAATATTCTCAATATGTTTGTTAGGCCCCAAGGATACAAACAATGGGTTTATGCGAGAGCGGCTGAATGTAAATATAACTTTTTTCTTTCTTTTACAGAAAACGCTCCACGAAGCGCCGTTAATATGAACAACCCTTGAGCATACCTGCATTTAAACTAATTATAAAAGTTGGCATTGGCGGTTTAATTAAGATTTAACGGTCACACATGTCTATTCAAGGAGGATTAGTTCTCCCTGCAGGGTTCCTGTTCCTGTTCAGATTGTTCCCGAGCTCTTTCAAAGGCTGAAGCCTTTTCTGACAGATCTAATAGTGTATTTGCAATTTCCTTCAGGTGTTGGCAGGATCCAGACTGCACAGTTAGCTTCTCTGTAGAGCATGAACGTGTTGGGGTCAAATGTTCTGCATGTGGTTGATTGCTTTTTCTCTCTTTTCTATTAGATTTAACTGTGTTCTCCGACAGAATATTATTTCATATCATATATATTATAATAGTGGGTTATTTTACTAGGGCAGCAACCAATGACTAGTCTGATTAACCTATCCATTCTTAAATGATTAATCGATTAGTTGTCTGATTCATAAAATATAAATTTCATATTGCTTTGTGTGCACTCCACTAGTCCACATACCAAAGATATTCAGATGGGTATTGTAGAAGACGAAAGAAACCAGAAAAAAATAATTTGAGAAACAGCAGAGGATTTGGACTGGAATTTTCTGGAGATTGTTGTTAGAGCTTGCCTACAGTGTAACTACCACTCAGCACTTTGCAGCATTGCTGAAAACTGTGTGTGTGTGTGTGTGTGTGTGTGTGTGTGTGTGTGTGTGTGTGTGTGTGTGTGTGTGTGTGTGTGTGTGTGTGTGTGTGTGTGTGAAAGGGTGAATGAGAGGCAAAATTGTAAAACGCTTTGAACTGACAATAACAGGAAAAAAGTGCTATATAAGTGCAGTCCATTTACCTACAGCTGACCTTCTGCGTAGGTTGCACCTTAATTCACAGAATTACTGCCTTACTCCTTCCCACTTCCACCACTATTTTCCCTACGTTCTACAGTATAACCGTACACAGTAAATAACAGGCTGAGAGCGTAAGTCCCATACGATCTTCTTCCAGCCAATCCTATAATGCTATAAGTACCAGACGTACTGTAAATAAAATACTGCACAATATTAAGACTACTTTTGGATTACAAATTGCTACAACCTTCTTTTTCTGCAAGGAAATGCCGTCCCTATTGCAGGCTGGCCAGTAGCAAGCTTATCTCTGTAAGATGCAAATCCATGTAAGTGTAATGGTCATCCACAGGTAACATTTATGCAGCAATAGATCCACAAGAAATGAGTCATACAATTCATTTTTTTCTTTTTTAATCATTATTTATTGCAGACAAGTGGTCGGTAGTTATGTGGTAGCTCTAACTAGCCTAACCAATTCCTTATAATGTATTATTTAATTGTATTTATTATCAAAATATTTGATGATTATTACACACTAATGTGATATATCTCTGTAGTTTCATGGTCTGCTGTAGGTAATGAATGCATATGGAAGTGTGTGTGTTTGCAAGGTTTGTCATGCAATAATTTGAGTTGGAAATGTATGTATTCTCTTGTTTGAAATGCATACATCTGTCATTATTTTGAGTACAGCATGTAACCAAGAAAGCCTGATTATGTGGGATAGGTGTGCATCTGTGTGTTTTTCTGTATGCATGCAGTGGTTTCTTCCATTTGGAGTTATGTTTATAGTCTATAAATATGTGTTTTGTCAGAAGCAGCTGCAGAGGACGGCCATCAAATGAGCCGCATATTTCCTTTCTTTCATTGTCACAAACAAACCATCCACACGAGTATTGGCACCTCATTATTTCACAGCCAAGTCCCTGTGCATTCTTCCTGTACTTTATTTCTATGCACTAAACACAACTTAGTTTAATTATGAACGCTAAAGTTCCACTTTAGTGACAAGACATAGGCAGCCATGTTATGTACCTGTTCTGTACTTTACTTTCAAATTGTCTGCACCATCAATCCAAATAAAATTAGCTGCTTAACAATGTTTCAATATAGGGAGACATTAATTACATTTGTTAGGTTTTTTCTAATTTTACTTTATATCTGAGGGTGTATGGGATTAAACTTAAGAACAGAGTGTCTGAAACTGATCTGACTCTGACTTTTCAATGTTTTCATTCTTCCAATATACAGTAGGAGCAGGATAAGGATTTGCTGCAAACGCAGGCACCTGTTTGACATTTAACCGATCAGGACAGTGCAGTTTCACCAACAAAAGCCATACATCAACAGCGCCGACCTTCACCCAGACACTTTAAATGAACTGTGCACTCACTAAGGAGATAATGAAGGCCGCTGCCATAGAAGTGACAGAATTGCTTTGTGTCAAAAGTTTTGTTCTTACCCATATGCTACTTTACTGTCTTTGGCTCTTGGCCCAGAGCCCGCTGTGGTTTTCCTCTTGAGTGGCCAGGGGAAAGTGCTGAGTAACTTGGCTCCGGCCTCGGGGGGCTTAACCTGGCTGTTACCGGCTTCTGGGAAAGGATATCGATCTGCCTGATGTGCCGTTTGTCGGGTGCCTCTGTGTTGCTGGGTGTCAGCTTGCGTGTGAAATTACGTTTGTCCATGGATTCGTGAGCGAGTCCCTGTAATTGTGTGTTTGTGTATTCCAGGGTGTGTTAGTTTTAAAAAGATCGGGCAATACAACAGTTGGCAGGGAGTTTTTTGCTTTTTTTTTTGTCTCCCATGGCTCTTGGATGGATTGATGAATATCCTCTCCTCTGCTTAGGCCAAACTGGACCGTAAACCACACCCATGAATTTGTTGTACCTTTGCTCCAGGTGCACAGGTATGGTGAGCTGCTCTGGGAGTGTGTGTTATATGAGTGGCATGGAGCCACGGCAAATATATACATGATTACATGTCTAATCTCAGTGACATCTGGCATCTCATCTAATCCTGTGCATCCGTCCTCACAGATGCACAGACACACTCCCGGGCTCCGCGGGCACTGATGAATATACAGAACACATCTTCTGTAGTGGTCGTGCATCCAAACCCCTCATAAGTAGGAGCGCAAATGTTTGCGTATCGGTTTTGGTACAGCATGTTCAGTTTGGTACGTGGCTTCCCTTCAGTGCGTAAAAACAAATAATTACCATCAAATTACCTTAATAATCCACTTACTCTGCCATAAGAAACTATAATTGTGGAGTGGGAGTTTCATCCGGGAACACATCCATCTCCCTGACAGTCCAATCAACCTCAACTTTCAATATAGTTTGCACATGGCATTCTTTGTGAATTTTTTTAGATGGATGTTTCTATACTTTTTGGTAAAATTGAATGAAACAGTCAAAACATCAATATTATATTATTAATATTATACTTGAATTTGCATTGTGGTAGTGTAGGGGGAAGTGTAGAAACTCAGAGATGCATTCAAAGACCCTCAGGAACTCGACACACTGTTGTTTAATGGATAGATGAATGGATGGAGTAGTTATTCTGGATATTGATACAATGTAAAAACACAGAACTATTTCTTATCATTTCAAAATGTACAACATATACTGTGATTAGCAGAGCAGTGTGTGGGACATGCAAAAATCATAAACCTCCAATGGATCTTTTCTATAGGAATACACACTTTCTAAAGGCACTGTGTTAGTTATTGTAAATTAAAGATCAAAATGTCATTTAATGCCTCTTTCTTCCTGCTTCGCTAAAAATATACAAATACTGTGACCCCCAAACCAAGGTACATATCAAATTGTGATTTTTGTGAACTGTTACATCCTACTGAGAAGACTGTGGTTGTTGTCTCAACGCCCCCCCTTCTGCCCAAATTTGTCTTTTTAGTTGGAAAGTACTGTTTAATGCTCAAGGAATATATATTTTTTTTTTCTTTTCTCAGTTATATCTTCTCTTATTGCCTATGAGAATTTGCCAAATTGCACTGTAGTATATTGTGTGCATGAGCCCCAGGCAATGAAACCCTTACCACTTTAATTAACCTAGTTGCTCAGCAATAATAACAACAATAATAATGTTTATTTATCCCCTGTAGCACTTAACACGCACGGGTTTGTGAGGGCAGCAGGACACGACATTCTAAATGATTTATGAGTATTATGACAGCACTTAGTTTAATCACATATTAACTCAGGCATTTTTTTTTTCTTATGAAAAAGTAACGCAACAACTATATATAGATTCCTATCTAGCCAACCATTATTTGTCCATGACCCAATATCTTTAACGTCGGTAGTGATTTAAGTAGCAGTGATGTTGCCACATAGTATGTGTGAATTTTATTTTGTCATCCCAGCTTTAATGTCTAGAATATGTCTAATTCCCTCAAGCAACGTCTGTAGTGCTCCAGACTTAAAGGAAGTGTGCATAAAAGGCTTAAATTGTCCAAGAGGCAGCCCTCTAGCCCTCCCACAGCAGCACCACTCTGAGCCCTGATGGACGTTTTTGTAAAGTGCTTCAGTCTCTTGGGAACATTGTGCGCTGGAGATGTGCTTCATGCTCACGACTTTAAACTTTTAACCCTGCACTTTTCTTAGTGTATATTAGCATTCAAGCCCTCCAGTGTGATTACAGATTCAGGAAAAGTAAACCTTTCAAGGGTCAACATCTGCAAGAAGCAGAGAGGAAATGTACTTGTCAAGATAAACGTGTCATCACAGACACTCCACTCAGTTCAGTTTGTAACTAGGATTTCTTTCCCCTGAACGCCTGAAATGCAGACTATTTGTAGAAGCCACAATTTACAGATGTTTCATAAATGCCTCACATGCATGATCTCAGGTTCTTTTCCCCACATGCATTGTCCTTTCACCATCCAGCTCTGGAGTACCCAAGCCCTGGAAACTCAAGATCAATATATCCAGCTTCCTTGCAGTCCTTCACCAGCGGTCACGACCTCAGGTGGTTAACCTGGAAGGCCCTCAGCACAGTAGGTGTGGCTCAGGGGGACTACACAAAGCTCTGACGGGAGCCCGCAACTGTCGATCAGAAGGCACGTCTAGCTGTGGACTAGTGCAGATTATGTCCCACCTGCTGGAACTTGTTGACACCCCCCCAGTGTAGGACACGACCTGGCTGAACTTACCCCTTCAGCTGTTATTCTGCACTGACAAAACGCACTATACTGTTATGGACTTTAAACAAGACTACCCAGCCAATTGGACAGATGGTATATAGTTTCCCATTGTGGCTTCATGTGGCATTCAGTGTTTTTTTCTGGCTGTCACATGTGACAGTAATACACTGGTGATCAGTTTTAGCTAAGATGGGGAGTTGATGATCGTCTGGCAGCCTGTCTGTCTACGTGGGAGAGCTTCACCTATCACAGTAAATCTAGTCTCTCGATATATGGTTTGCTCTTATGCAAAGACATCTTTCAAACACTGAAACAACAAACTTTGTGAGAATAGTTCTCAAGTGTTGCCCTCTTTTTTTTATTTCAGAGAAGATTCACTCGGTGCACGCTTGCTGCAGTGTCTCCGCGACGCGTTCAAACAAGATGCGGAGCCTAAGCCTATTTATAAGACGTGTATAATAGCGTGCCTAGTACTGTAAACCCCCTCCTGCTTCCCCACCTTGCCTACCAAATTCTCTGCAGGAAACCCTGAAGTGCACGACTCCGCAACTGATTGACTGTCTGCTGCGTCTGTATCTGGCCACGGTTGCGTTCTGTGCCCGTGTTTGTGATCATCTCCTGGCACCGGGCCCCGCCTCGGCCCTCTTTGATGGTCCCCTGCCACCGACAAACAAACCGGCTGATTGAAGTTTTGTTATGGCTCCGGAATAAACCTCACTCGCCCGCTTTCTGATCTGTTGTCGTGGTTACCCTTGTCAAGCTCAGCTTCAGGGTATCCGCTGTTACATTTCCCTTTATTTTTCCCCACATAATAAAAAAAAAAAAAAAAAAATGGTTGAAGAGCGTGATGATGGGTTTTGAAATGGGAATTTAAATGAATTCATATTTAAGCAGGTGTAACCTTGAAACAGGCAACTTCAAAGCCGGAGCCCGTTGGCGTGGATACGGCGGGATGTTTACCCTTACTGTCAGTGTTATGTTATTTAACGTGAACAACCTTGAATCTTCTATCTTTTCACTGATGGGGTCACGAGCTCAATGAGGACTGCTAATTGAGTTTAAGTACCATGGTGTGCTCAGGTTTTTCTTCCTACTCCATTACCCAGAAGAAACGCTGACAAGCTCGGTGGATTCATAAACCAGAACAGATAAGCTTGTAAGCTGTAAGATCCATACTTTTTCAATTCAAACGTCGCAGATGAGGATCTGATTCTGAAGGTTTTGTCTGTTTGAATTTGTGAACGTGAATGAGTAAGCGAGCGGCAGGACGGGGGTATGCGACTTTGTTTGCATCACAATAAAAGGGCGTGATTATATTTATGAGATATTATAGAAATAAGTGCTGTGACATGTCTTGGGGAAATGAATGTTTCAACAACCGTAGAGAAAAGATGCTCACTAATACCTTGTTGAAAACATTAAGTGCAAGTAAATAGTAAATGGACTGCATAAATAAACATTAACAGTAAATGTGTTTATATAGCACTCAAAATGCTTTATATTTCATGCCATACAAAGGTGCACCAGAGGTTCAGTGTTTTGCTTAAAAAAACTTAAGCATGCAGACTGGAGGAACAGGGAATCCAACCACCAATCTATCAATGAGCTACACCCAGTACCAGGTTCATTTCTGTTGGTCTTGTGTTGTCAAGGCTGAACATTAGAGCTGCAAATATCCAAATTAAATAAAACTCCAGCCCAATAATTAGAAGATGGATAGTTATGCCATCTATCAGTGCATGAACACTGTAATAATGTAATGGTGCATGCATATGCTAATTATTGTAAATATATACTGTTTGGAAAATAGGGTTGTAGTGAGGTAGTGGTTGCTGGAAGCAGGCTTTTGCTCCATAATCATTTTTCTTTTACTACCTCTGCTAAGGAAGTGATATTGTATTTGTTTGTTTGGTGGCAAAAAAAAAAAAAACTAAAAAGTGTTGGCCATATTTTTGTCAAATCTTTAGTGAATGTTGGGAATGGTACCAGGAACATGTGATCAAATTGTGGTAATGATCCTTAAAATATCCTGGTTTGTAGATTAGAATTTTCTATTGTTTGGTAACATTGCAATAACTGGACCTTCACAGAGATGCTTGTTTGGGGCCTTGTGGTGGTGATATATTGCACCTGCTTAGCCTGGCCTTTGCTTGGCCAAGGTCTGCGCTCTGAGTGCTTTTCTAGTTAAGAATTCCATCATTTGATTGGCTCATTGTAGGTGTCACTCCCCTTGCTGGAACCCAACTTGAAAAAGACCAAACATTATATGAGGGAGATATTCCTCTCCAAACTTGGCGATCCCAGCATTAGACTTCCACTTCATGGAACATCATTGCAGTAAATTGACCTTTAAACAGGCACCATCTTTTGGGGCCACCTGGAGCTAATATCTTGCATTTGCATGGCTTGTTTTCATTAAGGGCAGATTTTGACTACTAAAAGACCTTCCATGCTTGGGGTAGGTATGAACATCTACTTGTAAATATGTCACAACAGTGGTGAAAATTGATACCTTTCATTCTTGTGCATGTATTCAGCAAGAATAAGATAACATTGTTAGTTGGGAATCACAATATCCTTGGTGGATTTGTGCTCTGAATGATTTTTTAGTTTAGATCATGTTTTGGCCCACAGGCCTTCTTTAGGATAAATAATAATAATAGGGCATGGTTATGTTATGCAGGTAACATGCTAGTAACACATCTAATGGTGATTAGATAATCATTCTCTACCATTAGGGAAAGGAACTCTCAAGAGGCTTTCAGTGAAGCGAGACTCCTAACAAAACAGTAACGACAGCCGATAGGCATCTTGAGGGTGGAATGTCCTCCCCCTTTGTTAGCAAAATAGCAAAATTTAATTCCTCCATCCCCAAGCAGTGCATGGGCAGATGGATTGTGAGGCTCATTGATCCTTTAGCTGACTTGTGTTTGTGGAAGTTGGAATATATGGCCCCGATCATGGCTGTGAAATATCAGTAGCCTAACTGTGCTTTGTATTGATAAATCCATGGCTCTCTCCATGGTGCTGAAGTAGCAGACAGATTTCTAAATGAGACTTTTTCTCTCAGTCCTGCCTGGTCAGATTTTGTCAGTTATATTTTGGATCAATAATATTATCTGAATTATATGCTATAAAAACTCAAGTCTCAAAGCCATCTGTGTTATCTTCATGATTAAAGTGACAAGCAGCAGAAGAGACAAAAGATACAAACTATTCCTCTAATCTTTCTATAATAGCTCTATGCTAATAGTGTCTTGAGAGTTTCAAATCGCTTCAAATAAAGTGATTCTTCAAATCAAGTTTTGTAAAGAATACTGTCTACCACATAAAGAGGTTCAGCATTTCACTTGACAATTTATTGCTTAAATATTGCCAATAATGAGCTAGAGAGTAACATCCTATAATTATTATTACATGCGTGAATTGAGGTAAATTACAGAAAATACTCAGATCATTATCATTTGAGTCATCATGAGTTGACAGGGTTCTCACACTTCTACGATGTGTTATTTGAATATAACAATTGAGACAAGAGTTGAATTGTCAGTCAAGTAATGTTTTCCTATTATTCCCTTTGTCTGTTCTGAACTCTAATAATAATGTGTGATTTCAATGTAGCTTTATTTTTTTAAGCGATCACACCCAAACCTGTCTTTTTTAATTTTAGTGGCAGCATCATTTAGGACAGATTTTCTGTATTCACTTTGTTGAAAGTTGTTTTTTTTTTTTTTTTTCCATGTCCTTTATATCGCTGTCAAAACCATTGGTTTTCTGGCAAAATCATTTTAGTCAGTGAAACTTACTAAATGGGAGATTGTAACAGTAAAGGATGATCCGTTTGCCCTTTGGGGAGTATTTTTAGCAGTTTGTTTTCTGAACTGAGCTGTAGACTAATAAATAACTATTATCTCTGATGAATCATAGTTCTAAAAATCTGATGCATGTGCAGCCAGAAAAGAAATTCAGAACAGCTGTGTCTTGAACCCTTTACGTTTATTTATTTGCACAATGATACAACAAGACGAGAAATCAATAAAATGAAACAGAGGGTGCAGGAGAGATTTAAAAAAGATACGGCAACAAAAAACATAAAGGGTTATAAATCATATAGTATGAATATATATATAAATGTGAGAAAACGAGAGTGAAAAGGATCTACCCATGAATATAAAAAATGCATGTATTTAGGTGGTATAGAACACGCATTTTCTCGTTGCTCTGAGTCATAAATGTATCTCTCAGAAAAATCTGAACAAGTCTACTTTGAAAGACTTTGACATGGTTAGGAGGCATGGACAGAGTCTTTTGTTGAACAACAAGAGATGAGATTCACTTAAAGATTGACCAACAGATGACAGATTAAAGACAGACTTCTCCTCCGTTGATGGATCCAGGAACGGGTCCAAGGTCTTTCGCTCCATCCCACGCTGTGTGCAGCCTTTTTCGCCGGCCTCGACCCCTTCTTGTGCTTGAACTGTGCCTGGTTTGTTTATAGCTTGTTTGCATTAAAAGAAAAATAATAAACAGGAAAAAAAGGAATGGAACTTGAGGCTGCTCAGAGCTGCTCACAGGAGAGTGGGTACGGTGTGCTGATGCACCGTAGAACGTCTTCTTTGCCTTCATTGGAGAGTCCTCCAGTAATAGATGTTGTCCCCACTTGCTTCATATTTCTCTCTGTTCTATTGACTTTTTTTTGGATTTTCACATCTTTGATCTCTCTAGAGAGTTTGTCCTGCATGCCTCGATTATCCTTGTAAAGGTCATTGATAATATGTGTTTATTTATTTATCTTTTTTCTGATCGTTCGTGATAGACCGTTTTTTTCCTCATCAACTCATTTGTCAAATTCATCCAGGCAGTCATAAGGTGAAAAGCCCACTTATTCAAGATGCCACAACAGCATTCACGGAATTCATTTGTGTCTGTGTGTGTGTGTGTTTGCTTTTTTTTTTTTTTTTTGTCTGTTTCTGCCACCCAAGACCTCGGGGAATGACTCCTTGTCTGCTGTAATCAGTCAAACTGATTGCATGTAGGTGGGTTTTTCACCTGCCATCTCGAAAGGTTGAACAGTTCATCGGCGACTTCTGTAGACTGCAGCAGTGACAACAGAGATTCACTGCAGATGATATCCTCCCTTTGGTGTTCCCTCAACTCAAATAATTCCGTACAGCTGCAGCGATCAGTCGATAATTTGATCAGTCGGCCGTCTATATTGATAATAGATCAATCAATTTAAGTCATTTTTAAGAAGGAAATATCCAAATTCTTTATTATAATTATTCCGTCTTTAGGAGAAACATTTGGGGAAGAATGCACAATTTTATGAACCAAACAGCTAAATGATTGTTTGATTAAATGAAGTATTATTCAACTACCAAAATAGTCGTTAGTTGCAACACTAGTTGATATCTTGGAGCTCTTTTTTTTTTTTTTTTTTTGGTGGGGGGGCAGTGGTAAATTAGTCACAGCTAAATAGGCTGGTCTGCCTGCAACCCTGCAAACCACAGCACGGAGGGGAACAAAAATGCTGATGGTCTGCATTATGTGATGCATTATAACATTTGTTGTTGTGATGCATTATAAGATTTGCATGCATCGTAACCTCTGGCCAAAACTAAGCATTGGGATTGGAGTAGTAGTATTAGGTCCGACATAACCTCAGCCCCATTTGCACTCATTTGAAAGCAGTTAAAACGCCAGGCGGCGCCGATCCACGGGGTCCCGGCGAAAACAGCACAACGGTTGGCAAAAGTTGTGCCTGGTTATTTCTGCAGTGAAATCTGACATTAACTGCACACTTCTTGGTGGGTTGTTTTGCAACATGGTGTCTGTCTGGTGTCTATGTCAGACCTTGTGAAGTATTGCATGGGCTTCCAGATGCATTAATCATTCATTCTGGCTGGACCTTTTGGTTTGTAAACACACCAGCTTGATACAATCGGTGTGTTCATGTATCAATTATGCCTGGTGTTCACGTCAAATAAGACTCAATAAAATAGAATAAGATGATATAGGTTCATTATTTAGTGGACTCTGTGTGTGTGTGTGTGTGTGTGTGTGTGTGTGTGTGTGTGTGTGTGTGTGTGTTTATTCGCTGCAGTGTCCTTGCATTCCTGGCCTGGTAAAGTGGACGGTCTGTAACTCAAGGCGATAACAAGGAGAGGATCACTCTGAGCATCGAGCGAGAGAGAACTGAGCTGGCTCTCATTATTTCACAATAATTACTGAAATGTTCTCTCGCTCACATCTCGTTTCGACCGTCTCGACGACTGATTTTTTTTTTTCAGAGCAGAAAGAGACGAGCTAGAACTTCAGCTTACCCACAGAAAAAAAACAGACGGCAGACTGAAGCTGAACAGAATGAACCATCTCTAAATGTTGAACCTTATAGATCAATGCAACAAACCAAAGCCAGTCCTCGGTCCAGCTGCTGTATTTAGCACAAGAGCGTGGTGAACGATAGTGAACAGAATGATTCAGCTGTGAGACCTGCTGTCGCTTTCACTATGCTTAGTTTGTACACCGACTTCGAGGCAGCTGTTAAGCTGTTAGTGACTGATCTATTTGGTAAGTGCCAGCTTATCATAATCAGCTTTTGCACATTTTCTAAGCCGTTGATTCAACACAATCACTGAACCTCAAGTAAATGATTCAAAAAATGACAGCACTGCACAGTGCAACTTCTCTTTGTTATAACCTTAAACTTTTTTTTTCTCAGCGCACAAGTTGTCAGTGACATTTTATTGCCCTTTTAATTACGCTGGAAGGGGAACACTATGTGTTCTAATATTGGTATTTTCTTTTTGCTGGAGTGAAATGAATTGTACACCATGTGAAAGAATAAGTAAAATAAAAGAAAATAATGAATGCCATGAACACTAATGAGGGAAGTTAATATAAAAAAAAAAAAAAAAAAAAAAAAAGTTACCCAAAATACATTTGCATTTTTGAAATTCTTTTTCCTTGTTAAGAATTTACAATGTAGATGCTCAGTTTCGAACAAAAGTTCAATAGTGAGCATGTTCTGGTGTGACGCAGTTATCAGCTCACTGTCCAATGGTTGATACGAGTGAGAATAACACAAATGTCTGGAACACGTCTGGTGTCTGGAATATACCTTTGTCAGTTCATGTGAATTGGGTGTTCGTATGTGCACAACAGGTGTTGGATGAAGCAACAAATCTCCTGAAATTCTGTGGACGAAAAAAAAAAAAAAAAAAAAAAAACATTTTCTGGTAATTACATTGCTGGGAAACATAATTACTGCCATCAGCAGTGTTTTTATTTTTTGGTACAACACAGGATTCATAAGCATGCTGTTGGGTAGTGGCTGAGAGGAGTTGAGAAGTTCACATTTTTGAAACCTGCTTTAGGCTACAAAAAGGAAAAGAAAAAAAAAACAGAAAAGTAATGTGTTTTTTTGTTTTTGCCTTTAAACTAAACCCATCTGGCTCATGCTTTAAATTGCAATTGCGATTTCCAAAATTGAATCATGATTATGATCTTTCCCCAAATGCTGAAACACAACAGTAACAACCACTGAATATACTGCAGCTTCAGTCCTACACCTCTCCTACATCCCCTGCTGCCTGTCTGCGATAAACATACCTGTACTGATAACTTTTTATGCTAAACTGCGACTCCTATGGTTTCAGCTGCTGTGGTATTGGACCAATCAAACATATTATTTAATCAAACGCTTGTAATAGATAATTGTCTGCAAACAAAACCTGACGCATATATATCTTTTTATCTATCTTTAGTTCCAAAAAGGACTATATGTAGGTATTGATTGCTCCTTCTTGGTAGCAGATAGTTGATAGAAGATGGATTGATTGATTCCAGTCCTCTGATTTAAAAATTACTGGTTGTCTTGTGCCTCTCGTTCACAATTATGTTTTTGGCTCTTTAATCTTTAAAAACATTATCTTTCAGGACGAAAAAAGGCCTGAGCCTTGTTATCTCAGAATCCAAATAATGGCTCTTACAGAGTGCTCTGTGATAGGAAACTCTGGGGTAAAATCCAATTCAGGGTGTAAATACATTTTCAAAAGCAGGTCTCTCTCTAATGCCAGGTGATTATTTGAGAGTGGTGTTCTCCTGAGCCTTTTATATGAGGCTGAGCACATTCTGTCTGTTAGACACGGCAGCTATCAGCTCAAACACACCCGCGCTGCCACCTTTAAGATTACTCCTCTGATTCACATCTCTCCCATCATGGAGACTTGACATTTAGTTACAAGACAGAAAATTGTCTTCAAAACACCTCAAAGGAAAACTTTAGTGCGTGACAGAATAGGGTGGGGGGAGGGAATCCAATTTATGTGGCTGACAAAGAGAGTAGAGCCAATGTAAATACACTTGTATGATGTTAGGTGTCAAAATATGTGTCTTAATCAAAGAGCGGCTTTGATTAATACATATATGCATACGCAGGAGATTGTAGTCCTGCATTATTCATTCAAACCCATTGGGGAAATGTTAGATAAGTATGAAAGGCATTTTTGGTAGTGCTTCATGTTACAGCATGAGAACGACATAGTAATAGAGGTGTAATAGAGCTCTGGGGGACGAGGTCACAGAGCCCCGAAACCCAGCGCATTGAGCAGCGTAATGAGCGTTTTGTGGAGTAAAAAAAATGCAAGGGGAGATCTAGGTGCTGAACGGATGTAACAGGGTGGTTTTCTCTGATCCCATAGAAGTCTGACACATCTCAATTCATGCAAAACTGCCAAAAATGTGGAGGATATGTCCTTGACTGGCTCGGGATCAGTTTGGAAAAGATTTAAGGCTAAAGAGAATACCAGCTTATGTGTTTACCGCTTCTTTTCCTCCTTTTAGGTTTTCCATATTGTGTCTTTTTTGTGGAGCACAAAGAGCACAGGGCACCCAGCTTTTGGCTTTTAGACTGCAGAGAGCTGATCAGTTGTATCTGGACACAATCAGTGCAATATGTTTGGATTATGTTATGGTGACATGTAACATCAGTGCGGTAATAACCTGGTAATAATGGGGGTTATATCAGGATACTTCTTGCAAAATTACACAGCAGGGATTTATCCTGGTTTAAATCGCATGACAGATCGCAGAGCAATGTCCAATACTGCTGCAAGATGTCAGAGATTTCCCCTTAATTCGGTGGTTGGTGATTAAAGAAAAATGAATCTAGCACAATACTTTTCAGTACCATGAATTACTAAAATATCATAACACTATTACTGAAAAGTTTTGTGTCATTGGCATCTTTAACCTTCCTCTTGTCTTCCAGGGTCAAAGTGACCACACTGTTCCTTCCCCTCCATCTTCGTTCTTTCCTCCTTCCTTCATCCCTTGTTTCCTTTCCTCCCTTTCTTCTTCCTTCCTTATTTTCTATAAGGACAGGAGGATTAAATGCGTTTGTCTTTTTTTTTCCAGTTGTTTCGGACAAATGGTCAAACATTACCAAGAGTCACTACTTCAATACTCAGTGGTAATATACTGTATAATTATTAAATATTATTTAATTTAGAACTTGTGACTATGTTGACATTGGTTTACAATTAAGCCATTTAAGCTGATTAAGTGTCATTCGTAAAACGCCAAAGTGATAAAAAAGATTGATTAATTTGTTTTTTCAATTATTCAAGCGTGTCAATTTAATTCTGTTACACAAAGATCTCTCTTTAAAAAAAAAAAAATAAATAACTTTGAAATGCAGTGTTATTACTTTTCAAAAAACTTGATGGGACCAATCAATCGTCAAGTAACCACTTGCAGTTTCCTGGAACATTTGCCATTCAGAGACTCCACGGGAGGTTTTTGGCCTGAAAGGAACTTGAATGTCAAACTTGAAGGAACATTTCAAACAAACACACGCCGACTTTCCTTTCATTCTCGAGTCATCAGCACTGACCCTTTATCCATGCTGTGACCGTTTATTTTTACCATCAATAGGCCGCGTGTGTTGTGGTGGCGACGGTGTTGATGGTCGCAGAGTAAGTTGCATTCTGTCACCACTGCCCCACTTCAAAGCCGCCAGCTCACCAGGCTTTTTTGTGAAATCTCCCAAATCCTGACAACATTAGAATACCATCAAACACTCTGTGGCTGCCTTTGAAATGCCACTGACACTGGTTGGTGCTGCAATTTGCAAGCTCTAAAGAGTGTGCCCGTGTTATTGAAATAAATCTGAGGCTCATAAAATGGAAATAAACACATCTTTCATGCTTGGGTTTAGAAGTGAGAGTTGAATATTGAGATGGAGCCTTGTTTCCCAGGAGAGTCGGCTGTTGACTTTGCAGCTCTCCCTCAGTGCCCATTGTGCAGTAGCCATGACTTTATTTTCCTCTTCCATTTTTCCTCTTCCCTTCATCTGTCCTCCTCTCCTCTATTCTTCTTTTATAGGTGCCTGTATTCTTTTCTTTAACTCCCCCAGATGGCAGAAAACAATTCCATCCAGAGGGAACGCTTTTAACGCGTTTGCAGCGACAAGCCAGACTAAACAATTACAAGGGTTAAGTGTACTAAATGAGTTATTTAATGGGCTTTGGTCTGTTGATTTTATAGTCGGGCAGTGCTAACTGTGGACTTTTCCTATTTCACTTGGTGCTGGTATGATGAGAAAGAGAGATGTGTTAATGAAGTGTATATCAGCACTTAAATAAGTAGGTGCTGAGTTGTTCGTAAGCTCCATTGGCTCCTTTTTTATTGATTGCCGGTGTTGGGGAAAGTTCACTTTCTACATGAACTAGTTTAAAGTTTAGTTCATAATTCAAAATTTTTAACAAGGTGGTTCCAAAACTGTACCAGTTCATAGGTCCTTTTTTTCCCCAGTATGTTGCTGTGAGATATTATTGGTAAAATTATTTTTGCATAAAGAACCAGAGACCAGAGCAATTATTTTATTTTGTTGTAACATTGAAATTATGCATCAGATTCATCTTTGTATCCAATGTTTAATCCTTATCCAACCATGGTTTAGTATTGAGGCAACAGCCTCTTAAATGGTCAGAGAAACAAAAGTCTAGATCAGTAATGACTTTTCCATCAGATTCTGATAAATGGTCGTAGCTGTGGTGCTGCCTTCCTCCGTGCTCCTGGCTGTTGCTGTGCGTTTTGATGACGTATTTGTTAGTGTGACAGGTATGACAGCTACTGCCCGATCAGCTGGTTTTCCGCTACATATTGAGGTCTGTTTGTTAGTTTTAGATGTTTTTTTCACCTGGAACGATAAAATAAAATCTGCCATACTCTTGAATGAAGTTCTACTATGAGAGAGTGCGGTTCACAGCTGCCTGAATGAACGCTTTCACGCTGACGTTCATCGAGTAAAAGACACTGTACGTTCAGTTCACGTTCATCAAAAATATGAATGAGTTCATGAACGATCATTCATTGAATGCGTCGAACACAACACTGTTGATTAAAGTGGTTGGTTGCTATTGTACTTGAACTGACTAACCACCTCCCCCTCAGTGTCTTTATATGTAATCTTTAGGATCATTAGTTAAACCAAAGGCAATCAGCTGGTGTCTGAACCTTTTGTAATTCTAATTACGATAGCCCTACTTCCAGTAAACTAAAGTGCAGGCAGTTAAGATGCTGTGTGCAAACATGTATTACAAAAATATTATTTAGTGCGAACTATTGTTTTTTTTTTCCCTTTTTCATTCATTGTCAATGCAGCAGGTTGCCCGTTTCTCATGTTCTTGTCAATGTTCTTTGGATTTAAAAAAAAGTATATAAAATCTAATCTTGTTATGTAATGAAAACTTGGCCAGAACACCGGCAGCCTCTCTCGTCAGCATCAAAGCCCAGCATCCCTCCTTGTTTATTGCCAGTGAGGAACTGGCAACCCTTCCTGACCCCGTGCTGCATCTCTGTGATGCTACAGGCCGGAGTTTTTCTGTAGGAAGCGTCTCTCCGCAGGGAGCGTCCGAGCATGTTCAGAGGAAGGGAAAACATATTACATTAGTTATTACAAGTTGGGTATCAAAAAAGATCACATAGAATAGCATCTTCATATGCAATGTGGTTAATTATATAGTGACACTGTGATGGGAATTGGTAGAATTTTACAGTCTGTTCTTTTTTTTTCCACTAAAAAGTGTGGTGTTGGGACTAACACATTAATGCTATTACTTTTGTCTGTATAGGATAGGACAATTCAATACTATTCCATGTAAAAAGAGTCTCCAACGTGAACAGAAAACAGATGAGAAAACGTTGTGCGAAATATTTCTTTCACCCGGTCTTGAGCTACCACAGAGATTTCTTGTTGTGCGAGCTGGAGAATGGCAGTTTGTTTGTTTTTACTGTAAACAAGTGGAATCTGTGTACTCGACTGAGCAGAACCAGACGACACGCTGGCACGTTAATAAAGACAGCCATATGGAAATATCCTTTGCATCCTGTTCCAATTGTGGGGGGGGGGGATTCTTGAAGTCAAACAGAATTGGAGGGGAAAAGAGGGAATAACACAGACCACCATATGTTTGAGTGATATGTACGGAGCTTGAAATCTCCCCTGCTCCCTCAGACCCATACCGAGAGGCCGCCATGCGATTCGCTGCTGCACCTACATGACTAATCAATAACGTGTAGACATCCACGCATGGAGACATCCACGCATGGAGACTTCCTACGGGACGCCCCCCCCACCGTGATCATTCGAAGCGTTGCCGGGTGCCAGGGGGTAAAGGGCGATTGATGAGGGGAGGGGAGGATTCCCGGGGTCGAGGGCGGGGGAGCACACGGGGATCATGTCGCGGCGCAGCGGGAAGTGTGCGAGGGAGATAAAGAGAGGTTGAACACGATCATGGGGGGATAAAGCCTGGCGCGTTCGGCAGTATCTCCGTCAGTCAGACGAGGCGAGCACGCATCGCATAACTCACTCTCAGGTGACGCGCGTCTTTTCCCCCCTGCTCCTCGATCCCTTTCCCCAAACCGTAGCGTTGCCTGCAATAAAAGCGACGGCACTGCAAAAGCAAATCAGACACGTTAATAAATAAGTCCACAATGCTCAGCGTGTTATGCACTTGATCATAAATTGCGTTTGAGGCCTGTGTGAATGGAACTCGCTGACTTTTATTGTAGCCTCTGTGACGGAGCCCTTCACAGCATCCTACTCTTTCATGTATCTATTTATCCTTAGGGCATCTGTTTTTTATCTGTGAAATACAGCTTAGGCTTGTTTTCTTTTTTATTTATTTTTTACAGCACAGCAATAGCTCATTGTCTTTTTTTTTTTCTTTTCTTCTTTGTGCCACCCTCTTTTCTTTTTTAATTTGTGTGAAAGGTGTAACCTCTGACCCCCTCTTTGTGCACGTTTCTTACAGTCGAGTTCGACGACTGCGCGGGAAATGAGGACATGGCGTTCGAGGTGTCGGACGCCAACTTTCGGGTGGACGGGGATATGAACCTGGTCCCCCGGCGGGACGTCCCGTACAGCGCGCCGGTCCTGTTCATCCGCGGCCTCAGCGCACACGCGGACGACCTGGCGCAGGTGGACGTCACCGGACTGCCTGGCGAGTCACCGCATGCTCTCAGGGTGAGTACAGGTTGCTGCTGCTGTGTGTGTGTGTGTGTGTGTGTGTGTGTGTGTGTGTGTGTTTCCGTAAACAATTTTCTCTAAACTTAAATAGTTGCACCGCGTTAAATATTGAGAAAGTCAGTGTGATGTAATAAAGCTGGACGTAGTGTGGAAAGGTTCAAATGAACATTGAAATGCTGCTAAAGCCCTTGCACTCCCTGTGAAACATTCTAAGCTTTAATGCTTATAGTATATTATGTTATTTTGAGAAATATACTCGTCTCGCTCGTTTTTAAACGTGCTGATTGTTACGTATACACTGCTGGACAGAGGGAGGTTGTTTTCCTCCCCCTCGGTGTTGCTTCATATCACCCGACTTGAGATTCCCGCTAATGAGCAAAGTGATTAAGTGCGCGTCCCTTTTGTCGCACTCTCCCTTCAGATAGGATGACATAGACGGGTTTAGCACAAGAAGTTTTGCTCGGAGATGTAAGAACAAGGGCTGGGTGTCATTCACAGGATATTCATACGTTAATGATCGAAGTAACTGCAAATTAAAAAACATTATAAACCAAATCCATCAAGTGTTCGGTGGCATCTGTTTTCAGTCATGTCCCCACATACGTTGATGAATTGCAATCACTCGTAGATGTGAAGCGTGTTCATGCGACCTTAATTATCATCAATTAACATAATTGCAGCACCTCACAGATGCCATATTAGGCAGTAGAGGAACACCCTCTGCAACCAAAAATCCAGATATGATGATGATGATGCTCCGTGTCCTGAAGGGAGATAAAAAAAAGATAAATACCCTAGTGTTCTCCAATGCAACCATTGGCATTAAAGCCAAAAGATGACATATGGAGTGAGAAGGCAAAGCGTGTGAATGATGGGACATCCAGCAAGAGATCCATATAATAACTTGAAAGAATTCACTGAAAGGGAAAGGCGCTGAAGGAGGCCAGAGAACAGCTGCTGCTCCACTCTGCCAGACCTATGAACATATAGTTACCATCACTAGAGATGTGTCAGACTCCGGCGCGGTTACAGATGGCGACAAAGAAATCTGTTTACAGGCCCGTGGACTTAATGTTTGATGATAGACAGTCAAGGTTATTGAACCAGATTACTGACAGAAACGTTTAGCTCTTAAAAAACAAACAAAAAAAAGGCGGCTAAGCACTTTGCAGCAGGGCCGTGCAGACGTTTTGGGCAGGTGCTCCAGGAGGGGGGAAAAAAAAAAGGAAGGGCCTGCAAACCGAATACATGAATTCACATTACACGTCTGTTGGGTCATTTCAATGATCAGCAGGCAGCACGGCATCACACACACACACAAACACACACACACACACACACACACACACACACACACACACACACTCACACACAGAGTTGTCTGTAATGGCTTTTCTGCAGCGTTTGGTTTATGAAGAATGATACTGACCATTTCCTGTTATACAGGACTTTGGCTAGTGCGCCCACACCAGAGACGATGCACAGATGATTATTTTATCCACACGCCATCTGCAATTTTTTTTTGTCATCTTTTTTTCCCATTATGAGAACGCTCAATTGTCACGCATTTTTGCTTTTGTCACATCCTCCCACCACACATTGGATTTCTCACACTGAACAATATATATATATATATATATATATATATATATATATATATATATATATATATATATATATATATATATATATATATAAATCTGGGCAACGACCAATGCAAAAAAGCTCTGTTATCCCAGAACTGTTCACTTCTTCTACATCAGGTATTTCCTGGAAGTTTTATTCTCTTTGAAAACTATGACTGGATGAGCCACATGCTCCTGAAAGGATACTGGTATATTTAAAGGCAGAAGTTTGCCACACGCGTGTTGTGTTTTTGTAGGCAGAGAATCGACCGCCTCACACAACTCTACACACGCGAATAAACAGCAAAGTCCCCCCCTTCATTCCACATACGTGTATGAGGAGGCGTTCCCGGGCAGGCGCTGCAGGTACAGTTTGTGTTCCCGTCCCCTCGCAGAGATCATCCGTCTTCCTGCCGCAGCGCTCGGCGTCCTGCTGCGACCATTCCTCCAGCCCGGAGCTTAATTAATGTCCCCGTCCCTTTTCAGCGCCACGAGCTCCTCGTTTGTTTGGGCCGTTCGCTGCCGTTTGCGTTTGGCTAGCCTGGGCCATGGCTGCTACCTTGGCAAGTCATTGAGGATAGAAGTGAAGCAGTCTTTGGCAGGATATGTATGGAAAGCCCTCTGACTAATGTGGCTGCATGGTCTGTCCTCGCACCTTCGTGTGCGTTTGCTTTATTTTTTACTTCTCGCTGTAGCATCTTTTACCTGTCTTTGTTTCCTTGAACTCCTGCTGTATATCCGCTATCAATCTGTATCGCGGAAGATTGTGATCCCCGATTTAAGTGTTTTTTTTTCTGTCCTCCGGACAAATGCGTCTCCAGCCTATCTAGTCGGAGAGCTCCCGACTGATGCAAAGGGTAGAGGGTGAAACAAAGACGTGAAAGGGTTGTTGGAGAAGCCCAGCGGAAACGAAGGCATTTTACATCTAATAGAAGCATCTAGTGTGTGGGATGAATATCGTGTTATCTTTAGAAACTGGAGGAAAACAGATGCTTTGAAATGCATAAAAACCCTGTATTTGAAAGCTTGAAATCTAATAAAGGAAGGCTTTGCTTTGCCTAAAACAAACTTTTGAAGGCTACTGTCTCGCTAGGCTGAAAAATCATTTCAAATGTCAAGTGTGTCTCCACATTTTAGAGTTTAGAGTTTTATTTTATCGCTGTTCTCACGCCGTATTAGTTTGTTTTCTAGGTTTGAAAACTTATAATGGGCGCACATGTTGCACTTGCACTGGCTTTTGGTTTTTTGGGGTTAGTGGAGACTATGTCGAAGAAAACACCAGCATGACATTAAGGTTTACTATTGATTTACAGATTCCTCTGTTTTCTGTCTTTGACCGACTCATCCAGGGTTTACGTGTAAATTCCATTCCCCAGAGGCCCCCCCAACACAGACAGGCGTTGGCAATAGGTGCTATTATTCAGGTCGTGGCTAACCTGATGTTGAGGACAGCTGGAAAAGCTTCTGTCAATGTCTTTGCCATCTAAACAAACATCCATCCATCCATCCATTGTCTATCCCGCTTATTCCCTTTCGGGGTCGCAGGGGTCTGCTGGAGCCTATCCCAGCGCGTTAAGGCGAGAGGCAGGGATACACCCCAGATGGTCGCCAGCCAATCGTGGGGCACACACACCATTCACACACCATTCACTCTCACACTCACACCTATGGGCAATTTAGAGTTTACCAATTAACCTGAGCATGTTTTTTGTATTGTGGGAGGAAACCGGAGTACCCGGTGAAAACCCACGCAGACACGGGGAGAACATGCAAACTCCACACAGAAAGGCCCCAGACCCATGGCGGTCTTGAACCTGCGACCTTCTTGCTGTGAGGCAACAGTGCTACCCACCGCACCACCGTGTCGCCCCTAAACAAACATAAATATTCCAAAACCTCACACAGCGGAGTGTTTCACAGTGCAGCTGTAGGAAAATAAAAAAAAAGTAAAGTCACTTTTAACCAGAATCTTATGTTATTTTAAACTCAATTCTTATACGCTCTTACCGTAATGCTTAGTGTATTCATGTACCGTAAAACATCTTTGACCTCAGCTTTTTTTTTCCTTTTACCCAGAAAGTCTGTTTCATAGTTTCACACCAGAGATTATAAACGACAACTTTACTATTCACGTACAATGCTCAGTAAAAAATAAAAAAATATATATATATATTACAAAACTATTCCCCACACGCGCAACAAATATGGACCAGTAATTGTTTTTTTTTAATCTAGTGAACTCATTAATAAACCATGTCAACAGTGAGCAATGTGAGCTCTGAGAATGTGTTGTTGAGGTTTTCCATTTTTCTAGCCTTATTCAAAGAATTACACAAACCTGCAAAGCTTTAATCTTGCGACTAAACCCCCCCCCCCGCCCGCCTTTTCTTTTCTCTATTTGATTCCACGCTTTCAGGTTCCATACGACACAATATTCATTCCGGGGTGGTTGAAAGCTCTCATTATTCCACTATCAATTAATCTGCTGACACTCTTCAGGCTCTGGGAGTCATATCATCAGATAATCTATTGTTCCTTTCTGTGTCCATATCCTGTATCCACACACACACACACACACACACACACACGCATGCGTGTCTCAAGTGGCCCATCAAACACGTGTTCAGACCGGCAGCAGCTTCTAAAGAATCTGTAACTACCTCATGGCATATTTAAAAGCTTGTTCCAATGAGCCGGGGGTTTGACTGGAAGAGCGGCTGCTGACAACACGGACTGGGACGCTGAGCTTTAAATCCCTGATGTGAGATAGCAGCCATAGTAGGCAAGCCACCTCCATGCCGTCCCCCCTGTTTTTTTTTTTTTTTTCAATTATTAAGGCAAGGAGCGGGTTTTCCCCTCTGAATTTACATTTTCGTAATGCCCCCTGTCAACGTTTTTACATTTGACTAAACCTGCCTTTGTTTCCCTTTTTTTTTAAATCGCGGACGGGAAACATTCCGCCGCGGATTTATCGGCATTACAGATGGTATTGCAGCGTACGGTTTTTGGAGGCCGGTGATAATTGATAAGTGCCGTGAGCGGAGGGATAGTTTTTAAATTCGTCGGCACGAGCTGTTAGTTTTGCTGTAACACAGGCCCAGAGGGAGAGAAGCAGCTGATGAATGATTCCTATTATGAGTGAAACTCTGAATTCAAAGAGTAATTTTTTCCCCCTTTTTGCAACCGATCAATATGTGAATTAATGGAAGAATGCATTTCAATTTAACAAATGCATGCTCCAAGATATTTGTGTGTGTGTGTGTGTGTGTGTTTGTGTGTGTGCGTGTGTGTTTTCTCCTGTTGTTTTGGTTGTGTTGTGCAGAACAACAGTTCTGCAGAACGTTTTCTTGCCTTCCGGGGGCAAAAGCACCACCATTCACATGTAACAACTGATAAGAGGCAAAATAATCGCTCCAAAAGCCTATTTATATTGCTTTTGTTATGTTTTCATCCATTCCCGCACATTGAATGAAATCCTCATGCTGCAGCGGCGCGCAGATACATTTTCCTCCAGCCGAGCTTTCGATGTTAAGAATTTCTGTGGATGACTAAGATGTGACACCTTGCAGCCGCAGCACAACAGCTCCCAATTTACACACAACGTCTGGCTGCATCCCACTCACACCATCTCCCCGTGCACCAGCCTGCTCTTTAGGTGTCATTTGTTAATTCTGTTTACTGCCTTTGTCTATTGTCTTGACATTCATATTTTTTTTTTTCACTTATTTATTCACATTTTTTTTAACATGAGCTCCTCCTCACCCTCTGTCATTATTTGAAATTGCTTACTGTATCTGCCTGATTTTTTTTTTTTTGTTTGTTAACATTCATGGAGGGAATGAATAGACTGGAGAGAAACAGGAAGGCTTAATGTCATGTTCATTTACGAGAGCAGCAAAACAAACCTTCACCTTGAAGCGAATTAAAGTTCATAATTAAAAGAGCATTGCTGATGATGAAGTAGCGGTTGCACATCAGGTGAAACACAAAGCATGGTGGGAGTTATTCAGGGAAAGGAGCTGAAAGGAAACGCAGTCTCTATGGATTGATATTGATGCTGCGAGCACTTAAATTGGACGCTGATAAGACAAAGTTTGATAGCGACCGGTTTTGACTTTTTAGATTCATCTGACTCACGTGACCCGAGCAACCGAAACCACCGCTTTTTAATTTCTCAAGGCTGTGAGTTTGTGTAATTTCAGCAGTGTCTATCTGCTCAAAAGCACAAAATCAAACAGCCAAATATCCTTCATAATGTTTGTGTCTCCACAAAGCTATCAAAGGCACACCATGAGACACAGGAAGCTGATTATATATATTTTTTTTCACTTAAATTTATGTGACGAGTGAGACAAATTAGCTATAAACAGATTTCTAGTGTGCCTTTTCAGGATTGATTTAATGGCAGTCTCTAAAGAAGGGGAAAAAACACACACACACACGATTACTTATGATTGATTTTCAGCTTGGATTTTGAAAGGACTAACCGTGTCAGGCTCCAATATTAGTCTTAAAGTGCAGGGATATGAGAAGGGGCTCACCTTGAAGCAGATTAATTTTGGGGGAATAAATCCCAAAGTTAGGTGACAGCTGAAGTAGAGGAGCTAAAATTAGATTAAATTACACTCGGGTCTCTAAGATTTAGTTAAAAAAAAAAAAAAAACTCCCTCCTGGTTGCTGTACCTACTACTGATGATGATGGAAGTCAAGAGAAACACTGATCATTACATGGATTTCCTTTTCAGATCAGCACATGACAAGACCCTGTTTTACAAATGAGTTTCAAGACAAAGAAGGAGTTTCTTAATAATTGAAACAGCCCATATGGTGTGGCAGTTGGGTCAAAATTGAATAAGGAGTAAATTCTTTGCTAGATGATGAACTCAAAGCATGGCGGCCATGTTACATGTTCACAGTAGAGCTGCAGCTAATAATTATTCTGAAAGTAGTTGGCTCATAAAATAGTTGTTTGGTTCATAAATTGATGTCAATGACTGATGCAACCTAAAATGTTGTCTATTTTCCGATTCACTTTACTATTATAGAAGACCAAAGAAACCAGGAAATATTCATATTCGAAAAGCTGCAACCAGAGAATTTGGCCAATTTTTTTGCATCAAAAAAACCCTCAAATCAGTTATTAATCAATTATCAAAATAGTTAGGGATTAATGTAATAGTTGACAGCTAATAGATTAATCATTGCAGCTCTATTTCACAGTAAGTGATTCCAGTGAGTGTTAATGTATTTTATTAGCTTGTCAGTATGATGACAATGCATGTATGTTTTGGGGGGGGGTGTAAGATTTTTTTTTTTTTTTTTAAGCTGTTTATAGGCAGAGACACAAAAGTAAAGTAACATAGCGCGTTACATTCGCTGTAAAGTAATGAAAATAGTTTTACAATGAGTACTTAAAAAATCTGTCATGAATCGCAGTTTTTAAGTAACTTGCCCAACCCTGGCTCCAACACATGAACCATATAATGTAAAAGTAAGCTGTAGGCCCTAAAATTAAAACTACGCCCTGCTTGCTCAATTAGGTTAAATGGATGTCTAAAAGGGGGCCGTTTTAATTGGCTTCATTTTATAACGAGCGCATGTCTGAAGCAGTGATGTCTGGGTCGTAGCTGGTGAACGGCGTACGGCGCTGTCTGGAGGTGAGAGCCACACACGTATAATGGGTCTGGCACGCCATTAATTAATTCAGCCCAGAAATGAAGATGAAAAGTGTTTACGCATGATTGGCTGATTGACTGTTTCCGCTTCGACGGCGACGACGTGCGGCACGCCGCGCTGTCGTCGCCCAAGGTGAGAGGCTTCCTGTCGGGGATAGGGGGGAGCAGTGCAAACGTATTGATTCGCGCTCACACTTCCACCGGCGATCTTAACAGTTTATCGGGAGCTGGCGGGTTGTTCGACCCCGGGCCCCGCGCCTTTCCCCGAGAGTTCTCGCCGCCCCGAACAGCCGCGGCCGACCTGTCCCCGCCGGCCTCGGTTGCCGGCGTTTATCCGTTTTCTCGCCGGTCTCCTACGCGTTGTCAGACATGAGTAATGAGACTTCTCAATATAACATTGAGAGTGAAAATGGCAGAATGGACAAGGACGTGACTTTGCTGCCACAGTCAGCGCTCGGATGACAGTGACAAAGACTCCATCGACCTCACACACACACACACACACACACACACACACACACACACACACAGATACTGTTTTTACAGTATGCGTGCATGTATACACTGTAAACGCATAGGAATACACAATCTTTCCTTTGTTCTACCTGGCTGATAGAATCGATTCAAATCTAGTACCTAAATACCTTTAACTCAGTGTACTGAAATGCACTAATGATAGAGAGAGAGAGAGAGAGAGAGAGAGAGGGGGCGGGCAGCAAATGTATTAAGGATGGACCAGGGGTAATGGTGCAGCAGTAATTTATGAACAGGACACATTAAAGATTCATGGCTTCCTTCTCTTACGGTGTCACCGCGCTGTAAGAACACTATTCATCACGTGTGCAGATTGCAAAGAGAGAAGAAAAACTATGGTTAAGTGAGAGAAAAGAAGGACTGCAAGGCGCAAAGTGGCAGGTGTGGGGAGGGGAAAAAAAAGGGTGGGGGGCGGGGTGCGGCGGGGGGAGAAGTAGGGCTGTAACTTATCTCTCCCAGAATACCCGGTGGTGAGCCGTCCTTGACGGGCAGCCCGTATCCTGCCGAACATGTGTCGGCCGTTCTGATCCGCCTGCAGAACATTGATGGGTTTTAAAGCGCCATCACTCCCCCCCCACCACCCCACCCCGCGCGTGTCTGCTGTATCTCAGCTCGGTGAAGATGTGGATTTGACAGCGTGATCCGTCTCAGGCCTAACCTACCCCCACCCCACCCCTACATCCGGCCACTGAAAATACCGCGTGGTGCCCGTTCGCCCCTCAGCCCCTTCCCATCCTCCTTTACACACCTCACGCGGCCGAGGCCGGCCCGCGGTGGGATTGATGTGCTCATCTCCGGGCGTTAGACCCGGGTCACATTTTTACAGGCGGTGCTTAAAAGTCCATCAGCTCGCTTGTAGAGCGGCCAAACACATATACACACACCACTGCCTGTGCTCTTCAGAAACAAAATAGGTCGAATAACCTTTTTTTTTTATTTTTTAACCGCTTCAAGCCCAGTTTGAGATTTGTCTTTTTTGGGGGGGGGAGTGGTTTTGTCTTTGGCATTTGGGAGGTCATCCCCCAGTGGGTTTGATAAGAGTGGCCATTTGGGCGATCACTCGGTGTGCCTTCGCTTTGTTCTGGTCGGGTTGTGTTTGTGATTACTGTTTCATTGTGTTCTCTCTGACCTTTGTGGGCGGAAGGGGGGGGGGGCAGGGGGCGGCGGCGCTAGCGGCGAGGGCGCCCGCCGGAAGGCTGTCGCCGCGTTGCCCTCTCTGTCCGAGCGTCGGCACTGCGCTGTAAACAAATGGCTCGCTTTTTACCTCCTACCTGTTCTCTTTCCGTCATTTTGACAGGGGTGAGATCGGTGCCAGAGTCCCTGTCAGCAAAGAACAGTGGTGTGAATAGTAAACGTGCCAACAGCCCTCTGCACACACACACACACACACACACACACACACACACACACACACGCACACAGACACACGCACACACACCACGTTCATGGACAGTGTACATTGTCAATAAGGTGTTGCACAGTAGGCTATAATAGATGAAGGACAAAAGAGGCCATTTGCATTGCAAATGAAACTATAAAAAAGAAAAAAAAACAACACAGGTCTGTATTTTTTTTCCTTTCATATTGAAACTGTGTTGTCATTTCAAACCGAGGCGCGGCGACCACTTTTGATGCTGCCGTGTTTCTTTCTGCGTCATTGTCATTTTGCGCTGCAGTTTTAACACTGAATGCCCTTACGAGGACAACGGGGCTGCGGCGTTGGAAACACGTTTCCGGGACTTTACCCGAGTCCCACAGTTTCACACATGAAAAATACAAAGAAAAAGGAAACGTGTCATTCTAAATGTTGGGCACAGACAGTACAGGACAATGATTTGGTCATATTTGCTCTTTTTTTGTGCACTCCTTTATCTGTGACACGGCTCCACAGACAATTTATTGGAAATAAAATACATAATATAGGCACATGTTCAAAGAGGAAAAACAGAGGATCTCAGATCATAATTCCTTTAAAATCCAGCATTAAACAGAGCCCTAAAGACATTGTCGATCCTGTCACAGAGCCAAAGAGGTACTTGGTCTGTACTGATTTATTTTTTCATTGATGTAGTGTTGAGAACGGGTGAAATATATCAAGTGTATAAAATATAATATGTTGCAGATCCTATCCATCATGTCAGTACTCTGGCAGATTTATAATCGGTTTGCATGAATGCGTTTTTGTCCGCATATCTCCTGTTCCTGTGCAGGCCTGGTATCAACACGCGGCCTGAGCGATCCCATCACAGGTTTACACCAGTTAACCAGGTGCGGACGTACCCAGGATGCATTCACAGGTGGGCGGGGCCACACCAAGGGGCCGCCTCCTCGACTTGCTGGTCCCTGTGTCCTGCGTCCACAGCTGCATTGGACTTGTTTGATAACAGGATAATTAACGCAGAGGAATTAATGACGGTAGTGTAGTTCATCTGTCTCTCCGCCGCTTTCACGCCGCGTGCGAGCATAAATTACAGCAGCGCGCTCGCACTCGTGGAGGTTGGCGCTGAGCTGAAAGGCACTAATTTCTCTCCTGCTCCCTGTGTTTAATGGAGGGCGAGGTGCAGCCCTCTCCACACGCCTGCTCACACGCACATATAGAGGAGAGGAGACAGACAGCAGCGACTACACTCGTTGCCGCCTCACAGGCCCGAGCCACTTCCCTCCCTTTTTTTTTTTTCTTTCATCAGCTCATAGTCACCCCTGACTCGCCGTGATTCAACCTTTTTATTTAGCGGCTCCCTCCCAACGTTCCGTTTGTGCATCTGACGAGTTCCTACTTTGTCTCGGTTGCAAGATCAATCCGGTTCAACATCTGCTCAAATAAATGAATAAATAACTGAATAAATATCTAGACTTAAAATATCACTAAGCAGATATTTGACCCTGTTTCTTTTTACTTGGAGCAAAATAAAATAACTGTTTAAAGGATAAGACTTTTTTTGTTTTTCAATTGGATTCTTAATTCTACATCACAATGTTATGTTCTCCTCACCCCAAGGTGTTTTGCATTTTGATTTTCGCATTTGGAGATCTGCCCAAGATTTTGGGTCTGAAGATATCATGAAACAGCTCCCTATGGGTAAAGTGATGCAGACCAAAACTTCTAATTTATTGATTACAGTACAGTAGCTCTGATAACTTGTAGGTGTGTGTTGTGTTTCAGATTTTAGATTTTTGTTATAAATTTCAGTAAATGCAGACTGCGCGTGATGTCACCAGTGTGCACCAGACTGTTTATTGCAGCCCACAAATTCCGATTTTAATAAAGTCATAATGGGTTGAGTGTGACGAATGAATGACAGTCTGGCGCAAGCTGGTGATGTCACGCTCAGTCCTCCTTTACCAAAATGTATTGGAAAAAAAATTAAAAATGAGCAACCCGGATGTTTTGAAACATGACACACACCTACAAGTTATTAGTGCTACTGTACCATAATCAATAAATTACAGATCTCCAAATCTTAAAAAAAATTGAAATTGAAAAAAAAAATGTCTTATCCTTTAAAAGCCCTGTAGCAAGCATAGCTTTGGGTGAGGATGACTCCTTGTGATGTCAATGAGGACTTTCTGGCTGGTAGATTCCTCCTTCTTTGGAGTACAAGCGATAGAATGAAGGCAGCAAATGGCGAATTCCTGATGGTTATGGGGATAAATCCAATAAACCCGAGCTTTTTCCTCTCAGCGTGTAAATCGAGCCCTAGACTGATCGCAGGAGGCGGCTCGGCTCTCTATGCAGGCCGCTGCTCTCCCTTTTGACCCGAATACTGTTTATTTTTGGGAGAACAGAATGCACTGCTGGGGAAGCTTTCTCCCCATTCTAGGTTCTTTAGGACCGTAAACAGAAACAAGCTTGGTACAAAATGTAAATGCAACTTATGTCTTAGTGAATACAATCTAAATAAATTACCTTAAATTTTGCACGGCACTAAAGGACTATCATGCTCTACCATGTATTAATATTGTAATATTAGTATATTAGTATTCTAAATCCATACATAATGTCTAATTATGTCTAATACAGTATGTACATAATGCACGGAAGATACATTAGATAGAGCGCGTGTGTGTGTGTGTGTGTGTGTGTGTGTGTGTGTGTGTGCGTCCTCTGTCCTGCTCACAGTGTCAGTGACAGACATTATTTTCATCAACATCCAAGCAGGCGCAGGTCTGTGGCAGTGTGTCCGTGTGACCTCAGGAACGAAGAGCAGTGGGAAATGTTTCACTACATAATACAGTAACAACCGTGTCTTTGTTTACAGCAGCAGGACGGTGGAAGATGAAATTAGATGATGCTGTTGTGTTCTCAAGGAAAAAAAGAAAAAAAAAATGTTGCTCCGTCTGCATGAATTTTGCAATTGTTTTGCCAAAGCCGCCGTCTCACATTTCTTTTTTTTTTTTTTTTTTTTCTTTTTTCACCACCTCTCTTTGTAGTCTTTGTTGCTCCTGCTTTAATACATTTCTCCTCTCTCCCTTTCCCTGTCCTCATTTAACATCTGCGGCGAATAAAGAATTAAAGAATATGAATAACATTGTCGGTGACAGCGGCAGACAGTTAATGTTGTTGTTTTCCGCGAGAATCTCCTCCCCGCTTCAAACCAAACAAATCCGGCAAATGAAATAGCCACATTAGTCCTATATACTCCAGAACGACCTCATCGGAGCGATTTCTAATATGGCGCATCCATCAGCAGTAATCGGCACGACAACAAAATCTATCTGCGCTTTGCACAACAATTACAAATCCCTGTTAAAGAATAATGTTTTATGATGCGACAATGCTGCCGGTTACAGCCGAGTTAGATTCAGGCTTTAAAACACACTAGATTAGGGTTAGAAATATCATGGTTTGAGTAAAAAAAATGATAACCTGGATCCTGGTGTGGCTTACTTCCTCAAAGTTAAGCAACCTTTGTTTCCAAAGACAACAGTAAATACCACAAAAATCACATCATTGCAATTACATTTGTCTTCACAGTTGGAAACATAAAACTCAGGTGCTGCTGGGAATCCCTCCATGCTTGTTCTAGCATTTAACTCAAAATGTTCAAATCCGACTGTTTGCTCTGTGTGTTTAGATATTTTGGGGGGTTAATCACATGCTAGAGGCAAACAAGTGATTCTGGACAAGTTGGAGCCAATGTGTGAATCATCAGGGCACAGAATGTTCAGGATTGTTTTGGACATGAAAGGTTTAACACTGATTCTCTTCTTCTAGGATATCTTGGGCCTTGGCCAGAGGCTGGCGTACAGATCCAAGAGGTCCCTGCTGGTCCCTCCTGTGACCGTCACCGAGAACCAGAGAGCCTCCTTCCCCATAGTCATTGGCAGGGTAAGAAACACACGGTCACGTCATACGTGTTTCCCATAGTTTGTCATGGCCTAGGCCTTCCCCCATTGGCAGCAAAGGAAAGGAACATACAAAGGCACTTTTTGACATGTTCAATGTAAACCGAGTTTCCACTGAGAGGAAGTGTAGATGATTCAGATACAGTTTCAGCATAAAACTTCTGTGAACCTTTCAAAATAAGACACAATGTGCTGATCATATATCAAACGCCTATGTTGCGTCATATCTGATGGCAACCAGGTCAGAGGTCATATGGGCAGAGGGTCTCAGTAAATTCAAACAAGAGATTATTGTGGAAGTGGAAAACTATGTTCCACCTCCCATCCCGGAGGCTTCTTGGTGGAAAACTCTGGAATCTTACAGTAAAACCAAAATTAACACGACAGCATTCCCATAACCATATAGTGGTCATGTGTAGAGGTGTAACACGCTCCCAAGCGTGGCTGCGTGTCTCCTGTCTCCAGGTGTGAATGAGTAGATGGTAAAATGTCATCGTAGTCGTTTTCCCGATAGAACCTGTTTTTTCTCCAGTGATCTCACGAGACTGAGACGAGATATTGCACAATTACTGCTTGCTCGCAAATCCTCCACCTGGCTGGCGTTATGCTCCTGGTGTGAACTGATGTTGGACGGAGCTAAACCATGGCACAGCCCTCCAACCATTCCTCAATAATTATTATACATATCCTCTTCTTGCCACCTACTGGTGATTTTCGGGTAAATTCCTCAAGTTCCACCAGAGCTAAAGATTATTTTAATGCCTTTTTTAATGCCTTTTTTAATGGTTTGATCATTTTTTATCATTCTTAAATAATCATTTTTATCCTTAAAGGCGTATAGTGTGACAACTTAATTGTTACACATCATAGAAAATAACCTAGTGGAAACGATCAAATATACACATTATCAGAGGAGAAATGGTGGTTCTGAGATTGTAATTCCCATAAAATCAGAGACAAGCATCATATGGGTCAGTGAAGTCATTTCCAATGCTGTTATGGAACCAAATGCATTTAGAGGATTAGTGTTAATGACGTTCATTAGTATTGGGTGTTTAAAATATATACTTTATATGATAAGGTGCAGTTCTCTGAATAATTTGTGTGTCTTATTCCTGTTTTACCGCATCAGTGGTTTATTCATAATCTGTTCACATAAATGCTTTCTGGCTGGGTGGGATTTCAGTTAAGATAATATCTCTTTGACACCATGTAGTTATTACGATAATACACAAACACAGTCAGCTCAAAATTTAAAAAAACTTCATGGGGAGTTCGTAAAATGCAAAACACGAGGAAAAACAATCAAAGCCATGAAAGTCACACACATTTTGTGGTTGTTCAGAGGGGTTTCAGAAGACGTGTGAGACACAGCATATAAAGAAATAAAGCACAAAGTCAGACCATTCGTGAATTCACAAATCTGACGTTTTTTTCTGTGTTTACAGTTTCTGGTTATGATGAGATTTTGGTGCCTTTTTGCATTTCATTCCCTTTTGACTTGAACATTGGCCTTCGGAAAAGGCAGAACACAAAGCACACAGTTCATGAACCTGAAATTAAAACCAAATAAAACTTTAAATAAAATAATGATAACATAATGTAAAAAGTCCTTATCTAAAATGTCCAGTTTTGCCTGTCATGGCTGTAAAACATTATATATTTCACTGCATTAATTGCTATCATTAGCAGCACTGAACAATAAGATAACTCTCCTGTGTGTTACATTAATTTAAGATAAGATTTTATTGCCCCAGAGGGAGATTAGCCTTGGACACACAATGCTGCTGCTGTGCATCACCGAATAATTCGACTTTACTCTACATCATACATCTCATAGAGTACCAAAGTACAAATGTTTCATTTATCGCATCTTGTCCTTTTTCTCTGTCCATTGCAGCCAAAACATATGAATGATTTGACAAATAAATTTGTTAAACATATATATATATGTATATATACATATATATATATGTATGTACTGCATATTTCTGAATATTATGTTAAGTTAAGCAAAGGGTGAATTCCAACATGAGCCATTTTTATTTTAAATTAAAGAGCATGCCACTTTTTTTACTTTGTGTAATGTGAGATTAATAACAGCACCCTTGACATTTAGTTAATGTAACATTAACTAAAATGTGTGTGAAATACTAATTGAACATTTAAGAAGTAAAAAAAAAAAAAAAAAAAAGCGCTCACCACCTGCACAGATTGGGTTTCTGTCAAATTCCATCAAATGGGTTCATTTCTAAAGTAGTGTGTCGCTCAGTAAAAGCTCTTTGAAGCGGACCCCCGCTGCGTACAAAAGCCTGCGTGTCTCCAGCTGCGTTGCGTGTTGCCGTAGACCGCTGTTAAAAGGAAGAAAACCTTGTTTCACACAGCTAAGGCCTGTAATACATCCGCCTAATACAACTTTGGAGTAATGATGCATGGGATTCTCTTTAGGTTTTTTTTTTTTTTTTTGGAGGAGATAGTGTTTCTCTCGTGGTTTTGCTTGTTAGAAAGAGAAGTAATTTCTTCATTGTAAGTTTTTTTTTTTTTTGCTTACTGCCTTGACATTTAAGCAGCAGCTTATTGTGATGGCTAAATCACAGTGAAAGCCTCCGTCGTTGCTTTTTAATGCAAAGGAAGGTGACATTCCCTGGTTTACTGTTGTTTATATTCAGGAGGCAGCGACCTACTGTAGATCTAAATGTGACCTGGTGAATCCGTGTGTTTTCCTGTACTGCAAAATGCATGGGATGTTCTCAAAAAGGGCAGAGAAAGAGAAGTCAAACACGGGTTTATAACACTGATGGGTTCTAAATCTCAGAGAACTATGACATAAAACTACTGGAACAGCTTCATTTTCATTAAATATCATTTAAAGATCATTCAAAGTTCTGATAAACATCTTCTAGACTGGGTATTGCCAAAGATTGAGAGGGCACTCCATACAAGATTACTTACTATTACTACTTACTACACAAACTTTTGTTCTACTGGTGGCAAGCAGATATTAAACAGAAGCCCTAACCTGTTTTTTTTTTAAGTTGAAATAATAATCAAATAATTCAGGAACCTTTGTAAACCCAGAAAAACCTTCTTCAAATAACCCGTGATTGAAATAAAAAAAGTGTTTCCAGATAACGACACTGTGTTTCACAAATGATTCACACGTGTTTAAATAACTGTAAAATTGTACTAAAATGCCTTTTTTTGTTTTCTTCTTTTCTTTACTAATCCCAAAACAGGATATTACAGTTTCTTCGCTTTTGACCCGTCCCCTAGAGAGCAGCAACTGGGTTTGCATCCAAATGGATTGAAATATCAGAGCTGATTTTGTGAAATCTGCCAAAAGAAATCACAAAGTTACTGGACCAGACCCTGTAAACCCTAGAGATGGTTGTGTGTGAAAATCCCAGTAGATCAGCAGTTTCTGTTTTTAAATCACCTTTCCTCCCCTATTCTGATGCTCGGTTTGAACTGCTGCAGATCATCCTGACCATGTCTACATGTCTAAATGTATTAAGATGCTGCCACGTGATTGGCCGATTAGATATTTGCATTGACAAGCAGTTGGATAGGTCTACCTATAATAAATTTGGCCGGTGGGTGTTTATCTGTGATTGAATGCTGGATAATGCTTATCTTGTTATTTATCTTCAAATGTGCCTCCCTAATGAACATGGGTCAATAATTAAACCCCAGCGATCACACTATTCTTTTACCAGCCATGAGATCAGGCTGTGTTAATAAACTATAGTTCAAAACCTGTGCTTGGATATAATGAGTTTAGTTTAGTCTTCATCTATCTGTAAGTATTAGAATTTCTTGTAAAGCACATTTGAGCTCTTGAAAAAGTGCTGTGTAAATCCAAAGTGTTTTTGTGTTGCTTGCAGTGAATTTGATTCATTATTTCTACTCTCTTGCCTTCTCTGAAATGCTACTCATGCAGCATACATTACTGATATTATGGCCCAAAAAACCCAAATCTCAACAAAACGCACATTTTTTAGAAAGTTTTAAGATGCCATATTGAATGCTCATAAGTAATAGGTTATTAATGTTTCATGTATTCCAGCAGGTGATGGATGATAAAACATTTATGCTGCGCATGCACATAAATGTTTTGATCTATTTGAAACCTTCAGATGATGCATGGCTCAAGCTAGAGAAGCAGTATCATCTTACTTGCCTGCAAGGACTTCTATACATAGTTTTATTGCATACTTCCTACGTTACCATTTGTTACCTCTTATCTGTGTTTTTACCTTTACCCACGTTTATTTATTAATTTTGCTTTTACACGTTTATGCATCTTAGCCCCTCTTTTGTTATCAGAAGTCTAATGACTAACCATTTAATCATTTCCCCCTCCCTCTGGGACATTGTGTGCACATCAGAATTAAATGAACTAAAATAACTTCCATGATCGCCCCTTTGATATGTGAGTCACAACACATTTGAGACCATTTGTTTTCTTCTACTTGTCTCAAATATGTTGTGAAATACTTTTCAATTTGCAAGACAAGCAGAAAAAAAGCTTCTGTCTGACTACCAGACAGACAGTGTTTTTTCGGTTTCAGTTCAACAGCAGGGAAAAAAACTGAAATTGTTAGTGTGCAGCATCACTGTTTGACAGCCAATATAATCCCTTGCTATACTGAGGTCTTATCAGCTTTGCTGTCATTATGATTCTGGCTGCACGTTAAAAAGCTGTGACTGGCCCAATACTGCAAAAGGTGTGGCTCTCACTTCTGTAGCTTTCCGGGACTCGTTGCCAAAATCACAAGTTTAAGCATAATACATATACTTTTTTAAACATGGCACATTTCCAATATTCTGCAGTATTTAATTACTGAATGAAATATTCCCTTGTCCATCATGAACAGTGTCATGGGTCAGAGATGATGTGGCACAACTTTTCCTCAATCAATTCAATTCAGTTCAATTTTATTTGTATAGCCCAGAATGCCTGGTTCTTAGACCCTCACATCATACAAGGTGAAACTTTAAATAATACACTTATTAATGATGTTGATTTAGATTTGCACATTGTAAATCTATAGTGACAATATGTAAAAGCGCTTTACTTAATTTCCTCTTTGAAAGAGAAAAAATAAAATAAAACAACATTGTGTCATGTCCTATGATGAGAATCCACATGGTCAACCAGAAACCATACATTTTCGACCCTGTACAGGCTCTACATTTCTATCTCCCAGTGTTACGAGGCTTTGATGTATCTCTGCATGTACAAAGTGGCTTTGTTCTAGATAAGACCGGGCACTAAAAGATCAACCACATCTCTCCGTGCCTGCAGAGAGTAACATAAAATGATATCCCACACTGAGCCCTGCACATAATAGATAATTGTACCCCGGAGAGCTCAATCACAGCAAACGGAGCCTGAGCCTCCAGATTACACCGGCGCTGTACTCAACACGGTCCCCGTGACTCATCTCGAGGGCCTGGTTAGCGGTGGAGGACGGCGGACCTGGGGACGCTGCTTGAATGCATCGAATCAGTGCTACTTTTCGTTGTCCTCCGGGGGTTTTGTGCGTTTTTTTTAATTTTTTCCCTTCACCCCTGAGAAACTGCAGAAAGATACTTGAGAGGAATGAGTCAGCAGATGAGTCCGGTCCAGACGCTCAAATTGTCTCGAGTATCTCTATTGACCTGCCGTGGATTGGTCGACTGTGGTGAAGCCCATGTGGTACTTTTCATGTGGGGAATCGCCAGTAGTGGATTGTATGGTATTGTGATTGGTGTTGCATAGTTTATGACGTTCATCACTTCCCCTCCCTTTGTGGCGCCTGTCTTTTCCCCTCTTCCCTCGTCCTCCGCAAATTCCCCTCCATCCCCTCGCGTCCCTCCATCCTTCTCCCCTACATACGCAGTCAGCTTTGCATGACAAGACTAATGTGGGCTATTTTACCCAATAGGAGCTATATGTCGGCGACTCTGTGAAATTGATTTTCCACACCGATGGCTCCCCTCTTCTTATGCAACCTACCACTTCTATATGGCAGCCATTCATTTTTCATGCCCCCCCCCCCCCCCCCGGGAGATAAGCAGTTAGGATGCAGGGGGAGAGGTGAGATTGTGAAGGCTGACTCTGTGTGTGTGTGTGCCACATGTGTCGGGTGTGTGTGACTGCCGGATGGGCAAAGGGTTGGTCGGCTGTCAGCAGGACTCACGGGGGAAGGGTAAGAACCTTGTTGTTTCTGTCACACCTCCTACTATCTGTGGAATTGTTTTGATACAGCAGCCTCTCCCCTGCCCTCCCTCGGGGGGCCATAAATTGCTCACAGCAGCTCACAGCAGCTGGGGCATACAGTGAAATTGATATGCCTAAATGTTTGTCTTAGTATCTGCCTCTTTAGTCACTGCTGATAGGACTATTCTTTCTTTTTTTTTTTTTTTTTTATTTTGCCGGGAAGTTGGAGATCCGCAGCTTAAAGAAAACACATCAGTCCTCTTCCATTCATGATGCGCTATGTTTGATTTTTTTTTTTCCACCCCTCCCTGCTAGTCTGGATGTATTAAGTCCAGATTCCACACTGTGTAAATGTCTTTGACTTTTTTGCAGAAGCCGGTAAGATGCTTTTTTGGCTGCCAGCTTAACTATTTTGCTAGTCATCTGGAAGTTTGAAGAAAGCGATGAGGAAGACCCCCCCCCACAACCATGTACTAGGAGAATATAATGCATAATAATATGAAAAAGAGACTTGAGAATGGAAGACCTTTATTCATTTTACAGAATGTCTTTCCTTACTCCAGCTTCATTTTAAGCTGACGGCAACTACACACAGCACCACGGCTGTCAAATACAAGGAAGTCAGCTATCAGTACCTTAAAACATTGGCTACATTAACAGTTTCAATTTTAAAGGCAGAATTTTAATCTAATACTTCCAACATAGGGACATCTGGAAGGAAAACCACCTGGTAACTACTCCAGCTTTAATGATTTGATTATAGATCTATAGCAGCGTCTTGCTGCCCCAGAATAAGATGCAAATAGATAATGAGATTACTGATAGTACAGGAGCCATGGATAGGAGCAAAAAAAAAAAAAAAAACAGCTGTGAACTGCATGATTTTCTTTGGTACAATATTGCTTGTTAATTTGTGAATGTCAGGATGATATTATAGAAGACATACAGCTTTTCCTGAAGGGTTTCATCCTTGGAACCGAAAAGACACAAAAGGCTTCATTTGCCTTTTTTTTTTTAAATGATGATTCTGATTCAGTTATTTTTTTTTCTTATATTGTGAATTATTACTGCTGGCCAATCCTGATCTGCTGATATACACATCCTTGCTGTTCCCTCTCTCATCAGATCAGCTAATCAATCAACAAAAACCCATTTGATTCAACAGGTGTTGCCCATCTGGCAAAGAAACGGCACATGCTACACCTGTAAATCCTTGCTCAGAGCTCCCTCCATGCTCCGTACTCCTTGTCTGAAAAAAACAATGTTTACATATAAAGAAAATTTGTTATTCTACGCTCTACATCATGAGAGATCCCACATAACTCAGCGTTGCGTTGCTTAAAGCATATTCACATATCTCAGTCCAAGATAAGAAAATACAAACGTATTAAACCCAAGTGGCCGTTAATGAGAAGGAGCACTGGATGAGGAATGGCGTGAGCATGAACTCTGTTAAATTGAGAGCACAAATTATTAAATTGGGAGCACATTTTATTATTTTTTTTTCCTACCTGACCCCTCCCGGGCTCCGTATTCAAACAGCATGAAGATAATAGACTAATAGACTAGATTAGGCTCATCAGGACTTTTTAAAGACCTAATGAATCTGATCGTGATAATAGTCGTTTCAGGACGTTGACAGCAACAGCTTTTGTGGTGGTTGTGAATGCGTTACTAACCAAACACCGATATTACCTTACCCATCCTGTCAGCGTTGCCTCCAGAAACTTGAATGTATCATGAAAGGCATTGAACAAACGGCGAATGCGCTGCAGGTTTTAGTGAACACTTAAACACGTCTGACTGAACTTCCTCACTGAAGGTGAGACTTCAAACGTGAGCGACCAGGTGAAACCAGCGCTGTGAAGCAGAGAAATCAAATCGTTTTTTTTTTAATTCTGCCACAGCGGTCACATTCAAAATGCCCACGACTCATCGTAAGTCACAACACTGCATGGACATGCCACAACGTCTGTTACCTGCTGTTTTAATCGCTGCATTTCTGCTCTGCATGAAGAAGAGAAAGGTCAGTGAAAGCTGACACCCTGGACTATCGCTTGGATGTACATGCATGCGCACACATAATATTATATAGTATTATATATTATTATATTATATTAGTATATGTATTTGAGTTTGGTCCAGCTCAGTTGTCAATGTCATGCCTCATGTGTGAGACATTTAATTGGCTTCACCTTAAATCCAGACAATTTTCCTTTTTAATTGTGTCCGCTCAATTATCCCCTGTTGCTTAGTCCCATATGTTTTCATCTCATTTCTTATACATAAAAATAATCATTTTTTGTTTTTCTCACTCCCTACAATCCACAAAGAAATAAGTCACAGGTCATTCAATTGTAAAGCTCAGTTTGATTATTAAAGCTTTTACACCTTTAGTTTAAATATATTGTGTTATTGATGAACAAGCTGTACTTTTTCTACTTTTAACTATATATATTTGTTTTTGATTAACTGGCATGATATACAACTCGATGTAGATGCTCCTGATACTGTAATATTGAAATACCAGGAGCTTGGTTTCATATACTTGCAAACAAGTTGCCTTATCTCAAGGGGCTACATCAATCGAAACGTGTGGCCTAAAATAATGTCAATGTGTTTAAATTTGTTTGTAGTACTTTATTCTCTGTAAGTCTTCAGAGTGGAGTGATGGAAGAAGAACAACCAGAGACAGGTGTAATCTGCACTGGTGTATTTTTACGTTTAAAAAAGCCAGTAGGGATTTACTCCAAAATGCAGGGTTAGTGAAAACTAAGTTTGTTCATCCCGAGATGAGAGAAGTGTGGAACATTTACTGCGTTAACTTCCTCTGAAGGTTTTATTCAACAAACTGTGAGTTTCTGGCTGTCTCCTCTCCCCTGCAGTGCCTGAAGCAGCTGTCACAACATTTAATCTCTTCATTCATTCAGTCGATATCAAAGCGCATTCATTAGCGGGTTTACTGTAGGCTCTGTCAGAATCAAAATCCCGCTTGGATATTAGTTTGTTGCACGAAGACTATCTGCAGTTACAGCTTTTCAGCGACACTTCAGATTTACTCCCATTTGTTGAAATAAAGTCAGTGAAAGCTGTTGAGGCGAGATACATATAGATGTCTAAAAACATACTCCATTTGAACCCCTGTACCTTCTTTTCACCTGCGAATCCCCAAACTCATTATTACCAGATAGGGTTACAGTCACATGGCTCTGTGCTTCCATGAAACAATTTTGTGATTTTTCTGCAACAATTTGTGGCGGTAATGTCTTTGTTCATGGAAAAAAACATGAAATTCAGGTGCCAGTCGACAATTCAAACCTGAATAGAATGCAGTAAGGCTATTAGGCTTTTTTGTTGCAACAAATATATATTTTGTGTCAATCTTTTTATAATTTAATATAATCCCCACTGAGTCAACATGCATACATACATACATGCATGATTTACTCCTCTGTCCCTGGCAGGGGAAGTAACCTATTTCATGCACACGTGGCACCTAATGATTCAGTAATTGTTTCCTGGCTGTGGTCAGAGAGCACAGGGAATACTTATAAATGATCCAGGACCGAATATGTCTTTAACTGTGGAGATAAACCCCTCAAACGGTTAGCGGCATGCAAGGCAGCAAGATAATCTGCTGCTTTCTCTTTCCGCTGGTCACCAATTGACGGAACACATTCAGACCCTGAGCCACGCCTGCTCTTAAAGGAGCAGCTCCACTTTTACTACTTTTAAAAGAAATAATAATTAATTAAAAATATATAGACAAATTATTCTATTTGTTTAAAATGTTATCTAGTGCAAGGGAATATTGATACAAATGACTTTGTGCTGGCAACTAGGGGATGTAATTGCACTACGCTTCCACCTGAAAAATATTTTTTATATTCTATATAGATAATTACCCAGAGTGGATTAAATTGAAATGTGATACATTTTTCATAAACTGCTTGTAAGTTCACCCTTGTGGTTGTTTTTTTTTCTTACTCTGGGTAAATATATGTAAATAAAGTTTATCCAAAAACTCAGGGTCCATCAAGCTTGTTAAACCTGCTTTCTGTAATAGATCCCACATTAAAACACACAAGCATGTTTTGGTATGAGATGGTGGAAAAAAATATTTTTGTAAAAAAAAAAAAATAAAATAAAAAAAAAAAAAAAAATATATATATATATATATATATATATATATATATATATATATATATATATATATATATATATATATATATATATAATATGAAACCTTGTCAAAGGATAATGAGGAAACTCATGAGTAAACTAGGGTAAAGGTCGACGCTCAATGCCAATGGCAGCTAACAGAGCTAAAAAAAAAAAAAAAACAAAACCAACAAAAACGAACCTTCAGAAGCCTTCTATCGCAGCCCTTTTTATACAGGGAGTTCAAACCAGATAAACCAAAGTTAGATTACAATCATCTAAGTAATTAAATTAAATTAAAAACAACACGGACAAATGAGATTTCACAACCTCTACTGACAGTTTTAAGTGAATTGGAATTAATCACACTGGTTTATCGCTGCAAAACAACCCAGCACATCACTTGTATTTGTTCAGGTTTTATGGATAATAGCTGTAGTAATTAGCACTCCTGGCCTGCAGAGGACTTTTTGTATGATGTGTCCATGTTCCATACATGTCAGAATGAGTTATGTTGTGGTAAAAGTGCTAAAACAATGCTGGTTAGATTATGTGAAGTAGGAAGTATGAGATCAGACCTGCAAAAACGGCATGATGGAACACTCCATTCATTGGGTCCCATTATATACATCCCTGGTATATCAGCATGGATATATATATTCACACTATTAAACACGTCATTGTGTGAAGCCATCTTTTCTTTCCATGCTGCTCTTGAGCTGTCAGTTATTCCACCTGTGTTTATTCTTTCTCACCTCGGAGCCCGGCTCACAAATCAACAGGTGTCTGCCTTGACATGGCAGCTCCAATAAAAACTGTTGGTGAGAGGAATGAGAGGCTGGTTTGGTTTGCGGCCCCAGCTAATATAGTGAGGAGAACGGACGTGTTTGGCACCTTTGTTCCACTGTTTCAGGGGTGAGCGCGGCCTGATTTGCTCTGCCTGTCAGTCTGTCTCCTCACACTCTCTGGCTGCTCCCTACCTGGTGTCTGTCAGCGGTTTCTTTTTCCCTCTCTTCTTTCAGTTTTTTCTTTTCTTTATTTGCTCACCCCGACTTTGTTTCTGAAAAACGCTGTACCCATTCAACACCAAGACGACATCTGAGCTTCCAGGCAGCTGTTGTGTTGTGTGATGCCACGGCATTGAAAAGCAGGCCGCCTCCTTTAGCCTAATTGATTCCCTTAATTGTATCAGGAAAGACTGGAAAGGTCCTTCCTTTTCTTCCTTCTCTGTCTGTCGGCATATTAATCATGTCTATTCGTGGTGGGTGTTTGCCCGGTGCTGAGGTAAAGCCGTCTGTGACCCCCCACGTTGAACAGATGTGAAACACATTTTGAAGAAAGCTTAAGATTACAAAAAGGGGCAATAAAAACAGATTTGAGTGTGAACTGCCCCAAGAGATGCAGTTCTTGCATGATCTCAGGCAATATTGAGTGATTGCTCGTCCTGCTGTATGAGCAGCCTGAGACTGGACTGAGAATTAATGATGGATTTTCCACTGCAACAGCTGCTGTTGACCCTCTTCACCCTCGTCCCACTCCTTTTTTTTTTTTTTTTTTTTTTTCTTCATCAAGGTTCCCCTTGATTGTTGGCCCCGCTCAGGCTCGTTGTGATTGGCTCGGAACTTGGTGTCTGATGGGTAATGATTAGTAGACACTTGGCCAACCAATCAAAGATGGTTAATTGGTGCCATCCTTTTCCTTCTGTCCTGTATTGAGAAGTCCGCCGATTGTACCTGTCTGTGTCTTCAGCAGGCCTCTCCGCCACACCCGTCCCTCTGAATAGCCCGGTGGAGAGGAGAGAGGTGGAGATCCGTCAATCCCTCACTCTTTCACTTTCACTCACTTGCTTACTCACGGACAAACACACGCAAACACGGACAAGCACACAAGGCCTGGCCTGCTCCCAGGAGTCCTTTCATGGTCTGTGATTGCCGTCCACAGCTGCCTGTGTGACCTTGATAGGGAGAACAGAAGCACCACTGAGGGATGCTACAGCATGCTCTCACTGTCTCTCCTACGCCACACACACACACACACACACATATGGTCAAGTCAAGGAGGGTGTGTGTGTGTGTGTGGGCTGGGGTGTGTACACATAATTTGCATTATAATGATTGAGTGTGATGATGTTTACTTTCAGCCTGCTTTACACTCTCTTTGCCGTACTTTGCTTTGCACAGCAGATTTTTGTCTTGATTTACAACACACAGTCACACACACACACACAGTCACACACACACACACACACACATACACGCATACATACAGCCCAAATGATTTTTTTAAATCAAAGTGTGGTGTACTATCTCGTCTTTGTTGGTGTATGTTACGTTCACAGTAGGTCCGTTTTGAAATGTCTTCTTTGCTTAGAAGGGTTCCTACCTGACCCAGAATAAGCATGATAAGCATTGGTTGGATTGTCCAAACGCTAAAGAAAGGAGCTTCAAAGCTCCCTAAATTAGCTCCTTTGTCACAGGTGAGCCTGGACCATCCTTTCTCAATAAAGCACACAATAACACAGCTTCCTTGCATTTCCCTTAACCTCATGATAAGTGATGTCAAGGAAAATGGTTAGGAATCCAAGCTAGGAGCTGTTTTCTTTTGTTCCTAAGTACTGTCACTCTAAAACCCTGAAATGCATTGGGTGGACTGGTTCAGTTTATTGGAATAATATTAAATATCAGAACTATACAATGATGCAATTCATTGTCATCTAGTTTTCCTATTGAGTGTTTTTTTGGGAGTAAGTAGCAATAAAATTACATTAGGCACTATATAAATATCTCGATGTATTGAGCAGATAGTCTGTATACAGGACTTTATGATCACATTCCATCCACATCTGAAAATTTCAATCTCAATATTTGTTGAAGCTAAAAAACTGAGAAATGAAGAAGCAGTCAGAATGTCACACACAGTCACATATCTTTGTTTCTTTTGCACTGCACTGAACCAGGACTGAGAACAATTAAGTCTTTTTGTCTCCACTGGACATAAATGGCAGACCTGGATACAGCATTTCAGGGCAGCAAATCTCTCATTTAGGAATCCTTTGAATTAACCGGCAAAGCATTACAACATGCTTAGGTGTAAGCAGCGGGGATTAGTGCAGGCAGTACTAATTCAAAGTCTGTTTCATTCCAGTCAAACGGAATCAGGGATGTGCATGTTGTCACATGTTGTTCAGTGAAAAAGCTCCACTAAATTGAATGGAACCTTACGGTGTATATTTGGTCATGCCCGTGTTTATCTACAATTTCGCTGTCAATATGGCTATCGTCAAAACTGTCTATGGACTCAACGAATACTCCCCCTGGTGGGAGAAATTTATAGATGATTGACAAATTGAAGACTAATTAATTTTAAGAGCACATTAAAAAAATAAATGAAAAAAATCCATTTATCTTGCGGGAGGTTGAACAATGACAGTTGACACGACCTTCAGAGAAGTTGTCAAGATGAAATTTATTGAGCTACATGGAGCATATTATGGAACATCTGCAATCCAACCAGTGTGTTCTGTGTTTTACCTGCAACAGAACTTGAAGTAAAATTACGACAAAACGCCATCCGTGAAGCTTTCTTTTGCGGGTCAGCCGTCGGGAACCCGCTGCGGGACTCTCCAGGGATCCCCGGCCACCAAAGCGTTGCTGAGCCTCATGTCACAAAGGCCGACCACAATCCTCTAGTTAGAGATTTGGGAGGTGCCAGGTGTGAGCAGCTGGTGCTCTGCCTCTCGAGGGACGAGGAGGAGGAATGTGACGGTTTCAGGTGATCAAATGCTCCTTAATACCTGGATGGCTCGCCTCCTGCCCCCCTCAGACCCTGACCGTGACCTGAATATGACCGAGCTCAAGCTTCCCAGCCAATCCCCGGCCATTTCCATTCAAGTCCCTCTCCCCCTTTACATTAATACTTTATTCACAATAAATACAGTGCGTGAATATATCAATATCAGAGTTAAACGTATGAATGACTCCTCGCAGTTTCACAGTTCTTATCTTGGTTTCAATACATAAACTCCGTCATGCAAAGACACCCGCGCAGGTGACAAAGCAATGTTTTGGTGCTCAAATCCCTCTGTGCGCTCAGAGGTGTTTGGTGTTGCGGAGCGGCACCACACCTCCTGTCATCCTCCCGTGGTATCATGAGCCCCACTGTCTTTCATGTCTGCTTGGCTGGTAATGAGAGCTGATAGAAAGAGGTGAGACTCTCCCATCAGTCCTCCCACACACACCGAGGGAGAGCGACTCAGCGGAAACAAAGCCACTGGGTGCATGTTTCCATGCCAGCGTGTGTTCCGATTTGTGTGTGTGTGTGTGTGTGTGTGTGTGTGTGCGCGTGTCTGCAGATTATTGCATTTCTCCCCTACAGAGACATCACCTAATCACAGTAAACTTCTCCTGACACTTCGCTCTCCTCATTTGAAGTTCTGGTCTCTATCAGCGATTCAGCGATCTCTCCCTCCGTCTCTGTTCCTTTTTTCTCTCTCAAGTTCTCTCTCCCTCCGCATCCTCAACTTTGATGTGGAGCCATCTGTGACTCTCTAACTAATGCTGCGCCTCCGCCCTTCATTTTTTTTTTTTTTTTCTTGTTTTGTTTTCTTTATCTGACCCAGTTTGTCAAGCTCACCGGGTGCAGGTTGGCACTGTGGTGACTGCTCTGACATATGTGTCCGGAATGACATATTTTTTGAATATCAGCCAAGAATTTGTCTGCATGTGCAGCTGTCTGTATATGACACACAGAAAGAGCATACCGAGTAACCATGAGATGATACAGAGAAGCGGATGGAGAACACTAAGCAGACAAGCAAGGATGGACATATTATAAAGTAAAAAAAGCAGGGGGGGAGGAGGAGGCCAAGAGCGCGAAGGAATAAAAGAAAAAAGATGAAGCGAGACATCGAGATAAATGCCAAAGAGCTTTGGAGAGAGCTTGAGCTTCATCTGGCGTAGGGTGCAGCTCTGTAGTCTCATCTCACATGCTCTTTCAAGTAGGGAGTAGAAAGGCCTTCATTTGAGTTGCCTGCCTCATTAAAGGTGACCCCATGTGATCATCAGCGTAGTGCAGGAAAGGGAAAGTGTTTAGGTCGGGGATCGACCTGCAGTTGAGAGTATTTAGACAGGTGATTGTGGTGGTGTTGGTTGTGTAAAAATGAATAAATAAAATGATAAAAAAAACACTGTTTACTCAAGTGTGTGGGAGTGTGAATCCTTAAGTAGAATAAACACATTAGAAACAAATTATTACCAGCAAACATTTTCTAACTTTGGCTTATTTATTGCGTCTCCTGTCAACATCTGGCTTGAATTTAAGAATTTAAGATCTAATTTGCTGTGTTTTCACTGCTGTGTTGTAATTTCTAACATGCTTTTTTCTGTTTTTCCTCCATACCTGTACATTCCTGGGCTACCTGTGGATGCTATCGCAGTCTCATGTGAGTACAGTCTATCTAAGAAGTCCCTTAATCAGGTCATTCCTGTTGGTTACGAGTTTGTCACGACTGGTCTTAAAAATGTCACCAAAAAGTCTGTTGTACGGTTTGAATTATGTCCTGTTATCTATTAGGTAATAAATTTTCATATTCATTTATGTGTTCACTTTTCTTATCTAGAATTTCTGCAATAATAAGTGGTCACAGTAGTCCTCCAAATCTTAGAGAGATGATGCTAATGTTCCTATTTTACTTAAGATGCATTTGCCAATAGAAGAAATCCAATTAAAGCCGTGTCTAAGTCTATTTGTTTATTTTTTTAATTGGTAGAAATCAGAGATTCACGGCACAGTGAGCCCTTTTTGCGCACATGCATGTACATCCTAATAAAAAAAAGGGTTTTTCATTTTGCCGTTGCTTGAAATTCCTTAATTCTTTGCTTCATGAAATAGGGTGAATGGGGAAATGCTTACAGTTGTGAGGGTCGTTGATGTGTGTATGTGTTTGTGTGTCTGCAGCTGATTTCATCAGAAAAGTCAGGGAACCATATCTTCCGACTGACAGGTCCTGGTGCTGACCAAGACCCCAAAGGTCTCTTTACTATCGACATAGACACAGGAGAGGTGTCAGTCAGTCGCTCACTGGACCGGGAGGACTTTGACTCCTACCAGGTCAGTATGTCTGTATTTTCTGTGTTTCTGTGTGTCTATTTGTCGTTGATCTGGTCACTACTGTGATTGTGTGTATATCTTCCCTCCTGTCCTTTACACTATTTAGATACCATGACACATTTATGTTTTCCTTGTGAAGTTGGCATCTGAATATTTCCTCTTTTTACTCATGTGACTGACAAACAAACAAAATGTACTCAACTATTTTTTTTTTGTCATGTTGCGAGCTCTCTGTCTGTGCAACCTGAATGTATTATTAGTCATGGCTGAATTGCTACCATCAGTTCAATAGCAGGCTTGTGGTATCCTTATTATTAAAACATTAATATTAAAGCCTGTTTGAGGTGTGTGTTTGAGGTTGACCTTGAGGTTGTCTGTCTGATGAAAGCATTTCCCTCAGCACAGAAAAGGGCAGGGAAAATCTACTTTTTTAGGTCCATCAATTGATCGTCTCCTGTTTCAGAAAGCAGCCATGAGTTAGTATGTTCAGCTGGGTGCAAGCTGTTGGTGAGCTAACTGGCTTAATTTGTAAAATAAAAAAAAAATAAAATAAAAAAAATGAAATAATTCACTCAGTAAATAGCAACAGATGTGAGAGGAGAGCAGACAGGAGAGGAACAGAGACAAATGCTCAGGGGAGCAAACACACATCCACCATATGTCTTTCTCCTTGCTCTGGTATCAGTGAGGACTATTGCATGCATGGTGTAACCAGGACATTGGCTTGTGTTGGTTACGGTCTGATTCAGGTTGTTTACAAGCACCTTTCACACCCGGTAGCTGGGCATCCCTGTAATGGTCTGCCAGCAGAAAAGTACTTTAAAAAATCTGCTACAGTAATGAAATTTAATAATAAATACTCAATATAAAAGTGCAACATTTAACAATATGCCCTTATGATCAATTCTCTCATCTAACACTTGATGATAAACTGATTTTCCAATTATTTAAACTATTCCTTTGAGGAATAGGTAAGCACTTGCGACAGACCTAATCCATTAGGTTTATTAAATAAGAGAAACGGGTTGTACTGGTATATAGGAATTTTTTTTAGCTTATTACCACATAACCTATTGGATTTGCTAATTCCAGCCAAGCAGTGAACTGTGTGTTGTTTTTAATTACATACATTGTATTAATTTTAAACTTTAGGTAGATACCTTTCTTTCTGGCAGATTTGCTACTATAATTTACCAAGCAAAGATTATATACAGATACACAAGAACACATACTCATAAAGTAACTGTGCTTATCTAATAGTGTTTATGCCCTTAGAGTTTGGTGACAGCTTGGTGAAACAAAGGTTTGCTGGTCCTGTATTGTAGTAGAAAATGTGGAAGAGAGAACTCCAGGGGAGAAGACAAAGAGAGCTTTTGGAGAAGAGGATAGGGAAGACGATAGTGTCTGGGGACCTTCTCCATAAAGATTTTACTGTGTTCCATATGGAAAAGTTTAGCTCATCACAGAAAAATGTAATGGTCCAATGACTGAGCTGAGAGGAGACAGAAAAGAAAAGATGGCAAAAGTATAAAGAAAAAGTGAAATGAGTATCCTATAGCCTAAAGTTTAGACACTGATAACAGAGCTAGCATACTTGTACATGTAAATGTGCGCATTATCTAAATGTAATATATAAATAAATATAGTATAATAGAATTTTGATATATTGTCACTGCTTCCTTATTTTTTGATCTCTATGAACCCATGACCATGTTAGATAAAATTCTTAGAACCAACATCAATTTGTCTCAATAAACAACTACAAATCCATCTGGAGACTGTTCCAGTCATTGATGGTGTCCTCCAAGGTTCTATGCTTGGTCCCCTACTCTTTAATCTATGCATTATTTCCCTGGACAAATCATCTGCCAACATAGCCTCTGTTTCCACTGCTATACAGATGACATTTCTAATTTTGTACTATTTTATGACCATCACCTCAGTCACTGACTCCACTCCTGCCACAGTACTTTCTCAAACTCATCTTCAACAAATCAGAAATACTCATCATTGGGTCCCTCACCCACTCTGCCCAGACCTTCTCACTTAACATCAATGCCTCTAACATCACCAAGGTCCACAGACCTGGAGTCATCCATGAGTCTTCCCTTGCTTTACTACATTATCACTAAAACCACCACTAACAGGACATTTCTCATCTCAGGAACATTGGCTGCCACTGCCCCCCCGCCTACCAAAACACCACTAAAACACTCATCAGAATCAGAATGCTCTTTCATTTTACAATACAAGGTTCGACATTAACGGATGCCCGCTTGCCCGGGGCAAGTAAAAATAATAATTTTATTAAGATAGAATTCACGATGAAGATTTGAACAACACAAGCCAAAAAAAATAATAACGTCTTAGGTGGGGCAAGTAAGAATTTAAATGGGGCAAGTAGATTTAAGAAGTACTTGCCCGACAGGGCAGGTAGGAAAAAACCTTAACGTCGAACCCTGCAATATATTGTAGAATGAAATTGGAGATTGTCTCCCTCTCCATTGCAAAAATAAAATAGTACATATTAGAAATTCAAAATCTTATAAAAGTATGTATAAAACTAAGCATAGAATACAATATTTATTTACATGTAATGTCTTAAGGTGAAACATACAATGTACAAGTGTTCTGCTATGCACAGGTTATAAATGGGAATAATCTATACTGCACAGGATTGCAGGACTTGCATTGCACAGGATGATTATATTTCACAGATCATTGTATTTCACAAGAAGAAGGTTTTGTTCAGTGTGGTGATGGCTCATGGGAAGAAACTGTTCATTCTACTTTGTCCACGCTCTTATGCATCTGTAATGACTCCCACAAGGGAGCCTCCAAACTGCTGGAAGGCAGGATGTGAATTGTGCTCAATAATGTTCTGAGCTCTGCTGATGCACTGGGTAGTGTACACTGTAGGTCCATGAGGGATGAGAGAGGGCAGCTGATAATCCTTTGCACAGCTTTGACTATTCCCTGAAACTTCCCTTAGTGCACAGCAGTTGGACTGATAGAATGCCAGCAGCAGCTTCCGGGCCAGCTTGTTCTTCCTGAATACTTTCAGGAAGTGTAGGCGCTGCTGAGCTTTGTTAATGATGGCTGGGTTGTTGTTTTTCCAGGTGAGGTCATTGTTGTTCTGGACTTCCAGAAATATGAAATCATAGACTTTCTCTATGCCTTTTTCTTCCTTCTGAGGTCTACGATGATCACATTTCCATGGTGTTCAGATCCAGAATGTTTACTGAGCACCAGATCATGAGTCCCTGAACCTCCTCCCTTTAGACTGTATCGTCGCCCGACAATTGTGGTGTCATCAGAAAATCTGATTATGTTGTTACTGTGGACCAGACTGCAGTCGTGCAGAGACAGTACAGGAGGTGACTCAGCATGCATCTCTATAGCGAAGGGATGCTCAGTGTGTGTGAGGAGGACTGCTGCTGAGAATCACCCTGGTCCTCCAAAATCTCTGCTGGCTCCTCGCCCAATACAGGATTGACTTTAAAATTGTACTCTCCACCTAAAAAAAACCCCTTAAAACCATAGACCCTCCCCAACTCTCTGACCTGCTTCTCCCTCACGCCCAAACCCATCACCCCAGGTCCACGGATCCATATACACTAAAGACCATCAGAACCAAGCTCCATTCAAACAGGTGCATTTCCTTTAGGCTGGACACAATGTGGTGGGTTAATGCAATGGGTTTGTTAAAAAGCCTGACAAAATACCCCCCTCCCAATCTGAGTTTCTCTCTTCACAGCCCTCTGGTGATAGAGCCACCTGAGATCAGGCCCTGGAGTCTTGGGAAGATTTAGCCTCCTCTGTCTCACCTCCTCCTATCCTTTGTAAAGGGAATTTGACTGACCCTACCCTTCCTAAATCTGGAACACTGCAACCTCTGCCTTCTCTTCTATCCGTGGTTTTCTTGACTAGGCCTTTTCCTGTGAGCATAGAGTCCTGCCTCAGCTTCTCTGTGTGAAACACTACTTCCACCTTTTTTTCCTTATAGCATCCCTCCGTCTGGGCTCCCTCCCTTGCTAGTGCTAATTGAGAGTGTCTGCTCCGCTCCCAGTATAAAAAGGCTCTGCACTTAGCCCGAATTGCTCTTTTCAGGTGAGCTGAGAGACATGTCTTGTTGTCTGGGTAGCACTTAACCATCTTTGTGTGTGCATCCTCTCGCAATATAGCATGTATGAAGTCGCTGCGGTGGGAGATTGTTCGAGTTAGTGGTGCTGGTTAAAAGCCTGCCAGCCTATGCAGGTGAAGCGTCCCCACAGGGTTTGTGTTGCCTCTCTGTCTGTTCTACCTTCTCCTATTTCAGTTTCTGTCTGTATGTTGGCAGCAGTAAAATGTTCTGAGGTCTCTATGGGTGCTTTCTGTAGGGATCTGTAGGCCCCTTTAATGCTACCATAATTCAAGGCCAGCTGCTTCTGTCCTCTTTTGTTGCATGAGATATACTGTTCATATGTGGGTGGCAGTCCAGTTTTCATGAGTAAAAATCCCCAAGGATGACGTTTACTGGGCCAGGGGAGGTAGTTTCTATCTTGTTTAATATATTGGTCTTAAAGCTTAAGCTGCGTTAGCTGATGGTAGAATGTAAACATCATCCTTAATCATCATCATGCATTCATTAATATAGAATCAAACTCCCTCTCCTGTTTTTATTCAGGTCTCCGAGTGTATTGGTCGACAAAATGAATTTAACAAAAGAATGTTCTGTAAATCCACAGGAAGCGATATCTCTGTAAATTACGAGATATGAGGAGAGAAGTTGGGAGCAGTAATTTCGTTTTGCATTTCTGAAGTTTCTGAGCCGCCTTTTTGCTCTCTGATGTCTGCTGGTAAAATATCCAGTATGATGTTTTTTTTTCCCCTCGCCATTTAGTTTGATCCAGAAGAGCCCTTTTTTCCCTGTGTTTCCTCAGAGGGACAGTGGCGATGACATGTATCGTCCCAAGAATGATGTTAAAGCACTGAAGTTCATAATAGCAGGTTTTGTGTGGATTCGTGACACCGAGTTGAACAAACAATCAAAAAAAGAGAAATGACCGTGGCTCGCCAACAAAGCAGCATGCCTTTTCTTATTATGATTATAAAAGCCTGACTGACACTAACACTCATCCATACATGGCTAGGGAGCATCTTGCAAGATAAGGGTGATTTAGTCAAACAGCAATTTACAGAATTTCATTGGCGAGCATATTACCTGTCCAAAAGAAGCTGAATCAACACTGAAACCCTTATCTTGCCTCAGCTCGTTATTTCCAAAGGCCTCCGAGCCAATATTCACCCTAATCCTTGGGTGATTTGTTTCTGTTGATTTTGGCTCTGATAAATGTGTCTTGTTTAAGATTGTGTTAAAGCCTTCATAAACTGGCCCCATTATTCACTTTGTGTTGTTGATTTCAATTTGTGACGCTACAAAAAAAAAAAAAAAAAAAAAGATGGCAAACACATCATTCTTTATACAATGGCTGTGGTTTAAACAAACACTGAAACAGACTTTATTGAAAGTGTCACTCAAGTAAATCCATTCATCTTAACATCTAATAACACACCACTGTGCAGATGACATAAAACAACTAAAACAACTAATGGATTTTGAGCTATTACCACACTGAATTCATTTTACTTAATTATATGTCTGACTTGGGATTCTATGCTTAAAAGAAAGCCAAAAGAAAATCACCTGAGTGATTTTCACTTCGTGGTCTGACTATGGAAGCTCAGATGTTTAATTGAAGGTTTCTATCAATGGTTAAATAATTCCATCATAGTGATGGATAGTCTAATATGCCATTCTTTCTGTGGCCTGGAGTAAATTAGCTTCTAACATCAATTATACCATTCATTGTGTCTGGGCCATCACTAATGATAATCATTATTCCCCGCCTTATAGTTATTTCTTTCTGTGACACCCTACTGGTGATGTAAAGGAACCACAGTAAGCTTATTACTCCATTACTTACCTACTTAATTTTAATCACTTGTACCCTACTTTTTATTGATGCCACTATAATAAAATTCCACTATATTCCAGTGGGATATGTTGTACTTTCTACTTCACTTTTTTTTTTACAACTAGGTAAATCAAACTGTTACTATTTAACAGTTTTATTTACCTAGACAAATATTGGATGATATTATGGATAATAGAAACATAGTCACATTTCAGAGTTGAATAAATAAAGCTTAATTTTAATACATGTTTAAATGATCTAATATTTTACCAACAATCAATTATTAGATGATGAGTTTTAAACCTGAAACTCATTTGTGTGTTTCAGTATTAATAATTCAACAATTATTAATAATTCAATAATGTCATACTATATCGTTCAGAAGGACCAAACCACTATATATATATATATATATATATATATATATGGTGCATGGAGTAAGTTTCACTCTACTTATTTTACTCATAAATGTATGTCCCTACATAAACTTTACTGTAGCATTTTGAAACGCATGCTTCCAGTACAGAGCGTATCACGGGTGTTATTTGATATTGCAGTATTTAATTTCACTTAAATCATTTGCATACAAATACTTACAGTCTTATGAGTTATGTTTTCCAGTGTGTACACTTGCATGAACAGGCTTCACACACTATGTGCTTTTCTTCTACCCACCCTCGTCCTTTTCAGATCCAGGCCCGCCTGATAATTCTCTGTCCTTCTATTATAAGTAAGCCTGAACCCCAATTATAACTCAGAACAGAGGTCCACTATCAAATGCAGCTTCACCTTTTTATCGATGGTCCAACAGTGTGTGCAGAGTGAAGACTATTACTTTTATAGTGCCAAGTGGTCCTTGCAGGCTGTTCCAGTCACATTCATTTAGGGTGTCTGCTTCCCCATTGTCACTAATAGCTTTTTGTAAGGATGAAACATGAAATATTCAGAGGTAGATTAAAATCACCATTACTCTAACGGCATTTTGTCAGCAAAGTGAAACCAAGAGCCCAGGGTGTTTCACTGTTGTGTGGCCAAACCTTTTTTTCTGTTAAATGTATCCACTAAATATATGCCTAGGTTGGTCCAATCCAATCCATTACTAAACTAAAGGATAATGTGTGTCTAGTTTGAGATGTCAATTTCAGAAATTACTCAACAGTTGGAATGACTAGAATATAAACATGTGAAATAATCATGTTACACATCTCGGATCCATTATGTTTTTGAAGTAGTAACATTTAAAGCAAATGTCAGTAAATGTCAAGTCTATTATCCATCAAGGGATGATAGAGCGTCATCGTGTTTCCTGTAGAGACACTTCTTTAGGATCCCGGGTTTTGGATGGAGTGCGTGTGGTTCTTCACATTCGGCGTTAGTGCAGTGCCTGTGCAGAGAGCTCTGATTGTCTCGTCCCTGGCAGTGCTGATTGCAGTGTTGTCGGGGGCAACGCCCACTCCGATCGCTCGGTTCCAGTGTTGCCTGGATGTAGCTTTCTCGAGAACAGCTCATCCAGCCCAGAAATATCCAAAATACATGTGCGAAAATGTGCTAAATGTATTAATAATAATACCTACAGTAAAGCATGGTGGTGGCAGCATCAGGCTTTGGGATGGTTTTCCTCCACCTGGAACTAGATCCTTAGAAGGGGTGGAGGGAATTATGAACAGTTCCAAATGCCAGTCCATACTGACATAAAACCTTTGGGCTTTCTTGTAGAATCCGATGGAACAACTGTGGGTTGATCTGAAGAGGTCTGTGCACAGGAGATGCACTCGCAAGCTGTCAGATTAGAAGCAGGTTTACAAAGAAAAGTGGGGAAACAGATCTATAGATAGACTCCTACCCAAGAATACTGAGCGCTGTAATAAAAACCAAACATGCTGCAGCACATTAGTTTCACCCATAGGAACCCAGACCTATTCATCCTTAAAGGAAAATTCCAAGAGTTACACCATAGACCAAGGGGGCCACATAGAACACATTTCTGAAGGTTTTTTTTTTTTGTTTGTTTTTTTCATAATAATATGATATGTAGTTTGACATATATGTAACATTGGGCATTAGTGGTAAACGTATTCCATATTAGGATGCTTAGTATATGTCACTTTGGGACTTAACGAGTTAAGTTTAGACATAAAAGCCTCATAAGGAAGAGTCTGGGGGAACCAAAGTTCACTGGTGTTTCTGTGGGTCCCTTTGGGTTATGGGTGTACATATTTATGCAACCAGATTATTTTTTTTTGTTTTTTCTGCTTAAGAACTTACCTACCCTTTTTTATGTCCATGCTGTGGAGTGTCTGTCAATAGTCATTAATGTCTCAATGTGGTACTGCACAGGCAACCAAGGTTGTATTGAATGGCCCTCCACTTCCTTTCACTCCGTGCTTTCCTTCATCTCCCTATTTTACGGTATGATGAGGATTGATTGCTATTGGCAAAGAAATGCTCCCATCTCCCCACAAAGTCAAAACATACCAAAATAATATTGCCACTGGCTTTGAAGAATATTAAATCAATAAAAGTGACTGCCTTGATATCTAAATGCAGAAATATAGGCTCTGTTTTGGAGTATACAGATGCAGAGACTGTTGGAAAAGGAACTATAAATAAGTTAGAAATGCGTGTAAGAAACACACAGCCTAACTTGAGCAAAACAGCAGCGAGGGGTCCTCTCAAGACAGATGGAAAGTGGGAATTCTAAGTAGCCTATTACAGGAACCACATAAACCAAAGCAAGGCAAACAAACAACCCCCCTTTAACATATTCAACATTTGCTGTGGAAGAACAAACAGACACAGTGATCAGCCGGGCCACATGTTCACAAGGATTTAACGTCAAACATTATTTTCTTATTAGGCTCAATTAGGGCGAAAATGAATGTTAATGAGATGGAAAATGGAGAGGAAGGGAGAGGGGCGCCGGGAAGAAGACGGGGCTTATCACCGCAGTTATGACAAGCCTGGGTCAGGTCGAGAGTGGCGGGGGAGAAGTCTAATTGGCTTAGAACAGAGGAAGGATAGAATGTGAAATGATAAATAACAGTCTTGTTTACACAGGTAGAAGGACGACCCTCAGTAATACAGGTCATCACAACAATAAGTGCAGTGAGTCCTTTGTACGTGCTTACCTTGGAGCCGCTGGGATTCGAGGGAGACAGAAAGCATAAAACTAAAAATGGTGCAGCGGATGTAACTTTCATTTTCAAATGGCCTGTCTCTATAAATCCCACATATAACAGTCAAACATCATGGTAAAAACGAAAATATGTTTGGCTACAAAGTAATCATTTGAATTACTTACCTTTTAAGTGAGGTTTATTATGTGAAATAATACAACTTAATATTATTGACAGATGTTGGAATTTCTTTTCTTCTTATGTGTGGTATTGCAGCCTGCAACACTGCAGCTGAAAGCAGGCATCCTCCCGTGTGATGTCCTCTGACAGCATATCTAAAAATGAACCATATACGCCGCTCCCTATACTCTGCCTGTCAAGCCACAGTACACTTTGACAAAAGATGGATTCACTTAAAAAAAACATATGGATGTATCTGTAGAGCGGCCAAACTGTGAATTAATAGAGGATTTTTTTTTATATTTTAAACCGCTTTCAGAAACCGTGGAAAGTGGTTCCTTCAAAAGTAAAATTAATTTCTTTTTTTTTTGTGAGGTTGTCAAATGGTAAACGTAAAGGAAAACCCCATTTTTTCTTTTTTTTTCAATTCGGTAATGATCTTCACAACATGCCTGTGAACAAGCTTTTTGTATTTATTGTGGGAAATCAATTAACAACAGAAACAATGGCGGACGCACTTACAGGTCCCACAATAAGCGGCTGAAAATGTCCTCAAATCATAACTCATTGCGAGGCCGAGCACAGCAGACAAGGACACGTTGGCCAGCTGCGTTTTCCATTACTTCCCAACTGATTAAAGATCAGTCCCTGCATTCCTCACTTCAAAAGGAAATAAAGCAGAATAATTGTGTCCAACCTCCCATGGGAAAAAAAAAAATAAAGGCTCACACAAACATCCCCCACGCGCTATGGGATAAAGACAAGATAATACAAAATAAAACCAATAATGAAGTGAGCAGGAATGGATAGAGGAAAGAAAAACATAGTTTTGCTTTGGTCATTTTACTGCCTGTGGATTTTAATGTGCTGCGGTGGTGACTTGGTTCACGACAACCACAAATAACTTTAATTTCATTCACAGACCCGTCTGGCAACTTTAAAACTGTAGTTGCCTTTCACAATACCTTTTTCTTTATCCATTGTTCCTTGCTAATTGAAGCCCGGCCTGATGCTAGAATGCTGAATACAGGAGACTCCAGGGGGGCGCTGATGTTGTAACATTAACATTGACAACCCGAGATTAAAAAATCTTCCATTGTTTAACGCATACAATTTTAAATTGCACAGTTTTTCCTGTCACGTTTAAGCTGTGACAGAACCAAGGTCCAAAATGAAACAGGGAGTGAGTGAGGCCCTGATGTTCTCTGCTTTTTGAAAAATATTGCTAAATGTCTCAATTCATTTTTTGTAACTTAATTAAAAAAAAAAAAAAAAAAAAACATTTAAAATATTCCTTATATATTGTGCAGAATTTTCTAAACTTTGGAGAACAAATGTGCACAGGAGTCCTGCTCCTTATCCAGCCGATAATAATCCTCACAAATAGTTTGTGTTGTCATTGCATTCTATTAGAATGAATAGAGAAGCCGTGGTATAGCCTGACACAGAATGACAGACAGAAGTCTGTCTTTCAGCGTTAATACAGTCCAAAGAAATAACATTAAGCCATAATAATGTGAATAGAGAGTGGCAGGTGCGTTCTGGACAATGTCTTCCTTCCATGCCACTATTCAAAAATACACAAATGGTATTTGCATGAATAACATTTGACCAGAGAGAATACAGTCCAAGCACAAAAGAGTCACAGCGACACCAAACACGCACACCACGGTGCTCGTCCAGGAAACTGTCACTCAGTACTTGTGCATTTGAGAAAAAGACTGTTTCAACACTAATAAGCTACTTGCTGCATATATAATGTGGGGTACCCAGGTTTACGGTTTGAAGGGGGGATTAAGGCGTCTGTTGACAAGTCTTTCCTTACCTTTCTTCTAAAAATAACAGCTAATTTATAATAATCCCCTCTTTACACAGCGTACACATACAGTATGCTAGTACTGTAGGATGCTAGTTAAAGCATTTCCAGGCGGCTTCTTGCAGATATGTAATAAAAAAAAAAAATTAAAAAAAGTGTGTAAGCAAAAAATTGCTTTAGGCTTGTTTTTATTTCCGCAGACATAAGGAACACATGATTCACGTAATTTGCTAATTTGGAGACTTTGCAGGTTTCAGTGCTCATGCCCCGCGGCAGCTTCTTCCTCGCGGTGCCGATCTCACGGATGCCTGCACGGTTTTGTTGTTTAATCAAATTTTACAGTCACTGCTCCCCATTCTCTCCTGTCTGTCCTTTTCCGGCTTCACCTGCTCCGCCGCTGTCACTGTTTTTGTCTGCTGAGGTGTCACTGGGAGAGGCGTTTTTTTTTCTTTTTGATTAAGTTGCTGAAGTGTAAGAACAGTGACTAAGCGAAAGCGCAAATATGTGACCCTCTGTATTACTGGTGGTTGCTTGAATACTTGTGTGAAAGTATATCTCCAGGATTAAACAGCGTTCAGAGAAACAAGGTCAAACCTTTTTTCTCCTTATATATCAGTCATGTGAATGTTGATATTTTGAGCAGTTTTCTAAATGAAGGTTTTCCTTCAAAAAAAGAAAAAAAAACGGCATAAAACCTGTGTGGGAAATAAAAAGTGACTGCCCCTTAAACCTGATAACCTGTCGGGCCCTTAGCGGGAACAGCTGTAATCAAGTGTGTGTTTGATAGCTTGCAATGCGTCTCCTACAGCACTGTGGAGGAGTTTGGGCCCACTTATCTTTGCAGAATTGTTGTAATTCAGCCACATTGGAGGATTTTGGAGCATGACCTGCCTTTTTAAGCCTTCACCTCACAGCATCTCTATAGGACTCAGGGCAGGACTTGGAAGACTACTCCAAAGTCGTCATTTTGTTTTTCCTCATGCAATTCAGAGGTGAACCCACGTTAGATTCAGCTTGGGGACACAAACAGACGGCTTGTTTTTCTCTGAAATGCAGCATTACTTTTCACCTTCCAAAAAGTTCAACTTTTGTCTCATCAGACCACAGAGTATTTTCCCCAAGGTCTTGGAGATCATCAAGATGTTTTCTCCCAAAATTGAGACAAGTCCTAATGTTCTTTTTGCTCAGCGGTGGTTTTCTTCTCAGAACTCTGCCATGTAGACACGTTTGCCCTCACTGAAGCAAGTGAGGCCTGCAGATCTCTGGTTGCTGTTGTCTCGTCTTTTGTGACCCCTTGGGAGAGTCGCTGATTGGGGTACTTGTGTTTGGCCGGCCACTCCTGGGAAGGTTCACCACTGTTCCACGGGTTTTCGCCATTTGTGGATAATGGCTCTCACTGTGAGTCTCAAAGCTTTAGAAATGGCTTTATAGAATTTTTCTAGATTGATGGATCTCAATTTTCTTTCTTTTCCATTTTTTTTATTTTAGATCTCGGCATGATGTCTAGCTGTTGAGGATCTTTTGGTCAGACAGATCCTATTTTATTTATTTCTTAGTTGAGGACAGATGTGGCAGTAATCAGGCCTGGGTGTAGCTTTTATTTGTACAGCCTGAAATTAAAAAAATACAGCTTCACCTCAACAGTTTGCACAACAGCAACACAACACCCCCTGTGCTTAGATCCTCACATCGAACGAGGGAAAAAACTCCTCCGGCAAAAATCCTCAGGAACAGTAAAACAGGAGGAATCCGTCTTCTAAGACAGACGGGAGGCAGCGCAATAGATGATGTGTGCATTGAACGCAACACAATACATTCAGAACAGGAAAAGGGTTGAATCTGATATTAATCAGAATAATAAATAATAATCAGCAATATATTGATTCGTGGTGTTTACAGCTTCCAGGTGCCACCAGGGCATTTGTGTTTGTCTTTGAATAATATTTGTTTGATAATCTGAAACATATAAGTGTGAGGAAGAGGGCAAACACTTTTTCACACCATTGCATGTGAAGGAGTGGAAAAGCAATGTCCACCTAAATAGCAAAAGCAACAAAAAGAAATCTTGATTCATAACAGTCTGTGTTGCACGCACTGTAGCATAAAACTCGACCCTACATGCACCACTGTTTCATATGGCAACATAATGTCCTCATTTACAATAGGTCTACTTTCATGAGCCTGTGGCCCTAAGACAGGTGAAGCCTGTTGTCCAAATCCCACTCCTGTTTTCTGCTTGGCTGGACTGTAATTTCCTGGGCTTCTGAGAGCAGGATACGCTGACCTGCACACAGAAAAACAGGCCCAATGTGCACTTAGTCCCCGCATGTGGGCAAGAGATAAAGGGCAAACGCGCGCACGCTGGCGCACGCACGCCGCCGCCTTCTCCCCGCGGACAAACAGAGCTCTCGCCGTCATAATAGCTTTTCACCTTAAAGAAGTATAAGCGCCACACCTTAACGCACGCCGCGGGGGTCACGCATCAGTGCAGCCAGCGATAATGGCTGTGCTCTATAATTTGTTATTTAAGAGTTATAATTGTCTAATTAACTGTGGTTGCAGGGCTTCATCCCCAGTCACACGTACAACATGTCCGTTTCTGCTCTGGTTTCTAAAATGGCTAATCAGTTTATTATTCGTTTTCAACAACTTGATTGAAGAAACTTTTTTTGAAGCACTTTTTTTGCAGAGGAGTTCAGAGATTCTTCTTTTTTTTTTTGACATTTCCTCCTGTTTTTTTAAGCCTTCCTTCAGGTCAGGATCATTGGACCCAGAGAGAGAGAGTTTGTCACTAGCCTGCTGTCCTTCCAGAAACCCCCTTAAACCCCCACAGACTCACCGCTGTGCCGCCGCTCTCCGATAACCTGATTAAACAGCGAGCACCCCGCTGCTCAGCCCCAGGCATTACCACTGCTAATTCAGCCTGTTCGCCGCCTGCCGAGGCTCCGCGCCACAACCCCTAATGCACTCTGCCTTAGTTACATGGACAGCTCCGCTTTCACAGAGGCCCGAGTCGGAAACGCTCCTCCGGCTTATCCGCTGTAACGGTTGACCACGAGAGGCAGGAAATTCCCAGAAATGTGTCAGCGGATTATTAGGCTATGCGGAAGGACGGAAGACTAAAAGTAAACACGGTAAGAGGAGACGAAGCACTTCCCGACAATGATAGGCCACTTATACTAATGAAAAGACCAAAAAAGCCATTTTTTACTCACTTGGCTGAATGTCATGTGTTGATAAGGTGCAACATTTGACACTCCCAGGCAGTATCGGTAGAATTTGACTCCTGAAAATTGATATATGAACTGATCCAGGAGAGTTCTTTAAATAGAGAAGACTAAAAGTTGCGGATTTTGTCTGTCATCTTAAAGAACCAACATTGATTAGTGGCGGCTGACGTGTGACCTATCGTCATTGACGCTTTGACGCAATTTAAACGACGGGAACATCTAAAAAATGAGAAGTTGCACTGAATGAATGATTTTTTCTCAGTGTTCTTTGCTAATTTAAAGCTAGAAGTGCTCAAAGGAGTGTCTGAGCTTAGCGTTTCTGTGTGTTTTTTGCCAATTCACTCACTCCACTTGTGATACCCTTTCCTTTGCATGTTATTGCTCGTTGTTATTCCAGTTCGCCGCCTTAATTCCAACACGGTTTTGCACAAAGACACATAAACGGTCTTTTCATTAAAAAAAAAAAAAAGAAAAGCGGAATAAAACAACTCTAACAGTAGCGGACAGGTAAGCCTCGTTCTCTTCCAGCCTTCAGTTGCAGACAAAAGGAGATTGAATTACCTTTGGGGGGGCATTTTGTACCATGATACACTAGGGACAGCCTTTGTGACTCTTTCAACGCCTTTCAGAGAGCGGGATTATTTTTTATCTTGCCAGACGGCGGCTGATTGAAAGATCTCTTCTATCATTTTCAATCTTCTGTATACTTTTAACTCCACATCTCTTTTTTTTTTTTTTTTTTTAAACCTTCTATCTTTCATCTTCCACTCAATCCCTCTCCCTCCGCAGACCGTTTATTTATAACTTCTTTGACATTCCAAGGGCCTCTTTTCTTTTGATGTAATGAGGAACCTTTTAGATGGGTGACAGAAAAGAAATTCACACACAAAAGAATCTGATACGCCAACATTTTTTTTTTTTTGGGATAATTTACCATTTCTGAGATATTCCGATTCATTACAATGGGTTTTATAGATGCACTACAAATCAGACCACAGCGAAATACACATTTCCATTTAAAGGCTGCACACATGGATTGCAAAACTTTCATTTTCCTTTTGAACAGCATTCTCCATAAATGTCAACTTTTGACAGCTCATGAAGTGCCGGGGATTGCATTGGGATCATATTAGACTGTATTAGGACTAATAAGACTGAAATGTTTGGATGGGGGAACTAAATCGAAAAGAATTACATCCTGATTTAGATAAACATTTCATCAAGTCCAAACAAATACATAAAAGCATCTCAGGATAGTCCTAATCGTGTAAATCAGGGGTACACTATAGTAGCAAGAGTTTTTAAAGGTGACTTTTATGTTGTGAAGTTGTGGTCTCACTTTGCAGTAAAAACAAAAAAACAGAAAAGGATGTGCTCTTCAGCTCTCAGAGAACTGTACGTTGTTGTGGCCAGAGCATGAAAGCAGCAGATTTGAGCAACTGTGCTTATATCCTGGAAGCCTGCTTCCGTGGCTCCATTTCAGCAGTATAGTTATTCAAGTGTTTGAGCGTAGATGCAGCAGATGTGTGGATTAACACCCTCTCGTCCCAGCGGGCGTCTGTAAGGGAAGCTGATGTCTCAGAGGAATAGAAGAGAAAAAAAGTCAAATTATTTTGGGAAAAAAGGGGAGGGGTGCTGTACTGTAGGAGAAGCTGTATGGAAATTGGAAAAAAAAAAAAAAAAGAAGACTGCAATGCTTCACAAGTGCGAGTCAAAAAGGCTGTCTGCAAAAAGCATACGATGTATTTTAAGATCTTACAACATGCACATTTCAAATACTGTACGGCTGCAACCGTCAGCTTCGGAGTTTATTGATCTGAACTTACTTTCTAGAAAAGAAGAAATGTAATTAATTAATCTTCTGGTCTATGAAAGATCAGATTCTTTTTTTTCCCTGTTTTAACTCCCATAGAGCTGAAGCCTGATCTTCTAATGTCTTGCTTTTTTTCTTATGAACAGTGCAAACCCCCAGTTGAGTAGAATGTACAGCAGTATAAATCAGCAAGCCTTCACGCTGCAGAAGCTCCCGCTCCTGGGAGCCGTCTGAACCGTGTCGGGGCAGGACTGGAGTTCCGCAGGGCGGAACGCCGCCTTCTGATAAAGGCCGAGCCACGGGACGGTTTTCGGAGGTGGCTAGCATTCACCTCGGAGCCACCGCAGGGCGGTTTCACCGGGATCTTAGGGAAGCGGCGGGCAGCCAGAGCTCCTTTTGAATCCCCCCCCCTTTCCCTGAGCAAAAAGGGAGGACTACTTGAATGGCTCAGGAGCAGATGAATGCCGAGTGAATGTGAAATGAGGCGATCACAGCCGGAAAAGGCAACAGAGACGCTTCCATATGCATGACTCTACCCCTCTTTTCACCAAGCGCTAGCCTTTCACTCGTCCTATTCTTGTCTGTGTTTAAAGCTGTGATAAAGCCGCCCCGGCTCAGCTACCTTTTCCCTCCACTTCTGCCACAATAAGCCAAGCGCGCGATTGACTGGGCTCACACTCCTGCCTATATCCCTCCCCTGTAATCAACCGAGCTTCTCATCTGTGCACAAAGGCCTTTCAAGACTCAAAGATAGGAGGTATCCTTGGAGACAGAGGAGGAGAGATGAGAGGAGATCTAACAAAAAAAAAAAAAAAACGAGGAAGTGTAAGGTTTTTACTGCAAATTTAAAATTGAAAATACGTTAAAAGGAATTTAGAATCATGTTTGCTCTTATTCATTTTCTCCGATTCAAACCTGACTACACGTGTCAGCATGTATTTTATATGGACGGTCTGTCTTGCTAAATGAGAACAGCTGTTTTTTTTTCTTTTCTCCTTTTAGTATAACTGATTGGTGTTGTACATGTGTTGAACATGGATAGCTCCGACTCCTGTCAATGCTGAAGCCACAGTCCTCCTACACAAACCAAGCTCAAGTCAGTATTTAAAAAAAAAGTTTTACGGAATGAGGAAAGCTTTCCATAGCAAAAAAAACAATAGATGACATAACCCACTCTTAATCCCACTGGACTTGTATTAGCTGGGGACTTCACATGGTTTAGAGAACCACCTCCCCGTCCCTGTGTTTTTGTGCAGCACATTTACACGGGATACTTGCATTTGCTGACATTATCCTCCACTGAGATGATTGGAAATGTCAAGTTATCACTGAAGGCGTTGTGTATTAGCGCATGCTGCCATGCATGTCATCCGTTTCGTCATCCCTCCAGATTTCACCCCGCTGATGGATTCGAGCCCGTTCTTTTCTGCAAACGCGTCTCCGTGCCATGTTGCAAGCTGAGCCTCCTGACTTTGCACCCAAAATGCTGTCTGGGATTTTATTAATAATTTCCTCTGCAAGGAGAAAGAGGCAGAAGAGAAAACAAAAAACCTTGCTCGAAATAACGTGCACTGCTTCATTCAGACTAATATTAACTCATGACCTCTGTGTTGGGTGAATTGTGGTAGGCAGTGGAATTTCTACTTACTACAAATTACTGACATGGCAGATTTGTGTGAGATTGAGATCAAAGAGGAAGTCAAGTATTACAAATTACTACAGGTCTCCAGGTAATACTATTATACTATGGGGGGCAATGCCTCTGGCCTCAGTTAAACATTCCCCTGCAAAGCAACTTCACCTCACCACTACCCACACACACACACACACACACACACACACACACACACACACATCTGTCATCCCCACCGGATGCTTTTACACAAGAAAGTCATTTTCTTTGCATGTTGCTGCAAAAAGACAATGACTTCAGAAAATGAATTTTGAACAGATCTGCAGATCCCCCCCAGACACGTTTTAAGATGTATATTAAATACTCTGCATGGAATAATAAGTTGAGTCTGATATGGTTTCCCCACATAAAAATATCAATTATCTTGTTAGAATCCTTAAAATGACACGTCTCCCTTCTCCCTCATTAAATTTCTCCAGAATCTATAAATATGCAAATGTTTTCATTTCAGAAGTTCAGCTGCTGGACACAAGATGTCTCCTTATTCACAGAGTACTGCTTCGCCTCATGCTGTGCAGCATTTTGTAGGTGATTCCAATTAAATTCAGAATCATATTGAATGATATGATTTAATTTACATTTAATCCTCAGGGCACTATCCTTAAAGACAGAAAACGAGGGCCAATTCTCTGATAAATAACTTAACTACAACCAATATGTACAGTATATCACTATAGCTATATCAATAGCTAGTAAAGGTTGAAGTAGCAGTTTAAACATTGTTGTACAACATTAAATAGACAATGTTTCCATACACCAACACACACAATATATAATCTAAATGACAATATATATATATATATATACACGTATGTGAGCCTGTCCGTGTGTGTGCATCCATGTCTGTAATAAATCTATAGAAAAATGGCAAAATCAAAGATGGCCGTTCCGTGAGGGGCAATGACAATATGGTGGACTGACCACGTGGTGGCTTGTCTATTTTTAACCGGCTTCGTGTAGGACCCAGGTGCCAGGCTAAGAGAGGTTATTTCATCTGCATGCATGCTGTGTGGAGCCTCCTAACTACTGCTCATGCCATATGTTATGCCCATACCAATTACCAATTCCCTGAAGAAGAGGAGCATTGTTTGGCTGGAGTCGCTGCTGCCGGTTAAGGAGGTCATTTGTGTCGGCTGCACGGCTTTTCGTGCCCCTAAAGGGAACTCTAGTCACTCCTCTGATCGCCTCACGTGTTTAGCAGAACTTTCAAACATGTTTTGTGGCTCCTGTTGCCATGACGACAGCTGGCAGACTTTGTGTAGGTGAGCTGTACTCGCCTTAAGTGCTCAAGAAGGTGCATCCGCTTCATGCAGACCACACTGGGAGCAAAGAAAGAAGGAGTTCTGTTATCGTATTGCAGCTGAAGCTCTGTGAGAAGAGAGCTTTAGTTGGTAGTTGCAGCTCCTGCAGGAGGAGCGGGAAGTTGCACACCCTCGCTGCTTCTGCGGGGTGGGAAAACGAACGCTCGGTTTTGTCGATCACGCTGACCAATGTTAAGCGTTGTTAAGAGTTCCTGTGGAAGTGTGAAAAAAGCCGAGGCCTCAAGTTGAGTTTCAGTCATTGGCAGAGTTTAGAGTTCAAGTCGAGCAAATGCACATTGATCTGCCACTTTCAGCAGATGAATGTGAAAACAGCCTTCAGGTGTCAAACTCTGCACATATATCATTCCGAACAGTGCAGCTCAAACATTCAACTGAAGGAACAAGAACAAAAAACATATTTTGAATGGATGGGGCATCAAAGCATATAAGTGTGATTTATATACGTTATATACAGTATAGTAGAAATGGCAGTTTCCTTGAAATAGAAGTGACTGATGATGTCAGTGTGTATATTATGTGCAGTATAATTTATATTCTATGCTGCAGGCGGGTCTCAGAAGCTCTTATTTCACATATTCCCTCATGCTAATAGAAAGTGCCCACATACATACTGATAAACACAAATTCCTTTTTATATATGTCATGCACAGACGAAATGCTTATTTTCTCTGCAGTCTTTCATTGTGCAAATATCACTGTAAAAAAAGAATGGGCGCATAGGTGAAGATTTGCAAGAGCATCCGACCAATAAGGGCCATTGAGGATTAATTTGCCTAAAAAATGAGCTTTTAGAGAAGACTCATCACTGTAATGTGTGGAAATAGCAGCTCTCAGAGGAGCGTAACGTGAGAAAGGTACAGCACTTTTAGCAGATTGTATATGATGAATATTCCTATTGTTGCAAGTACACTTGTTTAATCTAACTCAACATGTCACATTATGAGCAGCCTGCAGAGTTGCAAGAGTATTTTTTTCGGATTTTCTGACACAAAATATATGAAAATCAGTGATAATCATTCGTCACCTCTTGCACGTACTTCAGTCACACTTTCAGACTTGCTTTCCTGTGTTTTAAAGTGCTGTCATAACACTGAGCTGCTGTTAGATGATATGTTAATGAAGGCGAATGCAGGAAGAGGAAAAAAAGGATCTAAATTCACTATTCTACTATACATCTCTACAATGGAATTCATCATCAGATTTTTTCTCTCATAATTAAATTAAATCATTGTTTCATGAGTTTTTAAAAGTCATTTATTCAAGCTGTGCATATTAATTAAACAGAAATAATACGTGGAATAATAATTCCAGTAGAATTGCAAAGTGGGCAGTGTTATTTCATCACAGAGGTCCTGTTCATTGTGGCTGTCGCTATTAGATGGCTGTCAGCTGGAAAACCTCCAACACTGTGATGGATATTCACATCTCCTCATAGCTGAATCGTTAGTATTAAAAAAAATGAGTTACTGAATTAGAAAATATGTTTCTTTGATGAAAGGTCAAAGGTACCTGCCTGTCCAGACTAGTTAAGGACTAAGGATAAGAAACATTTTAGTAAGATAAGTAAATGACAATAGGGGGAAACCAGGAAAAAAAATAAAAAATAAACTACTACATAGTAATCGCAGCTAAGGCTAAGTATAATGGAAGGTATTCAGAGTCATGTTCTATACCAAATTGATTACTTCATTTTATTCTCATCTTTATTTCATAGAATTCCATATTGCTGTCTCACCACGCTGTGCTGCGGGACACCTGTTATTATTATTAGTAGTACAGGGGTGTGATGCAGCTGAGATGCATGCATGCATCACTGCTTAGCTCAGTGAAATTCATCAAAAATGCCTCTCCATGGCAGGCTTTGTTTGAAGGATCACACTCCATTTTCCTCATCATGAGACGATATGTGTTTAATTATGAATTCCCTCCGTCTGCCAAACAAGTTATTGCCCCGTTGCTGTTGGTGTGGTCCTCCATTCAAATGATCTGATGCTAGGCGTCTCACGGTTAATGTTCTCATTACAGCTCAGACATGCTGGGAAGAAAAGTGAGAGTGTGTTAAACTGTGGATTTGGGGCGTGTTAAGTGAATTAAGCTATGCTTGCATATGCTTGTTGGTATGGGGCAGTAATTATTTTTGCCTTGTAGATCTCTGTGTGCCCGTGTTTTAGCAATATAGTAATACATTATGTGCATGACCCTGTGTGTGAGGTGTGGAGCCGATAGGATGAAAACACCATTAGTTGAGTCAGCAGTTGTGCAGGACGGAGACAGAGGGGAAATGGCCCCCCTCATGAAAAGCCTCCTATGGTTTATTTTCAAGGAACAAAAGAAGGTGCAAGAGAGAGAGAGACCAGAGGCTCAGGGATGGAGAGAGAAGAAGGATGAGATGATGCATGGAACCATTATGTTCTAACACCTTAAACACTTAGTTCAGCTGCATGTGTGCCATTACTGCCATCGCACTATTGTGCTCCAGGCTCCATGGTGACGGAGCACTAGGACACGGGCAGAGGAAAAGCAGAGCGGCGAGCTGGAGGGAGCGGAAGGAGATGACCCATGTGATATAGAGGTTGCTTGATGTCGTGCATTACTGATAGGTGATGTAATGTGATGCTATAGATAAAAGGAGGACACTGCTCTCGCGCCCCGCTCTCTCTCTCTCTCCTTGATGAATCCCCTCAGCTCCGCTCCGGCGCCTAATAAAGAAAGTGAAGTGATCTCTTTAGCCACAGATTAAGATTGAAGTGGCGGTAATGTCATTACATATGGTATCTTTATAGGATCACTGACTTCATAGGGTGCAACCACAACTGCAGATATGATTTCTAGTAGCACTCGCACTTAAATTACTGTAAATCAAAAGTGCTCTTGTCCATACTTAGTAGTTTCATCTTCCATTTATGCGTACAGGGCAGTCGGTTTAAATTTCATATTTAAAAGAAGCAAATGGATATTGCACCAGGTGCTTCACAGTGACAGATATATACATTACTTACTTACTACACAGAGAAGCATAAAGCCATGTATGTGCATAACAGACATGGAAATAAAGCAGGACCAAAATGAAAACCTGTTTAGGCTGAGTCTGAAATCCCTGATCTGATGGGTTGTTTTTAGTGCTTTGATTTTCCTAGTCTGCAGTCTCTCTTAAGTCATTATACCCAAATGTGCTACACAGCACATAGTGCTTTAAAATCAATACTGCGTACTTCATGAGACATTAATTTGTATAATTACAGTAAACAAAAGAAACAACTGCTAGGAAAACTTCTCTTAATGAACAACATATATCCAACTATCCGTGTCAACTGTTGTTTCGTTATTTATAGTAATCGCACTAAGTCATTCCAATAAATCTGCCAATGGTGCTTAAATCAGACGACATGCAGCACATTAAAGTAGCCTGGGCATACCCATCCTTTATTGCATGCGACTTCACTTCACTGTGAAATTCAATGACAAAACTCAAAGGGACATTGTGGATAACTATGGATCCAACATAGGAGCAGGCGGTAATTTAACATTCAATACAGCCCTAGAAAGTGTTCGAAGCCACTTAGGCTGTAGGTTTATTTTGAATCTGAGCAACTTTTAGTGCTAAACTATTAATCATTATCGGATATCAGGTACGTCTTCTGGTATGGGTGATATGATTGGCTATAAACCATGTACAGAAGCATTTGGACTGAGGATTCAGATGTTGGTCCCTTGGAGGTCACCAGTCAAGTGCTCCTACTACCATGAGTGCCCCGGTCAGCTTTGGCCTTCCACATCTGTTCTAGCTGTGCTTTCAATCCTTCCTACTTGTTAATCTCTGTGTGTTCCTTTTTCCCCAATGTCAATGTCAGCTGTTACCTCCACACCTATCCCCACTTGACTTTTCTACACTTTATCCACCACTAGCTTTAACTATTTGTCAGTCTGAAAACAGAAGTCCCACAGCACTTTGGCCTGTTGTTCTCAACCACCTTCGGTTGTACGTCCCATTGGGATTTGGGTACTTGTAGTCCATACCGGGTGCATTTGTTCCTGTACACTATCCCAGCCACTTGCTTTGCTTCTAGCTCCATGTATGCTTTTTTTCCAGCTAGAATCATGCTCCTTGCTCCTATGTGCTGGACTGCCTCTGGTGCATCTTTGTGCAGCTGCATCTTTGGTCTGATGTACTCCAGTAGGTCTTGGCCTATATGGCTCTTTTGCTTAGGGCTTGTTTTTGTGCTACCATTATTAGTGCCTCCTAGCTGTCTGTTAGACCACTGTTTTGTAGCAATTGGTAGGTCCTGCCATATGGGATCTGCGCTATATATATATATATATATATATATATATATATATATATATATATATATATATATATATATATATATATATATATATATATATATATATATATATAAGAACTGTTTCGGCTAAGATCAGTAGAGAACATCACATAGGCTGATTGAAAAGGAGAGGGTAGCCCACTCCTGATTAATAGCTGCTTGTAAGCCGAATGGATATCGTGCATATTTCAAATGTAGCCTACTAAGCTGCCATAGTCGCCCCAGTGAACTGTGGGGATGACTAGCAGTACTGCAGACTAGGAAGAAACTGAATGCATGAATATGTGATGTGGTGATGTGGTGGAGGTGCAGACGAGGTGAAGGAGGCAGCAGAGGAGATGAGCAATCTTAACAGGCTAGACTCAAAGGTTGTGTCTGTATTATCTTTATATATTTATATATATATATATATATATATATATATATATATATATATAGCAAGAAGGTGAGGGAATTGAAACATACTAAACTTAGAGAAGAACCAGTGTCACCTACAATAAACCCATACAATTAATTTAATTTAAGGTACTATTATCTCTTGAACAAATAATTACCCCACCAGGGCAAATGCAAACCAGTAGCAGCAATTAAGCATCATAGGTATGCTACAATAGCCTCAATGGTGTAGATTAGATTGCTGTATATATGAGTTACTGCCAGAACAGTAAGAAAAATAAACTCCTGTTTCCTTTCATCCACACAGCTGCAAGTATCGACCACAGACTTCGCTGGAAATCTTGTCGAGGGTCCAGCCTCGCTTGTGATCACTGTCATCGACCAGAATGACAACCGGCCCATCTTCAAAGAGACGCGTTACACTGGAGAGGTGCTCGAGGGATCCCCCACAGGTAGGCGACAACTGTCACACTGAAGGACTCTGGAAAGATCCGGGCTCCTATTGGATTTAATTGGACAGCGGTATCTATTTCACACTATGATTGCAGCACTTGAAACGTCCCATGGTAGAGCTCAACTTGTCCCACGGTGCAGACTTGTTGATATTCTCATGGATTTCATTGCCTTCATCTATCTCGAAGGGGAACTCCCAATGATTCTACACATCAGAGTCTGTTAATAGGTCTCAGGGAGCAATACTTACCTCACAAGGCAGCTGGATTCTCAGGAAATCACAAGATAATCCATCATGCCATATCCATATATAGTACATGTACTTCTGCAGCCATATATATATATATATAGATAGATAGATAGATAGATAGATAGATAGATAGATAGATAATGTATGTGTATCATGAGTTTCAAAATGGTGATTTTGTACAATACTCAAGTTTCCTACAGCTTTACTGTAATAGATCAGTAGAAGAAGTACTGAGATTGTTTACCTATCAGACAATACCACAATGCATAGTACTCAATTAAAAGTAAAAGTTCTGCAGTTTAAATCTTGCTTACGTAAAAGTACGAAGTAAAAGTACAAGACAAAGGCGTCACATCTTAATTTAATGTGTTATATATTCTTCTGTATTAACCACAATCTATCACAATGTTATTACATGAGGTTCCGGTGACAACAATCTTTCCAATATGATTTTATTTATCTTTCTGAAGTAACATAATAGGTATGGGTAATGTTAAGCAAATTGGTAGAGCAGTATATATATATATATATATATATATATATATATATATATATATATATATATATATACTATATATTTTTTTTTATAATGGAAATGAAGTAGCGTGGTGGTAGAAAGAAAAGTGCCTCCATCTATTCTGGGAACACTGACATAAAAGATGTTAAATCCCTGAAACCTTCCCCCTACTGCAATGATTTTTTCTGGCATTTTTCTACCCGCTAAATCTTATCAGAATAACTTCAAAGATGCTCCACTCACACTCAATTGGGTTGTATATACCTTTTTTTAGCATTGCATGGCAATAAATTGCATATATTAGATAGCATCACACTCTATTTTCCTTTCTCCTCTGCTGCAACAACACCCTCACTGAAACAGGACAGAGCTAAGAAACTATTTGTTTTCATCGGTGAATGCAAATCAATCTTTTAGTGGGAATATGACTGCCAATCAATCATCACTGATTGTTTTGTGCAACTGATTGAACCAACTGTGTCTATCTTGCAATTCATTAAATTGTGGTCACAACAAAGGTTAAATTTATCCAAAGAAATTAACCATCTATTAAAGTAACTTTCTGGAGTGGGTTATAGCAACAATAGCAACATCACACACACGTGAAGTTCACGGCACGCTGAACTCGCTGAACACTGGAAATGGATCTGATGTGTGATTACAGGGCCTTGCAATCAAGCCACTGAGTATTTGCACAGTTAAATCTGTATTTACAGGACTCCGACTCAAGGATCATGTCGGCCTTGCTCTCTGCGCGCGCAAAATATTTACCTGACTTGTTCAGATTATGCTGAAAATGAGGTGTAAACAGTGGCATTTATCCTGGTATTTAATCAGATGTTTGATATGCAATGGGCCCTCTCTGAGTCTGAGCAGCACCCCAGTACCGAAGTGTTTTGTTGGGATACCCAACTTTACAGCAGAAATAAACCTGATAAAAAAATTACATCCTGGTACAATTCATGTATGTGAATATATGTCTATATATGTACTGAGGCTTAAAATTCAGTGTCATCGTAATTAAGCAGTTAAAGCTTTGATTGACAGGTGGCTCCACACCACAACGCCAAAGGGCTGCAGCATATTGTCTACGAGGCACAGCAGCCACTCTCAACCAAAGACCACAAACCAGCGGAAAATGTCACGTAGGAAACATTTATTATTTATAGTCCACAGTCCGCTGTTCATAAATTTACATAGTAGGTTGGATTAAACGAGACGGAGTCACCTTATTATGTTGACTTACGTTGTCTCTCTGTCTATACACTATCTGTGTAAAATTAACCTATACACACACACATATAACATTCAAGAACGTTGGGAATGGAACTCTACAGTTTTGGAGGTTGTTGACAACTTTCTCTGATGAATCACATGTCCTGACACTTTTCTGCTTTGTTGTTACGTAGGAAACTCTGCTTTAACGTCCCTGCCCATCCCCTGTCTCCATTTCAATGTGCGTTGCCGTGAGACGCCATACCTCAGAATAAATAAGATGAAAGCCACGTGTCTGTTTGCCTGGCAGAGCTTGTGAGAATACTCTTCATGTCTGACACCGTCTGTAAATCTGCACATTTTAATCAGACGCCTCCGTCACCTTGTCACAGAGCATTTTCTTGGCGCTGTGAGTGGCTGTCACTGATATTAGAAGTTTTTATTTGTTTTTTTTTTTTTTGTTTTTTTAAGGGGCAGTCATGCCCTCACTTCTATGGAATATAAATAAATGCAGATTGAATGTACTGTAATTCTATTTTAGGAAAGTTCTACTCCCACCGACTGCCTTAGCATTTTTTTCACAGCTTTGATTATACAGTATTTGAAGATTTTTAGATACAGATTTTTAACCTGTGTATGTATAGCTGTATTGTGAATGAGTGTGCATCCTACCATACTATACTATATCATCATACCATACACATATCGGACAAACTTAACCTTTTTTTAACAGTTTAAAATCGGGAGATTCTGTTTGGTCTCTAGCTGAGTGAAGCATTTGGAGACAGTGTATTAACTGTCAGGTTCCTCCCTGTTCAATGGTTCCACAGGTCTGCTTGGCTGGTTTATTAAGATTCTAGAGATTGTGTGGAAAGTTCATAATTAAATCCATCCGCTTGTGGACGTTTCCCTTCATCTCCGACATCAAACTTTTTTTTTTTTTCAGTATTGATTTCTCACACCTTCACTTGACACGCTTCGACAGAACCGTCCGTCTACCCCGGAGGTGTCACCCGATGGCGTCGCGCCCGCACGCCTTTTGGGGCTAATGTTACAGAGGCATGACCGCCGTGTCCGCTCTGACGGGACGGCCCAGCCCCCTGCTGTCCGCTCTGGTTGCGCTAACCGTCCTCAGTCTCCTCCTGTGAATTTCAACATCCTTTATAATCCAACGCTTATATCCACCGGTGTCATTGCAGATGGTTATGGTCTAATCCCAGACCATCATACGTTTTTTTTATTGTCTTTATACTCTGTATAAATAGGTTTAATTGCATGATAGATACCGCTACATTTTTCATTCAAATGGATATTGTCTTTGGGATGTTGTACTATTAGCTGAGTGTGAAATATATATATATATATATATATATATATATATATATATATATATATATATATATATATATATATATATATATATATTTTTTTTTTTTTTTTTTTTTTAATATAGACAGAAGTAGAGCTCCTGCTCCAAAAAAAAAAAAAAAAAAAAGAATGACTAAAATACAAAAACAAACAAACCAAAAAAAAAAGGGCTTAATTCTCACTGTGGTTGTTTTCACCTCATTAGCACACACAAAGCAAACAGACTAAAACCTTTAATCCCCACGGAGAGCTCCACAGATATGTGCTAATGTTCACCAGTCAGACCGAGGAAAGACTCACACACGACGAGACGTTTCCAGCGGTCGCCGACGTCATGCTGAGCTCGTGTTATGAATTGCTAATACTCGCATTGCTTATGCGACGGGGCGCTGTATATTTAGCAAACAACAGCGTGTCACTACTGGATATAAACATGAGGAATTATGTTAGAATAATGCATGCTTATTAAGAATGAATTTAATGTCCTGATCCAGCAGGGTGTGTTGTAGTGATTTTACCGTAACCTTCCCAATGCCTTGACTCACACACACATTATCCGTGTGTGAGGTTTGTAAATCAGTTTGTTGTTTTATTTAGCGGATGCCGAAGCGACGTACATCAGTGAGTTAATACAACATGAGTAAGAAGGTAGTCCAGAGAGAAAAACATGAGTAAACGGCCCTAAAGAAATGTATGAGTGCATAGAAAGCAGAACCTCGCCTTAATTTTATATTGTTACATTTATTCAGTCCATCCTGTCAAGTTCAGAGGTGTTTGTGAAAGTGTGGCCCCCATATCGTGCACTTTGGGTTTTATGTGATGTTTTCTTATCTCCCTACGTTATATATTTGCAATTTAAAGTATAAAAAATCCACTGAGCTCTGTCACGTCACTAGAGCTACAGGGAGCATGGCTTCTTTTTGTCCTGTCACGAATATTAATGAGCCTTTCTTCTGATCCAATTTGGGAAAAAAAAAAATTAAGAAGTGGGTGTGACAGTGGGGGCAATCAAGGAGTTAGTAGATGTTTTTTGAGGGAGTGTGGAGCCGGTGGAGGGTTGTGAACACTGGGGCGACGCGTGCTACTGGCAGGCTGGTTGAAGACCATATGTGCATCATCTGCAGAGGTTTGGAAGCACACGTCAGTGTCGGTGCATGACACGATGAGAGCAGACGGAAAGGGTCCGATCTTTCTCCTGTTGCACGAGGTAAATCAACATGGCCGAGCAAGCCTCAAAGGTTAGTTTGTATGCGATCATGATGCGCGGGTTTCGTGCAGACTTGAGTCGGGTTGAATTAAGCTGAATATTGATCTGTTTTCATATACAGTAATCCCTCGTTTATCGCGGGGGTTACGTTCCGAAAATGACCCGCGATAAGTGAAATCCGCGAAATAGAAAACTTTATTTTTTTTTTACAATTAGCAACTATTACATGTATACAAATACGGTGACTCGCGTGTAGGCCGTTTCACTGCTCTTCAGACTGGGCCGCTGCATCCTGACTGCGCTCTGCAGTGTTCTCTTCTTCTGAAGCCCGCGGTGCAGGTGTGTTTGTTCGGGAGAAGAACATAGTGATAGGCAGCTGTTGTCGCTCTTTTTTCTTCTTTGCAAACGAGACGACAAAATGATAGCACAATTCGTAGCATGTTTTGATACAAGAAGCGGGAGTGAGTTTTTAGCGAATCAGAATGCAGAACACAATGCACCAAAAAAAAAAATGTATTATGAAAATCCGCGAAATAGCGAATCCGCGATAAGTGAACCGCGAAGTGGCGAGGGATCACTGTACACGTTTAGCAGTGACACCAAATTGGAAATATGACAAATCCCAATCATAAAAAATCTTCATTATCTATTTATTTTTTTTCTCTTCCCCAGAGAGTGCCAGGCCACACAAAACACCTGAATCATCGCTGCATTTCTTAGCCTTGACTTTGTTAAGAAAACAAGTTAACTGTGGCTTCTGCCGGCTCAGCATCAATACATTTATTTATTTATTTAAAAACAAACTCATTTTGCATCACAGGGTAAGATCTGATACAGACAACCCCAGAGACTTCCCAGTGACTCGACTTGATAGAATCGAATTTGGTTTTATATGCAATTATATGACTCTGTGTTCCTTTTTTTATATCTCAAAGACACTCTGTAATTACATTTATAAACCCACGCTTCCTGCGAAATGATACATCCTGAGTGGATAATAGCCTGGTTGAGTAAACCAGAGCAAAACAAACTGAACTAAAGTTTGTTTGTTTCTTTTTAATCTTCAGTATGGTGTGATCTGACAGCTCCTTGGTTTCTTTAGTTGCCATGGATGCCAGAACCAATTGAGCTCTAAGATGAGCTGAACAATGCATTTGCGTTTCCATGCTTCCAAATCTGTGGTCTAAAAAGTCTGCCTAACCACCACATCAGTTGAATCATCGTCATCTGTCTAATAATAAATCAAGCAACACCACCGGTTCTGGTCAGTAATAGTACATTTTTGAAAAGACGAAATAGAAATTTTATATTTGTTATTCACCATGGACACAGGGCAAGAATCAATGTGGTAACACTGGCGTGAACACGAGTCGTTTTTCTACTAATTGGCAAAGAGTCTGCTGCTCACCCATTCGGCAGATATGGAACTACATTATCGTGCATTTACAGTTGTGTTCCTGGCAGCGGATAATCTGATATTCACTCTGCTTTCAGCTCTGTTTTGGTCCAACAACCTCCAGGGGGAAATGTTTGGTTTCTCAAAGAGTAGTGAAGGGATTCTGCATTTGTTGCTGAGCAGGTAGTGGATTTCAGGCTTTCTCTAATGAAAACAGCTGCCTCTTAAGTCGGAAAACGACACTGATGAGAGGGAGCAGAGTGGACCCGAACTGTAAAGTTGTTGGCCAGAGAAGCGGAATGATGAGCTGAAAGGTGCTATAAAGCTCTGCTGAAAGAACAGGAGCTGCAGAGTCAGGTGATTATGCGCGATCATGTCCACCAGTGCCAATGTTTAAAAAAAAAAAAGATGGAACCCTATTCTTATTCCTACCTGGCTCTGTTTCATTGAGCACATAATAAGAAATCCCTATAGAGGGCGAGCCCATCGCAGACAGGTGGAGCCACATGAGCCGGAACCCGGAGGAGGGAGGCTGCACACTTGAGAAAAATGAGCCCCACTAACCCCTCCTGGAGAACAAAATATCAGGTATCATAAAACCTTGAGTGGAAAAATGATTTCATTGCAGCTTATGTTGCAGTCCATAGATATCCTCTTCTAACCGCTCCGGGAGCCCAAACTGTTTTCGGAGTCGGGAGCCGTTCGTCTCTGTTTCCACGGCGGCAGCATTCATCATCGGACGCGTTGATTTCCGTGCCGGAGCTTTTCACTCATGCATCCGTTTACAGATTGGACTCATTTTGTCTTCGTGCGCCGGCATTTTTATTGTTGTTGTAGTGCCGCAACGACATCATAACCAGGTTTTGCACCAGTGCTTCTTCAAAGCTCCATAAGGCAAATCATGGGAGTGAAGTTTTGACTGTAACTTTGTGTGTGCATGTTTTTTGTATGTTGTGCTCGTTCAGGTTCTTTTCAGTAAATTCTTTCCCCCTCCACATCGTGTGTGTGATCTTTATAGCTTGTGTGTGTGTGTGCGTGTGTGGTACATAGCAGTGGTTGGGCAGCAGGCGAAGCTGTAGGGGAGAATGTCAGTGCTCTGACATTTCTGTGCAAACTGATAACAAAGGCAGCCAAAGCCTGAGTCTCCTGGCAAGCCCTCTCCTCTCTCTCTGTTTACTCCTCCACTCGTCTTTTTTTTTTTCTCCATTCCTCTTATCTCTCGCGTT